>JAYKXP010000018.1:0-600000 GCA_037176845.1 Paramarasmius palmivorus | reverse complement strand
GTGTCCTCGTCAGCGTTTGGTACTGGTGCAAGGAGCTGTCCCAAAAACTGAGCACTCTCCCACGGAGTGTGAAGTTTCCCTGCGCTATTCCAGATAGGAAAGTGGCTATGATATTGATCTGACTTCGCTTCCTGCAGACTCTTTCGGATGGAAGCGAGTTCTAGTCGATCGGGAAGTAATCCACGGGTAAACAAGCGGTTCAACAAGTTGTCACCACCGTCTTTGGACGCATAGAGTTTATCGAGAGCTTCCTTTTTCATCCCTGCAAGTGCGGCCAACCAATCCTTCTTGAAAAGCTCTACCCGCGTCGAAGGAGAGCCGCATAACCGATCCTCTAGGTCCTGATACAGGAAAAATGTGTTCCTTTGGACGGCATTGGCTTCTTTACCTGGTTCAGCGGTGAAGAGGTAGGTGCGATTGGCTATGAGATCTCCTTTCGCTTGGTATGGGAGAAGATTGAACTTATAATCCCATAAGTTCTAGAGAGAATATCAACCAGTGAGCTCTTTTGTGTATCTTAATCTGTAATAAACATCCGCACCCTGTCTTTCAAATAGTTCGCGTCGTTATAGCGAATGAATGGGACAGGAACTGGTTGAGTGTCCTGGCTGGGAGCTACGTCTAACTTTTCGTATTTCTTGACCGAAAGTAGATAACCGATACGATTAATATCATCGGCATTCCTACGCGTCGTCACGGATGCGCTTGTGTTTCTCTCGATGGGATCCGTCGGTTGAAAAGAGCGGCCATTTTCAATTGGCAAAATCGAAAACCCATCTGTTCATATCGTTATATGAGTATAGATTCCTTGAACGCCAACAACGATGAGCCATTTACCTCGCTTGTCAATCGATGTAGCTTGTTTGTTTTTGAGCAAGTCGTCCTTAGCAGCGAGTTTGAAATTTTTATCCGTTACGTTGGAGAAGCATAGTTCGAAACACCCCTTCTTGAGTAGCTCCTGCGGCTGTGCCCATTGTGGCATATTAAACCAGGCTCCACCTTGATTGCCAGTCAGCCAATTGAGTGAAAAGCCAATGGAGGATGCCCAACCTTTAGAATTGGCATGCTCCATCTTGTGTCAGATAATGAGATGTAGGGTGTAGTGCGAGACGAGTTTCAAGTATACGTAGTGTGAAGAATCCACGTTCAATTTCCTGGCCTTATAAACCCATCGCGATGAATGGCACGTCCGACATGGCGTACAATAAAGAATCGCAACGGAGCTTTCAACCCACAAGCGCCCTGAAATTCTGTCGTGTCAAAACATTAGAAGGCTCAGCAGGGGTAAACCACGTACACACCGTCCGCAGGACTTTCATCTCTTCCGTGACATTACCAGGGACGTTCAGCTCGGGTAACCTGTCCCTTGTCATTTTAGCCAGGTACATGTCCACACTAAGATGTGCCTCGTACCTCACTAGTTATTCCAGGCTTCACTATTGGCATTGTTCTCCGAGTTTCGTGGGTATTCGAGTACCGCATGGGTAAACTTGAACGACCTGAACGGCGCTCACCCCAACTCTATTGAATAAATATCAGTCTTCTGCTTCTCGTAGAGGCCTAAGACCGTATTTCTCGACAGAGTTCGGTCTGTTTTGCAGCGAACCATGGTGGATTCTGCAACGAGTCGCATGTTCCACTCGCGAGATGATGACGGTCGAGAACCAAGTGCGTAAGCGCCCAAAAGATACCGCGGCAAGACAAGAACTCGCAGCAATTGCCTGTCTTCAGCTCCTTATTAAATAGAACGATTTTTATTACATCGCGTTAGTAGATACTAAAGTAATACACCATGCTACAACACTCGTTATGGTATCTCAATCTACATTCTACACCTGGTATCCTTCTCAACACACCGCCTCAAACTTCTTGTTGCACCCTAACACCCACTACGACACCCTTTCATACAAACAGATGTACGCCTTCGTCTTCAGTACCTCCTCCAACGTCGTCAAACGGACCGTCGTATCGCTGATATACGCCCACTGTCTCTCCTCTTTCTCTTTCTCTCCCTTCTTCTCTCCACCTTCGCTTGGTGCAGGAGGTGAAGGCAGAGCAGTATACGCAACATAATGTCCCCCGAGCTGTACGTCCCATCCCATTAGCAAAGTAGAAGGAGACGGAAACAAGAAAGCGTACCATGTTACCAATATGCACAACAACCGCGTATAAGCGATACATACACTTCTCCTTGTCCTTTCCCTTCTCCTTCTTACCACTCCCGCTGCCTTCTCCGCTTTTCACTGCCCCCTTAACCGGCAATCCAAATTCCTCCCTCTTTGGCGCCAAATAACCCCTCAGATCGAGGTATTCTGGGAACCTTACATAATCGTCCAGCTTTTTGAACCCACTACCACCGAAGCCAGCACCAAAAGACATCGCAAAAGGCGATGAAGCAGTTTGCTGGAACCGTTTAAGGTGTATGACAAGCACCGGAGGCGGAGTGTGTATAAGGTACCTCTTATACGCTGGGCGTAGAAGTGTAGGCTTCGGCTTCTTCGGCTTCTTGGATTTTTGGGGATTAGGTGAATTAGTGGCGGCAGGAGGTTGCTGAGGTAACGAAGGATGCGAAATCGAGGGATTCGGTGTCGTCGCCTGCGTAGATTCGTCTCCATCCTCGTCATCGGAAGCACCAGACGAATCAGAGACTTCGTCTTCAGTACTACTCAACACGACCGAACTCTCCTCATCTGTGAGACTACTCTTCCTCGACCTAGATATACTAGGCACCGAGAGCAACGAGCTCGAATCCCCTGCTCCATTTCTTGCATCGTACAACACATCCGTAGACGAGTTCCCCGTCCCTGGGAAGCTAAACCCAGGACGTGCAGTCACCTCCCCATCTACCGGTGAAGTCGGCGGTAACGAGTGCGACGAGAACGATCTCAAGATTGGCAGAGGTGGCACAGGATGCAAGTCATAATCCAGCTCTTGAGCTTGAACTGGAGAAGCCAAGACAGGCGAAGACACCGAGTGCGGTAGATACGTCGATGTTGATATCTGAGGTGTTGGTCTCGGTGATGGTATCTGAGGCGTCATTTGTGGATTTGGTACAGGCGTCGCGTCGACGTCTACGCCTTCCCTTTCCCCTTCGTCTTCACTATCGTCGGAAGAGGAATCAGAATCTTGATACCACCCCTCTCGAACCTTCCAACACCTTCGACACCCAACCATATTCTCACCATCCAACACCTCCACAGCCGTAAACATCCTCAGACAGTCCTCGACACTAACACCTCCTATACTTCCGTTACTACCCGAAGTCCAATTCCTGACATCTCCCCAGTTTTTCATATCTCCCCATTGTGAATGGTGAGAATGCGAAGAATGAGAAGGGTGATCAGCCATAACCTCTCTTAAGAACGCTGTTTCCTTTCTCGTTGGTTTGGGCGGTTTCGGAGATTTGGAGCGCTTTACGTGGATCTCTTCCTTCACCTCTCCGCCTTTGACGCCATTGGTGAGCGGTAAAGCAGTTCGTGGTCCTGGAACGGGAGCGGGGTACGAAGGTGCCGGCGAGAGCGATTTCGGACGTGGTTTTTTTGGTTTGGGGTCCATTTTTACACCGTCTTCTCCGGCCGATCCGACTTGTGGTTGTTGACTGGTAGTAGCACTCCGCGGCCGAACTGTGGCATCCCCATCCTCACCACCGGGTGAGATGAGTCGGATCTCGGGTGTCCCAGTGGATTCGATGGATGTGGTAGTTGTGAGTGTACTCAGCGGTGAGATGTCAATGACAGCATCGGTATTGGGGGTTGGCATTGGTTGTGCATTCGCCACTGAACCAGATCTACTCCTCCTTTTCTTCGCTTTGAGACTACCAGAGCGGCTTAATCCCATGGAAGAGGAGATCCTACGTCCGAGTTTCTCGCCCCAGTTGAGCGACCTTTCCTTCTCCTTGGCCTGGGAAGAGGAAGAAGAATCCATAGTTGTTGTCGTAACAAACTCAACATGCGGATGCGGGGAAGAATTGGAGTCTGGGTGTGGGACTAGAACGGCATCTTCATCCTCGCTGTGCAGACCAGAAGGCGGAGAAGGCGAAAGAGGAGCGGCATCCCAGCTTCTCCTTCGGCCGCCATCTTCAGAAACGGGTTCTAAAGTGTTAGGGTGCGGAGATGGTGGAACTGATGACGAACGAACAATTTGTAGTGCACTCGGTGTTGGTGGTGGTTGAAGAGGTGCAGGTGCAGGCGGCGCCGGTTTTATGGTATCAGAACGTCTAGGTTCTTTCTCCTTCTCCTTTCCATTCGGCTTTGACTTGCCCATAGCACCCATCGCACTAACCTTCCCAACAAGCCGCCGGAATCGTTCTCGTCTCCCTACACGGTTCTCCTCGGGTTTGAGTGACAACGATAGATCGGAAAAGTCCTCGTAAGTCTGGGAGATGTGTTTACATTTCTGACAGACGAGTATGGAGGTAAGGATGCCTGAGAAGAGTGTGTCTGGTAATGGTATGGGTGGTTCTTCGTCTTGGGCTTGGATTGGCGACGTTTGGGGTTGCAATGAAGGCGCAGGAAGAGGTTTAAGCGTGCCCTGCCGCCGTAAGGGACGTTGACGGGGATGTCGCTTCTTGATTATCTGTATAGCACAGCGTCAGTATACACATACGCAAAAACAAGAAATATACGTACATCAACCTCTTCCATCCTCATCGCATCCAAAAGAATCCGAAGAAACTCATGAGCATCTTGTTGCGCAAAGTCTAGGTATTGGTCGTATTTCCTTCCCAGTGTCGTCAATAAAAACCTGGGACTAAGCGACTCTCTGCGACGAGTAGATTGCACATCCCATGCCCTAACCATAAAATTAAGGAATGCATCGCTGATGGGTGTCGGGAATCCTTCGTGTGGTGTTAGGATTGGTGGTATCCTGCTTCTGGTTACTCTTCCTTCCGCATCTCCTGCTCCTTCTTGGCCGCCATTCCCTTGACCCTGAGATGAACCCGAGGGACCAGAATTCAACACAGCCCCATGCAAGGTCTTGGTAGCAATCAACCCCTGCAGAACGCTATTCATGAAACATGTATTGCCATGGTTTAAGAGACCCGGTGGGAGATAGGCTTCTTCTTGGGCTTTACGAGCACGGTAGAGTTCTTGAGGTGTAGGTTGTTTGGGCTTGGGCATGATGGTCGTGGTCGGATGTGAGTGAGGTGAGCTGACTGTCGACCGACGTCTTATGGTGCTGCGCTACCGTCACTACGCCGACTGCGAACGATGACAGTTCCTACGATGGATTGATTAGTGGTCGGAGGTAGAGTGAGCCGATTAATTTTATCTCTTGGCCTATCTTTCTATCGTATCGGATACATAGATCAGCCTTTTCCTTTACCCGCTACCACCAATAGCTGCGCACCAGTCTCTGTGCATCGCTGTCCGCAGACTGCTGCTCTTTTTCTTTTGAGTCGAGAGCACCCCAGCCTGTTGAAGAGGTAGCTTGTATCGGTATTCTGCACTTTTCGGTGACTTTTTGGGGCGAGTCTTTTATCGGTAATAGAAGATCCAAAAGTGCGCATGGTACTTCTCTCCTCAATATTATTTTGGTTAATACCGTCGTAAGACCATCGAGCGTCCAGTGGACATTATATCACTTGAATTAATTCCGTTGATACACCTGAGCATATGGAAGGCTATTGTTGATAATGCTCTGAGTGTTTTCGCGATCGTGAGATCTTCAAGTCAACATCCACGTGTTTTGGTGATACTACATATGTAATAATGTAAAAGGGTGAATCTCAGGCCCAGGGTAGCAGTACAGTGTCTAAAGTCACGTCATGGCAAAATAAAAAATTTCTTTCTGTACCAGGACCAGTAAGTATCTGAACTTCAAAACATGATAAATAGAAAGCTAATACCTATAGGTATCCATGTTGTAAAGGGCTAACGGCTAGGATGAGGTTCACCTTCACCGACCTCAAGAAAGTGAAGCACTTTCCTTTTTAGGATACGTCGCGCGTTACTGTGACATCCCAATCTGGAAGTCACAGGTGATGACCCTCGCACTGAACGGTGCGGGGCCACTTCGCATATCATCCATTTGGTTTTTTCGACTATTGGGCGATACTTGTGGTCGATTGAGACCAGAAATACTGAATTCTGGAGGGGTCGAGGTCAGAATTTTCCTCAAAAAAGTGAAACACCGCGGGAAAATTTTCAAAGATATCGCAAATCGCATTTTCTCATCAGATTTACTCACTAAATTTTAATTTCAGGTCGGGTTTTATACAAAACCGCCCCAAAAAGTAACTGTCGGGGAGGTGCCTTTAGGCACTGTACGGTATTTAGCTTGGAGACTCGAGTGCTCAGCGCTCATCAATGACAAGGGCCGAACTCGTGCCTGTCAGTGGTAGCCACTGCTACCAAAAAATATGCTCGACGGATATGTGTATGGAAATGCTGCCGATTAACCATATCGGGCAATCACATGACGCGATTATCCTTATATGGCTTATCATTCGATATTTCAGAACACCTTCCAGTGGGGGGTTTGAGGGATATCTGCTGAGCAGAAATTTTGGTCCTTCCGGTGTGCTGAGCGCTGAACCTGAAGCTTAAGCTCCCGGTGAGGTTCCATCGGACGTCATCGGATGAGGGCAAAGTCAAACGACGTCCCATAACGTCTGATTGTCTGATCGCATCCTATCGCGTGCTTAACTCGGAATATTTCAGACACCATGGGATGGGATAGGGGCACTAGAGTCGTTAATTGATAGGGTATTCGGGCTCCATTCCTTTCTAGATCTTGTAGTAAAATCAATGTATCCATAGCTATTACTATACAAACATCGTACATAGCCCTGACATACCTTAACGACGCCGACTGCCGCCTTCAAATACCCCTTGAGCAACCCTATGCCCTAGGTCCCCCCACCCGCCCTGACACACCTCTTCTCTCTTCCATTCCTAGGTTCTCGCTCGAAGTCTTCAATTGTGTCTGGCTGCTGGAATCCTGGAATGTAGTCAGCGGAGTACCGGCACTGTATGGTGATACAACTTACCAGGGAGCAGTAAATCTTCTCTGAGATGCATTACTGAAAGTCGTCGTCAGGTTGATAGGAGATATGAGAGTAGTGACTGCGTACCTGCCTTCAATAACTCGTACCCAACTTCCAAAACCAGACTCACAACCCTTCTATCTTGATCCGATATCGTGACGTGTCCAGAACGCGTCGCACTGCGAAAGGAACACTGGAAAGCGAAGTGGAAAGGGGATGGTGGTGGTTGGGGGGAAAGAATGGAGCGCGGGAAAGTTGTGGGCAAAGGGGACGCGCACGGACCAACATTGGGAAATGTGGCAGTAGTGACGGCGGTGAAATGACTTGGAGTTTCTTCTAAGTTCTTCTAACGGCTATAGGGCAGGCAAAGGTCTAAGGTATGTCCCTCAATCCTCTCAAATCCGATTTGAATCCGATAACATCCTCTATTCGCACGATTTCCTCCATAGCGTTCTACTATGGCGTCTGATGACGTCCACGCACATCTCGTCGGGAGCCTGAAGCCTGACCCACATTTGACTAGTTTGTCATTTCGATACGGGGAAAATTAGATGCGAAAACCAGAATGAATTAGAAGCTATGAGTGCTATTTTACGATATATCCAAATCTAGCTCATCCTTTCTGAATGCTAGATCTTCCAGAAAGTCCAATGCCTCCTGATATTGATCACTGCTTCCTCCTACTACATTCTTGTTCAGTTTGGTTAATAACTGATCATCCCAGTCTTCAGCAAGAGGAATACTCTTGTCGATGGGTAGGGACCAAAGTAAATCCTCTGCTGTAATTCGTTCGCCTGCTTTGTGCTTCCAACAATGCTCCATCGTTGACCACACTTTCTCTGAAACATCTTGAGGTTTTTCCGGGCGTTTTCCCTGTGAAACAGCAAGCGTGACCGCTGCATCGGTGCGGAGATCTTTGAATGGAAGATCCCCAAGTGTAACAATCTAGCAGCATTCAGAAATGATCATCTTCAACACTGATGCAATACCATACGTACCTCGTAATACACAAGTCCACATGAATAAACATCACTCTCTTTCGTAGGCTCATTGCCATTCAGCACTTCGGGGGCGGCCCATCTGATAGTTCCTACGGCTTGATTACTGGTGGCTTTAGACGAAATCTTGAAGAGCTGAGACTCTGCAACATGAGATAATCCAAAATCGGCAATGCAAGCTCTGTGGGACTGAGTTATGAGAATATTGACCTATGGGTTTAGTGTCAGTCCATGCTCAGATTACTTTTGCAGTTTACATACACCTTTCAGATCACCGTGAATGACATGCATGGTATGCAGGTAAAATAGACCTCTCGCTATATCCAACATCAACTGAAGGCGGTGGTTGACAGAAGGCACTGGATGACGCCTTAGGAACTCAGAGAGGTTCCCGTTCACCATCCAAGGAGAAACCAAGCATATACGTTGCTGTGTCTCGTCAAGGTAATATAACCCGAGACAGGGAAGAAGATTGGGATGTTTGAGCTGTCGCCAGACAATTGCTTCACGAAGGTATTCCTAGTAAGACCAACAATGTAAGTGTTACTTAAAGACCCCCATTATGTTGACGCGTACCGTTAATAGGCGCTTTAGGTCTGACATAAGATACACTTTGACCACCTTGAGGCAAACGAGTTGATCTGGCACACCCTCAAGGTACCCTTTATAGATATCACCAAACCCACCACCAGTAATCGGATATTCTGTCAGTTTTGTCACACCTTGTATCGTCAAGCATCCGGGGCAAAGGCCAGAGTTTCTTGAAAGGCGGACCATTGTTTTGCATATTTGAGTGCGCATATTAATCGAGATTCCGGGGACATCGATGAGCTAATTTCACCGACCATTTTAGGCACCACGCTTCAATTAGGAAAAGAACGAAATCAAAGACTCACCTTCTGGAAATAATCCAATAATGATTGAGCGAGTGGTCCCCGATTGTTCAGCAATCTTCTATAGGCTATTTCGTCCTGAAATATCTGCTCGAGCTGTCTGATTTCGTGTTCGTTCATACTCGGATGAGAACGGGAGGCCTGGAAATTCTCTGAGGCCCACTCTTCCGCACTAACCTCGCCAGCAACATCATCGCGGCTGCGGAACCGACTCGGCGCCCTTCGATCTGAACGACTCAGAGAAGAATGTTGCCCGGAAGGATTGGCGTTGGGAGCCACTCCAGGAGTGGGAGTCGGATTATGGATTTTTGGTTGTTCGGATCCCACATCAGGGCTTTGTGTGCGAGCGCTCCGGCCGTGACGGTGAAAGGTATCCCCGTAAAAGTGGGCATCGCCACCGACATGATATATGATCTGAGGGATTGATCTTGGGCTCTGGGAACTCGCGCGAGTGTCTCTTGCAGGGTCTCCCCATTCCTCAGACACATCTTCACTGGACTGTTGCCCAATGGTTGAGAATAAAGTGGCATCCTGTGGTTGAATGAGCGTGGTTGTCTGAGAATCTAATTCCGGGGATGAGGGGTTGAATGGCGATCGGACGCGTCCGGTATGCACCGACCCAGTGTCGGCTACTAACCCGCCGAGTGAGCTACGAGAAGCAGAGGCGATGGAATTTCGACCTGAATGAGAAGGTGAAGTCCTGGGGCTCGGTGTACCGAAGGGACGACGGAGAGCCCCGGTCACTCGAGAGAATACAGATTTTCTGTCTGGAACCATTCCGTTATACTATGAGGTGGACTTGGCAACGAAGAAGGTCAGGATAGACTGTGTAAGGTGCAGACTAGGTATCACACTTATATGCAGTAACGCAATGTGCAAGTGGCGTGTCTTCTCTTCCTCATCGATAAACAATGTGCTTGTGACAGGCACTAATTCCGCATCCTGCCGACATCGCATTTATCAAAGCATGTACATCTGCCAATACAAATGGATCAGGTGTTTATGCCAGGGAATTCAGGGGGCTCACCTTCATATCTGTTATCGCTGGGGAGCGCCACCAAATCGTCAGACTTCCGACCGAAATTGGGGGTAAGTAGAATGACAAGTTGCCCATCATTCCCCTTCTACATGATGATATCACGGTCGTGCTAGAGATATAATTCTATAGGTTCCCACTCGCTCAGTCTAAAACATCCCCCTCCATTGCCTCCCTCAACTTCGTTAAAGTCCTTCATCCGCCATCTGGCTTCTCTTCTGCCCATCCTCATCCTCGTCTTGCTGAACCAACTAACGTTCAAGCGAGAAATTCAGAGGCACACTCTGCTACAGCAGACGAGTCACCATTCAACCTTGCCCTCGTTCCACCTTCTCAATAGCACCACTACCCGAGAGCCTGTCCCACTAAGCGTGATTCATGAATCACTTAGCGAACTGTGATACAGGCTAAC
This sequence comes from Paramarasmius palmivorus, assembly GCA_037176845.1. Taxonomy (NCBI): domain Eukaryota; kingdom Fungi; phylum Basidiomycota; class Agaricomycetes; order Agaricales; family Marasmiaceae; genus Paramarasmius; species Paramarasmius palmivorus. Next base: position 589,673 of record JAYKXP010000018.1, on the reverse strand, counting down.
CACTTCCTCCTGGACGAGAGGATACGCCAGAGCTGGCAGTAATGGTTTATTGTTGGAATGTACGCGCCGATGCATTGAGGACACCGAGGACATGTGATGGTCTTGTCGAGGAAAAGGTTTTGTTGGTGAGCTAGTCGAACATGAGTCCAGCAAAGACTGTGGCAAAGACGATGCTACCTTGGCTTCGGTTTCGTTGGCTTTGAGACTGGTACTTCTAGCCTACGATGAAAAAAATATTGTGTTGGCTTTCGGACGGCCCATTCAAACAATGAAAGAGTGCTTACCACAGCGTATCGGTATAGCATCCTATTGCCTTTTAGCGACTCCACCTCAACGTGCGCGGTAAAAAGCCCTGAATATGTCTGATGCGAATCGGAACTTCTTCTGCTTATGCTCTATCTTTCGTGCGAAGCAGAACCGCAGGAATCGGAGCTTGGAGGAGACACGGGCTAGCCACTACAGACTACAGTTTGTACTTGAAGGATTCGATGCTTTATGAGCGTTAGCGTATAGAATAGAAGGGAAAATGAGGGAAAATGAGGGACATACGTCGTAAGAGACAATTGAACGTGTCCAAGACTCCAAGGGTACGACCTCTTGAGCCCGATGAACGGACTCCAATTTCCAAACTGGTTCCTGAGGTTAGTTCGGCGGATGGAGGTAATAGAGTCCAATGCTTCCATATAGGCCGATCGAATCGAGGACTATAAATGACTGCTATTGATTGTGAATGTAAAGATCCAAGATATCCAAGGCTTAGCGCTTAGGAAAGCCCAGCCCAACTTTCTCGTATCGGATACATAGATCAATCCTTCGCTCGTCTGCACTTCCAGCTCGAAAACACAATGGATCTTGAACGAACCCAAGTCTAGCTCGCCTTCAAAAGACCTCCATGCATCGAGGCTAGGTCGAGACTGAGACACCTCCAAGCCTAAAGGTGCGCAAGGTGACGTCCTCCATAACATGGTGCATTTTTGGCTCATCTCGCAGGCTTTCCAAATTCTAATTTCGAGGTACTCCGACTTGAGTGAAACTGCGACCTATTGCCCCCAAGAAGCAACTATTTACGTCTCCAATTTAGAGCAAGGACGATTCGATGTGGAGGTTTTTGTGGACACTGAGCACTAGAAGAAATTCTGCCTGGCAAGGTGTCGTCTGCATTCTTCAAGCTTGTTCTGTACGTTTTCTCGGATTTTGATTCACAGCTGGGTTTATGCAGTTATGTTAGCAGTCAAGACAAAGTGCAAAGAAGAATTCACGACATCATGATTCCTTTTCCCCCTGCTCGACTCGTTTCTACCTCACACCGAACCTTTCGCTCCAAACGTCAAAACCTTCAAGGAAACATGCGGTATCGAGAGAGCTCCATACAATACGACTTGAACCGATGCACTCCAGGTTCGCCATCGACATTCTAGATGAACACGAATACCACTAAATCGCATTTCACCTTAGGTTACATGGCAATACTCCGAGAACGTGTTTTTTTTTTTTTTTTTTTTGCAAGGCAAGGAGATGGGTGCTTGAATTGGAACTTCCGAGTTCTGGTTAGGTAGTTCGGTCAGCTTTTGTCGTAGTGCTGGCATGATATCAAGCTTACCCCACCTCTCTTCTAGAAAAAATGGTTGCACTGTGGAACGTTATATGGCAAGACGAAGATCCAGAGCGGGTTCTACATTTCGCTTTGGTGGGGGTTACGGGGCAAAGGCAGGAGTACCATGGCAGGAGCACTGAGTGCGTCGTCTTCAAATGACCTTCAGATTCGTTCTCGACTGCTTGTGAACTCAGGTTCCTTGCTGCGAAAGAGAATCTGGGTACTGTGTTCGGAGGCGATTTCAACGGTTGGAAGGACGTACAATATCAAGATTGTCCCAAGCTGGTACCTGCTGATCATTGTCTTATTAGGCAGTTTTCTTGAATACTAGCTATCATACCCGCCCCCTGCCAGGAGGTTTCACCGAATGCACCGCCCAATACTAAGTGGTCTGAGTATGGGTAGCTGGTATTTCTGCGTTGATGCAGGCTCCAGTGCCGCTACGGAAAGCACCTTCTATAAGAGCGCCCAAGCCTCATGTCACTGAAGAATATCGGATGTCAGCTAGAATGAAGGCTGTAGCCGCATGGAAAGCACGGGATCTTCGGTTGGACACGTTGCATCTTGTTCTTGTCGCTCAACGGACCCGCTCCTCGTCCATATCCATTCCACTATCGCTCCTTTCGCATTCCGTTATACGGCGATATTCCTTGATACCTTCACCTATCTCATCCAGTATCGTCCCCTCGCCATCCCCTCCTGATATATTGCCATGGCCTTCAATGGCCCAACCAATACCGGGGTGCAAGGGGATGCAATCAACAACGTTCATGGGCCCCAATACAACATACATAATGTCTACCATCCGACCACTGACGGTGAGTAGTGCCTATCTCGTTTCTGAGCGAGCTTACTCAGTTCAGGCCATACAGAACAGATACTTCAGGACCCTGCAAGACGTGCCGCCATGAATGCAACCCACGACTCAGATTCCGTTTCTGCGTTGCATTGTCATCCTGGGACGCGGGTGCGAACTCTCGAGACTTTACATGAATGGATTTCGAAGCGCAGATCGAGCACAAGAGTTCAGTGGGTGTTTGGGTCTGCTGGCGTTGGCAAGTCGGCGATCGCTCAAAAGACCGCAGAAGATCATCGAGGACGCCTGGTTGGGGCATTCTTCTTCTCTAGAAACGACCCGACTCGCGACAAGCTTGACGCTTTTGTGGCAACAATAGCCTATCAGTGCTGCACATCCTCTTATCTCAGAAACGTTGTTGGTCCACTTATTATTGATGCCATTCGCTCCGATCCCAACGTCTTCGACAATACCGCCAAAGTCCAATTTCGTAAACTGCTCTTAGAGCCGTTCTCAATAACGAAGAGGTCCTGGCGAAGGACTACTCCAGACCTTCTAGTCGTTGACGGGATAGATGAATGCGTCGATCACATATCCCAACAACAGCTCATTGAGATTGTTGATTATGCAGTCTCTTTTGATACTCCCACACCCTTCATATTCCTCTTATGCAGCCGACCCGAAATCCAGATTTCCCGCCACATTGAGAACACGGGCTTCGCATCGTTTCTGAAGCGCATCGAGATATCTGGTACAACGGCTCGTTTTACAGGAGAGCTGACCGAATCGGATCTTGATATTCAAAGGTATTTCCTGGAAAAGTTCGCCGAGCTTCGCAGGCAGTATCCTGTTCTACAAGATCAGGGTGAGATGTGGCCGAGCAAGGACGATGTGGCGAATCTGGTTTGGAGGGCGAGCGGACAGTTCGTCTTTGCGGTCACGGTCATCAAGTTTGTCGACACCGACGATATCGATTATCGACCACAGGATCGGTTGAAGACGATTCTGGGCACGGAGCCTGGGATCACCCAAGCTTCACCATATTCTCCTTTGGACCTATTGTACCGACAGATATTGTCAACATGTCGCCATTGGGATAAAGTCCATGTAATCCTTCGGCTACTGATCACCCCCACTTATGAACCCGACGAAGTTCGTAAGGACGGTTACTCAAAAATACAGTCGTATCTGTGGCGCTCACCATCTCTCGTCACCCAACTGTTACAGCTCAGGCCAGGTGATGTGGAGATGGTCCTGTTACGACTACGCTCTGTGATCTATCTCCCCAAAGCAGAGGATATGAATCCTGTAATACGTATCCTCCATGCCTCTTTCACCGAGTTTCTCGAGGATGCAGCTCGTTCGGGAGACTTTTTTGTCTCGCAGTATTCCAGGGAAGAGTACGAGTGCCTTGTTGCCGTACTTTTGTTGCGTACCCTTTCCTCCTACGCAGCACATTACCCCCCGTATCATTATCATTCGTCCAGCCAGCAACCTTCAGATGCCGCTATCGCTAAGTGGCAGGCAGAGGCCAAAGAGGCCACCAACCCGATTACCTTGAGTTGCTATGCATCCAAATACTGGACGATCTATTGCTGTCAAATTGTACAGCCAAGTGTTAGCTTACTCGCTCAGTTGAATGAATTCCGCCCCGAATCTGCCTTGGCTTTGGCTCTCACCATGGTACGGACAGAGAACTTTTTGTCCTCACTATTCGGTAATTGGAAACGTTGCCTATCTTGGGCAAATGTAAGTTCATCTTTGATTGTTTTCTGAGAGTGTTCTAAAAGAGTTTCTTTTGCCCAGTCCAACCCAAGAGCACCGGTACTTCAAACCTTCATTGAACGATTGGATCCTCTCCTCGACCCCTGTGACGGGAAATTCTCCATTGGTCTCAGCAAAGACTGTCTGCGACACGATGCATCCTTCGCGTAGAACGTGCCTACGCAGGCCTGAGACGTGTCATTTATGCGATCTCTGATGACGGTTGGCACTATTACCAAACATGGTGGACGGAAAAGTACTCGGTGGATTACAGAGTATACCCATTGGTGCTTTCTACTCAATATGAACGTGTGCTACCTGAGACATGGGTTGTGGTTCCCGTCACGCCAGTCAAAGGATGTGCATTGTATGCGAGACATAATTTGCGGGACGTTTCTCTCACCTATGACGAGAGACAGAAGATTTTTGATAATGATATCATGTACAACACTTCTAAGTGTGTAGAACGAAATCTAGCAAAGGTATGTGATTATAAGACTGGAACTCAACTATCAAGTTTATTTATTGGGCCAACAGGAAGAAGATCTAGTTGCACTCAAAGCGCGTGTGTATGAACTTCGTGATTTACTCGCCGACTTGGCCGTGCCTTCCCCAGATCCGAGCCCACCGAGTCCACCCAAAACGAGGCTTAAATCAATACGAGAGTGGTTCAGGCGCGAGCGTGAAACGGTTTGAAGGCAGATGAAGATGATTGACAAAGCTAAAGGCTGGAAGTATAGTAGTTATCGGGTTTCAGAACACCGTGACCTACTCGGATACGTAACAAAACAGACTACGTCATTAGCGTCGCAATTACTCACAAAACTTATCTATGTACTAGAAATACACTTCCAATTCAACTATTATCCTTCCCATGGCCAACTATCCAGTGCGATGCATGATGTGATGGTTTAACTGAAGAGACGTTTAGCGCTGACTCGGATGCCCCTACCGATCATGCATTCATGATGCACAACTCTCTCCTCGTTTGCACCACCAATGTCCACCATGTCCCGATTCCTGAGCTAGAAGAAACTCATCCAAGATCCGAGGTGCGTAAGTCGTCTTTCTCTATGATAGAGCTCTTCTGCTAATACCTGTAACCGGATCCGATAATCAAAGGACACTGACTGCTTTTACACACACCATGCTGAGAAGAAACCGTACATTGAAGATTCGTCGGGATCAATAAGAGATGATCATTGGTACAAGACGATTTGAGAAACAGAAAGAATTCACGACGTCAGTATTAATCAAGGTCCCTTTCTCCACCAGACGTATTCATACCGAAAGCGTTCAATAGCTGGATCAGAAGACAGCGTTATCGCTCGGTAGAAGAGACCTCGTATTACTATGTTATCGTCGCAAGACACTCACAGGACACGGGTCTCTTCCATCCGCGGATCCACATTCGAACAAGTCGAGCCTTTGGGTTCAAGCTCGCTCTCCGAGTATCATATATGGTATGTCCTATCACATGGTGTTGGCTTCCAAGAGCGAAGCGCCGTCACTTACTTATCTAGACGATGGCACCTTGGGAAGAAGAGAATTAGAATGGGCATGAATAGATAGAAGGTGACTTAGGCGCCACGGAGATGTGCGGAACCTTGAAGTTGAATAAGGATTAATTGCATGCCCATGCAGAATAACGAGAATAATGGCAAGTGCTGTTGACCATAGATGCTCATCCCGAAACCGCTTAACGAGAATTTTCACCAGAAACTTGCGTCAGTTCTGCTGACCCACCCGGGCCTAGCAGAATGCATTGTTTCGTCGTTGGCAAGACTTGCTGGGATATCATGAAGGGCGCCTGTATTCGTTTCCGCACTGCGTCTGATCCTAGGGCGAATGGGCGCTTATATGGCAACGAGGCAAAGGTCGGTCTTTTCGTGCCACCGACGGGGCGAATGTTCTGTCCCGCTCGTATACACGAAGATTCTTGTTAGCTTTCGGAAAAGAAAGCTGTTGAAGGTGGCACGTGTAAGCATGTATTTGACAGCTCTCACTGAAGTGACGCTTACTACCGCAAATGGAGCTCATAGATTGTATTGAATCCGTTTCGCCAGAACTGATTAGCACTGTGGGTGCAAACGGTTTCGGTTTGCCCCGATATCGTCGACACTACTGCGTCTGTGGATGTACCGATTGAATGGTTCATAATATGTTGCTCATAGCCGACATTTAGCTGTGCATTATGTCGTTTGGGCATACGATCCCGGACAAAACCAAGAGCGAAGGATAGTGTTCGAGATGCGACTGGTACTGAGCCTTATGAGCCATTTTTGAATGGAAGACCCACGAGAGGCCCTGGTGATATCGAAACAATAGGCATAAGGATGAAGCAAGGACTAATCTGGTGTCATTGATCGTATAGACTATGACGATGGGTACATTGAATCTAGTGGATATGTAAGGGACAAAATCATCAAGGTTGTAATTACTCACGAAACCAGACATCTATGTCCTACCGCTAAAGATACACATTCATATCCCTTTCCACACTACCCAGTCCAAATCCAAGAGAATCAAAGAGCTTGTCCCACTCTTTGAATGTCTGATTTGCTTGGTGAGTGATATACGCTAACCGCTTCCTCTGTACAAAAGAATACGCTGGAACTGGCAGTGGTGGTTTATCGTAGTGTATGGGACTACGCGACGTAGCGTTGAGAGCCAGCGAGAACAGGTCAGCCGGTGATGATTTGTCGGACACGGCGACAAGCTCGAGTCCAGCGAAGACGATCTACCTCCGAATCGGCTTTGGTTTCACTGGAGCAGAGACTGGTACTTCTAGAGAAGGGATATTGTATTAGCTTTCGGACGGCCCATTCAAACGAATGAAAGAGTGCTTACCACAGCGTATCGGTATAGCGTCCTATTGCCTTTTAACGACTCCGTCTCAATGTGCGTAAAACATTCCAGTCTCTGGACCAGAGCCTCTTCTAATCCTTCTGCTTATACTTTATCTTGCGTACAAAGCAGAGCCGCAGAAATAGGAGCCTGTCAGAGCTAGACCAAACGTGTTCGAGTGCCTTGAGCTTGGTGAAGAATCGAGGACCAAGTCATGGTGGGGGTGAGAGAGTGAAGTAGGATCGGATACATAGATCACCTCTCTGTTCGTCTCTTTCACTGGCACTTAGCTTCACCGGCACTTCACCGTTTCCAACTCGAGAACACGACGAATCTTGAACGAACCTAGTTTCTATCGCGCTCACTTTCCAGAGATCATCATGCCTCGCGGCCAAGTCCGAGGCCGAGAAGCCTAAAGGTGCGCAAGGTGACTTGCCCTATAACGTGGTGCATTTTTGGCTCATCTCTTGAACTATCGCAGACCTTCCAAATTCCAAATTCGAAGGACCCCGACTCTATCTCTATCGAAACTGCCACCTGCTATACCCCAAACCCCAAGAAGCGATCATTCATGTCTCCAATCCAGAGCAAGGACAACTTGATGTAGAGGTTTTTGTGGACGCGGAGAAATTCTGCCTGGCAATGTGTCGGATGCATTCTTCACGCTTGTTGGGTGCGTCTGCTCGTATTTTGATTTACGATTGGGCTTACGCAGTCATATTAGTAGCCAAGACAGTGGAAAGGAGAATCCACGACATCGCAATTCTTTTTTTTTTCCTGCTGGGCTTCGATTTCTACCTCACACCGATCCGCTCGAGTATCTCGCACCAATTTCAAGACTTTCAAGGAAACATCGATTATCGAAAAAGCCCCATGGCACTACACCACGACCTGCTCTGATGCGTTCCAGGTTCGTCACTGACAGCCGGATGGGTATGAATACCGCTGACTTCTCAATCTTAGGCTATGTGTCAATAATGCATGCTGAGGACGTCTTCGATTTCAGAGCGAGGAAATGTATGTTCAAGTTGGAACTTCCGGGCTCGCTCGGTCAGCATTTCTCGTAGTACTGGCATAATGCCGAGCTGACCCTGGTCCTCTTCCAGAAATAATACCTACATGATCAAAAATAGGACGGAAGAGGCGCACAATTCGCGCTGGTGGTGTAATTTGGGATCACAGTGGTACAAAGGCCAAGGCTCCAGTTGGGGATTACAGGATATCGCGTCCAAGATCTTCCGCCGTGTCCTCGACTGATCACAAACTCGGGATCTCTGTCCGCGAACTTAGGAATTGAGCTTGCGCTAGGTATCGCACCAAGGGGCCTGTAGGCTCCCTATGCCGACGTTCGTGATTTCTCGTGCTTACTTGGCGACAACAAAATACTAACGTGAATGCCTTATAGACACTGCGCCGCTACCGGACAATTCACGAAGAGCGCAGCAAGTCGACGTGTGTTCGAAGACGATTTCAACGATCGGAAGGGTGTACGATATCAAGGGTTTCCCGACTCTATTCCATGTCCAGCTGTTCCCTAATATACTCCTTAAACAGACAGTCCCGAACATGACACGAAATATTCCTTGATGCATCAAGGCAGATTCCTTCGGGATATTGTTCGATGTACCGAGACTGGCGGACTACTTAGCGCTCACCATGTGCAACATGGACGTTCTTCCCACTCCCCCAATTGACTCAATGTATTGACCTACGTTTTGTCTCAGGCGTGCGCCTATGCTAATAGTAAGAACTGCATCTTACTTGATGTGTATCATGGTCTAGAGGGCCTTGTGGCCATGTGCCCGACTGGTCGTCTCAAGTTTGTTTCTACCAGTACCGACGACCAGAAGGTGTACGAATGCGTAGATATCGCTTCAGGTCGGTGTCTCCCTGGGAACGGTCATGAATGGTGTTCAGATAGAAAGGCTTGAATTGAAACTTGGGTTCAAGTATGTACCTTCAGTCCTTGGTAGTGTCACTGTGTTTACGATTTGATAACAGATATTTCATTACCCATATGCTACTACAGGACTCTATTCAGTGGATAGACGCGGACTCAGTACCCAGTGCAGCGGAAAGACGTAACCGGCGCACTCTTTATCTATTCACTTGGGAGAAGGCATCGCCCTAAACATCTTTCTGCGCGTTTGGCTCGGTCATGCCCTAAAGCACGGAACCCGGCCGTTCTTTACAAGGAACGTCATTCTGCCATTTAGAGGCAAGATTCAGTTGGCGTTGTCAAAGCTGATACCTGCTGATCATTAAATATCAGCCGTCATACCACCGCGGCCACCGCCCAACACCGGTTTCTTTGGGCGATGATGGTCCTGAGTACCCTCAGAATTAAACACCGGCTTCGATGCCGCTAGCGGCTACACACTGCGAGCCGGAAATTTTTTGGACAAAATTATGCTCGAAGGAAAGACAGAAACTTGAGATACCAGGAAATGCGAAACTGCACTCAGTACGTCAAATTTCCTACGAGATGAAACATAGCAAGTCCATTGGATACTCAAGATACCATCTCGCAGTAGAAAACCTTAGTTGATGTCAATTCCTTTGAGCGGAATTTTTTATGTTCCCAGTGTGTTGTGGCACTGAAGGATTAATAATTACATCTGACCTCTGTTCATGTCAGCTGGAATGCAGGCTTCTGGCCACTCAAAGGACTTAAAATCGCTCCTCGTTCAAACCCCTTCCATCTCTTTTTACCAGCAACATCCATCTCTTCGTTCTCTTGTTCTTCGTCTCTCTATAGTCAGTATCGTCCCCCCGACTTCCCCTCCTGATACATGGCCTTCAACGGTTCATCCAACACCGAGATACAAGGGGACGCTTTCAACAACGTTCATGGATCCCAGTACAACATACAGAATGTTTACCATCCGACCACTGGCGGTGAGTACTGCCTATCTCAGGTTTAAGGATGGAACATTCAATTCAAGCTATACAGAGGAGATACTTCGGGACCTTGCGCGACGCGCTGCCATGAACGCAACCCACGATTCAGATCTAGTTTCTGCTCTAAAGTATCGTCCCGGGACGCGGGTGCAAACCCTCGAGACTTTACATGAATGGATCTCAGACCGCAGGTCTACCACGAGAGTCCAGTGGGTCTATGGCTCCGCTAGCGTTGGGAAATCAGTGATTGCCCGAAAAACCGCGGAAGAGCATGAGGCGGATCTAGTGGGAGCTTTCTTCTTCTCAGGAAATGACCCCACTCGCGATAAGCTCGACGCTTTCGTGGCAACAATAGCGTATCAATGTTGCACATCCTTTCGTCTCCGAAAGGTTGTCGGACCTCTTATCATCGATGCCATCCGCTCCGACCCTAACATCTTCAACAATACCGCCAAAGTCCAATTTCGTAAAATGCTCTTGGAACCTTTCTCGCTTGTGGAAGGGTCCTGGCAAACGAACGCCCCGAATCTTTTGGTCATCGACGGAATAGATCAATGCGTCGATCACTCGTCCCAGCAAAAGCTCATCGAGATTGTAGACTATGCAGTCTCGTTTCGTACTCCCATGCCCTTCATATGGCTCCTGTGTAGCCGTTTCGAACCGCAGATTCGCCACACCGTCGATGAAGCAGGCTTCGCATCATTCAACCTAAATCGTATCGAGGTCTACAATATGACAGTTCGACTTACGAGACAACTGACCGAATCAGACCTTGATATCCAAATGTACCTCCTGGAAAAGTTTGCCAAGCTTCGCAAGAAGCGCGGTGGTGTTTTGCAAGACCTGGGCGAAACATGGCCGAGCCAGGATGATCTGGAAAGTCTGGTTTGGAGGGCAAGCGGGCAGATTATCTTTGCGGTCACGGTGATCAAGTTTGTCGACACCGACGATATTGATTACCGACCGCAGGACCGGCTAAAGATGATTCTGAGCACAGAGCCTGAGGCCATCCAAGCCTCGCCATATCCCGCTTTCGATATATTATACCGACAAATACTTTCTACGTGTCGCGATTGGGATACAGTCCGCCTGATCCTTCGGCTGCTAATCACCCCCAAGTATGAACTCGACGAAGTTAGTCGGTACGATCACTCACAAGTATTGTGGAACTCGCCATCTGTTATCGCGCAGTTCTTACAACTGGGGCTGGGTGATGTAGAGATGGTCCTATTACAGCTCCGCTCTGTGATCTATCTTCCTAGGGAAGAGGATATGCACCCTGTGATACGTATCCTTCATACCTCCTTCACCGAGTTTCTGACGGATAAGGCCCGTTCGGGAGACTTTTTCGTCATGCGGTATTCTAGGGAAGAGTACAACGGCCTCGTGGCCATGCTTCTTCTGCGTACCATTTCGTCCTACACCGCATATTACCCCCCATACCATTATCATTCATCGGGACAACAGCCTTCAGATGTTGCTATTGTCGGGTGGCAGGCAGAGGCTAAACAAGCCACTGATCGTAGCACCCTGAGTTGGTATGCATTCAAGTACTGGATGATCTACTGTTGTCGGATTGCACATCCGAGTACTGGCTTATTCGACCAATTGAACGAATTCTACCCTGAATCCGCCTTGGCTCTGGCTCTCACCATACCGACAAGCAACTTTGTATCTATGATGCTCCACGATTGGAAGAGTTGCTTATGTTGGGCAAATGTGAGTAAACCTGTGATATTTCTCATGAGCACTTAAAAACTTTTCTTCCCCTCCGTGCAGTACAACGAGTCCAGGGCGAAGGCACTGCAGATCTTCATTGGAAGGATGAACACTCTTCTTGACCCTCTTAACGGGGAACTTTACATTGGTCTCAGCAAAGACTGCCTACGACACGATGCGATCCGAGTGGTCTTGCGTGCAGAGCTCGCCTATACAACTCCGAGACTAGGTGGTGCTGACATTCTACCTGACATTTGGCGGTATTACCAAACATGGTGGACAGAAGAGCATTCGACAGTGGAACAAAGAGTATGCCCATTGGTGCTTTCTACTCATTGTGATCGTGCGCTCCCTGAGGATTGGGTTGTGATTCGCGTCGCACCAGCTAATGGACGTGCATTCAATGCGAGACGCCCTCGTTATACCGATGAAAAGATACAGTGGAAGGTTTTTGATAACGATGTCACACACGACACTTCTGAAAGCGTAGAGAAAAATATAGTAAAGGTATGTCGTTGTAACACTCAGATTTGACATCGAGTTCATTGATTTGGCTGATAGGAAGAGGACCTCGTTGCATTCAAGACGCGTGTTTATGAACTTCGAGATCTACTCGCCGACTTGGCTGTGCCACCGCCAGATCTGAGTCCACCAGACCCAAGCCCACCCGAGAAACCAAGGCTTGAATCAGTACATGAGTGGTTCAGGCGCCGAGGGTGGAATGGTTAGGAAGCAGATGAAGATAAGTGACAAAGGCTGGAAGGATAACAGTCATAGGGGTTCAGAATGCGTGTAACAAAACATACCAGATTATTACCGTTGTAATTACTCACAAAGTGAGGTATAGGCATCTATGTACTAGAAATGTACTGCTAATTCAGCCATATCCTTCCAATTATCCCTTCCTCGCACATCCCAAAGACGACAAGTCGACACTAAAGTCTCGCTACACATCCCTCTCACACTTCAGCTCTCAGCTCTCCTATCGCCTCTCTAAATGTCAGAAATACCCCATCAATCAACTGTATCCTCTTCTCCCCATCATCCCCGTCATCGTCCACATCACCTTCCCATTCTCTTCTTCAGTACGCCGCCTCGGAAGACGACCTCTCGAAGAACCCTGATTTGCTCCTTCACCGTCACCGCTTCCATCGCTCTTAGAGACTGTATCGTCTGCGGGTCAGGTAACCAGCAGCGCTCCCAAACGTTCCTTGATACCCGAAGCGCGTTTACTTCCCGATTTTTTGTTCGTTCAATCCTCTCCGTTATATACGCCAGGCATTTTGAGTGGTAGAGGCAATGGCTGTGTGCTAGGTTTTTGAGGTGAGGATAGCGAAGGCGATATCGAGAACAGCGAAGACGGCGATGGATTAACCAACGATGAAGACAACAGAAATGTTGGTGATGAACTCGGGAACGGCGAAGATTGTGGTGGTGAACACCGAAGAGGCCGATCCGGGGTCTAGCGTTGGTCAGCGAAGCTATTGCTACTCGCCTACGCAAAATTCAAAACGTGCATAAGCCTTTATTCGATTCGTCAGTAGGTGGAAGAGAGCTTACTACAGCGTTCCGGTATAGCGTCTTGGTGCCTTTTGACGACTCGGCTTCGACGTGCGAGGTTTGAAAAAAAAACGCTCGGAACTTTGAAGGTCGTCTGAAGGTCGCCTGGTGCATTCCATTATTCCAAGCGAGTATCTGGGTTTCTTCTTCCTCTAAATCCTCTGATTCTCCTTGATTTTTGGAGTTGTTCATGGCCGAATATGACGCTAGAGGAAGACGCTTTGAAGGGCTGTAGCATCGGGTGCGTTGCCCTTTCCTTTACGTCGCTGAACATGTGTGTTATTGAGCGTATGTGTATCTGGCTTTGGGTTGGGGGTTATAGTACTACTGAGAGTCGTAAGTAGTGTCAGCGTCCGCAAAGAAAACGAAAGGGAAAAGGGCGTACATAGATCCTTCCAGCAGCCAAACATGTTCAAGTGCATAGTCGTCCTAGGCCTCCACTGCCCATTTTGTATCTTCTTCGTCCTCATCACTGTATTCCTCATGTCGTATATGAGACAAAGAAGGCGAGGCGACAGTTGGGCGATAGTGCGTGTGATGGCTCAGCTTCAGGGGACGTTTAGCGCCTTGAACGCGGTTTTTCATTTGCACCACCGTGACCATCTCCCTGAGGCCGTAGAAGAAACTCATCCAAAATCCGACTCGGGGGTTATAGAAACACATCTTGTTCAGGTTTTGTATCGAAACTCCTACAGCTTCCGACGATAAACCGTATTCTTGCCATCGTTCTCCAATGTTGCGCGTCACAAATCAGACAGCAATCCGAAATTCATACCCACCCTTTGTTTACTTGAGGTATATAGTTCCTCACAGTCGTGCAACCTTAGGCCGTACTTACTGCCTTGTTCATAGCGTCATATTCTGAGTGATACCACTGACCCAGTTGATGGTATATGCTAATGAGCTAACTACGTGCATCGGAATCACGGCTTGCGGCACCTAGTTTTGACCAGTGGAAATTCAAAAGGAAACCTGAGTTAAGTAAGAAATCATATTTGATGGTTTTGCTGCCATATATGGGATATTTCCACCGGAAAATTGTATTTCTTTGTCCCAAGAAAAAACATTCCTTTCTCCTGTGAAAAAGGAGTCATTTCTGCCAGCCATTTTTTAATTCCCGACGATCGGATTGTCCTTCTTTCAGGGCTTTTCAGTGCTTTCCGACCATCGCCCACCGTCGCACAATGGCCGGGAATTTTGAAATGGCCGGTAGAAATCAGTTCTTTTGCGCAGAAGAAAAGTTGTTAATTTTCACACCAAAAGCACTTAAATTTTGACCCAATAAATCAGCCATTCTTGGGAGAAAAAATGGTCTATTTTGCGCAGAGTCTAATACAACTTTTTGCTTAGCCTTGAATTTCTGCCACGAGAAAGTTGGTTCGGCAACTCGTGAATATAGACCACTGCGCGCCAGAAGCCAGTTCCAAACACAGAGAAATAGACCCCAGTCGCGCCCTTCTACCCTTCTACATCACGCTCCAACTGAGCCTGGAATTCCAAGTTACGAACCACATTTGTGGACATCTTGCCAATGGTATCGTGAAATCCAAAATTGCATTGATGACCAACGTTTCCCTGCCCTACATTCACTACGTGTGGCAGACAGGCATCTGCTGTCGAGAGGGACTTGGCAGTCATTAACGCCGTGTTCAGGATGTTCAAAAGATGTTGCAGGTGCATGCTAACCACATCGTACTGACTTTCGTCAGTTATATCTCGGAATCGTACACTGTGGGCAATCAAAACGCTATCCCAAGCTGCCGTAATCTCTTGGGCTAGCTGCTGCAATTTAAGCTTGATTTGTGCTTCGTCTAGCTGAGCCGCCATCCTCCGAACTCTCCGAGTGGGAAAGTGAGCATTGAGACCCAGGCGTGGCACCAATGGGGTCACACCTATGTTTGGGGTGGCTAGATGTATCATAGGAGGATGCGTAGAACCGCCATGGGCCTGGAATGTCAAAGTCTCGTCGGTTATTCTGAGAATTTGATCTGCTAAGAGAAGCAGAGAGCCCACGGAGAAGATGGCTGATGTAGCAACGCAAGGAAGCAGAACGTTATCCGTTCGGTCCACTTCAAGACGAAGAACTGCACAGGCTTCCCGAGACCTGGTGATGGCACGGCGGATCTGAGTATGGAGTTCCACCCAGTTCTGGCTACTTGGAAGTAGCAATCCCCTGAGTAGCCAACGCAAATGAATGACGTCCAAGAACCACCGCCGCACATATTTCCCCTTAATTGTCTGGTTTAGGAACATGGATATCACCTCTTTAACAGAGAGGGATACTAGTGTCAAAGCCAGAACCTGTCCAAACATCCACCGACTCTCGCCGTCTCCCACTAGTCCATCGTTCCTCACTATGGTGAGTTCGGTATCGATAATGGTGTGTACCACGATGATTAAAGGGAGAAGCACAGCTAAAACGCACTTCAACCGTAGTCTGAGCGAATTCCAATAGTGGCCAAAGACCACAATGGCCAACATCGTTGCTAGTGTTGACAGCCAATTCGATAGCGAGGAAATCAGTCGAAAAATCCCAAGGGAATCCCGATGCACATGACGTATGTTCCTCACTGGGGATATGAGGAAGAGGTTGATAGTGTTCAAAACCAATGCCATTACCACGACATTGAGAATGGGAATGACCATGACGGAGTAGAATATGAGGGATAATATTCGGATACGGCTATTGGTGATGGGAAAGGCTATGAACAGATATGTCGTGCTGATCTCGCTGAGGCACTGCCTAAGTAATAATTTGTGGTCGGATCCAAGAATGTTAAGCACTATCCAGTGCCACAAACCGAGGACCGACATTCCTGTAAGAGTTATGCTGATAAGAATGGTAGCCACCAATTGGCGGTGTCTCCGTGGCCACCATAACAGCAATCGTCGGAGTGGTGCCTGTGATTTTGTCTGTGGGACAGTTTTGGTTCAGCATTAAGTGCCATACCGTGAATAAAAATAAGTAAATATCATACATTAGAAACATCTAGCACTGCCGGACGCTCCAGGACTTCCATTGTGGGTACAACGCAGAGCACCAATGCACTCGCGTTCATCATCCACACCAGGTTCAGTACGAGCAGAATATGGTAATTCCCTAGGCCGACAGTGGCTTGTTGAATTGCCGTTGTGACGAGAAGTCCCGTGGAAGAGATGAGGAGTGGCGTATAAATCTTGAAAAGACCCCGCTCTTCCTCGTAGTCCAGCTTGCCGTCATACGTGAATAGAAACGCAGGTGCATAACTGAGCAGCGTTTGAAGATAGACGGCGATGCGAACACCTTTACCAGAGATGTCTGGGTCAGCAGTGATGTATGGCTTTGGGCAATCTCCTAACGTTGACATGGCTTGTGAGGGGGTGAATTTCAATGCATCCCTTTGAACATATATCGGTGTTCAGTTTCGGAGTTAGCGCAAGAGAATGATAAATGAAATCACTCACTCTCCGAGTATCATACGGTACGCCCCATCACATGGTGTTGGCTTCCGAGGTGTCACTTATCGAAACCGCAACGGTGGCGGCAACGTAGAGATGAGTGAATTGAGAATGAGTACTAGGGTTGGACGAATATGTGCGTAAACCTTGAAGTTGTAAAAGGAATGATTGCATGTCTTTCGGGAACTTCCGAATGTACAGAACACCGGCAAGTGCCGTGTGCTGGCTCATTCCCGTCAGAACCTTCGGTAAGGACTCTCGGACATTTGCGATACCATGGATCGGAGAATCAAAATCCACGGAAATATTGATGAAGTGCAACCGCAATGTTTATGGTTCCACAGGTTTGTTCGTCGTTTATAGTAATAGATAGGGTCCTCATCTGCCTCGTTTTCTTTCCAGGACGTTGCGTCCTGTCATACTACAGGGACACCTGACTTGCTCTGAGGCTATGAACATTCAGTTCAACTGGGAGCAAACCGGCGTCTATGTACATGAGGCAGAAAAGGGGTGCAGGCAGCACTCAATAAGTTGCGCCACCGGTAGAACATGTCGCCTACCCATTGACATTGACTTGCTGAGATACGGCGGATGAGTAGATGACTACACAGTGTTCTTATCATAGAGGGTACCTGTGCCCGTTTCTTCGCCTTCCTCTCCGAGAGGCAAACGCATGCTCACGTACACGAGACCAACTTGCACACTTGTTGGAAGGTCATCCGAATCACTCCTTCCTCCTGATTTCCGCACTTCGTTTAATCTTAGAGCGAATGAGCGCTTATGTGGCGACGAGGCAAGGCAAGGCAAGGCAGGACTGTAGGTTCGGTCATTTGGTGCCACCATGTCATACAGAGGGTAATGACTACGTACTTATTTTGTCCTGCTCTTTTCCCTCCAATCGTGTTGAAGTGTAAGTCAAGCTCAATGAGCTTGTATACACGAATAGATCCTCGTTTCCAATATCCCCATGCGGTGTCGGTTCCAGCGTCGGCGAGAGCACACCGCATTGGAAGAGTCATCATTCAACTCTGCCCACTCAATAATACCACTACTCCGAGAGCCTATTCGACTGTTCGAGCATTCGTTTTACTTGGTGACCTACGACGGTATGCCGCGAGTTGGCGGAGATGATTTATCAACGATGTAGAGGTTTACACCCCAAATCGTTGATAACGAGGAAAGGTGATGTTTTCGCCGGAGAGGAAAAGAGGAATGAAGGTTTTGTTGGTGAGCTAGACGGAAACGACGATGAGCCTGGGTACGGCGAAGACTTGTGATGCCCAAGCTTTGGTTTCATTGAGGTTGGAACTATTTGCCTGTGAAGACAAGAACATTATGTTAGCTTTTAGCAAGAGGAAGAGAAGTCGAGCTTGCCATAGCGTGTCGGTATAGCGGCGTCCTGTTGCCTCTGCCTGACCATACGCGGTAACTCGAGTGCGTTGGTGCGTTTCATTGTGCCAGTCTCGCATCGAGGATTCCCTTCTTCTTCTACTCCTCCTTGATCATCCGTACCGTCGTATGAAGCAGAATCGAGGTTGAAGGAGAGGACGAAGGGCAGGGGCTAGCTTCAAGTACAGACGGTGTATTGCCCCTTCCTCTGGGCCTCTGGCCTTTAGAGGGTCTGGTACTATGTTACCGAGTGGTGGAATAAAATAGAGAAAAAGAACGTACATAGATTATCCCTGTGTTCGAGGTTATTGGAACGGAACTAGAACATAATAACATCGGTTCGGCATTTGCGAGAAAGTGTTTCGGTGATAAAGGGGAAAGCGAGCTTGACCAGGTTTGACTTGCTGGACGGTACAAACGCCGATCGCGAACCGATGCCGAACGGCGACTACACCTGACTACACCTTTATCATCGCTTCTCGCATTTCTGTCGCTTCTACATACCATGAGTCTTGAACGAACCTCATTACCATTCACCACCATATCTTGAGGCCAAAAAAATACTCCTTCAAGCCTGAGGTGCGCAGGGTAACTTCCCCTATTCAATTTATAGCATTGTGTCAGGCTAAATACCCTGACCTTTATCGTAGACTTTCCAAATTCCAGAATGCAAGGCCTCCGGATCCACAGAAATAACCAACCATTCCACCCAAGACACCCCAAATAGACGTCCATTCATGTCTTGATATTCGGAGTCAAGAAAACTTTGTGCATCGGAGCTCTGGTGGACAGTAGACACTAGAGGGCCGAAGAAATCCTGGCTCACCTGGCAAAGCGTTAGGTGTGTTTTTCAAACTGTTCTCTCGAATTCTGAATTTACTCTTGGGTTTACGCAGTCATTACATAGCAGCGAAGCCAAAAGTGCAAAGAAAGAATACACAATATCTCAATCAAGGCCATTTTTTCTGTGCCGAGCTCGGATTTCCGACTCACACCGATCCTTTCAAAGTACCTTGCTCCAACCTCAAGACTTACAAGGCAACATGCACTATTACAGCACGACCTCTAAAGTAGCTCGTTAATGGCATCCGTGTAAACGTGAATACCACTGACTTTCCTTTCATCTTGATCTTAGGCTACTTGTGACGGGTTCGATCGCAAGGGGAATAAATGGACGTTTAATTGGTTTAACTCGTAACTTCCAATTTTTGGTCAGGAATTTCGGTCAGCTCTGGTGGTTCTGCCATGATACGACTCGGAGGCTCACCCAATCCTGCTCTAAAAGAAATACGTGTACTACGGAACGTTCTAGAGAAAAGGAAGTCAAACATGTTTCCATGATTCGCGCTGGTGGAGCCCCTTGGGTCAAGGTGCAGAGGCCAAGCTTCAAATTTCAGGATTACAGGAATAATGAGTTCGTCGTCTCCAATGCCCCTCGGCTGTGTCCTCGACTAAATCGCGAACCTGGGATTCTCAGCTACGAAAGGATTGAGCTTGTGCTGGGCATTATACCGGAGTCTCAGTCCTCTATGCCGATGATTGTGAGTACTTGTGCTTTGCCAATAACACGATGCTAACGAGAACGCCTCGTAGTTTTTATGTTGTGCCCGGGCAATTCACGAAGAGCCGATACAGCTGGCAATGTTTATTTGTATTCAGGGATGGTTTCAGTGGTCGGAATGACGTACAACTTCAAGTGTGTTTTAACTCTATCGCATGTCTAGCTGTTTCCTAATCTACTCGTCGATCAGACAACCCCGAGAAAGATGCCTCAATGCCTCGAGCCAGATCCCTTCTGTTTATTCCACATAGCGTTGACGTCAAGATTGGGCCAATGCCAACTTGCAGTAATGATGTATGTCGTCTCGCTCGCGTCCATAACCTCGACCTCTAAGCAGCACCGCAACCATAGGAATTGTCCCATAGTCGGCTTTATCGGCGAATGGTCGTGTGTCTGTTGTCCTAGTTCACGGTGTTAGGGAACGAAAGACAATAT
The DNA here is from genome assembly GCA_037176845.1 of Paramarasmius palmivorus. Taxonomy (NCBI): domain Eukaryota; kingdom Fungi; phylum Basidiomycota; class Agaricomycetes; order Agaricales; family Marasmiaceae; genus Paramarasmius; species Paramarasmius palmivorus. The sequence continues at coordinate 569,669 of JAYKXP010000018.1, read as the reverse complement.
GTGCCCGTTTCATGTCGCCAGCCGTTCTTGACGGGCTTGTTGAACATAAGGCTCGATATAATGTGCACTCTCGTGCTCTCGTGGACACCTCCCTAAATCCTAGTATCTGCTCAACATCAATGCGTCAATTCTGAGCACAGGCTTCGGCGAGACCGCTATCGCCCGCAGTTACTGCTTCCTGTCTCTCTTCTCCACCAAATATCAAGCGGCCCGGATACTCAGTCTGGAGAGTCGCTCCATCGATGAGCGTTATCTGCCACGAGTCTTACTCCGCGCAAGCTTGTGATAACCATTGCAAGCGCCGCCTTTCTCACCTCCTGTTCGTTCCCTCGCAGAGCTACGGCTGCATGCTGTGAAGGTTGGGCTTCTACGTCCACACCGTCAGGTGACAGGGCTTATCGAGCCCCTGATTCTTCTCGAGAAGAGCCTCCCGTGGCGTCCCTTGGTACTCTTAACCCATACTCACACAAACGCTGGGAATGTTCACAGCTGTCTGCAGAATCACAATCTTTCTGCATGATTATGGTTGTTGAAGTGGACAAACGAAAGTGTTGATTGGGAATGTCACCATTTGTGTTATTCTGGGAGGATATTGATTGCTCAGGCCGTTCAATCTCAAGAATTTGGGGCACCCAGAGATCACGGAACATGATAAAGCTCAACTGTGATGCATGGACGGCATTTTTACAGGTCCGTCATCGTTTTTAGAAACACACAAAACTTTCGTTGATGACCTTTCTTTTCAGGGTATACCTCGTTTCAATTCTCCTTCAACCATGAGCTCGCCTGAATAAAGTTCCCCCCTTCTTCCTCGGAGCTATATTGACCGAGCGCAAACCGGCGCCTATGCACACGAGGCAAAGCAGAACTGCAGGTTTTCTCAGGACTCAATATGCGCCACCGGTAGAACTTAGAGGTACCCCCAACTCATGACATTCTGGGACATGACGGATGAACAAATAGCTGTTCTGTCCTGCTCGTATCGTAAAGAGTGCCTGTACCCTTTTCCTTTCTTCCTTTCCGAGAGGCGAACGCGCACCCAACCCACATAGACGAGACAAACTTGCAAAAATGCGATTATTGTCATTATCTTCTGCTACTACTAGCAGAACGCATGTTGCCAGGTCGTCACAGCTCTGTTGGATATAAGGATCGTACAAGTGTCTATCGTGTCTAGCTCATATGAAGAGGATTCCTGGACTGTTTCTCCTTCCTCACAATTTCCGCACCCCCTCCAGATTTAGGGCAGATGGGCGCTTACGCAGTGATGGGACAGTCATTTCGCATCACTGTTATCGTGTCTTTTTGGGATGCAGCGGATGAATGAATAGCTGTTCTGTCCCGCTCTTCCTCCCCTTCTATCGAAATGTGGGTAAAGCACGATGTGTTTTTATACATCAATGGAGGCCAACATTCTTGCATTTGCCTTAATGTTGAAAGGGGGCTGTTCGCAAGCTGTTCGGACTTCGAAGTGGCGAGTCAGTATAAGCATGTGGTGAGTTTTGACTTGACCCTCGTTGAAAATGGAATTGATAGATGGCATTGGGTTTATTTTTGCTACAGTAGCGTCAATCAGCATCTCGTCCATCGTGTACTGTTGACTATCCTACTCAACACAAGAACTCTATGAGCCTAGGCTTATCGCATTCAACTTGTGACGTGTCACGATGTTTTGGATCTTCCAGACTGTCAATCGTTTTTGGACCTTCCTTTGATTCGGCGTCGTGGATTACACTGCCGGGCATATGTCCCCCGAATGCCTCACCTTTGTGTCCCATCACTCGCGTCTGGTAAGACGCCCAGGCATCGCCTCGAATGCTACCTCATCCTCCCTTAATCCTTTACATTCTTCCCATGTCATTTCAGCGAAGCGCTGATTCAATGTAAAGGCCACATGTCGGTCGCATGTCTGACTGATATGCCTTTTTCAACAAATCTGTAAAACCGTTATAAGGCAGAAAGAGTTCAGTTACTCGCCAGATTCTTCGCGTCGCTCTCAGTCTCTTTCTTCTCATTCTTCCTTCCCTAAACAACAAAATGTCCGACATTGGCACGTCGATCACAAACCTTCTGCAAAGTGGAATCCTAGAATCGGCCTCCCTTCTTGCTTTTCTCGGCGCCGACGAATGTCAGTCCTACCTCCTGTCGGCAATGAACACCAGCGTTCTCCATGCAGCCGCTGTCCCCCTTTCCATCTTTGGTAGTTTGGGGACCCTTTCAGCTGCGTTCGACTTGTTGATTTCGCGCTGGAGAGGCGGACGCTTACTTACGCGCCGAGGTCCACAAGGCAACTACAGCACAAGAGGCTACGGATCTGTGCTACCACTGTTGCTCATGGATCCGGAATCAAGGATGTATGGTGTGGATGCCTTGTTACTTAGCTTGCTCGAAAAGGCGGGGGTTGGCCCAGAACCATCCCGAATCGTAAGCGTTGTTGCCGTGAAATGGCCGGAGACCACTTATCATTGGCGGTCGGAAGGAGTATGTCTTATTCTTTCTATCATGCGTGACTACCTCTGCTGATGAGTTTTTTGCCTTTTCTTTTAGAGAGCTTTGTCGTGGAACTGGACACTCTTCTTTGCAACCCTCACAGCGTCCATTGTTGCGCTTGCTCCATATTCGTACCACGTCTACAGGTTTAACCTGGAAGACTGGCCTTTTGGAGTCGGAAGCATGGTGATCTTCACTGTTTCCAGGTGCTTGGGGTCTCTTGTTTGCGTTGTCTGCATTCAGTTGGCCTTGCAACGCCGTATCTTGCGGATGATTAACATCAGTCTCCTTCTCCTTCAGTTGCGAGAAACTGGCAAGCTAGATCAGCTTCCAGATCTCAAAGAGATTGAGGAGCAAACTACGCAACGGGGAATTTTGAAAAAATGGCTCGAACGCGTCGATGCCAACCTTGCTCACGCACGGTCCGAGTCCGCACTAAAGTTTGCAAGCAGCGCTGTTATCTCTACCGTGTACCTCGCTCCTCCAACGCCCCTACCCCTCAAAGACGTGGAACAGGGATTCTTGCAGAGCCAACTTGACGTACACGTGTCCCGGGCAAAGGAACTTTTATCACCAGATGGAGTTCTCCATGCCATTCTCTTTTTCATGTTCATCGGTGCAGGCATTATGACGATTGGATATCTTGGTTGCCTCGACATTGTCAATACTACCTCTGTAGATGCACCAAATGGTCCATATGTGTGGCTCGCAGCCGAGATTGGCCTATCGGCTGTGCGTTATGTCATTTGGGCATATGAGCCATCGTGGGCGAAATCGAGAGGGATGGTGCTCGAGCTGCGGAATGGTACCACTGAGGTTATGGCAGTCAACCTCGATGTTCTACCCAACCGCGACAATGGGGACCCGGTCACTGAGGACGAGCGCAACGAGTCATTTTCCAATGAAAGGCTCACAGATGGTCCAGGTGGTATTGAAATGATCCCAGCTTCAGGTTAGAGAGCAGTCAAGGTGTGATGGAGTCGTGCTGAGGAATTATTTTACCCTTTTGATGTTCCTTTGTATGTGTACTTCCGCTTTTCCACAGTACGATACGACGAACGACCAATATGCACTTGCATGACACAACTAGATCATTTAGATTGTAACTATGTATCGACATGTATTCATTCACTAGAAATAATGCCAGGCAAGAGATAATGCTAGCCCAGTTTCGCCATTGGTATTTCCAAGAGATGACCTACTCGCCTGTGAGGACCCAACGGAACCATATATTAGCCGGCAACGCAAGAGGGGAGCAGAAGAAAGCTTACCATAACACGACTAAAAAGTCCTTGTGTTCCCGTTTGACGTGTGCAGTCTGAGTAAAAGGCACCTCGAATGTGATATTTAGTACGCTCTCATGCTTGATCTTCGTCTTCTTTGTCGGATGGGTCAGGGTATGAATGTACAGGACAAACCTTGGAGGTGGAAAAAGAAAGGCTAGCCTCGAATATGAACAGGGTATTTCCTTTCCTTTACGCCTGTAAACGCATGTATTGTTGAGTGTTGTGTTCCCGAAGTGTGGTACTACAAGTCGTGTTAGCGTTTGGAGAGAGAGAAGGGAAAGAAAAGACATAAGTAGACCATACTTATGCCATATTGTTGTGCAAAGTCTAGGTATTGGTCGTATCTCCTTCCCAGTGTCGTTGATAACAACTTGGGACTAAGAGAGACGGTGCGACGAGTAGCTTGCAGATCCCAAGCTCAGACCAGGAAGTTAAGGAATGCAGCTACGGGTGTTGGGAATTCCGAGTGTGGTGTTAGGATTGGTGATATCCTCGCTACTATCCCTTCCCCTTCCCTGCCATTTACGTCTCCTTGACCAGAAACAAATCCCGTAACAGCCGGCCTCAACTGCGTGAACACTATTCATGAAAGATGTATTGACGTGGTTGAAGAGACCTGGTGGGAGATAAGCTTCCTCTTGGGCTTTACGACGGTAGAGTTCTTGAGGTGTGGGTTGTTTGGGTTTAGGCATGGTGTCGGGTGCGAGTGAGATGAGTGACTGTCGGCCGAGGTCCTACGGTGCTGCGCTACCGTCCACTGCGCCGACTGCGAACGATGACACAGTACTAGGCATGGTGGAGGCTACGGATGTTGGCATTCACTGTGTTTCTCCGGGTGGTAGAGGTGAGTGTCAACTGCGAAGGGATGGAAAGCGTTTTTGTCGTATCGGATACATAGATCAGTTCTGGCCATCCCATCCCATCCAGCACTCCAGCACCACTCCACTCAAGAACACGATGCAACTTCCGTTCGATCTAGCTTGCTTTCAAAAGATATCTGTTCATGCAGGATGCCTGAGGTTGAGGCCGAGAAAGAGACTCCAAGCCCAAAGTGCGCAGGGTGACTTCCTCTGGAACATATTGCATTTTTGTCCAATCCCTGATCATGAGCTATCGCAGAAGTATCGCATCCTAAATCGACAGAACCCCGACTTTGTCGAAACTGCCAACTTCCACAATCAATGGCTGTCCATTAACGTCTCGAGAATCAGAGTTGGAACGACTTCATTTGGGGATTTGGTGGTCTCCAAGCTTGTTCAGTACGTATCCTCGGCCTTTTCATTTACAATTGAGCTTACGCAGTCATATTAGTAGCTAAGACAAAAGTGCAAAGGAGAATCCACAACCTGGCAATCGAGGCCTCCCTTTTCCCTCAGATTAATCCAATACCTCGCTCCAATATCAAGAGTTATACACCGTCGAAGAAGTCCCATGCAACTACGACACTACCTCTGATGCGTTCTAGGTTCGTGAACGTCATCCTGAATGAGCACGAATACAGCTAACTTATATTTCATCTTAGGCTACGTCTCGATGAGTCTGCCGACCTGTCGCAAAACGAATAAATCGACGTTCAACTCGGAACTTATGAGCCCAAGTCAGGAAATTTCTCGTAGAAAAGGCCCATAATTCGCGCTGGTGGAGTCACTTTGGGTCACGGTGCAGAAGAGTGCAGAGGCCAGGTTCCACTTGGAGATTACAGAACAAGTACGTCGCTTTCAATACCCTTCCTCCGTGTCCTCGACTGATCACAAACTCAGGATCTTCGGCCGCAAAAGGAATCGAGCTTGCGCTGGGTATCGCACCGAGCTAATGTGTGCTCCTTGTAGACTCTGTGTTGTTACTGGGCGATTCACGAAGAGCACAAGTCGATGTGTGTTCGAAGGCGATTTCAACGGTCGGAAGGGCGTACAATATCAAGGTTTTCCCAACTCTATCGCATGTCCAGCTGTTTCCTAATATACTCGTTGAACAGCTAGCCCCGAACATGACACGAAAGATATCTTATCGAGGCAAATTGCTTCCGTATATTATTCAATGTACATACCGAGATCGGCGGACTACTTAGCGCTCACAATGTGCAACATGGTCCTTCTTCCCACTGTTCGTTTCCACCAGTATCTGGCAAGAAGCATTCAGAATATGGAGAGGCGGTGTCTCTGAGTTGATGGCCATGAGTGGACTAAACACCAGCTGCAAGGCCGCTACGGAAGGCACCTTCTATGATGAGAGCGCTCAAGCCTCACTACGGTGCGAATGCGGCACTGAAGGATACCCGATGTCTAACCATGGCAGTTGGAATGTAGTAGGCTGTGGCCGCGTGGGAGACATGCAACTTTCTTTCAATTCAAACGGCTCAAAACTTCATTCCCTATCCACATTCCTTCTATCATCCCACCTTCCTCATTCCATTATCCGGCGACATCTATCTCTATTCCTTTCGTTCCCTTCTTCCCCGTTATTCATCATCAGTGTCGCCCCAGACATCCCCTCTTGATTCATGGCCTTCAATGGTCCAACCAATACCAGGGTACAAGAGGATGCAATTAACAACGTTCATGGGCCCCAATACAACGTACAGAATGTCTACCATCCGACCACTGACGGTGAGTAGTGCCTACCTCATTTTTAAGGCGAATTATTCATTTTAGCATACAGAGCAGATACTCCGGGACCTTGCAGGACGCGCCGCCATGAACGCAACCCATGACTCGGATCCCGTTTCTGCGCTGAACTGTCATCGTGGGACGCGGGTTCACACTCTCGAAACTTTATATGAACGGATTTCAGATCGCAGGTCGAACACAAGAGTTCAACGGGTTCACCAAGGGTTCCTCACATCCCGTTTCTGCGTTGAATTGTCATCCTGGGACACGGGTGCAAACTCTCAAGACTTTGCACAAATGGATTTCAAAGCACACGTCGACAACCAGAGTTCATTGGGTTCACAGGTCTGCTGGTGTTGGCAAGTCAGCGATTGCCCAGAAGACCGTGGAAGATCACCGGGGACATCTGGTCAGGGCTTTCTTCTTCTCGAGAAACGACTCGACTCGCGATAAGCTTGACGCTTTCGCGGCAACCGTAGCTTATCAATGCTGCACATCCTCTCACCTCAGAAAGGTTGTAGGCCCCCTTATTATAGATGCCATTCGCTCTGACCCCAACGTCTCCGACAATACCGCCAAAGTCCAATTCCGTAAACTGCTCTTAGAGCCGTTCTCGATAGCGAAAAGGTCCCGGCGAAGAAACACTCCAGATCTTCTAGTCGTCGACGGGATGGACGAATGCGTTGACCACCTATCCCAACAATAGCTTTTTGAGATTGTTGATTATGCGGTTTCTTTTCATACTCCTACACCCTTTATAATCCTCTTATGCAGTCGATCCGAAACCCAGATTTCCCGCTACGTCGATAACGCAAGTTTCATATCGTTTCTGAAGCACATCGAGGTCTCTGGCGCGATAGTTCGTTTTACGGGGCAGTATGCAATTATAACATCGAGATCCAAAACCAAGTTCATTGACTTGACTAATAGGAAAAGGATCTCGTTGCATTAAGGCGCGTGTGTATGAACTCCGAAGTTTACTCGCCGGCTTGAAGAAAATGATGGAAATGGCTCAAGCACTGAACATCGAATGATTTAGAAGCAGACAAAGAATCCCGATGGGAAACAGCCAGAGGGATAACAGTCATCAGGTTTTGCAACACCTACTCGGACATGTAACAAAACAAACTAGGTCATTAGCGTCGTAACTAATCACAAAACGAAGTACATATAGGCATCTATGTACTAGAAATACATTTCTAATTCGATTATATTATCCTTTCCATGCCCAATTACCCAGTATTCATCACACGCATGCCCAGCACCTCGCCACATTAACCTAACAACTACACCTCCCTCTCACCCCTCACCTCCTGCATCGCCTCCCTAAATGTCAAAAATCTCTCATCAATCATCTGTATCCTCTTGTCTCCGTCATCCTCGTCATCATCATCCTGCTGCGCCAACTCATTCTCAAGCTGATCAACCATCTCTTCATCCACCTCCTCTTTCTTCACGCCGCCTCGAAAGACGACCTCTCGAGGAACCCCAATTCGCTCCTTCCCATCTCCGCTCTTGTCCCTCTCTGAGTCTGCGACAGATAGGCAACCAGCAGCGCTCCAAACGCTCTTCGATACCCGAAACGCGTTTACTTCCCGACTCTTTGATTGTTCAATTCTTTTCGTTATATATGCCAGACGTTTTTTCTGTGCATCTGGAGACGCAGGCGTTTTGAGTGGTAGAGGTAATGGCTGTGCTAGGTTTTTGAGGTGAGGATAGTGAAGGCGATATCGAGAACAGCGAAGACGGTGATGCTTTACTGGACGACGAGGATAATAGAGATATTGGTGATGAACTGGGGAAGTGCAAAGATTTTGGTGGTACTGATTCGAGTTCTAGCTCGCCGTCGGTGGTTTCAGCGAGGCTAGTGCTACTCGCCCACGGAGAAATGCAAAACGTGCATAAGCCTTTATTCGATTCATCAACAAGTGAAAAAGAGCTTACCATAGCGTTCCGGTATAGCGTCTTGCTGCCTTTTGATGACTCGACTTCGAGGCGTGAGGTTTAAAAAACGCTCTGGAGGTTGTCTGAACTTTGAAGGCATCTAGTGCGTTCCATTATTCCAAGTGAGTGTCTAGGTTTCTTCTTCCTCTAAATCCTCTAATTCTCCTTGATTTTCAGAGTCGTTCATGGCCGAATATGACGTACGACGAGGTCTAGAACTAGAGGAAGACGCTTTGAAGCTTTCCTTTACGTCGCTGAACATGTGTGTTGTTGAGTGTATGTGTATCTGGCTTTGGGCGGGGGGTTATAGTACTGAGAGTCGTAAGTAGTGTCAGCGTCCGTGGAGAAAACGAAAGGGAAAAGGGCGTACATAGATCCCTCCAGTATCTGCGTCACTGGCAGGCCAAACATATTCAAGTGCATAGTCTTCCTCCACTACCCATTCTGTATCTTCTTCGTCCTCGTCACTGTATTCCTCATATCGTATATGAGACGAAGAGAGCGAGGTGACGGTTGGGCGATAGTGCGTGTGATGGTTCACCTTCAAGGGGCATTTAGCGCCTTGACTCGGAACGCGACATCTCTTTGTTCGCACTACCATTTTCCTGAGGCGGTAGAAGAAACTCATTCAAAATCCGACTTGCAAGGGCGTAAGTCGCCTGTCTTTATCATGGAAATTTTTTGCTGATACCTGTAACCATCGCCGCAGGAATAGGCGCAACCGGAACCGAAAATAAAAGGATATCGATTCCAACTACTACCACCACACAACATGCTGCCAAGAAACCGTATATTGAAGATTCGTCGGACTCAATAGGAAACAATACAAGGAGCTTTGGGAATATGGAATATATACAGCAAGAGTTCACGACGTCGCAATCAAGGTCGCTTTTTTCCCCGCCTCGGGTTTCCTATTCATATCGAACACCTTCACAGTACCCAAGGAATCATGCACGTTAGAAGAATCCCCGTGCTATACGTTTGGTATTCAGAGTCGCAAGGAACATTCTACTATGATATTAATCGACTGGTCGCGAAAGCAAAGAGGTTCTCTATCATTCGCGGCTCAAGATCGGACTGCCTCAAAACTTCAAGTATCAGATTCACGTTTGAACAAGTCAAGTCTTTAGGCTTCCTGTGGTTGTGAGTCCTCGTGCTTTTCATGACATCACAATGCTAATGATCTCTTCGTTATCCAAGGTGATAAAATCGGGTGACTACCACGGATAGTGTCGAGCTGGTTACTCTTCGAGTCCACCTTTTGGCTACTTCTGGGGATCTTGGAGCCTCGAAAATTTGATATCGTTGTGGGGTGATCTACTGGCAAGGTCTTTTCGCATTCAGCGGTTGGTTTGGAGGTATGTTTCAGCCGTGCCATAGATCTGACCTTTTCCTGATGTATGTATTTGTTGAACAGCCACCCTGAACAATATCGAGTCCCAATCATCGCATCGCTTCTGTTTACTTCACCGTCAGAGGTTCAATGACACATCGAGTCTAGTGGACTGCACCTCCTACCCGGAAACATGGCTTGTTGACAGGCTATCACACCTGGCCAAACGGTTTTACCAGACATGCTACCAACCCGGGTATGGGAGCTGTTGGGTGTAGATGAGTCTGGGCATCTGGTGATGTGAGTCCTCAGCCAATATCGACACATTCTAACATAGAACTAATTGAAGTGTATTCTCAGGATTGATCGTTTCCGTTCGTGTCCATTACGCTGAGGCTGTCTAGAGACACGCCTTTCTTTGCTCGTCACCCGTGTCCATAGACCAATCTGCTATGGTTTTCTCCTCATACCACATTTCTTTTTCAAGATGCCTCGTCCACTTCGTTCCATGCTGACGGTCTGACGATTGCCGAACACGGTTATTTCACGCACTTCGATTTGTTGCGGTCCAGTGCATTGCTATCCGACCTTTGACGTTCAAAGGAGAGGACTCGACGAGGCATCGTGCTCTAGGGTCGTTTGTCTCTCGCTACTAGGCAAGCGTACAGTGCCCGTAATTATGACCGTCCGGTCAAGAGATTCGAAGAGCTTAGAGGAACACGACGAGACTCCTATCACCGCTAAGGCTCATGTTTTCAATGGGCAACTTGGAGAACAAGATCGATTGCACCGGAGCAGTGTCGTGACTATTGGAATAAACGCCGCGACGGGACTAGATTCGGTCGATGATTGCGAAGAGGCGCCGTCATCGTTCATGTGGGAATATGGAACTATAAATGGGTCTTTATCGTTTCGGCGCCAGTGGCACCGCGAAAAGCAATCATCACTTCTGGCGAGAGCGCTCAGGCATCATTGCAGTACGATGTAGGCTGTAATCGTGTGAAAGAAATGCAACTTCAGTTGATCGTAACACGTTGCATCTGCTATTTGTTCCTTCTCGCTCTAGCGGCCTCGGGCTATACCTCCTTCCTTGTCCATATCTTTTGACCCATCCCTCCCTTCTTATCTCTTTATCCGACATCCATTATCATCCCTCTCGTTCCGTTGTTCTTCGTCTTCACTATTCGTCATCTCTTCACGTCTCCCCTCTGTTGCTTGCTCCTGGTCGCTGAAACGGCCTAAAACCTCGCGCTATCCGTATCCCTCCACCACCTCCCTTTTCTCATCCCATTGCCCGGCGATATCCATCTCTGTTCCCTCGTTCTGTCTTTCCTATTCATCGTCATCGTCTCCTAGACATCCTCCCGATATATGGCCTTCAATGGACCAACTAATACCGGGGTGCAAGGGGATGCAATCAACAACGTTCATGGGCCCCAATACAACATACATAATGTCCACCATCCGACCACTGACGGTGAGTAGTGTCTATCTCGTTTCTGAGCAAGAGTACTCATTTCAGGGCATACAGAGCAGATACTTCAGGACCTTGCACGACGTGCCGCTATGAATGCAACCCATGACTCGGATCCCGTTTCTGTGCTGAATTGCCATCCCGGGACTCGGGTGCGAACTCTCGAGACTTTACATGAATGGATTTCGGAGCGCAGATCGAAAACAAGGGTCCAATGGGTTCACGGATCTGCTGGCGTTGGCAAGTCAGCAATAGCTCAGAAAACCGCAGAAGATCACCGAGGACGCCTGGTCGGGGCATTCTTCTTCTCTAGAAATGACCCTACTCGTGATAAGCTTGATGCTTTTGTGGCAACAATAGCCTATCAATGTTGCACATCCTCTCACCTCAGAAAGGTCATAGGCCCCCTTATCATCGATGCCATTCGCTCCGACCCGAACCTCTTCAACAATACCGCCAAAGTCCAATTCCGTAAATTGCTCTTAGAGCCGTTCTCGATAGCGAAAAGGTCCTGGCAAAGGAACACTCCAAATCTTCTAGTCGTCGACGGAATAGACGAATGCATGGATCACCCATCCCAACAACAGCTCATTGAGATTGTCGATTATACAGTCTCCTTCGACACTCCCACACCCTTTATATTCCTCTTATGCAGCCGACCTGAAACCCAGATCTCCCGCTACATTGAGAATGCAGGTTTCGCATCGTTTCTGAAACGCATCGAAGTCTCTGGCACGACGGTTCGCTTTACGGGAAAGTTGACGGAATCAGATCTTGATATCCAAAAGTATTTCCTGGAAAAGTTCGCCGAGCTTCGCAGGCAGTACCCTATTCTACGAGATCAGGGCGAGATGTGGCCAAGCAGGGACGATGTGACGAATCTAGTTCAGAGGGCAAGCGGACAGTTCATCTTTGCAGTTACGGTCATCAAGTTTGTTGACACCAACGATGTCGATGATAGACCACAGGATCGGTTGAAGACGATTCTGAGCACAGAGCCTGGGATCATCCAAGCTTCACCGTATCCTGCTTTGGATCTGTTGTACCAGCAAATACTTTCTACATGTCGTCATTGGGATAAAGTCCACGCCGTCCTTCGGCTGTTGGTCGCTGATCATTATGTCCGGCACATACCTCCCTTGCCATCTATCGTCACCGAGCTCTTACAATTCCGACCAGGGGATGTAGAGATGGTCTTGTCACAACTCCGCTCTGTGATCTATCTTCCCGAGGATGCAAGCTCTAAAATACGTATTCTTCATGCCTCCTTCACAGAGTTCCTTCTGGATAGGGCACGTTCCGGAAATTTTTTTATCTCGCGATATTCGCAGGAAGAGTACGCGGATTTTGTTGCTCTGCGCCTTCTGCATACCCTGTCATTCTACACAGCATGCTATCCCCCATACAATAATTATCTATCAGGTCATAGATCGGATGCAGCTATCACCAAGTGGCAGGCAGCGGCCATAGCTGTTACTGACTCAAGCACTCTGAGTTACTATGCATCTCAGTACTGGACATTATACTGTGTACAAACTGAAGATCCAAGTGCCAGTTTACTTGCTAAATTGGAAGAGCTCGACCCGTATGTTGCCATAGCTTTGGCTTTAACTTCAGAATCAGCACCGACATTCCTAGATTGGAATAATTGTCTACAATGGGCAAAGGTGAGTAAATCCGCTGTTTTTTACGGAAGTTATCTGATCCACTTTGGATACAGTACAAATCCAGGGCAGGTGCACTTCGAACCTTCATTGGAAAAATGAATGCTCTTCTTGACCATGACGGGGGTTTTTACATTGGTTACAGCAAAAACTGTCTGAGACACAGTGCGATCCGAACAACCTTGCACGCGGAATGGAGCTATGGCCACAGAACTCCATCTGGGGGGAGTCATCCCTTCGCTTCTGGCAAGGAGTCGATTTGGCGGTATTATCAAAAATGGTGGAAAGAACGGCACACGATGGGTCAGAGAAGGTATCCATTGGTGACTCAATATGAATTTGAGCTGCCCGAGAATTGGGTTGCAGTTCATGTCAATGGGAAATCTTCCTCTCCTATAGAATATGGGTTGAAGGTCCGCGAGCGACTGACAAAAGACAATCAATGGGGTTTTGATAACGACGTCGTACACGACACTCTTAAGTGGGCCAGGGAAAACCTAGTGGAGGTATGTTACATGATATGACACTCGAGTCCATTGTAAAGTCGTTGATTTTTTCAATGTGCAGGACAATGATTTCGTTGCATTCAAGGCACATTTGTATGAACTTCGAGATTTATTCGCCGGCTTGGCTGTACCACCATCAGATCCTCCGATTCCCAAGAAAACGATGATTGAATCGGTACGGCAATGGCTCAAGCGCAGAACATCGAATGATTTGGAAGCAGACGAAAATCGCAATGGGCAACAACCAGAGAGATAATAGTCATCGGGTTTTGCATTTTGCAACACCTACTCGGACATGTAACAAAACAAACTAGGTCATTAGCGTCGTAACTACTTACAGAACGAGGTATAGGTATCTATGTACTAGAAATACACTTTTATTTCAACTATATTGCCCTTTTCCACGCCAATTACCCAGTGCTGATCACACGCACCCCCGACACCTCGCCACACGAACCTAACTACACCTCCTTCTCGCCTCTCCTCACCTCCTCCATCGCCTCCTTAAAAGTCAAAAATCTCCCATCGATCATCTGTATCCTCTTCTCCCCATCATCCTCGTCATCATCATCCTGCTGCGCCAACTCATTCTCAAGCTGATCAACCATCTCCTCATCTACCTCTCCTTCTCCATTTGTACGCCGTGTAACAAGGCGACCTCTTGAAGAACTCCAATTCGCACCTTCACCATCGCCGCTCCCATCACTTTCCGAATCGGCATCATCCGCGAACGACTGGCATCCAGCAGCCTCAGACGAGTCGTCATTCAGCTCCAAGCGTTCTTTAATCCCCGAAACACCTGTATTCCGCGATCCTGTCCGGCTTTTTGAGCGTTCAATCCGCTTGGTGATGTACGCTAGACGCTTCCTCTGCGCCCGGGGATATGCCGGTGTCTTTAATGGAAGCGGTAAAGGCCGCATGCTAGGCTTTTTCGGTGAAGACAACGAAGGCGATATCGAGAATAACGAGGACGGTGAAGGTTTACTCGGCGACGAAGAGAACAGAGACGAAGGTTTCGTCGGTGAGCTTGACGAAAACGGCGACGAACTCGGGAACGGCGATGATTTTGGCGGTGAAGATGCTGATTCGGGTTCTAGCTCGCCGTCGGTGGTTTCGGCGAGGCTGGTGCTGCTTGCCTGCGGAAAACACGTATAAGTCCTTTATTTGGTCAACCAAAAAAGTAGGAAGGCTTACCACAGCGTGTCGGTATAGCGTTTTGCCGCCTTGCAATGACTCGGCTTCGACGTGTGAGGTGAAAAACGCTTCGAAAGCGTTTGGTGCGTTCCATTGTTCGAGACGAGGATCTGGGTTTTCTTCTTCTTCCTCTGCTTCCTCTTGGGCCTCGTCTGTATCTTGGGCTTCTTCGTCGGATTGCTCGTCATCGTCTTCTGCAGATGAATTTGATGCACGACGAGACCCAGAACCAGAAGGAGAGGAAGAGCACGGGCTGGCGTCAAACACGAAGGGCGTGTTGCCCTTTCCTTTACGTCGCTGAACGCGCGTGTTGTTGAGTGTAATATGAATCTGGGTCTGTGTTTGGGGGCTGTGATACTGAGACGTGGTGTTAGCATCCGCAGAGAGAAAGACATGCGAAAAAGACGTACGTAGATTATGCCAGTATCGGCGTCACCGCCAGACCAGACATGTTCGATGGTGAAGTCTTCTTCTGCTTCCCATTTTGTATCTTCTTCGTCCTCGTCACTGTATTCCTCTTCGTTGTCTTGTTTACCGAACAAA
This sequence comes from Paramarasmius palmivorus, assembly GCA_037176845.1. NCBI lineage: Eukaryota > Fungi > Basidiomycota > Agaricomycetes > Agaricales > Marasmiaceae > Paramarasmius > Paramarasmius palmivorus. The sequence goes on along the minus strand of JAYKXP010000018.1, from coordinate 554,629 downwards.
CCGGTCGATCCCATTTCGTCAAAGAGCCCCAATGAGTGCGAGCCTGAAGACGCAAACACGTCGTCCTCGTCAACATCGTCTTCGTAATCCCATTCTCCTTTCCAACGATAGGGATCCCTCGAGCTCGACAGACAGACTCGGACGCGATTCCGAATGATTCTAGAGCGATTTTTTCGTGCACCAGAAGAGAACAGCTTGATAAGACCGCTCTTGGATTTAATTTTGTACAGGTCGATGCAGTCGAGGACTTTGAATAGATGATCGTCTCTTTCCTTGTCGTCTTCTGGAGAAGAAAGTGATGGGAAAAGAAACGCCAACAAGACGCGTAGATGCTGGAAGGTATACGACAATGGCACCTGAACGACTCTCCACTCTGAGACTTTGGGGCCATCGTGATAGGTTGATCTTCTCCGTCCGCCTCTGCCTATTCCCCTGCTACTCCTTGTACTCTCTGACGCCAGACACATCCTCAGCACTACATGCTTTCCAAAGCCTGTTCTCGGCGGTAGCTTTGCAACTAATGACCTCTTTCTCCCAAAAGGGTTGCTTGGCGTGTCAATAGGCTTCTTTAGCTCATTTTGCGAAGATTGGGAAGGTCGAGTAGGCGAAGAAAGCTGGGAAAGACATGCAAATGGAAAAGGTGTGAATCGGTCACAGTCGGGTGTTTCTGGGGTCGTTGGGCGTGTAGGTGACTGTGACGGTGAGTCGGGTTGAGTTTGGGTTTGGGGAGGTGAGAGCCGACGTCGTTTTGTCGGCGAGGTTTGTACGTGACTGGGATTTTTGGACGTGGAAGGCGACGGTGACGGTGAGGAGCAGCGTTTTGTCATTAGGGAGGGACGGAGGGAGGAGGGGTATAGGGATGTGGGTGGGTATGTGGCAGCGGAGAAAATGGAAAAACGGTTGCAAGACGACGCGTCGCGTAAGAAAATCAACGAGCGATCACGGGATTATAGAGCAAATACGTGCAAGCAACGCGTGTCATGTGAGATGTGACGATGACTCATGCGAAAGTCCCTTCGACCTGAACCACCACCTAGAGAAAATGTAATAGCGTTCAATGCATCTCATCACAGTCGTGAATCGTTTTCGACACGTCTAGTATCAGCGTGACCTGAATGCTGGAAGTTGTCCCTGTTGAATGTTGAAGAATCGGAAGCGGTGTTACGTCTTGGTGAGTCCTATCCGACGCTTTTCAGCGCGTCCTTTCTGAGGCTGATGATCTGAATTGTTTTAGACCCGTCTGTATTCAAGATTTGACAAGCTCACTGAGGCGTGAAAGGATAGAGCTTGTCCCTCTTGTTGTTCACCTCCCAAGTTGAATGCTTGCTCGCTTTTGGTCAAGGAAATCTGACAGTACGTCTCCTGCTCCTGCGGGAGGCTACCATTCTCACCCATAATCCTCAGGTGTGACATATCATAGCTTTTTAGCCTCGTGTTTTATCTTTAGTAAGTTCCTTGAGTCCCCTTTATGTTACTCCCTCATCCACGCCATCTGCAGTGCTGCGCCAATATACCACTCTCTAGCACGGAAGTTGTCAAGTAGGAACCATCGTATTGTATACTATGAGGTATTACCCCGACACACGTTGTGCTACCTTTCCTCGAGGTAGTGGCGGTTCTCTTACATCTTTCTTGACCTTCACTTCCGGAGCGTCGCACATTCATGTTTACCAGGGGCAACGCGTGAAGCTCTACAGCCAACTACAACGTTTTTGTGCCTGGTCCCCACGAATAACGCTTTCAATATGCCACGGAGTTGAATGTGGGTGTAAATACATCCTGCCAACGGTACGCGAGGTCCGATGTCCCTCTTCACGACGGCGTTCGTTCTCACTGTTATTGGTCCAGGCTCGTTAACACGTACTTACACACGACGCCCTTCACATTACAGGTACAGCGCTTCATTCCTGTACCTGGTTCAAATTTCGAAACGTCAGAAGAAGGTTACGCCTTGGGATGAAAGTACACGGAGGAAAGCAAGGTCCTGCAATAGGTTTGTACGTTGATTCCCCCTTGTTAACCTTTCTAACACGCCGAAAAAGACAGCTTGGTGGCCTTTTTGGGCTCGGGATAGTTGATGGTCCGCTCTGTGCCTCTGCCGGGAATAGTATACTAGAGGCTGAACCCTTTTGTGATTGTGCCTGTTGCTTCGAAGCCTTTATAAGCTTAACAACTAGCATTTCTTCGTGTTCAACCTATCGCGACCATCCCGTATCAAGAGGTACCCCATCTCATCAAGATATCTATACAACAATGGCATATAATTCTAGTGAGATCTTCTCTTCTGTGGTATTCTGCTGTTTTCTTATGCTGCGTACTGGACCAGTTTTCAACCTGCATTACGATCCAACCAATTCACTCAGCAGCAAGCACTATGAGGGCGAATTTTCAGCTTACAAGGCACCCGACTATGTAGGAGATACTCTGGTGGCTCGGGAAGCGAGTGTGCAGACTCTTGCATCTGGTTTTAATATCTTATCTGAGGGCACATCCATCCAACCACTAGACCCCGTTGAGCGCAACGAGAAGGACGTCACTCGCCTCACCTACAACTCGTTCAACTTTCAAGGTGATAATCCACCCGCTCCTGGCACAAAATTACGCGTTCCCATCATCGAGTACAACCTCATACAACCTTCGTTGGAAACACGGGTATAAGTTGTTCCAGTCGTGTCCGTCACATTGCTCACCTACACTCATATAGCCGTCGTGGAATTATGCATACCCACTTTTCTCATACAGGGGGCGTGCAGCTGATACCGATGCCGACCCTGTCTACCTCTTCACAGGGTACAACGAAAAAGTTGCCACTTTTGTCATGCCCAATACGGTTTTCCGCTACAAAGACCTAGAAGACCGCCTCCGTGGCTCAACCGACGAGCGTGCCAGATTATTCGCACGAGATTGGCGGGTTGCGCTAATCGGAATGGAACCACACGAGCTGCAGGAGCTCTACAAAAAGGACAATCGCGACCTTGAAAAGCGTGGATTACTTCCGAGATTGAGAGACGACATCGACGTCACGAGTCTTGACGCCATTCGAGTCGTGCACAAAGAAATGGCCGAAGCTCTTGAGGGAGCGGGTACTGTGGATAATTGTAGTCACTTTCCTGTTTGGGACGATCGAGGGACACTTCTTAGCCCTTTGACAAGCGCCAAGTTTTTAGGAAAGTTATTAGCACCGTTGCACTCGCAACTAATGGATCAGACGCCGTCATCCAATCTACCTCGCTTCATTTTTGGAAGATTTTGTAGTACGTTTTCTTCGTTGTTCCCCGTGACAGTCTCGCTGACATGTCGTACAAGAGTTGCTCTACTCTGCGGCTGTTGGTCCATTACCAGAATGGGACGTGATGGCACGCTACTGGAACAAACCAATCGAGCCCAAAGTCCACTTCTGGTATCAACTCCCTGCGGTGCTACACAATCGCCTCACAGCAATTGCCGGATATCAGTGGAGGAAAGCCATCAAAACGGCTCACAAGAACGTCTGGGATGCAGTGTCCAAAGACGGAATGGAGCAAAAATTCATTCCCGCAGACGAGGCCAAGTTCCTGTCAGGGGATCTAAAAGGATACCATAAACTGGGATCACATCCACAAGGCCTGTACACTGTTTATGTTTCTGACAGTGACTGGGGAAGGATGATGGAAAAATACATCAGGCCTTCAAAGTGGGAGATGCCGACAGATGGGTGGGACCCCACAAATCAGGACCTCGATATTCAGGAAAATGGTTTGACATGGGCCTGCGTAACAAAAGCCAAAGTTGCGAATGCTCGATTCTGGGGAAGAGCGACCGGACAAGTCCAGTTAATGGGCGCCCCTGCTTCAGAGGTAAATCTGCCCTTCGGCTTTGGAATTAGGTCATTAGGTGACATATCCTGTCCTAGATGGCCAACAGAATATGTCTACCGAAAGGAGGTGAACAGCCGAAGTTCGAGGTGATTAGGCTCAGAATCTCCTGCATAACAACCGAAGCTGACAACGATATACTACCCTTAGTGGCTACATCGATGTGCATTTTCATTTGGAGGCGTCGGAGGCTCGGACACAGGTCCTGATTCGGCGCAGGCTACTGGAAATCTAGTTCTCGGCACTGCAGAGGCCAACACGACCATGATGCGGTACGAATTTCGCCTCTTCCGTGTTTTCGACCCGACTGACATCATTTTTCAGATACGAAAGTTACATCAAGCGTTTGGCCCATAGACAATTTTTGCAGCAAGGAGGCGTTTACGTCTATACATCCCTCGACTACCCTGGGACTTACAAACAGAAGAAGGTGTTTTGGATGGCTCCGACTCTTCGATACAAATGGGCAATTTCGACTGTTAAAGACAACGTGCCAGGGACAAATTATCGCGTAGTCAACTTTCCATTATTCAGTCGAACTCGTCCTACCACATTTGAAGTCATGATGGACAGGGCAGTTGAGAAGGTGATCTTCGATACGATTCCATACATTTACGACGCGCTACTTGAAACCGGGAATAACGGATTGGGAGAAGCAGACGAGATAATTCCGGAGGTCTAGTTCAGGCATTTCTGTGCTTGTGGAATTATTATGGTCCATAGATTATCGAGTTTGTCATTCGGTTGAAATGAAACGGCTAAAGCGATGACTGTGTGCCACAGGAGTTTTACTAGGGTGAAGTGGTGGGTATGATATGTGGCACCAGAGAAATTTTAATGGTTGCGAAAATGACGCGTCGCGTAACGAGCGATCACGGGGTTACTAGCGGCAAATAGGTGCATACAACGTGTGTCATGTGAGTGAATTTTGAAACATTGCATATTGTTGTCATCCCGGTTGCGTTGTCATCTCACTTGATGGCTCACAAATGTACCGTCTCTATCGAATCTGTTGACTATCTATGCTCAGTCTTGACATGTACCTCCGATTCATTCATGGAAATTTTCGATAACACCTCTTACGCCACCAGTGTGCTGGCCGACGAAGCCAGACGGGTCGTGACAACATCTACCAAAGCTCTCAGGGACGCACATTCCAACGTCAAGCTCGACATGCTTCTCATTGGCTTGCTGGACATGGCACCTCATCTTGACGGACAGCGATATGTGGCAGTTGCTCTCCACGTTGCAGGGAATAAAGGGGATGATTCGGTAGTGAATCTTGCACAGGCCTGGTTCGACAACTTGATCATGCCTAGTAAGTATCACTTATTGAGTCTCGATGCAGCAGCTAACATTGTGAGTCTCAGTGAAAGCCATATCCTCAAATGCAGCGAAAATCATACCCTCTGATAGTATGACCCCAACTATCGACAAGACGTTTGGGAAAATGGAATCGGCTACCCGTAAGGACCAAGGGCGTCTCAGGTCGGATGTAAGTCTTCATCCTCCTCCCTGAAACCGCCTTGGAAGAACAGCTTTTTCAGGTTTTGAAAAGAGAACAGTACTATTGCGCCATAACGAAGACCTTTTGCAGTGGACGCAGGGACGATCTACAAGAGGCTAACCAGCCTATTCCGACTGCCTTGCTTTATCTGCCTATGCATGCAGCTCATATAATTCTATTTTTATTGAATAGGTTCGAGGAGAAAACTGATGTTACCCGGGAAATGGTGCGTTACAACTCTTCCGCTTGCGTGTTACTTTTGTTGATCCTGTCATGCAGAGAGAAGCTGCCGCCACCTGGGATATGCTCAAGAATTGGTCATCTATTGACTTGGACACGTTAGGGCCAAACATCAACACCTCCGAAAATGCCATCTGCATGAACATGCACGAACACACAGCTTTTGGACGATTTGACTTTTACTTGGACAAAGATGCAGGTGTTGTCGACATGATACCTACGTTCCCAATGCTAACAATCATATTAGTTCCCTGATGAACCCAACAAATACAAGGCCAAATGGTCCAGAACAAGGGGGGCGTTCACTAATGGGCAGAGGGAGGCAGTTGTTCAGTTCCGCAGCAAGGAAGAGTCAGGTTTTGCTCCCCCAAACCCAGAGCTTCTCCATATCCACGCAGCTTTTGCCAAGGTACTGGCTTGCTGTGGTGCATCAGAATATTTTGATCGCCTCGAGCGAGATGCTGAGCGGCCCGTGGAACTTTCACTGAATGAACACGATTTTTCGTCGCTTCTTACATACAAACTGACGGCCGTTTCACGGTGAAGTCCATGAGCGCTCTGTCGTCAATAGGCTCACGTTGCAGAGTCGTATCTAGGCAGGATACCTTTTCGAGTTCGTGTCTTTGCGGCGGTTTTCTGTTAGCGAGAAACGTATGTAAATGCCTGCAGTGGTTAGCGTGATGCCCGATGTCACTTTATTAATTTCTCATGGCGGCATATGTTCTGACTATTTTGAATCCAGGTCTGCCAGCGTGTACATGCGAAGCCTGCGATATCACATACTAGGCGCGGAGTTACAGGTACCTCATAACTGTACCTGCTGTACCTGAGTCGAACCGCAAAATGTGCGCTTAAACTGTCGCGGAGAAGAGCAAAGTCCTGCAGGAGCTGTGTACGTTCCTTGTCCCTGCTGTCCTGACTAATTCTTTGAAACAACATCGCTTAGGGTTCGGGATTGTTCAACGCCCGCGACGTGCCTCTGTCAAGTATAGCGTGCCTGTTATCGCGAGAACCATAAGATTCGAAAATTGGGCAAATATTCTTCGTTATTCTACTACATGGACAAGACCAACCCAACTCAGCTTACCGGCGACAAACGTGAGTGAGCGTGATTATTCCCCATCTGTTTGCTGACAGCCCTATCAAGATTTTTCTCAAATACCGAAATGGGGAGGTCAAAATTCGAAGACGAACTTACTCTTTAACGAAAACAAATTCTTCAACACCAATATAACTGATGGTCAAAAATATGCGCAGGAAAATTTAGTCCAGGAAACAGACGATATTCATGAATTTGGTTCGTGTTCAGCTTTTTAAAATATCCATCTATGATTCAACTTTGCGTCAGCAAACGGATTTTCTATCATGTCCGAGAACGGTTCACTTATGCCTACGGATCCTACTTTCACCGAAGAGCCAAAAACAATGGCCACGCGTGGTGATAAAATCGCGACTGCCCATCCCGCCTATGTCTTCACTCTGACCCCGAAAGTGAAGAAGTTCGTGTCCGCCGAGGAGGACCTTTCCAAGATCGTTCCGTATACTGATTACATTGGCATGACTGAATGGCAGCAGAAGGTAACGAACCATCCGTTTCTTTTATTGCGTTCGGTGCCTTTATTGACAGTTTGCTTAACTAGCGTTCATTTGAATATAACTACAACCCTTTTGCATACAAAGGTCTCCCTGCCGACGGTCTGAACAGCTCCTACGTCTTCACTGGTGACAAGGGAGGCGAATTCATCCGGCGAAACACCTTCTTTCGATTCTCGGACCTTCGGGAGCGCCTATGCAACGACCCTTCGGACCGTCTTAAGCTTTTCGCGAAAGATTGGTTGGTCGCACTGGCAGTCATGAATCCAACCAAAAGGGCGGCATATAAATTACCTGCTGGCTTTTTACCCTCGGATGAAGTCCTCCACGGAATCAAAGAATATCTTGAATCGGTATCGGCGGATCCACAAACTAAATACCGTAGTCACTTCCCTACGTGGAACTCTGCTGGGGTACTCCAAACTCCAATACAGAGCGCTACATTTCTGGCGACACTCTTTGCACGCTCAGATGTCTTGAAGGACGCAGCAGCGTCCTCTAATGTATCCGCATTCATATTCGGAAGGTTCTGCAGTAAGTTTCTCGGCTTCTTACCCTATGGTAAATTTTTTAATGATCTGCAACAAGAATTGGTTCACGCCGCGACACTATCTCCGAGGTCGGACTGGGACGTAACTGCGCGCTACTGGAACGTACCCATACCGGACCGGGAAATTCAGTTTTACTATCATCTTCCTGCATCCTTGCGCGACCGCCTCAAACTACACAACAATGGTATCAAAGACTGGATGTCGCTTATTGTGGAGGGACACGAAGGCACGTGGACGGCGATGAACGGTGATAAAGAGCATCCCAAAAAGTTTCTCCCCAAGCGCAATGTTGATTACATTCCCGGGCAGACATACTCGACAGTGGACCAATGTCACAAACTCGGATCGCATCCGCAAGGTCTGTATACTGTCTACGTCTCGAAAGAGGACTGGACGGCTATGCAGGCTGGAGACATCAAGATCAGGCCAGCAGTATGGTCTTTACCAGTCGGATGGAACCCGACGGTCAAAATACCGCGATCTCGCGATGAAACGGAGGAATTGCCTATCAGCCAGGCCTGGGTAACACAGTCAAGAATCGAAGTCGCTTCAATTTGGGGAAGAAGGACAGGTCAGAATCAGGTGATGGACGGGGCTAGTGCTGTACAGGTATGGCTCTTTGGGCTTGACAGGCAAGGTGGTGCTGAACATGATTTACTCTAGATTGCCCGGGATATATGGCCTGTCGCACCTAATGGCGAAAACGAGCGACCCTTTGAGGTTCGGCTTACTTGCGTTTCCTGTACCTGAGACTGACGTCGCCCATCACAGTGGCTTCATCGAATTGCTTTCTCGTTCGGTGGAACCGGCAAAGACGGCGACCCTGATACGGCTCAAGTTGCTGATAACCTTGTGTTCGGCACAGCCGAGGCTAATACAACGATGATGCGGTATGAGGCTTTCCATTTTCGAGCCACCAGCTGGATGCTGATGTGACTCTAGATACGAAGGGTGCATCAAGCGTCTGGCTCGCAGGGAACAAGTAGTAGACGTACATGTCCAGACTTACCTTTTGCATCCAGAACAGGGTTGGGAACATTATTCTTGGATGTCTGCTACCCTTCGGTACATATGGTACCCTTCCTCCGTTGATGGGAAGCTAGACAAAACCAATTTTCGCTTGGTTGATATCCCACTATTTGGCAGAGCTCGGCCTACCACATTCGAGGTCAAGATGGATGAGAAGGTTGATGGATTGTTGACATTTGGGAGCACGGTGTTCGAAGCCTTGTTTGAACGCAACCCTGAGGACGAGGATAAGGTGGACGAGGAAATTCCTGAAGTGTAGTTCAAAGTTTCCAATGTCACTACACTAACAGAGAGCTTGTACACCGATTTCCTGCCAGTGGAGCTTGGTTGTTCGTCGATACACACACTCTATCTGGCTTTAGAAAAAGTAAAAGTACGACATCAGTGCGACATCATAAAAGACGCGAGAGGTACTAGAGAGTTTGCGCACGTGCTGGATTTGCCATATGCAGCTTTTTTGCCATGTGCGAAGCCGCACGGCTCCACAACGCTTTCAAGGCTCCGAGCGCCCGAATACCCACCGAATATATCAGATTTTCTCGCTATTTTTCTGTGTATGATACACTTATCAGACTCAAGGCTCATGAGAGGGTTATGGCAATGACGAGGGATCGTGATTTCACGTATCCTGAGTATCCTGCACTAAACTACACTAACAACGACAGCGTGATGAGAAATGCTCATACAGGTGATATTTGTTCGCTGAAATCGCGTGAACATTGAACATATAGCCATAAGTATACCTGAATAGCCATGCTGCCTCAGTACTACGAAGAGTGTTGCCCCAGACTGTTCTTCAAAGGTGTTGTGAACAGGAAATGCGATGAGGGTGGTAATGTAGCGACATTCGGTCTTCGACAAAGTATCTTGTTGATGTCAACAGATTCCTGCTTATGCTGGGCAGTATCTGAGGGAGTTCGGCGCAAGAAACGACGACGTACCAAAAGTGTTACATCCAAACCTGATTCAACCTGTCTCATTACCTCAACGCCTTCCCTGTGCGGTAACCATCATTGAGAGTTCTCTTGTGCCCAATTACAGCGATTAGGAGCCCAGAAAACAGATTAACGACGAGTATTGACCGAAAAGTCTTGAGAGCAGGAGCTGCACAGAGAGCTGTTTGTGGAGTCGTGCGGCTTTGCACATGACAAAAAAGCTGCATATGGCAAATCCAGCACGTGCGCAAACTCTCTACTTAAGGGTCGCGCAAAACAGTCTGCTCCGGCCCAGCGATGTCGATGAGTCGGAAGAGCTCGAATATTGAAATTCCTATTTGACTCCACGCGCGGCGGCAATTGCCTACCTCCACCATCTTTCCATGGATGCACGGGCCTTATCATGAATTTGAATTCTCTTCAAGCTTCTTATCGTCCTGAAAATGGCTACTTATGACCAGGATCCCGATACAAACCAAGGGTAACCCCTGCTAAACCATCAGCATGTTCTCCCCCGCCATCTTTGCCCTTCTCGTGGTTTTCGCCTACATTGCAGCCAGACTAAGAAGTAGGGATGGCATTCGAAAATCACCTCCAGGCCCAAAAGGACTTCCGTTCATAGGTACGTAGGCTAGTTGGCCATCTCCAGTAAAAAGACATTGGGCTAAAGCTCGATGTATCTACAGGAAATGCACTCCAGATTCCGAATGACAGACAATGGCTTACATGGGAACAATGGAGGAGAGACTACGGTGCGTGTATTATGGCTTCAGCTCCACCTCCAGCTAATAGTTTGGAGGACTACAGGCGATATCATCCAAATAACTGTCCTTGGCCAACCCAACATCATTCTATCGTCTCTCAAAGCTGCCAATGACCTTTTAGAGACGCGTGGTACGCGGCCTGTCTGTTCAAGGATGTCATTCGTTTTTGAACGGAAATGGCAGGGAATGTATACTCCGATCGACCTGGAGCAGTCATGGCTGGTGAATTGTGGGTATCGAAGTTCAATCTCATCTTGAGGTGTTTTTCATTACGTCTGTTCCAGGGTTGGATGGAACCGCGGCTTAGGCTATTCACCATATCATAGCCCCCGCTTTCGCGAATTTCGGCGTCTTTTTCAGCAGTTCATTGGGCCTCGGGCATGTATCGAAAAGGAGATGAGGGAAACATTGGAAAGAGAAAACTTAAGGTACGCCCATGTCAACCTCAATATAATCGATACTGATGTAGCAAAAGGCTTATAGTAAAGCTACTCGAAGACCCAAAGCAGTTCGCTGAGTATGCTAGAGAGTGCGTGCATTCTTCCTCCGATGTCTTTAACACTTCCTTAAGATGTGTACAGTTCTCCTTCTTCAACGATCCTCCTTCTTTCTTATGGCTATTCTACACACATGGGCGATCCCCTACACCTCGTCAAAATCGCAGAAGAAGCCATGTCAGGATTCGCGTTGGCTAGTGAACCAGGAAGGTGGTGGGTTGACAGCTTCCCGATACGTATGTAGTTTTCGTTTCTTCCTACTTTACACGCACTCACTTTCCGAGACAGTGAAGCATGTCCCGGGCGCCTCCTTCAAACGTACCGCAGCCAAGATGCGTCAAGACCTGGATAAACTGTACGATGTACCATACGAGTACGTCAAGAGGAAGTTGGTGCGTCTTCTTCTTCGCCTTCCACATCGCCATCTTGACTAGCATCTCCAAAGGTCAACGGTGCCCCAATATCGTCATTCGTCTCCACCTATCTTGACGAAAAGGAGTCGACAAGCGTTACACCTACGCTTACGGAACAAGATGATGAGCTTGTCAAAGCATTCGCTGCCTCTCTTTACTCTGGGGGTGCAGAAACGTCACCTTCGGCAATAATCTCGTTTATCCTTGCAATGTGCATGTACCCAGACGTACAAGCACGAGCACAGGCCGAGATCGACAAGTACCTTGCGGATGAGGGTAAAGTGCTACCTTCGCTGGAAGACAGGGATAAAGTGGAGCTGGAGTATGTTATGGGGGTGATGCTTGAGGTCTGGAGGTGGAATCCTAGTGTTCCATTGGGTAAGTCTAGTGTTTTCTGTGTCACCAGCATGGACTCAAATGTGCGCAATGCAGGGCTACCTCATCTAGCAACGCAAGACGACGTCTACAATGGGTATTTCATTGAAAAGGGCACTGTGGTGTGGGCGAACATCTGGTCTGTCTTCCGGTCTCCTCTTGAACCTTCTCTAATTGTGATGATGCATGTGTAGGTCAATCTTGCACGATGAAGAACTTTTTCCCAACCCGTTTGAATTCAAGCCTGAAAGATACATTTCCAATCCCAAGGCGAAGGAGGCTGTGGGTGTGGCTTTTGGTTTTGGCCGTCGGTATGTTCTCCTCCACGTTACTGTCGTTCTTGGCTGATATTCATCGCTGTTAGCCTTTGTCCCGGGGTACACTTGGCCGAACACAGTATCTGGCTATTCATCGCTACTGCTCTAGCCGTTTTCGAGTTCAAGTTTCCGGATCAGAAGAAACAAGAGGTAGAATATCATGGGTTCATCAGGTGAGCACTCCGACTACTTCTCTTGGTTTTTTCTTCCTCCCATATCTTCCTTCCGTCGCGTGGCTTCGGTTTCGGTCTCGGTGCTGTTGTTTTTGGTCTCGGTTGTTTTCAAGGATAACTTCTAAGACGTGTACATGTTCATAGTCATCCTTCCCCATTTTCGTGTGATATCAAGCCGAGGAATAAGGAGATTGGGGGGCATGTGAAGAGTAGATTGGAGAATTTAGATGTGTGATAGGATTTTTAGTGTTTGGGGCGCTCGGAGTCGGAGTCCGGTCGCTTGTACCCTCTTTGTACACACAATATCGGACAAATGCCTTCGAAAGCCATATTACGCCGATGTTTTTCCGGCATTTGAAGAATTCGGATCGGTCCAGCATTGCTTGATTCTATACCACAATGAAGCTCCCTAAAGACTTCCTATTCGGTTACGCGACAGGTATGTCCCGATTTTTTTCATTCATTCTCGTCTTCTGAACCCCAATTCAGCTAGCTACCAGATCGAAGGTTCCCCGACATCTGGGGGTCGCACCCCATCTATCTGGGACACCTTCACCCATTTGCCCAACAAGATCGCTGACGGATCGACCGGCGACGTTGCTACAGATTCCTATAACCGATGGAAAGGAGATATCGAGCTTCTAACCAAGTACGGTGCGAACGCGTACCGGTTCTCTATCTCGTGGTCTCGTGTGATTACTCCAACTGGCGAGGTAAATTCCGAGGGAATCAACTTCTATCGAGGTGTTATCGAGGAATTACTGAGTCGAGGGCTGACGCCGTGTTTGGTTAGTCATACATTATCTCGTTGTAATATTGAATGTTGACGTGGTTAACTTCGGTTAACAGACACTATACCATTGGGACTTACCACAAGTTTTGCATGATCAATACGGAGGTTGGCTTGACAAGAGGATTGTCGAAGATTTCGTCAAGTACTCTCGAGTGTGTTTTGAGGCATTTGGGGACGTTGTCAAGCATTGGTAAGTGCGAACGCCGTTGAATGAAAACAAGATCATCATTGCGCTTGTAGGATCACGTTCAACGAGCCATGGTGTATAAGCGTATTAGGCTATGGGTACGGTGTCTTTGCGCCAGGAAGATCCAGCGATCGAAATCGTTCGGAGGCAGGGGATTCATCGCGGGAGCCTTGGATGTAAGTCGTCGTTATGATATGGTATCGTCGAGTCCTGCATGATCTCTGCACTTCAGCGTTGCACATAACGTATTGCTGGCTCATGCTTCGGCCGTCAAGTTGTACCGAAACGAGTTCGCACCCAAGCAAGGCGGCAAGATTGGCATTACCTTAGATTGCGTTTGGTATATGCCTTGGGACGAGAACAATCCTGAGGGTGAGTGTGTTTCGAAGAGTAATTGATCAATTCTGATCCAAGCGGACTAGATGTCGAGGCAGCGCAAAGAGCCCTGGATACTCGACTGGGTAATCCAACTTGTGTTTTGTTTATTTTATGCTTTCCCTGATGCGTGGTTTCACAGGCTGGTTTGCGGTGAGCCTGATACTACTTATGTTGTCTCTTCAAATCTTATGCTCTCCTAGGACCCCATATATAAAGGAGACTACCCACAGTACCTCAAGACTATGGTGGGGGATCGCTTGCCCCAGTTCACTGCTGAAGAGAAAGCCCTGGTTACAGGGTCTTCTGATTTCTTCGGATTGAACACGTACACTAGCAATCTTGTTCGTGGGTATCATTCCTTCTTGAGTTCCTTTCAGGTGGTTGATTGTGACGTAGGACCTGGCGGTAATGACGAGTTCAACGGTAAAGTAAAAACGACGTTTACGAGACCGGATGGTAGCCAGCTAGGAACGCAAGGTGCATTTCAATGCTTGCACGCCACGTATCATCCTGACTGTTTTTAGCGCACGTACCGTGGCTACAATCATGTAATGTCTAACTCATAATACGGTGGCCGATATCTGACCGTGACATGCCATAGACCCTGAGGGATTCAGAGCAGTAAGCATGTGCCACTTCTTAAAATCCTCCCGCTGAGTTATTTGCCTTTAGCTATTGAACTACCTATGGCAGGTAATACTTGACTGTAGTCGTAGGGAGCATTACATTGACTGACCGACTCTTCAAGACGTACGGCAAGGCGATATAGTGAGTGTCGGAAGCTTCGCCTATCAATTACTTGTTCCTGACCATTATAGCGTCACGGAGAATGGCTTCACCGTGAAGGATGAATGCAAGATGAAACCAGAAGATGCCATTCACGATAAAGACCGTGTAGAGTACTACCAAGGTTACACAGACGCACTTGCTCGCGCTATCATCGAAGACGGAGTTGATGTTAAATCGTATTTTGCATGGAGTGAGTGTCGCCCATTTTCCTTTGAGAGTACCATGATTTTGACTGGTATATAACTTACAGGTCTCCTCGACAATTTTGAATGGGCCGAAGGATACCGTGTTCGGTTTGGGGCTACTTACGTCGACTTTGAAACACAAAAGAGGTATCCCAAGGATTCATCCAAATTCTTAGCAGAGGTACGTATATTTGTGGTGTACTCGCGTACAGCTCCCTGAATTTCTGAGTTCAGTGGTTCGCTTCTGCGTTGTCGAAGTAGGAAATGGCGTGACGCTATCGATTGGGCGGCGGTGACGTCATAGCAGTTGCTCTTAGTTTATCACTTCCATCGAGCTCCCGTACTTGTCGAGTGCATACCTCAATATTCGATTCTTATGCCTACATCTCTTGTCATCGGTGCATCTCGCGGCTTGGGCCAAGAAATGGTTAAATATCTAGTTACCATTGGCCATACAGTGTTCGCTACTACTCGTGCTGTGCCTTCAGACTCGTCTCCTGGGATCCAGATTATTTCGGGCGTGGATCTATCCAAAGAAGATGCCGGGACAAGGATTGTGGAGGGTTTATCAGGACAGAAAATTGACTTGGTTATCATCAACGCAGGTATTTTCAAGAAAGAGGTCAGCCGGTCCTGCACTTACTATACGAACTTGCCTTATGATAATTCCTCTAGAGTTTTGACTCCCCAAGCTTTGAGGATGAAGTAGAGATGTATAAAGTTGTCGCCATCGCACCTGTTTTGATCGCTCATCATCTGTACGTGCTACATATTGACTGGTACTTCTACGGGTGCCTTCATGAGTTGACAGTGTCAAGGCAAACCTTCTAGTTTCACCTTCCAAGCTCATATTAATCACCTCAGAGGGTGGTTCAATTAGTCTAAGAACTCAAGAGGAAGGTGGCGGAAACTACGGTCATCACGGAAGTAAGGCGGCCGCTAATATGGTCGGGAAGCTACTTGCGCATGATCTGAAAGACAAGGGCATCACGGTTGCTATGATTCATGTAGGTCCTCTTGCATTGCTCTATCTTTTCACTATCTTGAAGCTGGATTCGCACATAGCCTGGGTTTATGAAGACCGACATGACCAAGAATGTCGGTTTTGATCAGTTCTACGAGTCCGGAGGAGGTAACTCAACTTTCTTCGATGCTTGAAACAGACACCAATACCATTTCCTTAGCCGTGGAACCAGCCGAAGCTGCAAGATCCACTATCAACTTTATTCTTGAGCTTGTCCCAGACCAGACAGGAACTTTCTGGGCTCCCAGGGGACCAGCGTAGGTAGCGGCTCATTATCAACTCTAATAAACGCTGATTATTCCATGTAGGGGCGTTGGGGAAGCGGAACGTGTACTGGGGAAAGACTTGCCAACGCCCCTTCGCCTTCCCTGGTGAAGATTCATTGGGAGTAACTCCTCCGGCGGATCTCTCAATATTTACAGTTATGCGTTGACTACAGAAATTTATACCTCTAGTATTTTTGAGCTATAGTCACAAATGCCACAAGTCTACTTTTTCCCTAAAAGGGTAACCCACTTCCCAAAAAAGTGTCTTAGTAAGCAATTACATCTTGAACTCGAACCGCCATCATGTCGTTGATTCTACCGCCCGAAATCATAATCTTGGTGGCAGAGCGACTTGCGGATGACTTTCCTTCGCTGAAGAGTGCTTCGCTAGTCTGTTCAACCTGGCTGAAGCCTACCCGACAACACCTTTTTCACTCAATGTGGGTGACGCGTCTCGCGTTGCCACAACTCCTGGCACTCTCTTCCCATCCCCTTTCGTCATTCCCACATAGCGTCAAAAGTTTACATCTTGACGCACTCAACTCATTGGGACATGATTCTGCGCTGTCTCTGGGCCAGAATCTCATGCAATTAGCCCAGCTCATGGATTCTATCGTTTCATTCCAGCTCTGCAACGCGAATCTGTTGGACGTGGAGAATCTCACTGACGATATACTCGAAAATATTGCCTCATTTAGAAGCATATCAGAGCTCGGATTGGACGGTGTCTCGTTTACATCCGTCACCCAGGCGATGAGGCTCATTTGTGCCTTTCCCCGTGTCGAGAAAATATCGGTCAGGGATCTAGTCTGGGATGACCCTTCTGGTGAGGGAAAACAAAGTGGCACGGGTTTCCACATCCCTTCCAGCCTAGTGGAACTGCAGCTCGAACGCTGCTATAAGAGGGATGTCATGGACTGCCTGCTACTTCAACATCCTTTCCCAATTGTCCCTCGACTAGATGTCGGAATAGTGTCGCCAGAAGATAGCTGGGCAATCGGTCAATATGTCGAACGACTGGGTAGCCACTTAGTGGAACTCGCTCTCGGGTTTCATTCCTTGGATGCAGGCGGAGATGCAGGTATATTCGTTCACCTCAAAATGTGAGTCATACTGAACCCTTCACCACAGAGGACTTCTATCATGCGTGCGACCTCAGCCTTTGCACTGGTCTTCGCTCAATCTACTTCAAGAGATTCGTTTCATTTTGGGAATACCGCCTCACCAGTGCGGTACCGTGGATAATCAAAATCCTCTCGAGGATATCGACACCCGTTTTTGAAGAGATATCTTTCGGGATCCATATTTCGCATATAGACCAGCTCGATCCTCTCGACCTTCCCGAAGATTTCGACTGGGAGGCCTTGGACCGCAGCCTCAGCGAAATCTCGCTACCGAACTTTCGAACAGCGACCTTCATTATCTTCATATACAGTTCCCGAAATGGAGATGTTTATATTTCAGATTCTACACATGTGGTTAATCTGATCGAAAGGTATCTTCCTAGGAGCCATGAGCGAAGAGTGTTGAATTTCAAGATATACAGGGGGAACTGGATGTAATGTGACTCGCTGCTACAAAATAGATTTCGTTGATACCTGCATTGAAAAGTGGTAAGCACAATGAAAGAAGGAACATGTATCGTCGAACAACCTTCGGAACCAATCAACCTCCAAAGTAACTATCCCTGCATCGCCTCACACGTGTATCAAAAACTCTTCGAGCAACGGGACACCTTTAGCAGCTTCCCTCGAGAAATATTTCTCCGTCTCAATGATGTAGTCTGACAGTTCTGCTTTCGTCCTGAACGTTTCCACCGTAAGACCTGCATTCGCAGCGGAGACCAAGTCAATGATGTTGCAGTGTCTGCTCCTCAAAGCCTATGATGTCGCTCAGAATCAGTGAGCCATACTAATAACCCTCGAGGCGTACCTTCTTACACTTTGCCACACTTGTAAGACGTGACACCTTCTTCACGCCGGTCGTCCGACAAATAGCTCTCCATGCTTCCAATGAATCCACATCGTCTCCAAAATGCTGGCGAAACCCACGTAGCACCCGCTCCGCGATATATTCTTTCTTCTGCTCCTTGTACTCCTGAGTGCCCTCGACGAGACCTGTCAGCGCTGCGAAAGAGAGCCAAGAAGCATAGATATCGTGCGCATCTGACATTTGTGTTCAGTGAGGGTTATATCCCAACGTGACGGTTGACGCGGACACTCGGTGTGTGAACAATCTTTGGAGTCTGATGACACTCAGCATACACACTATGGTGTAAATCTTATTATTCATTGCGGGAAGTAAGAATACGGTACAACTAAACATCTCATAATGCATAACGGGCCATTCAACTTCAAGTAAGAGGATTGCCCGATGTTATGTATTATGAGATGCTCTACTGTACGAAGGTAGCAGAACTCACTACATACATCACGAAAATTTCGTGCAATACTTGTTTCCGGAGAAAAACCACCGTTTCTCGACCCAATTGTGTATTTCAGAATGCGCACCACCGGCGCAAGCTTCAGCAAGAATTCGCCCTATCAGATACCAGAGGCGAGCAGTTGTGCAACAAACATGTTTGATTGCGAGGCCTATAATGTTATGGACGAACAAGGGTTGTGAAGGTGCGTCATGGCATAAATCCATAGCTCGAAGAATTTGGGGCGGTATGCCGATTGGTCATAGCAAGCCACTTTCACGATCCGATTCTGGTCGTGACCATGAATATATATGCCCCATAGCACTGTTGATTGGTCGTCAGTCAATTCTCGACATGAATTGGAAGCCATGTACCTTGGGGTTTGTCGCCTACCACATCTCGTTCGCTACACTGTCTAGGGCGAGAACCAGGAGTATTCCTAAGACGTAGAACAGTGTTCACGATACTGAAAAAATGCTGAGGTGCGAACTTGAGGTGTAATGCATATGGAGGAAATACTGAACAGGCTTGTTCAAGGTTCGAAAAACTGTTCTTGCCAAATTCTTGCGGTGATTCGATTGGGTCCTCTTAGCTATAGTGGCACCGTAGTTCGAATACTGAGCAATTGATATCGGTCAAAGTTGGGCATCGGCTTTGAACGGGAGAACCAGAGGAGAATTGTCCTTGGAATAATGGTGGTTGCAGGCCAACCAATGAGTCAGACGCGTCTGACTCGCATCAACTACCACCACCACGTTCTATGGGGAACTCAAGGAAAAAGAAGACGGCACCCAAGAGGCCCCCGGCTGAATATGTGGGCAACATCGAAAATGCTCGCGATTGGAATGAAATTGTGTTGATATTGTGCAGTCTTCTGGATCTACCTGGCGCGTTACCAACCAGATTTTGCTTTCTCGGGTGTCTAACCTTTTTTTACAGAGTTGACGACACGAAGCGGCTTAAGAAAAGTACACGCGAACCTCGAAGAGATACTTGGACGTCTAGAAAACCTATACCAGGCCCATGAAGAAAACGAAAAGATTGCTGGAGGGATAGTTGGTATTTGCGCGAAAATGTGTGCCGATGGTACTCTACGAAACAGATTATTCGAAAGAGGTATATCTCATGAGTATCTTATATATTTCATGGCTTTTCACTGACATCGATCACTAAAAACAGGATTTCTCAAAAAATTATTACCCCTCCTCGATAAACCGTACTGTCGACATATGGCGCTTCGATCCATGTCCAGTATCGCACACCACGGCTCTGAGAGCGTCAACTTCGAGTTGGCTAAAGAGGTTCCAACGCTCCTGCGGCTTCTCGACGAATTCTCTGACGATCCAATCGTGGCCGAACTCACAATTAGCGTCATGTCACATACACTCGGCGATGTCATGCGCAAACGCGAAACGCTCGGTGTTTACACTCCCTACATTCCCCCTTATTTGCAGATTCGTCCTCTCTTAGACGCGGTAATGAAACAGCTCAAGAACCCCCATTCCTCAGCCTTTCTTGTTAACCATGCCATCTGTCTACTCGCAGTTATGACCTATCACTGTGGTCCTACTGTTAAAGCCGACCAGTCCATCACCAATTTCCTCATCGCCGGACTACGCAGCAAGAGCTGGGAATACCGTTGTCAGTGTCTTGGTGGCCTCATCCGCATGCACCGATACGCTGCCAAGGAGGACGTTCGGTTTTTTGATCCAAGTATTTACCTCAAAATGACTGGAAGAGAAGTTCCTGACCACATCGCCGATGTTCTGTCCGGTTACGGGAGGGATAGGACGGACATGTTCATCACTTCCAAAGCTATGTTCCAGAACCAAGTCGCTTTGCAGAAGATGTTGGCTTCAAGAGACAAGGACAGGATATATCCCTATGGACTATGCGTGTCCGAACTCATTTTAGAGACAGAGTGGGCTGTCACGGACGGTTGGCTGGAAGGGCCGGATACCAGGACTGGTCAGTTCAAGGAGGCGGTATATGGATTCCCATTCAACAGATTACGCGATGCACTCCCTCACTGTGCGGCACTCATCCGTGCGAACGGGATCCCTAGCGAAGTTGACAAAGCTGATACGCTGGATATCAAGTACCTCATTATGATAGGTGATAACACCGGCGCTGCGGAATTGGCCTACGAAGCACTCCAGCGCAACCCCAACTTTGCCTACTATTACTACGCTATCTCTCTCTTGGGGGACAGGAAAGAAGGCCTCCGAGGTGCGAAGAAAGGGCTCAAATGCACGCAAACGTCACCGTTTGTCCGGAATCAACTTAGGCAGAGGGCAGTCGAGCACGCCGCCGATTTGGGAATGGGAGCTATCAACGAAGCAGGCGACCATAGGAATCTGTGGGAAGAGGGTATAGCTCTACTCATGAGTGCGCTCGAAGATTCCAAGACCTTCATCAAGGAAGCGGCTCCTGATAATCGACAAATGAGGAATGTTCTGTATTGGAACATCCTGTTGACTATTCTCATTCGTGGACCTGACGCAAGCTCTGATCTCAGCGACGTGCAGGTATGTTTCCCTTGACTAAATTATAACCCATCATCTCAACCAGTGTCAATAGAACTCCCTGAAGAAACTCAAGTTCACCGACGACTTTGCGGAATATATGAAGCAACCTCCTCCACAAACTCAGCTTCGCCTCACGCAAGAGACTTTCGTCAAGAATTACCAGTCCGCCATCGCCGAGTGGGGTGATATCATCGAGAATTACCAAGGCTTCCAAGAGGAGACAGTTGAGCCGAACGCCAAGACTGACGATGACCTAGCTGCTTGGTTAGACGACATGAAGCTCGATGATGGCGAGAAGGAACCGACTTGTTCTCATCCAAAGGTCAACGTGAATCACGTTGCTCTATACCAGTGTGCGTGGTGCTATAACCCGAGCGCTGTGCTCAGGAAATGCGCCGGATGTGGATTGACAAGGTTTAGTGTTATGCCTTCTATCGGTACCGTTTTCTGACAATCTTTGCCCGTAGATATTGCGACACTGGGTGCCAAAAGGCGCATTGGTCTGCGCATAAGAAGCAGTGCAAAGCTGCTTCCTCTAAGTCTGAAAACGCTAGTTCTTAGTCTAAGAAATAGCTAATGTATTGACATTGATACCTCTTAGTCTTCTTGATACCTTTCTATTGTATTTCTACTGTATTATCGAGACACAGATTGCTCAGAAAACTGAAAAGAACCGTACACATATTGGAGCGACAAGTTTTGAGCCTGAGAAGTTTTCTCGTGCCGGCCCGGGCGGAGTGATTGAAAGGGGAAGAACTTCGAGAATTTCTCTTTGTACAACACCACCATCGTTACAGGGCCTTTCATCCCTTGCTTCATCTTCCTTTTTTATCTATCTCTTTCTTCTGTATTGCAATCGCGTCATGCCTGGTCCAAGCCGCAAAAACAAGCAAAAACCTCAGCGCAACGGACCCAGGACTTCCTACACACCTGCAGCTTATGTTGGGGATATCGACAATGCTCGAGACTGGAACCATATTGTTCTTATTCTTTGCGATTTTCTTGAACTTCCTGGTACGTCAACTGCCCAACATCGAATTCTGCTTTTATTGAACCTACCATTCAGACTTGACGACGCGAAGCGGCCTGAAGAAGGTTCATGCTAAATTCGACGCGATAGTGGGCCGACTTGATCAGGTTTACGCGGAACATGAAGACAATGTGAGGATTGCAGGAGGTGTTGTCGGCATATACGCAAAAATGTGTGCAGATTCGATCTTGAGGAACAAGTTATTTCAACGAGGTATATTGGCTTGTGGGGCACTTCAAAACATGTTTTTAAATGACCATCTTGATCAGGTTTTGTGTCCAAACTTCTACCCCTTCTTGATAAACCATACTCTTTGCACATGGCGCTGCGCTCGCTCTCCAGCGTCGCACACCACGGATCAGACATCGTTCATACAGAGCTAGCGAAACTCACTCCCAACCTTCTTCGATTACTCGACGAATTTCCAGAGGACCCGAAGGTAGCGGAACTTTCTATCACAATAATGTCGCATTCTATCGTTGGCGTTGTCGCGAAACATGTCACTCTTGCCACGCATACCCCATACAAACCTCCGTACCTAAAAATACGCCCCCTTCTTGACGCGATCTGCAAACAACTGAAAAACCCTACGGCTACTCGATATCTTATTGATCATGCAGTTACACTTCTTTCTCACCTGGCCTATCACTACGGTGCAGAGATCAAGGCTCACAAATCTACTGTCCATTTCTTCCTTGCCGGTCTACGCAACAAGAATTGGGAGTTTCGTTGCCAGTGTCTCAGCGGGATCATACGTATGCATCTTCACGAAGACGAGGACGACATGCATCTCTTTGATCCCAATATCTACCTCCAACTGGCCAAGAAACGCTGGCCAGACAACCTCGCCGATGTCTTCTCTGATTATGGGCAAGCCCGAACCGACATGTACATCAGGATGACTACTCAGAGGGATTTCCAGAATGCCCTTATGAAGGTAGCATCATCCAGGGATCTCTACGCATTTGGCTTGTCCTTGTACGAGCTCATCATGCGCACTGAATGGGCGATCGCGGATGGCTTCTTCCAGGAGCAGGACCCCAGGACAGGACAACTGAAAATGATCGACTCATCAGCGCTTGGATTACCTTTCCAGCGCTACCCAGACGCGTTACCTCATTGCGCGAAAGCTATTCGAGCCAAAGGAAAGCCAGAGGAGCTGGACAAGGCCGATGTACTTGACATCAAGTATCTCATCATGAAGCAACGTACACGCGAGGCTGCAGACATGGCTCGCAATTCTCTGCAGCGTAACCCGGACTTTGCTTACTATCACTACGCAATATCGCTAACTGCAGACCATGTCGAGGGTTTGAAGGCATCAAAGAAGGGTCTCAAGTGCAAGCAAACTACGCTGTTCATTCGATATCAGCTTATCCAGAGAGCCGTGGAGCATGCTGGTGACTACGGTCTCGCTACCCTGAACGAGGCGGGCCATGACTCGACAAAGTGGGAGGAAGGAGTGGCATTTCTGATGAGCGCTCTGGATGACTCCAAGTTATTCGTTAGGGAAGCACCTCCAGACAATCACCGGATGAGGAATGTTTTGTACTGGAACATTCTTCTTGGAGTACTCGTCCGAGGGCCCGATGCCAGTCCCGATCTTCGTGAGATCAAGGTGAAGATTCTTCCTTCCTTTATTCGCATGTCAGCTTACGACGCTATTCCATCTCGTAGAGTTCCTTGTCCAAGCTCAAGTTCACAGACGATTTCACTGAATTCATGGGTTTACGTCCTCCAAACACTCAGTTACGTCTCGCCCAAGAAACTCTTGTCAAAAACTTCGAATCCGGTGTTACCGAATGGGGAGATATCATTGCAAACATGGAGGGGCCTGAGGAGAAAGAGGTCGACCCAGAAAAGGCTGAGGACGATCTAGCAGCTTGGCTAGATGATATGAAGCTTGATAACGGTGAACGTGAACCGTTAATGGCGCATCCAAAAGTCAATGTGAACCATGTTGCGCTGTATCAGGTATGGTTCCTCGCTCTCGTGAATTTATATGCACTCACTTTCCCGGGTTCTTTTAGTGTTCGTGGTGTCGCAACCCGAGTGCAGTTCTGAGAAAATGTGCTGGATGTGGACTCACAAGGTTAGCGAACTTCAGCAAATGGGGAGCCCTCTACTGATGATGCAACAGATACTGCGACGCAGCGTGTCAGAAAAAGCATTGGCCAGAGCATAAAAAGACTTGTAAAGAATTATCGGCGAAAGCACAAGCTTGAACTTCAACTGTACTATCTCCATCTATTTACGATGTATTTGATCTTGTCACTGTACTGCACTACCGCTTGTGGCGGTGCTCGTTACCATGGTAATGGTAATGGTCAGCTACCGAAGCGTACCTGACTATGACTCCTCAAAACTATTTACAGCCCCGGGGCCGGAAAGGATTCGTACCAACTCTTACTTACACTCTCATGTTCGGACAAGACTCTTCAGAGAACGATCTCGTCTTGTTTTGTGAAGGAAATGGCTGCAGGAAATTAATCGTCCAACGGCCTCTTGTATATCCTGTGCGTTCGAATTTCAACTTTCTCCGATTTTGGCTTAAATAAACCTCAGGTTGCGCTACAGTATGCACAATCTCACTTTGGAATACCTACTTCATTTGCTATCTTTCATACCGACCAACTTGATCTATGTCGCGGGGAACGAGCAGAAGTGTCTCCCGATGCTTGGCCAGTAGTCATCAGGCTAGCTTCACGATTTTATGTCTATGACAGAAGAGAAGATACTTGTTCGGAGACTAATGTTGGCGAGCAAGTTCTGCCAGTAGCTGGCACAGTGGGTGCGTGAATAGACTTATGTTCTCCTTCCATCTAAAACCCAAGTCCCTTCATAAAACAGGTTTCAACGAAATAAGCACCAAGCTCAAGTTTCAATTCTACGAACGGCAGGGTGAATGGTCGTCAACGGACATGGAGTGCAGTGTCTCTTCCACGATGCCTTTCAAAGACGTGTTCCAAGCCTATGAAGCACACATGCGTCGCGTCGAGCCCCGGAAGCCCGCCTTCTCAAACGGTGCTGAAATAGGCTATCACTACAAGAATCAGAAGATACTCCCTTCACAAAGCCCGCAAGATTTGAACATGGGAGATGATGCAGTCATCGAGTGTTATCCTATCTTCAAAGGGTTTGGGCTCGGATCTGGAGGAGGCGCAGTATCATTTAGAAAGCCTGTCATTTATCTGTTTTCTCCGATACAGGTTAATGCTAAGATTAAGGTCTCCCTGGTGCCTCAATGGAGCTTCGCAGCCACGTATCCTGTCGTTCCAGTCAAGCCATCCTCCTCAGCAGATCTTCACCAGCAGATCCGATGGTCTGTCCAAACTCAAGCGGACGGATCGTTGAAGACAGAGACAGGCTTAGAAGTTGCATATCTGTTCTGGGAAGCAAAGTAAGAGCCTTTTCGTCAACACATGGAGTCTCAAACTAATCCTGAGTAATAGCACTAACCCGACTGATTCCATTTCGCCGCTCCCCGAGGCGAATCGCTTCATACCTAACCAGGCTAGCGTCAACCCTTACGATTCCGTCGCTCTGTCTGTCGATGCTTTACCAGAATACCTTGAGAAGGTGTTACTTGCGTTAGGTCTTCACACTGAAGCTAGAAGTTCCTTCATCACATACTGGTTGCCTTCATTTCTCAAGCATAAACATGTTGCACTTCGTTTCGTTAACCAGTCATCGTACGAATCTGCAGCGCCTTTAGAGGTTACTCCCCAGCCCGATGTAATCACGAGGGTCTTCATGCTTTTCAAGGGCATCTCGGTAGACACTGGTGTATGGGATGCTGCATTGAAAAGGGCGTCGCTTGATCATGCAGTCTGGAGAGACGTTGTAGGTGTCGATGTGCAAAAGGCTTGGGATCACAGTTTGTTTAGGGTTCTAGAATGGGGCGGGATGGAATTATCGTAAGTCTGCGTTGAGACGCTTGGAGGCTCGGATGGATCCAATTGTTCAGTTGTGAGTCGTGTAAATAATCTCGTCAACTTGTTGTGTAGTTTGCTTTGTATGTACATTATGGAATACAAAAACTTGTTTCGATCGTTACATCCCCGATTGTTATTGGCTCGCTGTTAAGTGGTATGTATGTCAGTCAAGCTTAGACTAGAACTCAAGAGCACGCATACCTTATCAAGTACAGTAAGCACCACTAACTGTGGCTACGCAACACGTAGGGCAAGCACAGTTTGCGGAGAGGTGAAAGACACCGTCGCCACCACAGACATAGATATAGGCGTTACCACCATCGTACTGCTCGCAACCGTACGAGCCTATTCAACCAAGTCAGCGAACACCTAGTCAGAACGCAAGTGGTACATAGTACCGACATACCAGGTGCATTGCAGCGTTGACCGATAGGGTTGTAGGCGAACACACCAGTGCTGGCGAAGAGGGCAATGAAGACGAGGGAGACGTTAGAGAACTGCATCCTGAGATTGATTGAAGGAATGAGATGTAATATTGGGCATGTAGAGCCAGTTTTTATACTCGCCAGAGGGCATTACGACTCTTGTCTAGCCCCCTTGCTTAGTAGATAGCTGTAGCCTGAGCAGACACGAGTCTTGCCATAAGCATCTTTCGGGGCGCGAGTTTCACGAGAATTTCAATGATGTGGCCGTAGCTTGAGGTAAATATAGGACCTGAAAAGCTCGGGCTCGAGACCTCCGTGTCAGGGATGGCTCTTAGATGTAAAGTTCGAGCATGAGAGGGCATTCTTAGCGAGCTTAAACCTGCTGATACTCCAATCCAGATTCAAGTAACAAATCCCGGAGCGTTGAAGCTATGCCTTCAAGGTTCAGGAGCATTTCGGATACCTTCCAGCAAGCCTTGAAAGCCAGAGATGTCCGAGATGGTTATCGCTCGGTTGTACCTGATGACAGACCAAACCCGGGGAAACTCGCTGCGTTCAAGTTTTCCCGAAATTCAGAGGTCAGAGGCTTTAATGGAAAACCAAACTGGGCAGGCCTATTAGCCGAGTCAGCGATGTAATTTCGTTACTTCAGCCAGCGTTTTGGTGGAGCAAGCCAATTTCGTGGGTGTTCATAGCAATGACACCTAGAAACCTATTTCAAGAGGTACGAGAAATCATCAAACCGAAACAGAATCCGAATATGAAGTCACGAGACATACCGCGAATATTATGGGAAACGTAGCATCATACATTTCAGTTTTCATATCAGAGAAACTTGAGGGAGAGAAGGAGAGAGAATGACTGAGCTAAGCGGGCTGCAGCCAGACCTTCGTGCTTGAAAGCTTGATTCTTGAATCTATTATACAAAAAAGAGCAGACTTTTTGGAACTTTCCAGATCGTTTGTCCCAGACATAAAGTACCATAAAAGGCAAAAAGTGGGGCAAGAACAGCGAAAGTGCAAGAAATTTCTGGAAAAAAATCAGTCTCGGCATCCGGCCAATTATAGAACAACAAAAACGGGCGAAAGCGACAACGGGACTAGCACTGAGTCGGACAGCAAACGGGTGGAAACAGGAATATAACCACTTGAAAGTCTCAAGATGGGCTGCGAGGAGCCGGCCTTTGGCCGGCGACGAGCAGCGTCGTCTTGGGGTAGTCATTGCAAAGGTGCAGCGCCGTGCGTAGCACGGGTTAGCTTCCTAGTGAGAGTACATAGAAGGTAAAGCACCGTGTGAATAAGATCATCGGATCCAAAGTCCGAAATCTGGCCGAAAGCCTATCTCATCAACTTGCTCTTCTTCCACCAGTCTACGACAGCTATGGTGGATCCAGAGAAGCAACCAAAGGTACCTGTAGGGTATGCACAGACGAAGCAAGCACGGTCATGCAGCATAAAACGAGGACTTGGGATAGTAGGAATGGCACTGGTAGCATGGTGGTTTCTCGGAAGGTGGACCACAGGCGAACATGAGAATGTCGCACCACCGCTGGATGTGAAGGAGAGGGAGAAACTTTTCTTGTGAGTTCCTGTGTTCCTGTGTTCCTGTGTTTCTGTGTCTCTTTCTCTGATGCTGCCAATCACGCTCACAACTCTGTCAGATCAATTCCGAATGGTGAAAGTATCCAGGCAACGGCGAAGACATTCGCGACACACCCTCACCTTGCTGGATCTTCCCAAGATTTCACTGATGCAAAAACCATGCTCAAACTCTTTCAGGATGAATTAGGCATTCGTACACCTCGCTCCGAACCCATCTTTCCAGCAGGAACGCCTAAATCTAGGGCTGCGACTATCGCCCTCACCGAGCCGTATCGTTCTCGCTCGCCGACGGCCTGGATTGACGTCTATTACCCAGAGTTGGACAATCCTCTTGGAAGGAGCCTGGATTTATTGAATGAAGAAGGAAAATCCACGTGGAGCGTTGACCTAGCCGAGGATGGTGATCCATTGGATGAAGACGCGTTTGAGTACCGAGACTTCATCCCGGCATGGCATGGATTTAGTGGGCACGGTGAAGCAGAGGGTAGTCTGATTTATGTCAACTACGGTACTAAGGAGGTGGGTCTTTAGCCAAAGCTGTAGAAGCTCAAACTCACGTCAAACTGAACAGGACTATGACGAACTCGTCGAAGCCGGTACCAATTTCACTGGGAAGATTGTTATAGCTAGATACGGTATGCTATACCGTGGCTTGAAGGCATGCACGTTTTATCTCGTTCCTTCCCTTGACCTTACGTCTCTTGATCATAGATCAAACGCGCTGAAGAACTGGGTGCTGCTGGCGTTCTCCTCTTCTCTGATCCACGCGACGATGGCTACGTCACCGTTCAAAACGGTTTCACGGCCTACCCGCACGGCCCTGCCCGTAATCCCACGTCTATTCAACGTGGAAGCGCCGTGTACCTTTCGCAACAACCCGGAGACCCGACTACACCTGGATACCCTGCATATGAACATGCAAAGAGGGAGAAGCCAACGAGCATACCCAAGATACCAAGTCTGCCTATATCATGGAAGAATGCACAACGACTCCTGGAGGAGATTGAGGACATCTATGCCGACGGCACCATAATCAACGGAAGGAGAAGATTGAGTGGAAAGAGTAGTGAAGCAAAGGTCAGAATGGTGAACCATGGTCAGATTCTTTCTCTATCTCGTCTTTCTACTCTTACTGATATCGACCAAACACAGTTGAATATAAGATCACACCAATCTGGAACGCCATGGCTGCCATACCAGGTCACGTCAAGGATGAGGTTGTCATCATTGGATGTCATCGGGATGGTAAGCCCCGGTTTGGCTTCGTTATGTACAAGTAGCTGATAGAACTTAGCTTGGGTTCTTGGTGGTGCTGATCCTATTAGCGGAACTGCAGCCCTGCATGAGATTGTCCGTGGATACGGCGAATTACTCAAACAAGGCTGGAAGCCATTGAGGACGATCTTGATTGCTAGCTGGGACGCTGAAGAGGTACATATACCTGTTATTATCCTTCCTATTGTGTACTAATCTCCCTGTCCAACATAGCACGGTCTTGTCGGCAGTACCGAATACGGTGAAGACTTTGCCGAGTGGATATCAGAGCATGCAGTGGCATATATCAATGTGGACGTAGCTTCATCAGGTTCTCGATGGAATGTCTATGGCTCACCATCCCTCGCGCACCTTATTAGAAACACCGCACTGGATGTCCCTCACCCCGTGTCAAAGGGCAAGACGCTCTGGGATGCGAGGGATGACGAAGGGCCATTTAAGTTGAACGGGAGCGCAAGAGTAGATGTGGAATACATCACGAATTATGAGAGAATGGAGGCGAAGAGTGCTGCTTCAAAGACAGGTGTGAGCCCTCTCGGAAGTGGTTCAGATTATACTGTGTTTTTGCAGAGGCTTGGGGTGAGCTTTACATGCCGTACAAAATTCGGTGATTGACATCCCAACTAGGTTGCAAGCACGGACCAAGGGTTCGGGGGAACGCCATACGATGCGCCATACCATTATCACTCGATATACGACTCTGTGAGATGGCAAGAAGTGTATGCAGATCCGGGGTACCATCGTCACGTATGTCGTTGTCGGACTATTGTTACTAGTTACTGACCCTTCATAGGCCGCGGTAGCGCGACACCTTGGGCTGATGGCAATGCGCCTTACAGACTCCGTAATCATTCCGCTCAATACGACTCAATACGCTTTCGAGCTTGAAGATTATGCCGACAGGTACGATCACCGACATTCATACCGCTACGATTTTGCTCAGGACATCCCTCTCTAGCGTGGAACGGCTTGCGTTAGAGTCCAAATCTTCAGTCAACCTCTCGAAACTCCGCTCATCCATATCATCGCTCCAGAAAGCGAGCATTGCACTAGACAACGAGAAGGCAGAGGCAGAGGAGAAGTTTAAAGATGCTTTGAGCAAGTTGCCTCATTTCCCTCGCTGCCGGGCCAAATTCTTTGCTCAGGTGGCAAATTGGGTGAAGTACTTCCTTGGAATTCGCACTTCTGAGCCAGCGGAATACTTCCATCCTAACCGTTGGGAAGAATACCTATCACACCAGATACTCGACCATGAGGATGTCGATTTGCCGAAGAACCCTATATTCGAGTTCATCAAAGCCGCGAAACGGGTTTCGAGGGCAAACAAGAAGCTCATTGCGTTCGAACGAGGATTCGTATCGGAAGGTGGGATCAAGGATAGGGAGTGGTATAAGCACCTTGGTGTGGCGCCGGGGAAGTGGTTAGGTGAGTATTTACCTTCGAGTTTATGTCCCGACTTGATGCATTGCTTACAATCGGCTCATCAAAGGTTATGGTGCCACGACTTTCCCTGCCCTCTCAGAAGCTATCGCAATTGACAGAGATTTGACGGCAGCGAGACATGAGGTGGCGAGATTGGTTGAGTTGTTGGATAAGTTGGCTGAGCAGACAGGTAATTTTGAGAATAAGTAGTGTACAGAATAAGGCATCGTTAACCAAATTCAAAACATATCAACCCCATGTGGCTTGATGCTGCGTATACTACAACTCAGGTGGCCCTAATGGTCGTATATGAGGAATCCTCTGATACGTTCCCGCCATTCCTAAACCCCATGGCCAAATGCTACTCCCGTCACCCTGTTGAATAACGCTTTATTTATTACCGTATCGTTTCAAAAGGATGAGAACTCACGATTATCGACACAGGAAAGCCAATATCAAACTCAATCTGACTCTCCAAATGTTTGATGTGCTCAGCCGTGAGTGTGATATCCAGCGCTTCGAGGTTTTGTTGCAAATGTTCAACTTTACGACCTCCAATGATGGGGAAGACATAAGCTGTCTTCTGCATGACATATGCAATCGCAACTTTGATTCGTGATGAGCTGAGACACAAGCAGAACCTTGATGGTGACATACCAGAGGTAATATTTTTCGCCCCTACTTCACCGGCAACCTTCTCTAGGGCTCTGGAAACTCTGACCTCTGCATCGTTGCGCTTCCAATCACCCATCATCGTACGGCCTTCTTCGCCCGATCGAAGACGGATCTGTTCTTCAGCATCTGTACGAAGCTTTCCTCCTGCCAAAACCCCCCACGGTGCCAACGCCATTCCTAGAATAAAGCAAAAGGTGTTTGCAATCAAAGCGAACGACTCAAGAGAAGAACCAACCAAAATCCCTAGCCATCGGAATTATATCTCGCTCGAACGACCGTTGCATAATGTTCCACTCGCCTTGGTATACAACAAACGGCGTCTTGCCCCGCTCCTTGGCATGTTGGTTTGCTTTTGCTACCACCCATGCAGGAGTATCCGAAACGCCCTGATGTTGAGAAGTCAACGCTGTACGCGGTGGATGGAAACTCCAACGACAGACCAAATAAAGAACCTTTCCTTGGACAACAAGATTATGTAGGCCATCCATAACTTCTTCAATGGAGGTATCCCAGTCCCACCAGTGGACGTAAAGCAAGTCGATATATGTCGTACGGAGTTTCTTCAAGCTAGCTTCGACGGACCGTGTCATGCTCTTAATGTTATTGCCGACGAATTGTACCTTCTGCTTGACAGAGGTATCAGCGTGTTTATATGCAGCTGAGTACTTTCCAGCCGAAGACAAGATCAGCAAGAGACAATCGCAAGGACCACGAAGCTTTGCACCTTGGTTGCGAGGAAGAGCTGGTCACGTATGCCGCGCATCTCTGCCCATTCACCTATGAACTCTTCCGAGCTCTCGTCCTGGCTGTTGATCGCAGTTGTCAAGTCAGTGCCTGCCAGAAGGTTGAAACTCGATGAACGTACTAGAGATTAGCAGTGTCAATGAAGTTTCCGCCCATCTCGAAGAACGCATCTAGCAGCTTGAAACTGGACTCTTTATCCATGGAGCCCATGAAATGATTCCATTTGTCACCGATGCTCATAGCACCGAGACAGAGTGGCGAAACATGAACACCTGCTCGAGGAGCAAGGGTACGATAAACACCAAGTTTGGTTGGTGGAGGTGGTGCGGGTGCAAATGCGGACATGCGTGTTTTGAGAGTTAGAGATGACTGAAAGTACTGCGTCTTGAAGCTATCTCAAGGCTTCTTTTAAAGCACATGCAGCAGCGTGTTGCCGTCCAGATGACGCGTCAAATATTGGGCTTAGTAGGATATCGTTTACGCTCCTATGCTTCTTGTCGGATAGTCGCCGTATAGCTGACCTGACTTAGGGTTAGTCAACAATCTAGAAAAGTGTCTAATTATAAAAGGCTCTACGCACTAATAACATTATATTCATTCGGAGGACAGCGGGCGAGACTATACGGAGTCCTCGGTGTAGCTTTTCAGCGCCCGAGTTCAATGTTTGTGAGCGCCACGATATCCGAGTTAATCGAAGCAATCCTGTCTTGAATCGTGTCCAATGGTTTGTTCAGACTTTTGACTGCAGGTACAACATTCAATCGTACTTGATTCCATTGCCGCTGTGTATATTACAATTCAGGTGGACCTAACGGTTGCGCATAAGGAATTCTTTGAAAACTCCCAGCAAGCGTCAGACCCCTGAAAATACTACTTCCATCACCCTGAATCGTTGACCATCAACATTGTGTTGTTCCGGAAAGCCGAGAGGAACTTACGATCATCGACATAGGGAACCCGACATCAAACTCAACCTGGCTCTCTAGATACTTGATGTGCTCAGGTGTAAGTGCGATATCCAACGCTTCAAGGTTCTGTTTCAGGTGCTCAACCTTCCGACCTCCAATGATAGGGAAGACGTATGGAGCTTTTTGCATAACATACGCGATCGCAACTCAAACACATTATCAGTCAGACCGAAGTGCAAACGCGTTGATTACGGCTCACCAGAAGTAATATTCTGTGCGCCGAGTTCTTGAGCAACCTTTTCTAGACCCTTGGAGACCTGAATCTGGGCGTCGTTACGCTTCCAGTCAGTGCCACTTCCCATAGCCAATTTACGGCCCTCCTCTCCCGATTGAAGACGGTTTTCCTCTTCAGCGTCAGTACGAAGCTTTCCTCTTGCGAGAACGCCCCATGGTGCCAGTGCCATTCCTAAAAATCAACGAGATGGGCTACATGTTCAAGTTGAAACCAAAAGACGAACTAACCGAAATCCCTCGCCATCGGGATGATATCCCTTTCAAACGACCGCTGCATGATGTTCCATTCTCCTTGGTAAACGACAAATGGTGTTTTCCCGTTATATCTGGCATATTGGTTTGCTTTCGCTACTATCCAGGCCGGGGTGTCGGAGATGCCCTGTATTGAGTATGTTAGCGTTCATGGTGACAAATCGAAGGGTTTCTATGGCTCACCAGATAAAGAACCTTGCCTTGGACGACGAGGTTGTGCAGCCCGTCCATCACCTCTTCAATAGTTGTATCCCAATCCCACCAATGGACGTAGAGCAAGTCAATGTACGTCGTACGGAGCTTCTTCAAGCTAGCTTCGACGGAACGTGTCATACTCTTGATGTTGTTGCCGACAAACTGGACCTTCTGCCTGATAGCAGGATCACCGCGATTGTACGAGGCGGAATACTGTGAAACGTTTCATGTGAGTAGGTAACAGCGATGAAAAGAAAGAGGATCAGATACCTTAGTTGCGATGAAGAGCTGGTCGCGTATACCACGCTCTTCTGCCCATTCACCCAAGAATTCTTCGGAAGTTCCGTCTTGGCTGTTCCAAGCATTCGTCAGGTAAAGGTGAGTTGTATACACTCAAAAGACGCACTAAATGTTCGCAGTGTCAATAAAGTTTCCGCCCATCTCGAAGAACGCGTCTAACAGCTTGAAACTAGACTCTTTATCCATCGAACCCATGAAATCGTTCCATTTGTCGCCAATGCTCATAGCCCCAAGGCAGAGAGGTGAGACATGTACACCTGCCCGCGGAGAGAGGGTTCGGTACACACCAAGCTTGGTAGGTGGTGGTGGTGCAGGAGCGAATGCCGACATGGTGAGCAATGTATGGGTACGGGTAGATGCAGTCTCTGGATGTATTGCAATCACTATTGGACCTCTTTTATAGCCGAGAGCGGCCCATTTCCGTGTAGATGATGCGAGAATCGGTAGGAGAACAGTAAGGTGTCTGTGCTTCTTTTCGGATGGTTTCCGCGTCTGTGGGGCAGGTTACTCAAGAAATCGAAAGACTCAAAAGAACTACGCACAGACGCCAAGATTTTCGTCGGAAGACACCCGAACGAAACTTTGCTATTCATACTACGGAGCCCTCGGTGTAGACTTTCAGCGCTCTCCGAAGGATCAGAAGAGAACGTCGTTATATTTTTAGCTGCAACGGTAATCTTTCAGGCTTCCGAGTTGCGCTGCCACCGCGTCGTGACCTTCTAATGCAGGTATACATACTAATAGGACCAGGTTAGTCGGGTAGAGAAACGAAGGCGATAATGCTCACCCACTCTTCAATGCCCACGAAGAACTTGAATTGAATCTCATCAGTCTGCCATTCCGGAACTGCCAGCCCCTCCTCAAGTTAAGATATCGTCCATGAAATAACGCGTCCTGAGTGAATTTGGTGGGCCACTAGTCATTCCACGCGTGTCCTTTCAGTTTCACTTGGGATAACTACTTTTTCTGCGGTAATGAGAAGTAGCATTAGCCTGAAATCCAGAGGAAAAATAATCTACACACCTTCATATCAGATTCTTATGAACAAGCCTTCCGGCAACTAGAGGACATGGTGGTCGAAAGAAAGTGCTGAGTAATAAACTTGACTTTAAGCGCCTGCGCGCTTACGCTTTCTCCTATGAACACCACTTTGACCTTCCTCACGCTCAGGATGTCGCAACCTACATCAACTAACCAGTCTACTACTTGAAGCAAACATCATGGGAAGGACATACCCGTTCACTGATCCCTTTGATAAAAGCCTGAACCTCTCTCCCAATACACTTAGCCAGTTAAAAGTTTTTCGCTCTTATACAATAATACACGCAATAAGGCTGCAAAATAAATTAAAAGAGTCTTGAGAGACACCGTGACCTCCCGAGAATATTAATGAACTCTATCTAGGTTTCGCATCGTAACCGTTGTTGACGATCGTTAGGCTGGAAGCTTTCAAGAGAAGAAATGCCTGGGCTTACTTCTCCGGAAGAGGCCTGCGATAGGCTTCCTTTCGCCAATGTCATCTGTATGAAATGGCTTGAGAGCGACGTCTCACAGCAGTATAAGCGAGTTTTAACGTTATCTACTGCCTTGTTTTGTCTGGAACTCTGCTGTAGTCAGGATATGCGACCGGATTTTATAAGGCACTGGGATCATTGCACGGTGATGCTCTTGTCATACAGATTGATAAGGTGTCTTTTCACCTGAAGAGTTTGTTATGAGTGTCATGAAAATGTACCAGATCAAACAACGACCCGCTGCCTGGTATATGTTTGCCTCTGTACTTATGTAGAACTCGAGCGATGGTCGAAAGCTCACTGTAGCCTAGAACAAGGCAATTGATTTATTTGAGGGTACATTTCTCTATGAACCGGAATTCTTCGATTTATTTGCATCCAAGTCGCGACAAGCTCAAGCCTTAGCCTAAGGCAGAACGCCTCACATCACGTGAATCAAGATGGTCCGTGCGCGCTTGCGGCACTATAAAAGCCAACGCTCGACATTTGAGCAACTCATACTTACCTTGATGGCATAGGCTCCTTCACCTCCCGTGGTCTATGGGCCGTGGAGATCCTTCATAGCACGGCGACCCTGTCCATACAGAGGGTGTCTGCGGTTTGTATGGGCTTCGGCTCATGCACCGTCTCAATATTTCCCTGTCCCACATCGGCCACTCTGGCTGGGTGGGCTCTTTTTTTAATGCCGGTCCGGCGTGCTAACCCTAACCCTAGTCTCACTAAATAAAGTAATTTTCCTCGTTCCAACTTCCCGCTTTCCAGGTCGAAAATAACATCTTCGTAGCCCACTTTCCCCCTACATAACCCACTTAGATACGTTCCCGCTACTTCTCCCGGACACCACCAGTATCCCGTCATATCGCATTGAATACTATGTATTTCGTACAAGTATAAATGCTAGCTGTCGTTGCACTATTGCGTTGCCCTAATATCTTAAGTTCCCTCCTGATGCAGGAGAATGTTCTGCGCTGTATCTACCCCCTGGTGAGAATTCATGCACCCTCAGGATTCCCCACCATCTATTGTCCATGCTGATGCTTTTTGCTAGGACATGTTGAACGTGATTATACAATGAACAGTAAGCAGTGATTTGGTTGCGAGTCGCGACTATGTATGATTCCAGGTATGAACAGCCTGTTGGGGAATCCTTTCGGGTATGGTCACGGAGAACGAACGGAAGGAAGGAAAATTAACATGACCTGCTCTGAAGCAGCGGAATTGAGGCGACAAATGACGATCGAAACACAAACCCGAAATCATCGAGTCTTCACTAGGAGCAATGGGATCTTGTGGCTTCTGGCCCTGAAGTGTTTGAAGTGATCGACGTTTGAAAAACGGTGAGTTCAGTCTTGGTCTCAGCGTACCCAACATTCACTGGAATTTAGGGCAAATACCAACGACGCTTCTTGAGCTTGAAACACCGTTCATTCAGGCCGAAACTTTCCTTCAGCATAATTAGCCAAGGGCGGTTCGTATATTTACAACATGATAAGAGCCCTTGTTACACTACCTCGGCGAACTCAGCTGTAAGATATACCTAAAAAGGTAGATGTTCAAATAACTAGTTGTACAGGTACCGACTGGAGCCCCAACTAGACAGTACCAAAGGCCAAAGAAAAGAACACACGACAATCAACAAATTGAAAGATCATCTGTTCACAAGACATCGCGTTTCTTGATTCCAACCCGACACTTCAATGGTTTCCTAAGGAACCCTTCGCCAGTTTCAAGAACCTATCATATTCAATCAGCATCACCAGATAAACAAAGAAAGGAAATCAAAATACTAACCTGTCCATCGTGCTCCAAAACAAACTCAAACTTCTTCAAAATACTTGCCGCGATAATTTGCAATTCAAGATTGGCCAAGTTCTTGCCCACACACGCTCTTGGCCCAATAGAGAACGGGTTGAAAGTCTGCTGGAACAACCTATATCTCGTGAACCGATCGTCTCCACCCTTGGCTTGGATATTCTGCCACTCCTCTTCGGCTTCAATCCATCGCTCAGGCTTGAACGCCTCAACATCATCGCCCCAGATCTCCTTGTCGCGATGAATGGTGAAACTCGGTACACTAGCAATGCAACCTTCCTTGAGATGGATACTAGGCTCGTCGGCTCCCAAGCGAAGAGGAACAGTCATTCCACCTTCAGGAACGATACGAGGGAGACCAATGGCAGACGTGGAATGTAACCTAAGAGCTTCGTTGATGACAGCTTGGAGGTATGGGAGATTCTTGACAGATTCCAAGGTAGCGGTCTTTTCCGCTGGA
The DNA here is from genome assembly GCA_037176845.1 of Paramarasmius palmivorus. NCBI lineage: Eukaryota > Fungi > Basidiomycota > Agaricomycetes > Agaricales > Marasmiaceae > Paramarasmius > Paramarasmius palmivorus. The sequence goes on along the minus strand of JAYKXP010000018.1, from coordinate 516,967 downwards.
AGGTTTTCGTCAAGTTCTTGCTGGAGCTTCTTCTGAGCAATGGGATTGGAGGCGAGGTAGTAAATGATGGCACATGTCGAGCTATGGAGAGGTAATAGTTCAGATGAATAAGGCGTCGGATGTGTGTGAGAGCATCACTTACTTGGACGTCGTATCAGAACCAGCGATCAGCAATGTGAGAGCTTCGGCAGTAAGCTCGGCTTTTCCCATTGGGTTACCCTGTAGAGAGAACATCATTTAGAACAAGTTCTTAAACGGAGACGGGATGACTTTGAGCCACACTCACATGTTCGTCTTTCGCACTCTGCAATTTCGTCAACAAGTCACTCCTGTCGCTACCCTCTTTCAACCTCTTTGCGACAGCCATAATAGCAATTCCGGAAAGGGTCTTGACGTCTTCACCTCCCTGCCTGAACCAAGGCATCTTCCTTGCTAAAGGGCGCAAGTATGGTGGAATGACACCTAGAGATGCAGAAAACTCCCCTCGGCCGTTGATAACCTTAACTGCGGGTATCTCCTTGACAGGCGCGGTAGCTTCCTTGCCGTACGAATCCATGCATGCTTCTTGGTCCACTGGAACTTGGGCGGTGTCTTTACACGCAACAAGCATTCCGAATGGAGCACCAAAGGCCAGGTCACCAATGATATCAAATGCAAGGTAGTTGCACCCTGAGTCGAGTTGATATATTTTGAGACGAGTTCCAAGAAGAGAAGAAAACGTAAAACTCACAAGGGAGACAATCCAGCCAGAGCTTCCCATCTCTACCAAACCAACCTCCTTCGCCTTCGCTGCCTGAACCCCCTTTGACAGCCATGTCGCACAACCTCTCCCACTGATCCAGAAGCTGGGCGACGTACAAACGTACATGGGGCTCAAATTCTACCACACTCTTTTGTGAGAAGACGTGCGACACGATCTTACGCTTGCGAGCGTGTTCAGCGCGATCGCGAGTGTTGAATAAGCCACGAGTCATGGCAACGAACGCGTCGTAAAAGGGTGACTTGAGAGCTGCATTCCCATGGGCGTAGACGGTCTGAAGAGCGCTGGACGTGGCAATCGAGAGATGGTTAGGTGCGATACGGATAATGGGGCCTACACGTAGAGAATCATTAGAACATTTTACAGTGTGTGTGAACGTCCAACGTACCGTATTTGAGATGAAGAGCATGAACTTTCTCCGACCGGTGCCCTCCAATAGCTGCCCAAATCAACCAAGCGTCCGAAAACTGAGCCAGGAAAGGTCCTGGATACTGTCTATAGCCATAAGGATCGACAAGCCAAGGTATGAAGTGGTAAAGGAACACACCAGTGAGCGCGGCATAAGCCACGGTCGCTGGCGTCCAGTCTATGTTGAGTATCGAGGACATGGTGATGGTGGTGGTTACGAGCCAAGATCTGGGGTAAACCAGGGGGTATTATAACTTTTCTGTCACTGCCATTCCAAAGTGAGTGACCGACGGAAACGGATGGTGGATGAGATCGTCATTCGGACGGTTCTTACAATATCCACATACGGCCCATCCTCACCTGACTTCTTACCGCACCTTTCAGCGTGGCATTCAAGAGTGTCCCTATCCTTGGCTTGAGAATTCCAGATGTTTGGAGTAGATTAAATACTTGAAACTACTGCTACAATTCGATGTTCAAAAAAAGAGACCAAGATGAAAATATGACATGGAAAATGTTCGATTTAGTAAAACCTGACGCATAACAGAAACCGTTCTACCGCTATCCGCCCCGCCTTCTTGGTTTTTTCCCACTTCGTTTTCGCCGTTTACCCCCTGGTCCGTCAATATCATGCCCGCTAGCGCCGCCGATGCGGTCTTCCAGCATAGAATCCACCATATCGTCACGATCTCTCTTTAAAGGAACTTGGACACGGTCGCGTAACGACAATGATGGATCTTCACCATTAGGTCCTGCATCAGACAAACGGTCCAATAGAGAACCACCACGACGCATATTTGGTGGGCGCTGTGGTTCTGGATCCACCACCATGGGGAGTTCTGGTAGTGAAGACTCCTTCGATATTGGGGGTGGCCTCCTTATCTTGATAGGAGGCTTCGATGGCTTCAACGGTTCTGCTGTTGGTTCAGGAGCCGGAGGCGGTGGGCTCCTAGACCTCTCCCGACGAGAAAGTTGGGGCGAAAGAGAGGAGCTAGGTCCCATGCGCAGTAATTTTGGATTCATAGGTAAGGGATGCTGCATCTTGTACCCATTCTGCTGTGCAGGAGTTTCGGATCCATTTTCAGGTGCATTGCGAAGATCTTCATGTGAGTCACCATTTCGAACGGATCGTCGCTCGGCTCGGTCGTCGAATAGCGGCGAGGCGTGAGATGGCTCCCTAGACATGGGTGGAGGCGTAGCTGGCCGATCCCGATAATCATCATGTAAGTCACGGTCACGTCCACGTCCACGGTCGTCTCTGTACCCAGGCGATGGTTCGCGTTCCCTAGGACCCCATCTACGTGGCGAACGTTCTCTCGTCGGACGAGACTGTAGATATGAATGAGTATGAGTTGTACAGCCATGAAATGTCACTATACCTCAACGGGACTAAGTCTCCTAGCCTTATTTGGAGGGTAACCATTTTTATCACGGTCAACATCATTGTAGACCACTTCACGCTCTGGGTTCTAACATAGAGTTGAGCATGCATATATTATGATAGGAATGAAGGACTCACTACCGGCCTACGAGGAGGTGATTGCATCCTTGGTGGCGGAGGAGCATCCTATACATCAATATTACGTCAGCAACCTTCCCATAAAATGAAAAATCACCTACATTAAAGTCTCCGTCGGGTGCACCAGTACCATACCCACTACGACTTCGATTCTTCAATGGTACCAAATTTGCAGAGCTTATCCCAGGCGGCGGAGGGGCAACCGGACTTACGGGTCCAACGAGCTTGGGTCCTACTTCTGAAGGCTGTCTAACTCCCACCGGGATATTGTTAGTCCCCGTTGCGGCAGGTATCTCGCGCACACGACGGCCACGCTAGAAACGTTATCAGAAATGACCAACGAAATCGCTGATAAGAAGACTAGAACTTACCCGAGGCTTCTCAGGCCTCCCGGGTCGACCTGTTCGAGCAGTTGGCGAAAGCGGCGGAGGCGGTAAATTAGTACCATTTGCGTGTTCCATTGCCCGGGGTGCTTTTGGTGGCTCATTGTCCATCCTTCTGTCCGGGGACCTTTCTCTCCTTGGAGGATCCCTAGGCCTTTCATCTCTCTGTCTTTCATCTCTTGGTCTTTCCCTCTCCCTCGACCTCTGCCTTTCTCTCGATCGTGACCTTGACCTAGGCCTTTGTCTCTCCCTTGACCGTTCCCTGGACCTAGATCTTGAAGGAGTTAGTCTCCTCATCAAAGGTCTGTCTCTACGGTCAGGACTGCGACTGCGACTTCGAGGACGACCTCTGCTAGACAGTGGTGCAACAGGAGGCTCCATCCCTCGAGGTGCAGACGGTGCGCCGCCACCTCGATCCGTATGTGGTGGAGGATCCCGTTCTCTGGTGGGCACAGGCATCCGAGGTGCTTCGTCTGCGTATCTGCTCTTAACAATTCTAGCTTCACGGAAACGTTGGGCCTGTGGTGGCAATGGCTGTCTCTTGCGTTCTGAATGAAGAGCATTGTCAGTCTATGATTTCAGTCGGACAATGGTAGAGACATACGGCTAGCACCAGTGGGAGCGTCATCCGCAGCGGGTGAAGGCGACCTTTCTTGTCGGCGAAGTGCAGTTGGTGAAATCTGTGAATCACGATGATTAGTCTGTAGACGAGGCAATCGCTCGTCCCTATCCCTATCACGTATCGATTCTCTGCTTCTTTCACGCGGTCTGGTTGTTGGCTCCGGTTTTGGTGGAACAGCAATCTTGAATTCGTCTGGAACCATTGGATCGTCTTCGTCCTCTTGCGTGGGAGCGGGTGCAAATCGAGAAGATTTTCTTCTGCCGCCAGTGCTAGTAGCGGTCTTCAATGTCGCCGATTCAGCAAGTGCTGAAGGCTGATGCGTCATATGCGGTGGTGGCGACCGAGACCTGGATCTGCGTCCTGGATAGACAAAACGAGAAGAAGAAAAAGGAGGCGACATGGACAGGGATGGGGTAAAGGCAAAGTGACATGATGCACAAGCGACATGTGAGGAAGATAAAGGGAAAAGGGAAGGAAGGGGAGAAGCCATGATGAGCGTTCGTCCAAGAGCGGCAGTCGAGAAGAAAGGATGGACGGGAACGGAGAGACCAGTCATTCGGGCTGAAGGGCACGTTTCGCTGTCTAACCAACGCAGGAGATCAAAACAGCCTGCTTGGTCAAAGCTATGCCACGGGTAGCGAATCGCGCACATCCGTGTAGCAACAGGATGCGCATACCAGAGCGCAGGAAAGAGGATGGGTAGGGTATGAGGCGGATTAACGTACTGTTACTGGATGAAACGTCATGCTGGCGCTGTTCTGGGTATGGGTAATCTTCGCGATTGCCTCGATCTTTGGCATTGGGTTGAGGAGGCCCTTGACGGCTTCTCCTCTGACGGTCGAGTTCCTCTTCACGAGAGCGTTCGTACGATGAATCGTTACGCCTAGGTAAGTCCACCTCGCGGCGCGAGTAATCTTGCATAGATGGAGGAGGTCCTTGCGGTGGGAGAGGTTGTCGCCTTCGAGAATTGTTTTGTGACTCTAGATTTTGACTATTGTCTTGGTGCAATGGCGCAACCCAATGACGGTCCGAGTCAAGCCTTTGTTCTCTGTCATCTCTCGAGCTGTTAGCACGCCGAGAGTCACGATCATGTTGACGATGGTAATCTGCATCCCTATCATCAACAAGGTCATCCCGTGCATGACGACGCGACGACGCAGGAGAGGGAGAGCGCCGACGATTACGATAGGGAGACGTTTCCCTATTTTCTTCATGCAACCCTGAAGAACCATACCATGTATCTGTAGTATCTGCGTGCCTTCCACTCCTACTGCTACGAGGAGGAGGCACGTCGTTTTCATGCACGAAAGAACCAGAGCCACTTCCAATTTCACCAGTGCTCGGACGATAGTGTCTGTCTTCGTAGCTCAAACCAGAGTTTCCGTTTCCTGATTCCACGGGTTCCGTTCGCTGAAGAAGCACAAAAATTAGTATTGTATCGAGAGACAGCGGAAATGATACTCACCGGTCTCTGCCACGTTGACTCATAAGTCCTGATATTGTAGTAATAAACAGTGTTGTTGGACCTAGAGTGTCGTATTTCCCAGTCCGGAGGCAGCGAGACGTCAGCCGGGGGCTTTGGCGTCAAAGGAGCGAGCGGTTTTGGATTGGAGCTTGGAGAGATTATTTCTTCACCATTGGCTTTCCGGCTGTGTCCACTGGATGAGGTAGAAGCGGAAGCCCCGTTTTTACCTTTCGACCGAGACATAGCGGTAGCCTCTATCATCGTAGAAGGTGAATATGACGAGGATGGAATGGTCGAAGTTTGTGGCTTGGGAGGAAGACCAGGAATTTTGGGTAACGTGGAGGAGGTGGAGACGGTGGAAGCCGGCGTTCGTCGACCTTTTCTTCTACCTTTTGGAGCTGGTGAAGTGGATGACCGAGAATGACCTCTATCTTCGTCTTTGCGAGTCGAAGATGTCGAATTGACTTTCTCCACGCGTTCCTTGCGTTCGGATTGTGGCGGTATTGAGCTTAACTGCGGTGTTGGGAGACTGGACTTGTTGTACACTTCGGGTACCACTGGAGGCACGCGAGCCGCTGCTACTACGTTTGCAGAACTTGCAGGAGCCTGAGGTTCGCGCTCGTCACCAGAGTCTGAACCCAAAGAGACTCCGTCTGCGTCGTCTGCATCGTCTGCTGTGGTCTGCGGTTGAGCCGCAGGTTCTTCGTCCTCTTCCCAGTCGAGGACCTCGTTCTCGTACTCCATTATGAGCGGTGCTGAACGTTCTGGAGAGGATTCCTGGCGTTGAGAAGAAGAATGTCGAGCCAGGCCAGAGTAAAGGTGCAGGCAGTGATGAGAATCCAGTCAAATCCCCGAATGAAAGGGTCTGTCTGAGATTGAAATTTTCAATGCCCGACAAGGGCGCTTGTCTCTGGGCGCTCTATCCCACCATAGCTTTATCGCTTACCACCAGCTGTTCAACTTTCACTTGGTACAGCTATTTTCTTCTCCCACTTGGAATAGCACACTGACCGGGTACTCTCCTTGTTGCTAGAGGTTTAGCCGACTCAGGTTTGCGAGAGACTGGTGGCAAAGATGCCTAGATGGTCTGATTCTGCATCAGACACAAGCTCGGTATTCAGTGACAGTCAACCACCGTCGTACCACACCAGTGACCCCTCCGATAGGCGTCCTCCATTGTATCAGAATCCTGCTCAACATTATCCAGGAGTTTATGGCTCTATTCCGAATCAAACTTCAGCTAGAATCCCGACATCTCTCCCCGTCAATGTGTCGCTTCATAGTTCGCTGCTAGTTGCAAGAGTCCAGAAACGTAGCGATTCCGTTCTACGTGCTGTAAAGTGCATTCTATGGGTGGCTATAGGGGCTGTTCTTGCACTTCATGTCCTTCATTTCTCCGCGATATGGCCGTTCGCTGACCCAGGCAGCTCCGCATACTGGATGAACGTCACAGCCTCCCCAATTTGCTCCTCAATAGGCGCCCGCGAATACACTGGCGTCCTATCATACATGCCAGAAGGGTTTCACCCGAGCAGAGCATGCAGATCCGTACCTCTCATCGTTCACGGCCATAGAATCGCGTCACCTCTCTCCTGCTGGTCCGAAGCATTTCAACATGAGGAACAGGTGGTGGACAAAAATGGAAACTATATCAATCAGACGATTACCAGGACTATCACTAAAGCTAGATGGCTCATCGATTTTGATGAGCCTGCTTGCATTCCAAGCTGGGATCCCGTCGCTCCAGGCCTACCAAGCCCTATCCCAGACCAATACTGCCACGAGTATGGTACGAGAATCTACACCGCCTTCATGACGGTATCCCGCGTACCTCCTGGCCTCAATGCACTAGCATCGTGCCATCACACTCCCGCTGTCATTCACGGCATCGAACGTTATCCCAGCCAATGCTTATCAGAGACTGGGGATCACGGAGAAGCTATTATTCGTGCGCAGTTCCTCGTCGAGGAAAATAGCTGTACATCCGTATGGTCCAACGTTCGGCCTGACTACCAGTGTACGCGGTATGGGGTGAAGAGGTATACAGGTCTTTTGGATAGTATCCCGAGCGAGTTTGATGGGTTGAAGATTTGTTGGGAGGTACCGTACGCTTTCTTCGGGCAACGAAAGAAACCAGATTCGTGTGAAAAGGTGATAGCTGATGGGACAGAGAGGATCATGGGGAGCTGGTTTATCGATCGAAATGTTCCAGAATGTCACCCTATCTTGAAGGATGTGAAGGACAAGGTAAGTATCTTGCCCTGCCATCCGCGAGTCTCTTGCTGATACCTCTCCAAGGGATGTGCTGGAAGTACTATTAGAGTATGTGGCTGTTCTGTTATTGGTATTACCATTGCTCAAGGGTATGATCTAGCGTATTGAAGCGCAAGTCGTTGACATAGGAAAGCACGAAGATTGGTATCGCATGTGTATGTTCCTATCATTTAGTCCCTCGATACGTTGCTTACTCGTTTGATCAGGCACTACGACACCCTTATATTGGCGCGGTAGACAATACCTTCCAACGCAGTGCGAAAGTAGAACGGTAACCAAAAAGTTCATTCCTGCATTTTGTTACGAACGCACTGACCACCCTTCGAAAATAGATCTGGTTCATCAATTACAAAGTTGCTCTTTTCGATGTTCTCGACTCCTTTTGCTCGTAGCAATGAGACTACGCCGTGGTTGTCTCTTCATTGTATCTGTTATTCCTTGAATTGTGTTTTGCTCTCTTGATATCGTCCACTGTATTGTTTCCTGTATTTGTTGTGCCCACCTCTGCACCTATGCATTTACTCTATCCGATAAGCGTTGGTCCGAACTCGTACATTTCTGTCTTTCAGATGTCCTCCGGCACAGATATCAGCGGAGGATTGGTAAAAAAAAAAAAAAAGCAAGTAGGACTTCATTTGTCTGCAGTTACGTGTTGTACAGATATATACACTCAACGGGGGGATACTGTGAGCATCATAGTAGATTTACAATGGAATAGCACAAATCGAAAGCATCATTCAAAGCACAAAGAGGAACCAAGAACCCGTCGTTCACTACGCTCGCACACAGGCGGAATCAAGAACGTCGTAGAGGGCAAACATATACTCGCCGAACCAGCTCTGTTCAAGGAATTGAGTACCATGTTACTAAGACAACAAAGGACGCATACACACCGTCCTTTTTTCGCAGCTTACAGGAAGGTATTTCCTGCCGTCCGACCAGCCTAAAGGCGTTGTGATACCTGTTTCGAAATGATCATTTAGAGAATCCTCAACAACATATATATTGGAATCATACACATGCGGTGCCGATCCTCACGTTCCCCAATGTCTGCCACTCGCCCCTCGACGCGCTTCGGGCCTTCATTAGCAGAAATTCCCCAAGAATATGTAATAGAGGCCACTTACTCGCATTGCGGCGTGAACACACCCCTTCGAACGTAAGTAGTTGCCTTCTGCCAGCATTACGAAGGAAAGGTATTGTCTACTAACCTTGCTCTGAACATCCTTCAAATTTGTGTAGCATTCCGGTACATCGCGACTAACCAACCAACTCGCTACAATCTTCTCTGTCCGGTCCGGTAAAGCCACCTTCTGGCATAAATCAGGTTTCTTCTCCTCTCCGGAAAACGTCTGTGACTTCTTCCAGCACAGTTCCATGCCATCAAGCCCAAGCGGGATATTCTCCAGAAACGATGTGAAGCGTTTAGTCCCATATTTAGTACATGTCTCATCTCGTTTTGGTTCGGACCAGACCGCCTGGCAGCTCGGTTCGTCGGTGACCAGAAACTGGGCACATATGATGGGATCTCCATGACTATCAACTTCTGTTGAGCATTGATGCGGATATAGCTGCTTGCCCGGCAGCCTGGAAGTGGGTGTCTTTTGACAAGCTATTATAGGATCGAGGCCTGGAGCTATGCGCGAAACTGGCATAGAAATGTTGTATATTCGAGTCCCGTACTCACGGCAGACCTTATCCGGAATGGGATCCGTATCCCAACTGGGAATGCAAAAGTATTGACTGCTGGATAATACGCCGTAGGTTTGGGTTTCGTTTAAGTGGAATCGTGCATGCATAATGGACTCGCCATGATCATTTGCGGATCGTTCAATGCATTGATCTGGGTAGAGAGGGATACCACGAACGACCACAGGAGTCTTTTGACAGGTATCAATAGGATCGAGACCCGGAGGAACACGAGAACCTGTCATATACGAATGAGAAACTCTAATACCATAGTCGTGGCACAGGTCATCCAGAATGGGGTTTAGTTGGCCAGAAGGCGTCTCATCCCAGGTCGGAACACAGTCAACCTCCCCAAAATTGATCATCCACCGTGCTTTGGTGATTGTCCTCGTTATGTTGCGAGTGATCGTTTTCCCGTCATTGTCCACCACCTGCTCTTCACGCTGAAGTGCTTCAGACCAGCACGAAAGAGGTTTAACGAGGCGGTCATTAATGGAGATCGGGATAGATGTACAAGAGGTAAAGGGATGGTCGCCTTCGGGCATGTGAGATAGAGTGCCTGTGTACTCCCGAGTGCCAATACGTGAGCAATTTGCAGCGGGATTTACATCGATCCAATGGATAGGGCGAGCCGATACACATTTGTGAATAGTGAATATCAGGATGGGAGTTATGATGCAAAGGCAGACAAGTATAAGGCGCGGGGTGCCAGGACCCTGGACCCATTTAAACGAGTGCCTTGCACGGCGGAGTAGAGGGGAACGTTCACGTTGTGTGGCGGTAATTGCTATCGAAGAGGGTTGGCGATCGGGGATGGATGCTACGGAGACTGTTTCGCTATTATAGGAAGAGCCATAGCCAGAATATGGAGGGGGTGAGCGTCTGTCTCTTGTCATCGAAACCCTGAAGGTACGTTCTAACGTTGTTCCGGCGAGTAAAATCAACTCTGCTTAGCGGATTAGTGGATCAATCGAGTTTATTGAAAGGTTCAGTACCTGATTGAAAAGATGTCTGAACTTGGTACTACGTATACGACACTTGCAATGTGCACCAAGATCTAAAGAGCAAGAGAGCGGAATTAGAATTTTCCTGTCACAGTTAACGTCAGCATCACGACTCGGAGTTGTGCGCACGGACCACACACAACCACAGTGACGGTGATTTCACGAAGCTAATATTGGTTTGTTAGTCTACAGCTACATGTTCTACATCTACATATATATTCAACGCGCAATATCGAGAGCATGAATTTAGGACGGAACAGTACAAAGAAAGCAACATTCAGAGCACAGAGAGACAAGGAGGTCTCGTTCACTATGATTGCACACAAGCGGAATCAAGAACGTCGTAGAGAGCCGTATACTCGGCATACCAGTTCTGTTTAAGGGATTGAGTAGCATGGTAAGAAAACACAAGAAGGCTACGGACCCTTTGCTCGCAGCTTACAGGAAGGTATTTCCTGCCGTCCGACCAACTCAAAGGTGTTGTGATACCTGTTTTCAAATGATCATCAAAATAGGAGTCTCAGCAGCATGTATCATAGAATCATACACATGCGGTGCCAATCTTCATGTTCCCCGATTCCCATCACTTTCCCCTCGATGCGCTTTGGATCTTTGTTGACAAAACTCGCATGCAAAGGACATGAGGTCACTTACCCGAATTGCAGCGTGAACACACCCCTTCGAACGTAATTAGTTGCGTTCCATTACGAAGGAAAGGCATTATCTACTAACCTTGCTTTGAACATCCTTCAAATGTGTGTAGCATTCCGGGACATTGCGACTAATCAACCAACTTGCTACAATCTTCTCTGTCCCGTCTGGTAACGCCACCTTTTGGCATAAATCGGGTTTTTTCTCCTCTCCAAAGAACATCTGCGACTTCTTCCAACAGAGTTCCATACCATCGAGTCCCGCCGGGATATTCTCCAGAAATGATGTGTAGCGTTTAGTCCCGTATTCAGTACATGTCTCATCTCGTTTTGGTTCGGACCAGACCGCCTGGCAGCTCGGTTCGTGGGTGACAATGAACTGGGCACGAATGATGGGGCGGATGATAGAACCCTCATGACCATCAACTGCTACTGAGCACTGATGCGGGTAAAATTGTCTGCCAAGGATCATAGCAGGAGTTTTTTGACAGGCTGGTAGAGCGTCGAGGCCTGGAGGTATCTGCGAGAACGACATGAACGCAGTGTATATTCGAGTCCCGTACTCATCATGATTGCAATCCTGTTCCGGAAGGGGTTCTGCGTCCCACTTCGGGATGCAGTCGGCTTCACCAAAATCGACCATCCACCGTGCCTTGGTAATGGTCCTGGTTACGTTACGAATTATCTGATTACCGTCTTCGACTGTCCGCTCTTCGCGCTGAAGGACTTCAGACCAGCATGAAGCTGGCTGCTTGATGAGACGAGAGTGGATGAAGACTGGGATCGATGAGCAGGAGGGAAATGGATGGTGTCCCTCGGGCATGTGTGATAAAACTCCGTTGTATTCGCGTGTGCCAATTCGTGAACAGTTCTGAGCAGGATGCACATTGGTCCAGTGTATAGTAGGGTGTCCAAAGGTACCCGAGGCCCATCTCCAGATGTAATATAGCGGGATGGGAAAAACTACGAATAAGATAAGAATGAACACCACGATGCGAGTCATGGAGCGGGTGGATGGCTGTCTTTCGCGACGGAGTAGAGGGGTGTTCTGTGTCACTGTAATTGGTATTGAGGGTACAGGGGAGAAGTTGAGGCGGGTAGTAAAGGCCGCTTCGTCAGAGAAAAAGCCATAAGTCCGAGTCGATGTCGGTTGAGAAGTACGACCTTGTGCCTCAGAGTAGGGTGGAGGCGGGCTCTGGTTGTTGCGACGACCAGACCCGCTAAGATCGCCTCTCATCTCTAAAAGGATTTGGTCAGTGAACTGAAACTGATACGACAGCAGACAATAGCGCACTATGTGTAAGAACGTATACTTGATAAACACAAGGCCTTCAAGCGTCGAACCTCGCGAGTGAGAAGTGAAAGTCGAAATTAAGTAAAGTTTGTATTCCGGGCCAGTGACTCGGACTTGCGCACAGACCATGCACAGCCACCGACTACAAACGAAGCTTTTGATATCCCTCGAGAGGATAAAGTACTTATATTTGGCGATGATAGCAACTGGGGGAGAAATTATAATTGGTATCTCATTACTGACTGTGTTTGCACCAAGTCGTACATATATCGAAAGCATCGAGAACACAGGTTCACAAAAAAAGTACAAACAAAACAAACAGGACAACATTCAGAGTAAAGAAAGAAGTCATAACAGTTATAGGTCAATGTTATACACACGAAGAATCAAGAACGTCATACAGAGCGAACGTATACTGGATGAACCAGCTCTGCTCACGAAGTTGAATATCAGCCTAGATCCTGAGATATATACGAAGCACAATACGCACCCTCCTCTTCTCGCAACCGACGGGAAGGTATTGCCTACGGTCCGACCAGAGTAAAGGCGTCGTGGTACCTATCGTAAAACGTTTATCAAACAGTTTAGACCAGTATACTCGTAGAAGTATCATGAATTCATACACATGCGATACCAATCCTCCTGTTCCCCGATGTCAGTCACTTGCCCCTCGATGCGCTGTAGAAAGTTATAGTCAATATCAAGAAGGCGCGATGCCACTCACTCGAAATGCGGTGTGAACACAATCCTGCAGGTCAAACCATGATTAGCTGTGCGTATCAATTACAGCAGCGATCACAGTATACTCGCCTTCCTTTCGAGATCCTGCAAATGCGTATAACATTCTGGTACATCTCGGCTGATCATCCAACTTGCCACAATCTTCTCGGAGCCATCAGGAAGCGCAACCTTTTGGCACAAATTTGGTTTCTTCTCCTCTCCGGAAAACACCTGCGACATTATCCAACACATTTCCATGCCGTCAAGTCCAGACGGGATCTTCTCCAGAAACGACGTATAACGCTTGATCCCATATTCTGTACATGTATCATCTTTAACTGGTCTGGACCAGACGGCCTTGCAACTTGGTTCATCAGTAACCATGAACTGCGCGCGAACGACAGGGTGTATGGTAGAACCTTCACTTCCATTGACATCCATCGAGCACTGATACGGATAAAACTGTCTGCCAAGGATCACGATCCGTGTTTTCTGACAAGCTGAAACAGGATCAATGTCTGGAGGTAGCTGGGAGATAGATGCGGTATATATTCGGGTTGCATAATCATGGCAAAACTGCTCCGGAACTGGCTCTGCATCCCAGCTTGGGGTGCAGAGGCACTGTTTGCCAGGAGTTCCGCCACAGTTCCGCGCTTCCTTCGCTAGAAATCGTGCATACATGATTGGTTCACCACCATCAGCAAACCGTTCTTCGCAACGGTCTGGATAGAGCTGTACACCGTCAATGACAGCAGGCGTCTTCCGACAGGCCTCCAGAGGATCGAGACCTGAAGGAACACGAGAAGCTGTCATGTACGAATGATAAACTCGTACCCCGTAGTCATGGCAGGAGTCATCTGGTATAGGGATTGGTTGACCAGGATTCTCGTCCCAGCGGGGGATGCAGTCGACTTCATCAAAGTCAACCATCCACTCTGCTCTGGTAATAGTCCTGGTTACATTACGAGTTATTTGATTCCCGTCCTCGTCTGTCGCAGGCTCTTCGCGCTGAAATGCTTCGGAATGGCATGAAAGAGGTGATTTGATAAGACGACCATGGATGAAGACTGGGATGGAAGAGCACGAGGTAAATGGATGGAATCCTTCAGGCATAAGCGATAGGACTCCAGTGTATTTGCGAACGCCAATCTGGGAGCAATTTGCGAAAGGATTTACATCGATCCAATGCACGGGCTCTTTAGCAACGGGCTTTTCAGCAACGGGCGCCACACCTCTCCAAATGATTAATGTCGAAATGGGAACTATAATGAAGGTGAAGAAAAGACAAAAAGAGGCGATGTAGTATAGAGAGTAGGATTTTTTTTGATATAGGAGGGGGGTGTACTGTGAAGGTGTGGAGAAGTTTTGGCCGCTGGATACTGTTTGTTGGGGAAAGGAACCATAAGAAGATGACGCCTGATAGGAATTGTGGCCTTGCGCTTGTGTTTTAGAGTATGGAGGCGGAGGACTGCGGCCTTTCTTATGATTGCTCCTCATCTTCGAAGCGGTCCTCCAGAAACCAGCCTACAGATGAAATTAGCACTGCTTTTTGAATCGACCGATTTGGTAGATGCCTGTTGAAAGTTTCCGTACCTAAAATGCACAAGGACGTCCGAACGTGGCGCCTAGCCGAGTGGTAGCCCAGAACTGAGTGACCGATGAATGAGCCGCTGAGCAGTGAGAACGAAGAAAGCTGTTCGTGTCACGAGGTTGAATGGAGTACATGCACAGCCACCGTGACGTACAACAAACCCAGACTGATCATGAGATTTGAAGCTTTGAAGCTTGGACATTTTGCACGATAATGGGGGCAGTTTCACCGGCGCAGTAGGCTTTGAACGACTATCTTCAAAGCTCCACTCCAGCGAGTGGTTCGAGTCTACAACAAACCTGAGTTGAAATCTTACTTCAACTTCAACTGGAATTATTAAAAGGCGATTGCTATACAACGAGGGTATATCTATCAGGGTTATCTTGTCTAATTATACAAATGGTGCAATTGGCTCAAAACGGTGAACAGGTACAGATGCAAGTGAATGAAAAAACAGTGACACGACAACACTGCAGATGTATGCAAGAAGATAAACGGGAGAAAATGGTGATGGAAAGAGCGTGGAGTAAAACGATATGTACGATTTACGTTGTGGTGGTAACCGGTACCTATAACATGTTCAAAATTTTCAGTCGCTGTCATCCGCTATCGAGAACCTGAGTTCATCGGATTCAAGTCGGTCCGTATCATTCCCACTCAAATGCAATGTCCCTCCTGCCTGAGCACTCTTCTGCAGTAGAGCATCCCACTTATCAGCCTTCTGCTTCTCAGTCAAAGGCTCAGTGAACGAGTGCTTGGGAAGTTCGCGGAATATCATGGTAGCTCGATTAGGGCGACTGGTTCCGGCAGAAACTGACCGGCTTGGTAGAGCTGATGTCGACTTGCGACCCGGAATAATCAGGTCATCCAGCGTTGGCCGAGTGATAGGGGGAAGAATTGCAGGCGAGGAAGGAGTGGCAAAATGAGAGGTATGCGGACGCGAAGCCTCGGGGACGGGTGCTGTGGACGGGCTCTTGGCCAAACTGGGCCTCCGAGGGCTTCGCGTGGGTAAAGGAGGTGCTGGTGAGGTACTCGGTCGAGGACTAGGCGAACTGGTCATACTCGATGACCGTGTCCGATTTTGTGAGTCGCTCTTCTTCGACCATGCGTTTATTGCGCCACTAGTGGAGAACTGGGGTATGCTTGGTGAGCTTGAACGAAGGTCTTCACTCATGGCATGTACACGAGCGTCTTTCTCTCTGCGTTGAGAAGGTGGAACAGGGAGTGAGAATCCCGGTTTTTCTTCGGCAGGTGTACGAATGATAGTGAAATCTTCTGATGGTACCATTTTGAATGGATGGGACACATCAGTGGACCAACCGTGTAACGGAGAATCGAAGGTGGACAAGGTGCCCATCGTAGAGACGGAAGGTCTGGCCTTTCGATCTTGGGCGTCTCGTTCCTTTTCGAAATCCAACTGCAGTTGGGACAGTTCGCTAGGCGAAATGATATGTTGTTGGATCATTTGGGATTTTGCTTGATGAGGTTTGGTTGTAGAGGATGTTGTAGACGGCGGAAGTGGAGGAATTTCTTCACCGTATGAGCTCGTGGAACTTCTTGCACTTCGAGGCGGGTTGAAATATTTCGATGAAGCAGCCTCCGAGGAAGAAAAGGGAGAAGAAGAGCGGGTCGCTGTGCTAGGCCTGACTGATGCACTTCCGGTAACGCTAGTCGTTGAGGAGTTGGCAGCGGTTGTGACACCTGGGGCGCCCCGCGGCCCACCCGACGCCGTTCGAGGCCTAGCAATGTTTGTCAAGGATCTTTGAGTACGGAGAGACTTGGAAGAGTGAGACGTCTCCATACTCCCAATGCTATTAGCTGTGCCTGCATTATCATGTGGAGAGGAGAGCTTCGCTGCAGTAAACTCTTTGGGTAGTGCAGGAACTGGAGGAGGTTTAGGACTATCGGCAGAGGAAGGGGAACAGCTTCTGGACGGGTCATGATATTTGTCACGCAAGCCTCCGGTGGAGATGCGCTTCATCAAGTTCCAGAGCTTGATCTTGCCACCAGAGGTCCCAGCACTCGATGGACTTGGGCTGTAACCTGAACTTGGACCAGAGCTAGACTGCGAAGCTATATAATCAGGCTGGTCAGAAAGCAACCCATATCAAAAACGGACTGGATAAGAACCTGAATGAGGGCCTGGCAGGTTAGTTTCAACAGTCTGCGGACTCATCACTGAAGGTGAAAAGTTGGCTTTGGGGCTCCTCATTGCAGGAGGTCGATCGATTGATAGTCGAAGCCCAGCATACGAGGGGTCAGCACCAGGAGGGGGAGACAATGCCAAACTGCGTTTTCGCCTCTCCTGCAGGCTCGGTCTGCCCCGGACCTCGACCTCATGAGTTTCTGTAGTGATAGTCCCTATGGAGGTAATCTCCTCTCTTCGGCCGAATTTGGTACTCATCTTGCGACTCAACGACCTGCCAAACCCATCCTTTGATGACTTGAGTTTGCCAGCTGTTACAGTCGCTCGACGTTCCCATTTTTCATTAGTTGCCCGATCACTCTCCTTCTCGTTTCCGCCACTGCCAACACCTAGACCTGCTCCTAGTCCCGATGCAAAGTTCTGTCCCAAATTCGACGACCATGTAAATTCCAAGTCGGAGTCGCCAGGGTCACCCACAGCTACCACCTTACCGGAGGATGAGCCAAAGACGGTGTAATACGGGGTCGGCGGAGGTGACTCCTCTCGGGTGCCCTTCCTAACGGGTAACTCTTTAGGTCGTCGAGCTACTTCTGATTCAACCTTTTCGGGATCATGGCTAGGTTTTCGAGACGGGAGCCTGGCATGAGACGCATCCTGAGAGTCGCCTCTTCTCATCCTCATCTCGTCTTTGCCTTTCTGAATCTCTGCGTCTCGTAAGGCCTTTTGGCGTCGCCTCTCGTCACTCTTTCTCCGCTCTTCTTCGGCTTTGAGTTCAGCTTTCCGTTCAGCCTCCTCGAAGCTCCTCTCTATCGCTTTCTGCCTTTCGGATTGTCTTTGGTATGCCAACATAACCTCTTCAGCAGGCGTGAGCACTGGAGATCGTGCTGGAGAGTTATCCCCGGCTTTTCCCTGGCGCAAAGGAGACTTCAAGGGAATAGGACTGTGCCCCGACCTAGAAGAGCTACGGGATGATGCTCCTCGTGAGGGAGATGGGGAATTGCCCCGTGATCTAGGCTCTGGAGGTCGTAATGTGGTGGCTTGAGAGTGTGAGAACGTAAGAGGAGATAAAGTGGCAGTCGTGGCTGATAGTGGAACCGACAACGACGTGTTGTAAGGTGAAGGAGAAGTCGTCATGGGCGACGAAAAGAAGGGTGAAACATTCGGAGGTGACGAAGGTGACGTGGGACGGGATCCAGGGCGGTTGGTAGAGTTAGATGGCTTCCGACGCAATACATTTCGAGGTTTCTTCTCTTTCTCTTTGCCCTTTCCCATGTCCTCTCCATCCGACTCATCGGTTTTGAGTTTCCTGACCAATGATGGCGAGCGACTTAGAAGCCCCAACCCTTTTGGAGAAACCAATATTTCTGGTTGCGACGTCTTGCGTCTGGCAGTAGACGTGGGCTCGTTGCTATTACCAACAGGTTCGGTTTCCCAAGGAGCGACCCAATTCGAAGCATGCTTAGAGGCAGCAGCGTCCGAGGTCGATCGGTATTTGAACGCTGGTTGGCGGGAAGAGTAGCCTTCCGAGTCGCTGGCACTGGTAGCTCCTCCGCTAGTGTAGCCAGAAACTGTGGCTGGTTTCGAGAGTAGTCGTTTCATATCATCGTATGGGAGCTTTTTCAAGGATGTATGAGACGGCGAGCGCTCCCTGTCTCGAGATGAAAGTGTCGAATAGGAGCTTCCTGGACCAATTGGGAGAGAAGCCTGATTGTATGATGGCTGCTTTCGGGGAATTCGGTGGGTAGTGTGTTCTGTCGGTGAGGATTGCTGCGTGGAGGAAGCTGAATTTTGTCTTGTGCGGTGTGCATTATCTGGTTTCGTCGCGGACAGCATTCGGCTGTTACTGTATCAAGAACCAGATGCGAGGACGCGAGAACCTCACAGCTGGAACGCGTGAAGTCGCCGGGAGAAGCGGTGAAAAATTAAAAAATTTGCAGAATTGATGGCGACACGTGATCGAAGTCGAAGCCTAAAGGCCTAAATCTTCTTGCCTTGCAATCCAACGTTAGAACGAACAGAGTTTTGGGAGGAAATGAAAGTTCTTACAGCTTGACTAGCTCGCAGGTGTCTTAAGGGAGATGGTGACGGGTGGGATGAAGGGGCATAAGGGCACACGACGACGGACCCAAGTTCCGCCACTAACTAGCAACGCCAACGTGTTGCCTAAGGCCCTTCACGACCGCTCGGCGCTACTCAAAGGCACACGTTGATGAGTCACCATGAGAAGATAGGCCCGGAAGCGCCCCGGATCCCGTACTTTTTAAAATTTAATACCGACGGCCCTGCGTGGTCACTTTGACCCTGAGACTGAATTATGGGAAATGTCTTTCGTTCCCGTTCATCGTAGCTAATAAGTGGACCTGGTCGATATTTGATACAACCAAAGGAAGCATGAGCAAGAGAATGCTCACCTTCATCCCCGGCGAGACATCCCAGCCTGCTGCCGGTCTACCTGAGAGGATACCCCTGATCGAGCGGGGTAACGATAAAAATGATGCTGAAGCCTGAAGGTGCAAATGTCCCGGTTATCGCAGCTGACCCATTTGGCGTATTGATAGCCACACTTCATTGCAGGCAGAGAGTCGGAGAGGGTCGGTTCAAGTGGCAGAGCATAGAAGACCAGAGATAACTTACAATATCGAGACAAGGTACCTTCTTTTTGGATAAAATTAACTTGAATTGAACAACGGAGTAGGTGAGAAAGAAGTACCATACAGTACCCCAGATATGAAGGAATAAGACCGTTCTATTTTCTCCCCATCGCTTCGTAACGTTGTACCGTCACAATGCTCTAGCTCAGCTTCTCGGAGCTTCTCAGGTTCACTATGTATCGCTTGCGTCTTGGTCTTGATCAGGAAAATGAATTGAGTAGTGGTCCAAGCTATTGAACATCATTGATGCGCCTTCTGAGCTTTCTGTTCAAAGTTCATGGTACTCGTGGTCAGCAACCGGATAACATACTGTAAAAGTTCCGCATAGCTGGGAGTACATACCCTGCTGTAGAAGATACCGTTCGAAATCAGAACCAACTGGCAACAGTTCTCAACATTTTCCGTATGTAGAGCGCAACCCGTAGAGCCGAGTCGTTGACAGCCTGTATATGGGGCATGATCAGGGTATGATGCATATGCATTGATGTGCCGATCACTGAGCGAGTCCACGATTCAGCGGATGGCATAGTAAGGAACAAAACCTGTGAAGGTATGAGACCTTGGTTTGAATTGAAAAGTTGTGCCTTTGCTCGCACCTTCCACCGGTAGAAGATAGCCTTTTCAAGTCCAACATTCTCGCCTATTCTCGCGCGCGCACGGCTTCACGTTAGAAATGATTCGACGTGATTTCAGAAGGCTGGCATTGACGGCGCCCAGACTGAGAAAGGAGGAATTGGCATAAACTCGGATCTTTTTGTGAAAGTAAAAGCTTGGAGAAGCATCAGATTCAGTCCTCATTAATCATTTCTATGGACCCGCGGGATGCGAGAAAGTTACTACTCACCCTGATACGCCAGCCCGTCTATTCCATAGAACCATTGTTTAGCACTATCGATCATCGAACGGGTTATGTGGACCAGTGTTGTGCGGGAAGACATGTGGAGATGCATTCGAGTCGCTATGCCCCGGGCGGGTACGATGTCATATGGACACTGTACAGACACGCTCAAGCACCTGTAGTCGCTATGCATATATAACAACAGCACCTAGCATGATGAATTATCGATATCTTTGTTTCTTTACAGAAGTTGTTGAAACCTACCTTACCTTCGGATCTTTCCTAGTAGCTGCCACGTATATACAATGTCTTCAAGCTTGAATGAATTCTCGGAAAGTAAATCGACCTAGAGACAGCAAAACAGCCATTACAGTGAGCTTGAGAGATGGTCGTAGTGTTGAAGTTCAACCAAACGCCCAATGAGATGCCTCGCGCTGCTTATTCAGCAATTCTCAATCTCTGCTTCACGACTCTCACATGGATTCGCCATTGCCCTCGTATTCTCGTCCGCTCTCTCAACCCAACTCTTACGCAAATGGAATAGGTCCAAGGGTTCAATCTCAATCAATCTCACAGCGGATACCGCTAGTTTTCCGACGATTACATCGCTTCAAGCAAATGGTGAGTGCTGTCAACACGACATCAGCCGAGGGAGAATGTGGAGAAGGAAGAGACGTGTTATATCACTTTCTTGCATATCCGGGCTGTAACATTTGTCGTGGCTTCGTTGCTGATCAGTTCGGCCTTCTACAGGACTTTGAGCAGGCAGCATGGCAACTGACCTATCTCTGCCTCGCGCCACGGCGAGTGTAAGTAACATTATGACCTTGGACGCTCGACCTGAGACTGAAGTTTCTTCTTTAGGTACCGGAATGTCTACTTTCACAAACGTTCGTGCTTTGCCGCTTGAAGGGTTCACCTTTTTTGACGCGTTTCGTGTACAGAAACGAAGAACCAGTGGGCTAGAGACGACCCGGCAATACTGGTCCTAATTGGTGCATGTCTAGCTGGTGCGTGCTCCTGATATTGCACAACTTGCCCTGTCTGAACTCTGACATAATTACAGTGGCAGCAATTGCCTGGTCCCTCGTCTATTCATATTCAGTCTTCGAAGCCATTGAACTGGTATTTCTAATGATTGGTCGTGACTTCCTGCTTTCTGGAATCATAATAGCCACTATTCTTTGGCGCGTCATTCTACATGTTTCAAATTGCAAGCCACTTACATGAGAACATCTGTAGGCTCCTATGCAACCGTCTCCTCGTCCCGTTAACACCTGCTTCTCATTATACCCATACTACCACCTCAGAATCTCGTGTTGAATGGGCTTACGCATTCGATGTCCACACGAATGCCTTCTTCCCGCTCTTCTTGACTCTCTACGTCGCTCAGCTGTTCTTGCTGCCGATAGTGTTGAGAGGCGAGAAGGACCGACAACAGAATTGGGTGTGTATGTGGCTAGGAAATACACTCTGGGTTGGAGGGCAAGTATTATCGCACAGAAAGACTGTATTCACGAGTTGACGTCGATTCTGGTAGGTTTGCGCAATATATCTATGGGATATACCTTGGGCTTAATGGCGAGTGCTTTTTGTTTGCTCAGAATTTTCAGCTGGCTGATGGGGCATTCTTTGTAGCTCTTCCGTTCCTTACCCACTCCGAGCTCTTACTTTCTCCACTGCTTCCGCTGTTTACAGCCTACGTTATTTCCTTACTTGGGTTCCCTATCGCAAGACATGTTCTAGGGTGGTACTTCGGGTCATAGAGGTTGACGTAGGATGTGTATATAGACGGACTTGTATGCTTGAATTAGCAATGTGATGCTCCAATTACCTACTAGCTCACCGCAACTCATTTTCGCAAGGCCTACGTGGCATTCTTTGTTTACAGATGACCTTTCAGTATCCAATTCTGAGGAAAACATTGATGTGTATAAAGGAAGATGTAGAGTATACGTGAGTCATAATGCAAAAGTCGTAGTTCAATTCATGCCGATTAAGTCTTCAGTCCGGTGTACTATTCCATGGAATCTAATTCTCCTCCTTCAACTTCTCCTTCTCTTTCAACTCCTCTTCAACGGCCTTCTTCCCTTCTTCCGTGAGCGTAGGTATACCCGAATCAATATCTTTCTCGAAAAACCTCGGAACAAATCTGCCGAAAGTGACATTAGTAAACTGAAACCGAATCTCCGAACATGAAGGAATGAGGATTAGAATGACTCACTCTACACCTTTCCTCTTCCTCTCCGCAGCCTCGTCTCTCTGCCTCTGCTCGATAGTAACTTTCTCCCTCGTCGCATCACTATACTCCTTCTTCAATAACCGACTCGTCACGCTATCCCACAACTTCCTGCTTTCCTTCTCATCCTGCTTCTCCATAGACCTCACCTGCTTAGGTACAGCCCACAGAGTGCTCAAGTCGATCAACGTATTCCAATCGCCAGAAGAACCTGATGGTAGATCAGCTTTACTTGAGGCTCCCTTGTGATTCGACGCCGAAGGCAAGGCGGTGTGGGATGGATTGGGCGAACTGGCAACGGAGCTACCGACAGCATGCGAAGGGTATGAACCAGTACCGACTCGTTTCCATCTGATGACACCACGCCAGGTTCCGTCGAGAACGGCAACTACTCGAGATGGAGGAACGTGCTTGACTTTCGTCCACTCTTCATGCTGGGTTTCGCCATCAAAGACGGTGTGGATGACGCCCTCGATGAGGAAATGAGCTTTGCCGAGCCAAGACTAGCAGGAACTTGAGCATATTTCAATTTTGTGATGCATGCTGCTCACCTCCTCCTTGTACTCCAGTACTGTTCTGAAATGCTTGCCACCTCGACCACTCGTACAGGTTATGATCATGCTTTCACTGACAGTCACATAGAAGCTTCCTCTCAGTAACCCGTTGACGCTTGCGGTAGGATGCGTTATCCGGTATTGCTCCCCAGAACCATGTCCTCCGGTAATCTTCACAAAGATACCTGCGGAGCGTTAGTTAATTTGTTACATCAGCGGGAATTGGAGCATACCTTTATTGAAGGAGCCAGGAGCAACTTTCAATACTGTACCAGAAACTCTCGCGGAGATCTGATCGATGCCGAGGAGCTCGATGTGCCGGTCAGGACAGTATCCATAGTACGCGGAGATAGGCGGATGGTGAGAAACTTGTTCGGTCAAGTAGACAACCCGAAGTTTATCACCATTTGAATCGCCTTGGTTGAGACTGAGGACTGATACACGATTGGCGACATCATCCACTGCTCCTTGTTGTGGTGAAGTAGCGGCAGTTGATGGACTCTTCTCATTGCCCGTGAGCAAACTACTCATATAACTCTTTGAGCTTCGCCCACTGCGAATACTGGCGGCGTCGGAATTGGCGTTTGTTCCGGGCATGTTGAATTCGGGAGCTTCAGCAGCAGTCGTAGGCTTGGTGACGTGGACTTGAGGAACGGGCGGCTCTTCTGGGTCCTCAGCCGGATGAAGTAGAGGTGGTACGTCCCAATGTGCACGGAAGTGTTCTCCCAGAACGGAATTGTAGGGTTTGCAGACTTTGCCGCGCTGTGGAAAGATAGGAAATCAGTCGAGGCATATGAAATTAAGGATCAATCATGTGGAAGACCAGACAAGTCAGAACACCAGCAACCCCAAAACGGTGATGTACGGGCGAGAAGATGGCTCGTAGCTCGGGTGAAACAACGGTGCTTGCCATGCTTGTCTAATACGGCATGAACGCTGGCACTTGACAACCTTTACCGAGTGAAATCCTCCTGGTCATGGAAGACCCTAGTGTTTGACGATGGTGCTCGGGGGGCGATAGATGTATGAGACACCTACAATGTACTTGAGATCTTTGGTAAATGCAAACCGAATAACAGCTAGCATCCGTTCAAAGGGGTCGTCATAATCATTGATTCTGGAAGCACTGTGAGCATCTCTTGGAATAAAATGGCCTGGACCACGCACGAAGCAAAGATATCTGGTCTATCGAGGTAGTGCGAGAACTCTAAATTGGGTATAGGTTCCAGTAACGATGCTGGTAATGAGAGCCGCCTGTCGATTGAGCATGTCAGTAGACATGCCAAAATGATAATAGAAATACATACATAGATGCAATGTCCTTCACCCCCAAACACTTCTTCACAAGCTGAACGATCATCTTGAGCTTTCCACCTTCGCCAGTATCACCTGAATCCGGGACTGAAATGGGGGGACCTGGGGCACCTTCGTCGAGAGCATCGTGTGTTGACTGGGCATCTTCTGTGTCCTTTAGTTTTGCGGACATGATGGTGGTGGTAAAAGAATAGGAGAGATTACAAAGGTGATGGTTAAGAACAAGTGAAAACGTACTACGCACGGGCCATCGGAAAGCTGCGTCTGACAGTGAGGCGGAGCACGTTTGTTTCCCTTGGCGTATGTAATTATACTCCACGCTTCTTGACCTCAACGTTCGCGACAGCTTCAAGGTGGGTTGCTGTTTTGCATTGCTCGTTTCCGAAGCTTACTCTTATTCAGGACCTATACTATAGAAAGTTTGTCCCCTGCAATTGCGAAACTAATCGCCTTTGAAAACACACATTTCATCGTAATTTTGGGCTCGGCTACTTCGACGCTACTGCGGATTTGCGTGTCTTCGTCTTCCTGCATCGCTTTTAAATCTATATTCTCATGAGGGCATGTCATCAAAAGCAGTGCCGAAGGCAGCATTTCGAAGAGATTTCGGCAAGGAACACCTGAGCTTGTCTAATGGAGGTGAGAATTGTTACTGGACGAGTTGCTTACGGTTTTTCTGATTTGGGACGGTCCCCTGTTCACTCCAGGTTCACTCAGGCTCGGTAATATCGGCCCAACAGATGGATTGACACTCCACTGGACCACGCTGCACTGTTATGTGTGCAATCCGCAGCACTCAGCCTCGCAGCTGACGTCCCGCCAAAGGCCAAGAGCCTCGTCCACTGACAAGAAGATGGAAGATGAGAGCACGAGCAGCAGTCTTTTGGAGAGGTTATCTGTGCTGCCCCCAGTCAGAACCCTGCTTGCTGTCTCCCCGCGATTCCATGGTTCAGCAAAAGTGTAACACGGGACTCCCTTCCTCTTTTCAGTTCGCACACGGCTTCCGTCAATCAACTCCTCAGTCACTTTTGTGAAGCTCAGCACATGTGTCGCCTTATGATGATATCCGCTACTCTGTCGGGCTTGGATGTACACACCTCCAAACCAATGAATGATGGCATTTCCATCAAGCAGCAGTGACTTCTGCGACTCAAACAATGTACCAGGTACGTACTCACGTACAGTGAACGATACAGAATGATAGACACATATCAGACAGATATCCTCAGGGCAATCTTCAAACAAAGGGGTCTGAGAGGCGTATAAAGGCTCAGCTGCACAAGAAAAAAAGTCAAACGAAGCCAAACTTTTCTCCAGAAGATGTTTCCTACAACGTCTCTCATCATCAGCATTCTCGGGGTCCTAGCCCTCACCACAGCTACACCTATTCCACCCAGTAGCGTCAACGTCGATAGCACGAACTCTGGCTGGGTCATCGTCGATCCCTGCAATAACTGGCACGTTGGACAATCACCAGAGAGTTTACCGGTAAATCGCCCCATGAAGCCACATTCGACTTCAAACTGACCCTCCAACAGAAAATCCGCCGGGGACAGAACGCAGTCGACGCGTGCAACAATGGATGGACGGTCACTGGGGGTACCGTGTCTAGAAGGACGGCAACTGCAGATTTACCTGTAAACACGCCAATAGTCGTTTAACAGTCAATCATAGCGACAAGCACGATTATGATATGTGGTGTCACTTGACTGATACGCAGTTGATATTGATATACGGAAAGTCCTCGGTTTGACACGCTGTCAATACCATGACAGCAGCCTACCCATTCCTTGATCTGTATAGTATTACTCGTTACCAACTCATCTTGGAGTCGAAGTGCCACTGCGCTCCTCCTCTTTCACTGCCATCACTCTCACTCAACAGACACCACCCTGACCATGGTGAAGCACTTCTACTGATCAGAAAGCAAACTAGGTCGAACCAGTCATCCTCTGAGTCAAGACGACGTAAGCCCTGGCCTCATTGGCATCACACCACTATCACCAAAGGGAAAAAAACGGACGTCGACGCCTGACGGGAACCATGGACAACATTGATACAACCCCTTTCTTCGAAGCTAGAGCTGAAAGATTCGCGTACCGTGAGTTTCTGACATATCCTGTCTAGTAAGTACTTGCGTTCGAGAAGTTGACGTTACCTTCGCAGTTGCATGTGCTACCCTAATACTTTACGAATACTGTGAGCCATCGCATTTTGATTTCTTGATGGGCTCAGGCGCTGATAGCAGAAAGTTTTGCAACTAGGTGCTGAGGTGTGTATACACACGATATGTCGGTATTAATTTCAGGGCACTAAATAATGCGTCTCTAGGTCGACTTCTTCTGGGTAAGACCTCTACATTCGACCCACCATGTGCTTCTCAATGTCAATCAATCGTTCGCAGAGACAGAGATGGACAATCGCCAAGTCATTATTCCTTTGGGTAAAGCGTCTGGTACTACGAGGAGTACGAGAGTATAGGTGACTGACTTGCTTGCTTCTCAGAGCCGTTACTACGGCCTAGCCTTCAACATGTGAGTGCTCTACATACCAATTTGTCCTTGCGCCAACGGCATTCAAATATGGATTTCAATTAGCTCGAACGCGGCAGGTAAGTTTGATATTCCTACCGGCGGTGTTTCTCTCGTCAATATAACCCTTTTCAGTTTACATTTATCCTCGTCCATCGTACAGGGTGAGTATATTTCGTCATCGAGTCTAGCCTACCTAAGATCACTATAGTTGTAGGTTTAGTCTTCTGTCAGAGTTTGAACGAGATCTAATCACCTTCTTAGATGTAAGTCCTTTCTCATCCGACCTGTAGAAACTTTGACTGGTCCACAGGCTACAGATTCTTTCATTGGCAAAATACGGGAGCTTCTCTGCAAGTCATAACCTCTCATCGTCCGTATCTCTCAAACCTTGTTTTTCGCACCCGTGATGCTCAACCCACTCCGTTCTCCAATTAGTGATTCTGCAACTTCGGTTGTACGCCATGTACGGAAACTCGAATTATGTCCTTTGTCTATTTGTGAGCCTTCTGTTCACCACGTCAATCTCAGGATAATAACACAACTAGCGCAGATTCTTCTCACCCTAGCGGAGGCATTGACGCTTGGAATGGTTTTTGGACTACCGAACGACAAACTCATCGGTGAGTCCTCTCTAGTTTCGACATATTTACTAGACTACTTATGCACAACGCCGCAGGAACGAACGAGCCATTCCCTAAATTATTCATTTGCGCCGACGCCGACCCCGCAGATGGTTCGCGTTGGCTCGTGTACTATTGGATGTCGATTCTTATCATCGACAGTATTTTACTCTGTCTTGCGCTGTATCAAGCTTGGAAACATCGTCCGTCAACTGGAAGCGGAAGTTCGCTCATGCGGACGCTTACAGGGGAATCTGTGATTTACTTTTTTGTGTACGCGGACTTTGTATGGCCCTATTCAGGATACTAACCAATTTCTAGCATATTCTGGGTATA
Source organism: Paramarasmius palmivorus (assembly GCA_037176845.1). Taxonomy (NCBI): domain Eukaryota; kingdom Fungi; phylum Basidiomycota; class Agaricomycetes; order Agaricales; family Marasmiaceae; genus Paramarasmius; species Paramarasmius palmivorus. The sequence goes on along the minus strand of JAYKXP010000018.1, from coordinate 489,356 downwards.
TCTCGCGAACCTGATTCTTTGGATCATCAATCGGGTAGGTGCTCACTGTTTACTCTCATAGACACATGTGTGCTGAAGAATCGGACAGATCACTCTCAACGAGCTCGGAACATCTTTCTCCTTCGTGATTTCGAGTATACTTGCCAATCGGCTCCTCATCTCTATACGACAAAAGCATTTTTGCAATAGGGATGTTGGGCTTCAGTCTTGTATAGGCTGTGAGAAAGAGTATCAAGCTGGCACAGATGTTCAGCCAGAATTAACAACGGTTTTAGATAACACAATCGACGGGGAATTTGAAAGCGTGCAAACGAGGGTTTAGAAACATAAATGCCCTTTCATTTGTTCTAGTATCATTGTATCACTAGTATTAGATATATATCGATATCCCAACCGTCTTCAATACGCGACTTCCCGTTTTCAGTAATAATCGTAATCACCGGGCCCATAGTAAAAATCGCTTTCTGAATAAGCCCCTCCGCTTGGATTGCAGCCAAAGCCAGTATCAATATCGTGCAACAATGCGCGAGCATCATCTTCGCTCATATAAGAGTCATCATAATCGCTTCGACCTCGCATTCTACCCCGGGATTTACTTCCACGTCCGCTACCGCCACCGCCATCACCACCGCGATATCTTCTGCTAGATCCCCCGCCTGTAGAGATACCAGGATCATCTGTACTAGGCTTTTGCGACCCATGAACGCGATCTTTGCCACTGCCTTTTGGATCCCTTCCCTTTCCACTTTCCTTCCTCAACAAATTGGCCTGATGGCCTGAACTCCGTACATGGGCATCTTTATCCTTCGACTTCATTGGGGACCGGTTTACGCAGATGTCGCATTTCCATTCTCCAATCGGTGACCGCAGCCGAGACGGAGGTTGCGTACGTTTCAACAGGTTCTTTTGGTGCCCACCCCCAGAAAGGTGACTGCCCCTGTTGTTGATGTGCATCGTAGTTTTTGGGCAGACATCGCATGTCCATCTTTCGTCCTCAGGAATAGTCTTTATGATAGCCTCTCGATGTGGTGTGCCTCTGATGTGAGTCTTCCTGGCGCCAATCTGCAATGTCACATTGCATATCTTGCATGACCACTGGCTTGACATTGTCACCGAAACTGAGAATCGGGTAAGATTCTGCTGTGCGAGCAAGTGAGTAGGCACGCACCTGAGCGTTGTCAATGGCGGTAGCTGAGTAGAATTTATCAGCTTATCAGACCCGCAGCATGATCATAACCCAATTGCAAGTCACGGTGTTACCCGTACGTTGAACTCTATCAGTTGGAGAACTTCTGCTTCCCACTGGGCCTGCTTAAAGCTTCGGAGAGCCATGATAATCCCCTCTGAAGCTGCCATACACTGGATTAGACTTGTCTGTAAAAAATTATATATCAAAGCATACCCTTGGTTTCCACACTGGTCTTGGGTCCCAGTCCGCAAGGAGCTCGACGTTGAACGTTGAGGGGAAGAAGTATCGTGGCTGTGCTTGAGCGCGCTTTTGGTCCCGTCTTCCATCATCCTTTTCCAGCTTTTCAATCCTATGCAAGTATCAGTTCACTTTCTCAGAGGCATGATTTTATTACTGAACGGTATTCGATAGTAGAAAATGTCATGCAACGCTTCCTGAATAGCGCTTAGATTTTCGCCTCACTTCCGCCTCACCCCGTTGATACCAGACTCACCCGGCCAGAACGCTCGGATGACACAGGTTGGTTGTCGTTGGAGTGAGCATATTGGCTACGATTCAAGATGTCAAGTAAACAAGATTTCTACCAAACCCAATTTCTAGCTTGACCACGCACAAAAGTGTCAGGCGCGGGTACGGATGGTATCCGAAAGGTGCAGCCGCAAAGAAGCGACACAGGGCCCAAACTCATATTCACCATACGTTATTTAGGCGGAAATACCCTACTTTCTATGCTTTAAAAACAGGGGGAGTGGGTGTCAAGCAAAACAGCAAACAGTATCATGTCAGCATTCGCTCCTGCACCACCTCCACCAACCCGGCTCGGTGTCTATCGCACACTCTCCCCTCGCGCGGGTGTTCATGTCTCACCTCTTTGTCTCGGTGCTATGAGTATTGGTGACAAATGGAGCCAGTATATGGGTTCTATGGACAAGGAATCCAGCTTCAAGTTGCTAGACGCGTATTTCGATATGGGAGGCAACTTTATCGATACTGCCAGTAACTAGTACGTTATACCTTGACACTTATCTCCGAGTATCAGCTCATCTTCTGCATTGACAGCCAAGATGAGTCCTCCGAAAAGTTCATTGGTGAATGGGCCGAAGAGCGCGGCATCCGTGACCAGCTATTCATTGCCACCAAGGTATTATTCGTTCTTGAGTTCTTTCTCCTGTCATGAGTACTGAGACAGGAACTTTGACAGTATACATACCTCTACAAAGGTGCCGATCCCTCTATCAAGCAAAAAGTGCACTTCGTTGGGAATAATATCAAGAACATGACCCTATCCGTCGAAGCTAGCTTGAAAAAGCTCCGCACAACATACATCGACCTGCTTTACGTTCACTGGTGGGACTGGGACACTTCTATAGAAGAGGTCATGGACGGTCTGCACAATCTTGTTGTCCAAGGCAAGGTTCTTTATCTGGTTAGTCTTTGTCCGATCATCATCATCCACCCACGCGTTCCTCTCGCTGATCTGCATTCTGAATCAGGGCATTTCGGATACCCCGGCCTGGATAGTAGCAAAAGCAAACCAATACGCAAAAGATCACGGCAAGACTCCGTTTGTCGTGTACCAGGGAGAATGGAACATCATGAAAAGGTCATTTGAGCGGGAGATAATTCCAATGGCCAGGGATTTTGGTATGTATATATGTTATCGGATCTGCTTGATGACTTGACTCATTCCGTCCAGGAATGGCCCTGGCACCATGGGGTGTCCTAGCCAGGGGAAAGCTTCGTTCAGATGCTGAAGAACAGAAGCGACTCGAGTCAGGCGAGGAAGGTCGCAAAACGGGAGGCGATTGGAAGCGTGATGATGCCGAGATCAAGGTCTCCAAAGCACTGGAGAAGGTTGCAGAAGAAGTGGGTGCAAAGAGTATCACATCTGGTACGCTTCGTCGGGGCTCTTGCACTCCATCCATGGCTGATTCCTATCCATTGAAGTTGCGATTGCATATGTCATGCAGAAAGCGCCTTACGTTTTCCCTATCGTCGGAGGCCGCAAAGTTGAACATTTGCAGCAAAACCTTGAAGCCTTGGATATCAACCTGACAGCTGAGCAAATCAAGTCTTTGGAGGGCCAGGTTCCATTCGATGTTGGTTTCCCCATGTCGTTGATCGTGAGTTCCCGTTCTTTCCGCAAGTCTGTGATACTGAAAGCTATGCCAGGGTGACGGAAGCACTACGTTCATGGGCATGGCAATGGCAGGAAATTTTCAAAGGATGCCTTATCTGAAACCTTTGGGAGCTCCCACGTCGTAGGAGTAACTCTCGCACGCAATCTTGACTTTTTACGACGTTTAGATCCCTGATAATAATCATTTCACAAATGCATGCAAAAGCCTTTTGACTCGATATCATAGTATTCAAAGAGGTAACTCCGACAGTAGCGAGCAACTCTCAAGCTTTTAGGAATTCGTATCAAGGTCGACTCACGACCACCGGGGTTTTCCCAATTCCGCGACAAACGGGCTGGAGAAACTAGTCCTACAGGTCACATTGGTCTGAAGCTGAGCACAGAGCATCACTTACACGAGTACCTCCTGTTGCTCTCCAGCAAACGCGACCGTACATGGAAACTTTTGATCACTCCCTGCGCACATTCGAACGGTGTCAGTATAATACTCTTCTAGGTGTTTTCTTACTTACACGCCCATTTCCAGATATCTCTGGGAGTACTCAAACCGATGGCTTGCCTCAGGCTCACAGGGTAGTTCCATGTAAACTGGAGCAGCACCGTGAACCTCAAGTGAACTTGTTGATCACGTCACGGATTAATGGGCCCCAAGGTAAGTGCGAAAAGCGAGTCCGAGCATATAGCAGCAGGCCTACCGAAGAAACTACGACTCTGGCGATATAAAGGTACGTGTTCATCATGTATCGAAGTGCACTAAGTGACATTTCCACGTTGGAGGATCCTATTGCAACCCTATTAAGGCAATTTAAGGCCCGACTGCTCGCAATTTGAGCGTGAGAAACTTGTTCGAATTGCTGTACGCTGACATTTTGAACACCATCGCTTCGGGCTCAATAGCTCAAGATACCACTCTCTAGATATTTCGAGACCACTTCCCATACGATGACTTCGGCATAATCTGACCCACGAACACTCTTTCAACCTTCGAGCTCAGGTCATATCCGTCATTTCACCGGCAGTGGATAGTATAAAACCAGATGCACCTTCCGAATAGCTCTTCACGCACATCGTTTTACCTTCCATGAAGCTTCAATCCATCGCAGCTATTGCTCTTGGTTTCGCCTCTTCGTGCCAGGCGGCAAGCTCCTTGCCTTTCCTCGGGGGCGTAAATACAGCAGGTAGGAAACTCTATGGTTACAGATTGACTGCAAGTACTAATACTAGCGCAGGTTACGACTTCACAGTGGTATGTTGACTGCGTTTTGGATGCTTGAGCTTCAATACACGACTAGGGACTGATTGCTTACGCAGTATACTAACGGGTCGTTCTCTGGGATCGGGCTGTCTCCACCAGTCTTCCAGTTCGAGCATTTTGCCTCACAAGGCGTGAATGTGTTCAGAGTTCGTGAGTGGAATCTTTGTCGTTGTAATCTCGACAGGTGCTAACCTCTGTTATCCCCTAAGCATTCGGTTTGTTCCTGTCGTAGCGTTCTAACTTCAAGACAGCAACTCACATATGGCTGTAGCCTGGCAATTGATGACGCCCACGCTGGGAGGGAACATTGACGGGAACTTCTTCTCTCGGTACGACGCCACGGTACAAGCGGCTCTATCTTCTTCGTCTAGGCCATGGGTAATCCTTGATTTGGTATGTAGTCCCTGAAATCGCGCATATTGTCCCGGGTTTAACTGTTCTTACCTTGAAGCATAACTATGCCCGTTGGAATGGAGGTATCATTGCTCAAGGTGGACCTACTAATGATCAATATGCCAGTGTGTGGTCTCAAATAGCCGCGAGATATGCTGGCAACAGCAAGATTATCGTATGTCTTCAGCTCTAAATCAGCTTAATAGTGGCTAAGCCTTAGCTGGACAGTTCGGAATTATGAACGAACCTCATGACGTTCCGTCTGTTCAGACTTGGGTGAACTCTGCGCAGGTTGCGATCAACGCCATTCGTAAAGCTGGCGCTACAACACAACATATCTTGATACCAGGTGAGCAATTTTCTACGCGGTTGTATTTCAACTCACGACAACCTAGGGTCATCCTGGACAAGTGCCGAATATTTCCCGACTGAAGCTGGCCCTCTTCTTGTCAAATTGAAAGATCCCGCACACGATAACACCGACTTGCTCTTATTCGATGGTATGTATGCCCTCAGCCCCCGTTGTGTGTCCTGCTCTTTGTTGACTATGGTACCACAGTTCACAAATATCTCGACGTTGATAACAGCGGTACACATCTGGAATGCGTGACAGTTTGTATCTCACTTGCTTTATCCGTAACATCATGTGATGGAAATCATGAAGAGCAATATCCAAGTTTTCCAAAACCTTGCCAACTTCCTGAGGGCAAATGGTAATCGACAGGCCATTCTTAGTGAAACTGGTGGAGGTAATACGGACTCGTGCAAGCAACAGTACGTTGTCGTACGTTGTCATTTTCTCTGAAACTCGCGCTGACATGTATCCGGCAGCCTTTTCGAGCAACTGCAATTCGTCAAGCAAAACTCCGATGTGGTACGGTTGTCTTTGTGCCCACAGAAACGTGAATGGTCGCTGAAGACGGTACTATAACAGCTCAGAGGATTTACTGCCTGGTCTGCTGGATCCTTCGACAATACATACGAGCTCACTCTCTCACCAAATGGGAACCAAGACCAGCCGCTCTGGACTGCAGCGAGTAAGTGGTAACCTCGTTCATCTTAGAGGATCCTGCTGAACACGCGTACTACGCAGTCAGGCCCAACTTGCCTTGAAGCCGTTTCGCGCGTGTTGTATGGCAATTGAGGACCGTCGTAGTTTGTTGAGTAAGAAGGTGCGACTAGTGTTAGTATCTATTAAGAATAGGATGGATCCTTTCGCTATAGAGAACAGAAATGTGAGGGCGGAGCGACGTCCGGGAACCGGATCCAGCCTGTGTGACTCCACTCGGTACTAATACGTCTTGTGCACGAACCACCACCACCAAGTCAGAAGCGACGTCGCCGACTGACACCGAGCTCTTCGACGATGCGCCCTTTGGAGGACTCGGGGACTCAAGATGAGGAACCCACGCCGAATAACACCGTTATCGGGATATGATAACGAATAGCAACGCTTCTTTGCTCGGATATCTTCCGAAAGCGTGCCAAAACGCCTGAATCTGATTTGTCATCTGCGATTATTCACAGACATGGAAGGCTTCCGAAAGAGCGCTCAAAGGCCTCTTTATCGATATCCGCACTTCGCTTTCGACGCGTCACCTGGTCGGCAATGGATATTCTCTGGTCTTCAAAAGCAGACGAGGGCCAGCTGCAGTAACCAACATCTTCACTTTTACAACCCACAATGTCAGCATTCGCTCCAGCACCACCTCCACCAACCAAGCTCGGTGTATATCGCACCTTGTCTGCGAGAGCAGGCGTTCACGTCTCGCCCTTCTGTCTCGGTGCTATGAGCATCGGTGACAAATGGAACGATTTCATGGGTTCCATGGATAAGGAAGCCAGTTTCAAGCTGCTAGATGCGTTCTTTGATATGGGAGGAAACTTTATCGACACCGCGAACAACTAGTACGTGTTTTTCTTCTAGCAAAAGCCCAAATTAACTCACAATATGTTACTTGAACAGCCAGGACGAGTCATCCGAAGAGTTCATCGGTGAATGGGCAGAACAACGTGGAATCCGCGATCAGCTTTTCATCGCAACCAAGGTCTCTTCAATCCGTCCCTTTCACGACCATTATCATGCTCATATTACATCTTGAACAGTACACGACGTTCTACAAACGCGCCGACCCTTCTGTCAAGCAGAAAGTCCAGCTTGTGGGCAACAATGTCAAGAGCATGACACGTTCCGTCGAAGCCAGCTTGAAGAAGCTCCGTACAACATACATCGACCTACTCTACCTACACTGGTGGGATTGGGATACCTCCATCGAAGAGGTGATGGATGGCCTACACAATCTTGTTGTCCAAGGGAAGGTTCTTTATCTGGTAAGTGGCTTCTTTGGTAGGATCTAGATAACGCTGGCTTACACCCAGACCTCAGGGCGTGTCAGATACTCCTGCATGGGTCGTAGCGAAAGCAAATCAATACGCCAAGGACCACGGCAAGACTCCGTTTGTCGTGTACCAAGGAGAGTGGAATATCATGCAGAGGTCGTTTGAGCGCGATATCATCCCGATGGCCAGAGATTTCGGTGAGTATGTCTCATAGCTTTGATTAGAATGAAAGGCTCACAGACGCCTCTTTTCAGGTATGGCTTTAGCACCTTGGAGTGTTCTCGCAGGAGGCAAACTCCGTACCGACGCTGAAGAACAAAAACGACTTGAATCGGGAGAAGGAGGTCGTACAACGTTCGGCGATTGGAGACGTAATGAGGCTGAGGTCAAGGTATCCAGAGCTCTAGAGAAGGTTGCAGCTGAAGTGGGTGCGAAGAGCATCACGTCTGGTATGTCGTCGACTTCTCTACGATCCAACCACGACTAACGGTGAAATGAAGTTGCTATCGCATATGTCATGCAAAAGACGGCGTATGTCTTCCCCATCATCGGGGGTCGTAAAGTCGAACAGCTACAGCAAAACCTCGAAGCATTGGATATTACACTCACGCCCGAACAAATCAAGTTTTTAGAAAGCCAGGTTCCATTTGATGTCGGATTCCCCAACTACCTGATCGTGAGTTACCGGTATTCTTACAACAAGATGATGCTAATGGTTGTTCAGGGTGACGGAAGTCCAGAGAATATCTGGATAGGCATGAAAATGGCAGGAACATACCAGAAGATGCCTCATCCACCAGCGCTGCCCGCCCCCACGTTATAAGTCTCAAGTTAGAAGTATACCGTCACTGTATTTATAGGAGTTTTCAATTTGGTTCGTGCGATGAATGAAAAGAGACGATTTATTCTGCAAACGATCATGTACAAGAGACGAAGATTCTCCGTAACTGTTCTACCTCCCCAGGCTCATTGCAAATCGGACATTGTCCTGTATAGTGAAGGGCCGACTTGATGCAAGACACGCAGAACAGGTGCCCGCATGCCGTCGAGCACACTGGTTTGTCCCCTTCCTCGCACATTGGACACTCGAACTCTTCCGTTGTTTCTTCACTGTCATCGAATTCCTCCTCTTCATCTTCACTGGGCTCAAACGGCGGATCACCCAGATCCTCCGCCGGCTCCAGATCATATGCATCAAGCGTCTCGTATGCCTGTAGCCCACGACCGAGCTCTCGTGTCTCGAGTAGACCATCAGGGTATAGTTCGAGCCCGATCTCATCTTCCTTGCCTTCTCCCTCGTAGCTCTCTCCTTCGTCATAGTTGTCGTTGTGAATGGGTGCACGGTCGCAGTGGACCTGGAAACCGGCAAGGGTTTCAAAATGTCTTTCGCATGTGACGCAGTAGAAGTGATGAGGGGCACGAATGTAGTGCTATAATGAACAGTTAGAAGACCAGGTTCTGAAGGAGAATGAGGCGGGCGACTTACCATACGCAAGATATGATGATTGAGGAAGCGTTTATTGCAGACCTCACATTTCGGATGGCGCCTAGACGACTGGATATGGCTTGCTCGTTCCTCGAGGCACCAGAAGTACTCGTCGCAGATGGCACAGTAGCACTCGCGATCTTCTTCCATGATGGATAGATGTAGTTGTGTGTGGGTGTATAGTGAGAATGAGTTTGGTTTGAGTTATGACTTGGGGTCTCTTCAAAAAGATTCGAAGATGGAGGTAACTTGTAAAGTTGTTCTGGTCCTTTCTGTCGAGAGAGCCTGGTTTATATCCTCTTTCTGCCTGTGTCTGAGTCTTGCACCTGTCTGAGACTGTCGGTGTCTTGCATCCTCTCACTGAGACAGTCCCAAATCTGAGTCCTCCAGCCACCTAATGGGCCCGACACTGTATGGAATGCCTATCATATTGACTAGAAGACTTCTTTATCCGACCGGAACAAGTGCTGAGAGCAAGCTTGGGCATTTGACAAAACTGTTGAGGGAGTGCGACACCGATAAAATTTCGAAGATCATGTCGAACGCCGACATTACTTCAGGACTTGAAAAGTATTCTAGCTTGCTACTCCCTAGCCGAGTATCCGCCATGAACAAGGTATTGACTGTCGAGTGAGAGCTATTGGCGTCTGGGTGAACGTCGAGGGTAGCGAAGCGTGAAAAAAAAATATAAGCGCCCAGAATATCGAGTCTGCTACTCCCATCATCTACTACCTACTAGTTCCCGGCACTTTTAGGTCCTGTCTCAATGTCCAAGATTCCAGTGCTCGGCATTCATTAATGTGCGTCTGAAGCATAACTTAAACGTCAAACTATGTCTAACCTGGCTTATAAACCATCCCAGTTCACCCCAACCTTGACGACTCCGGCGCAGCCATACACTCAGGAACTTGGGTGAGAGCTGAATACATATACATTCTCGTCCCGCTCGTTGAATTTCGGAGCCTCGTCTGTAGTGGTGTCAACATTTCGTCCAGCCTACTCAGATTTCGCGAAACGCTATGATTGTTGTTTCATTGACATTATCGTTTCTGTCACGTATGTTGGCGATATTCTCGTGCTATTGTCTGTGACTTACAATAGCTTTCACCCGCACCACTCATAACGCTCAAAGGGAATTGCAAGGACCGGTGGTTGTAATGTATCCACGCCGCAGAAACTCGAGGAATTCGCATCTTCAGCGACATTCATTAATACTTGATCCCAATCCACCGGAATGATTCGGAAGGAGCTCATCTCCTGCCAACATGCATCGTTCAAGCTGTTAGACGACGTGCTTGCGGAGTTTCGTATGATCTTTCCATTGACGCCCAGGCAACGTTCAGGCCTCAGGCCTCAGGTCTAAGGGTTATGGTCCATGTGGTGTTCCTACGACCCCCTGCCGATGATGCTTTGAAGGGTCCATGTCAACCGGCCAGATGCGTGCGAATAGCCAATACTTACCATACATCCAAGGCTCCAAGCGATGGCACTTATGGGCGTTTAGTTACTACTACGCTTCCATTCTATGTGAGTCGGTCTCGGTCCACGATCTTTCAACATGCAACTAACTGACGGAAGCTTGGCATGCTGTAGAGTAACATCAGGATAGCCATTGTTCTTGAAATGCGAAACCCCTCTTTGGCATGCACTGTGGCACACCCTGCTGTTCAACGCTCAGGCCGTTCTCCACGTTGAAGAGTTAATATCCGCGTGTTTCAATGAAGGGAACATCGCTATTGAGGACCAATGCCACTAAGACAAGGGAATGCCCCGGGATCTTCCAAACAGACGCTGATACCTACGCGGGATCTGCGATATATTGATGCGCATGAACGCAACATGGCGCAAGCTCAAGGTTTATAACATTAAGGACCGTCGATGAGTGCAGTGTCAACGAAACCTCCAGTGAGTACTGCTACGCCTATTGCAATCGTTCGCTCACCGTCTTGACTCGATTCCCCAGCATCACACTCCCATGGATATTTGTCGAATCCCCTCTAACTCCGGCGTTTCCGGCGTAGGAGCGCGGGTAGCGACATACATGCAAGCTTGCACCGCTTTTATCGCAGTTTTACTCGCCATCTTCTACCGCTTCGATTTCCGTCCTACCAAAATTCAGGAACATCGAACAGACCTTCTTTCAAAATTGGAGGGTACACTCCCGGGAATCAGGATGACCATTTTCAACGCGTCCGTTTCCATCATTGTATCCCCTATCGTCCTGTCGTTCAGTCCAGTGGGCTTGTCACCTTATCATGCAATTATTGCCCAGAATATTGCCCAGCTGTACATCCTCAGCTTGCTCTGGATAGCGATGTACTCGGTAGTGGTGCGCTTCGAGCAGTACTTTTCAGGTCTTGACCCTTTGTCGCCCAAAAAAGGCCCGGTTTCACGATGGACTTTGGCGAAAGGGATTCTCGACGATACGAAATTCTTCGCCATAAACACCACTTTGGCGGGTGGTTTCGGTCTCTGGTTTTGGTCCGACCAACGACGTTTCGAAGGCTATTCGGAAGGATCGGAATGCATTTCCCAGATCATGTACTGGTTCTTCATTCCTATTGACAGCCACAACATCCGTCTTCGCGACTTTTCTCTATTCCACAGAGCTTTGCTCGCCTTCCCTCTTACTGCGCCTCTCGCGGCTGTACTACTAAGTGTCATCTTAGTTGCACCATTTTTCTTGCTTCGACTTGTCTTTTGGCGCACCCCTGGGTCTTCGTCACCTGGGATCGCTACAATTGGCCTCTTCTCGGCTTGCGCAGCCTACATCTTCTCGGTGTCATTCTACGTTTATTCTACCGAACAGACAATTCGGTTGAATCACGCGGTAGTGGATGGTGGAGAAGAGATATGGATCTTTGGTCAGATACTGACCTTGTTCTCTGCGCTGATGTCGCTGGTTATGCTCCTTTCCAATCTGTGGAGGCTATTGAGTGTTTTATGGGGCAAGACTACCGGGGAGAACGAGGAGAAGAGGTGTGATTTATGTCATTCTAAGCACGAAGCCTTTATTAACGCCACTTCCCCTAGATCTACTACTTCCGTCACGGACTAAGTTGACTCTGAGGCTTAACATACTGTTGGCCAGACACTTGATTGGGCTGCGCCTAATCTTTCTCACCGTGACCATAGATTACGACCGTTTATTATATATCATCTCTAGAGGTAACACTATAATCGATTGCTTGTAGACGGCTCACTATGTCGTATACTTATGACTACAGTAGACTACTATACATGTACTATACCTTCATAAACTCTGCACTGGGAACGTAGAGCATCAAAGCAGCTATACCACCTCCGACTTGTCTTGTAGGCTTTGAGTTGGTTTGAACAAGAACGTACACCGTACCAGTGCTCGCATCCTTGGGCTGCATCCTTGGGCTGCATCCTATGGTCGGTTATCACTGATAACAATCACCATGTTCTGGGACGTCGAAGAAGAGCTCACTGGTATTCCTTCAGTGCTGGGTTCCATCAAAAGCAGCAGGCTGTTCCTCCCATGAAAATGTCTGGACCATATCGGGGGGTACGTCACCAATCGGTAGTGCAGCATCCAGGCGGACGTGTGATTGGCGGACACCAGAGCTCCGAGACGTCTGTAACGCCCTCAAGCGTCTGCCCTGCAGCAGGAAATGACTGGGCCATGAAGTTATCTAGCTTGTATGCTAGCACATACCGTAAGCCCCTTATTCCAGACGAAGCAGCCAGAAAGAGTTCGCGTCTACTTGAGGGTATATGACGATAATGCCGCATTGATTTGGAAAGCACGTCGTTCGGTTAGTTCTCGGTGCACTGTGCAGAGGGACCTTGGCCTGTACGATAAAGAGATGCAATCGCCATACGGTGTACTGAGGCTAAGATAATCGGGCCTAGTCAAACACTTTAAGAGGATCAGAATTCGCTTTTCCTATCAGACATTGTGGAACGCACTTCCCCTTTTTTCGACAGCTATTTCGTAGACGACACTGGTACTCCAATTTCAAATTCCCCTCCAATATGAGTCTATATCCCTGAGCGTGTATAGCAGTACAGGAGTCAACAGTCGCGCACTATATCGTGGACAAGCCTTTTCGGAAGCCTCGCCATTTGGTGAGAGTGAGAAAGTGACCTGAGAGACTCAGAGCACAGTTCACCAGAACATGCCATGGTAACCATTTGCTTGTACTGCAGAATGCATGAGAAGAGCGAGAGGACCCGCTTCCGTGACAGTGTTGAAGGAAGGAAGGAAGGAAGGAAGGTAACCGGCACATGGTCCTTGTAGAAGAACGGCCGGGTTCGAAGAGAAGGATGCATATGTATTAGTAAGCGCCCAGAAACTTTCTCCTCAACTGCCTTCATCTCGGATCTGCTCTCCTCAACGGGACATGGTGTCGTTCTCCTCCTCCTCGAACTACGGACGTTCGTTTTGATTTAATCGCAATATCTAGACCCAAAGAGATGGGATATGAACATGTTGCTCTTTTTAGACGCCAATTCAACATTTATTATGCGTGACAGGCTTCGAAGTTGTGTTGGCCAGTTTCTCAGAAACTCTGGCGTCCCAATAGCTCATTGGTTGATGATATCCGTCGAAGCCTTAACCTCCCTCTCTCCGTCCTGATAATGGAAACATATTCAGCGTCAATTCATCCTCCACTATGATCACAATAAAGCCGAAGGTTGGCCGAAGCAAGGTTCAAGCAAGATTGTGGTTTCATGTGGAGGAAGCGACCATCTACAGTACGTGCCGTTTCTGTTTCCCGCTTTCATGACTCACTCCGCCTCTTCACCATCGCAGCCTTCTACATCAAGAGGTGTGCCATGTCATTTGTAAGAGAACAACATAAGAAAAGAGAAAGATTCTTCGCGCGCGCACTTCGGGTTCCAGGGGCATTTGTGCCGCAGAAATAGCTAGATGGTCTTCCACTCCTCGATCTCTTATCATTTCACACAGATACATAACATATACACGTTGTTCACTCCAACCAGCTGCTTTTGGGGGTAGAAACAACGTCAAAGAAGATTCTCGCTGTCACTCGTCATGCAACCTTTGAATTATCGCAGATGCCTCGCCTCGTACTCGAGGCCTAGAGGTCTCGTATCCGCTAGTGATCCACCCAAGCCCCACATTTGCGCCCACGGAACTCTTGGACCGAAGACTACAATTTATATGGTATTTCCCCCCTTGAGAATCCAATTCCGAGTTAATTGCGCTTCTAATCAGCAACATGCCGTGGTCATCAAGCCTTTCAGGCAAAGAGAGGGTGCAGGTATTTATGGTCTCGGGCGCCTCTTTAAAGTTGGAGGGACTGGGCTTCTATCTTGAGTACGTCTTCTTGTTCTACTATCTGCCTTGAACATGCGACTGACGGCAACCAGAGATGCTATTGAATAACATGCTGACTGCCATGTTCTCATCAAGTTCGAAAGCCTCTCTGTTATGCTCCACCTGATTTGTGCTGTTGTTCTTCCGCGTAGTCACTTTTTATATCGCTGTGGGTCTCCGCCTGGTCTGTTCAACATATTTAGGTCTCATTATTCTCACACTCTAGTGACGCTAGTGGGCATATGGTGATCATGATATACGTATGGAACAAAATGGAAACTTGGGACGGATTGTTTCCAGGCTAAGACAAGCGCTGGTGTTTATAATGTGAGCCCATGATCATAAAGAAGTTCAGTGTGTGTTTGTGCGCATGGACCCAACGAGGCGCAAAACCTCAGGCTTATAAGGCTGGCCAGGTACTCGGGTACTGCCATTGTACCGAAACGAAGGCTCGAGGTAAGTACATCTCGCTACATCCATCTGAGTCGCTCCCTCAAACAAGTCCCCTAGCTTCTCGCATCCATGGATATTTGTCGAATTCCTTCTAATACTGGTGTCTCAGGCATAGGAGTGCGAGTAGCAACATACATTCAGGCTTGTACCGCCTTCATCATTGCCCTACTGGCACTAGCCTACCGTCCCCGTGATGTAAACACGGAATCGGAGCACCGAACGAAATTTCGCCCAAAGCTGAAGGATACAGTTGTGGCGAGCAACATAACTCTGTGCATCGTGTCCATCTCCGTCGTCGTGTCCGCCTTCATTGTTGCTTTCAACGATGAAGGAGGTTTAACGGTGTACCACGGACTTATCACTCGGAACATCCTTCAGTTGAATGTCCTCAGCTTGCTCTGGATAGCGATGTCTTATGGCGTAGTCCACGTCCAAGACTACGTCAACTTCAGACTGAACTTCCAGAACCAGGACACCTCGCAAAGCGCGGGAGCTCAAGGTCCGAGAAGTTCATGTCGGACTTTCTGGCTGGTTGTCAGAGATGCATTGCCCTTTTTCATCGCTGGTATCGTAACTGGTAGCTTTGGAATCTGGTTTTGGTCAGACCAAAGCCGCTTCGAGCGCTATTCAGAAGGATCGACCTGCATCCCCCAGACCATGTACTGGTTCTTCGTTCCTCTTGACAGCCACGACACTCGCATTCGCATCTTTTTCCTTGTTAACGATGCCTTACTCGCCTTGCCTATAACTTCACCCCTCGGCGCTATACTACTAAGCATAGTTGCCGTCTTGCTAGCCATCGCATTGGATAGGTTGGTCTTTGGGAGCACCTCTTCATCCCTCAATAACAAGGTTCCAAAACGGCCCTTCCGCGGTGTCTCTCTTGCCTGCGCAGTCTACATTTTCATTATGGCATTCTACATTTATTCTACTGAACAGACTATTCGGTTGAATCAAGGGGTTCTGGAAGATGGAGACGAGAAGATCTGGGGTTATGGTCAGGTGCTGGCATTGGTCGCTGCAATGTTAACCGCGGGAAAGTTAGTTTTCGATTTCTGTAGGTCGGCATTGGAAAAGAATGAAAACAGTGGACGTAGTGGGGAGGACAAAGACGAGAGGTTTGTTTTATGATAATTCCTTGAAACCACCCTTTACTAATGCTAAAGCAGTGAAAAAGGCTCAGAAAGAATCCTAGATTCAAACATGGGGTAACGTAACACGCGCCATTGCTTCGGTGACCTACACCTGTGCGCAGTGTGTATGGTTGTAAAGGAACTCGCTTTAGGATGTATACATGGATAACTTGTTCGCGCAGATAATTCGGCTGGGACACGAAGGTCAAGACTTAGTATATTGAGATATACAGTAACTACTCACCTGGGACACGAAGGTCAAGACTGAAGAGCTTGACCGTCGTATCCCGGGTTTCTGTATGTAGATTACATAATACAAGTTTCTACTCTACTTGGTCGGTCGCGTACTTCAACACTCCCCCTCGAACAAAGTAGAGTACAAATTAAGGAATAGAAACAAGTCCAAGTAGAAGAATCATCTTCTGGAACTTTTCACGAGGAAGAGCCTTGGTGAGTATGTCGGCAGGCATCTCGGATCCAGGAATATGAAGTACCGCAATTCGTTTGCTTGCAACTTCATCTCGTAGCCAGTAGAAGCGAAGGTCAAGGTGCTTGACTCTTCCATGATGGTCAGGATTGCGTGCAACTGACAATGCTGATTGGTTGTCGATATAGAGTTTCGAAGGATTAGGCAATGAATAACCAAACTCTGTGAGGAGATTGCGAAGCCAAAGAATCTCTTGTCCAGCAGAGACACTGCTAACGTATTCAGCTTCTGTGGTTGAGAGGGTGACAAATGCCTGGAGACGACTGGACCAGCTGATTGCTCCAGACCCCATCTTTACCACGAAACCACTAGTGGATCTACCGTTATCTGGGTTACCACCATGATCTGCATCACTGTAGGCAGTGAACAGTTCACCTTCATCCCATTCACGACTAGGACCATACTGAAGACACTGGTCCATAGTCCCTTTGAGATACCTGAGGACTCGTTTAAGGGCTGTCCAGTGAGTAGGTCCAGGGTTCTTGCTGAAGCGGGCAAGAACACTGACTGCATAGGCAATGTCGGGACGTGTGGCAATAGCAAGGTAGGAGATAGCACCAAGAATGTTCAGATAGGGAATGTTGCGCATTTCTTCCCACTCTGCTGTTGTTTTTGGTGACTGAGCTTCTGATAGGCGTATATTTGGATTGAGGGGTGTTGTAACAGGATTGCAATCTGACATGTTGGATTTCGCAAGCAGGTCCAGGATGTACTGTCTCTGTGAGAGAGCTAGAGTACGCTCTGAACGGTTACGCTTGATCTCCACACCAAGCAGGAATGTCTGTGGACCAAGATCACGTAGCTTGAAGTGAGACTTCAGCTCAGAGATGGTCTTCTGTACGTCGTCAATGTGCTTTGTAGCAATAGTCACATCATCAACGAATACAGGGATAATGATCCTGACATCACCCTTACGGTATACCCAGACACTGTGTTCACATTGAACACGTGTGAAGCCCATCTTCTCTGTGAGTACTGAGTGGAATTTGATATTCCACTGACGAGGGGCCTGCTTGAGACCATAGATGGACTTGAGTACTCTCCAGACACCATCAGTACCGTCGTCAAATCCCTCAGGCTGCTCCATATACACCTCCTCTTCCAAATCTCCATTAAGAAAGGCAGTTGAGATGTCTACACCCCATAGCTCTAGGTCCTCTAGTGCCCCAAGAGCAAGAATCGCCCTCAGAGCAGCCCATTTAGGTGTTGGTGAGAAAGTCTCCGTATAGTCAAAACCTGGACGTTGAGAGTATCCTTTGGCTACAAGGCGTGCCTTATACCTATCGATGGAGCCATCTGCTTGGTGTTTGACTTTGAATACCCATCGACTCCCAATGGCTTTGCGATGAGATGGCCGTGGAACAACTTCAAAGACACCATGTTCAATCAGGGACTGAAGTTCCTCGGTAGCTGCGGCAGTCCATCTACTGGCTTCCTCAGGAGGTAGCTTCATGGCATCATGATAGGTCTTGGGCTCAACAACTGAGGCGTGGAGGGACTGCTCTCGTACAAGTGCACAAGAGAACGCAATTTCGAGGGCCTTAGAGGCATCTATGAACTCTTCAGGCTCAGAGACAAAGGCCATCCCAGCAAGGATCTGTTGATCTGTGATTAGGGTATCATGTCCATCATCAAGATCCTCAGCAGATGAAGCAGTCTCGGGTGGCCATTGACCTTGATAGCCCCATGGTGGACGATTAGGGCCTGCATTTCGCCATCCACGTCCTGTGTTTGGTTCTGGTGCTATAAGACCACCACTACCTGGCAGAATGCGAGGTTCTTTGGGAGCAAGAATGGGAGATGGAGGTAGACTATCCTGGTTGAGTTCAGGCGATGGAGTGAGGGAAGAGAGGGGAGATAGGTCAGATAGTGTAGGAAGTGGTGATAAATCTTTAGGTGTGGTAACTTGTGGAAGTGGAGGCGAGTCTGGCTGTGAGTTAGACAATGGCAATGGTGACTGTGATGACATGGGTAAGGGCTGGTGTGCAGAGGGTAGCTCAGACACAGATGAAAGAGGAGCAGGATCAAACACTACTACTCCCCCTTGATCCAGCAGAGAAGGCATCTGTTGATTACCCGGTAAAACTCGCTCATCAAATGTAGCGTGACTAGAGATTATAAACTTCTTGGTGGTGGGATTCCAGAACCGCCATGCCTTAACGCCTTCAGGGTACCCAACAAAGATGCATCTCTGAGTATGGGACTGGAGAGCCTTGCGATCCTTCTTGGGAATAAGAACGTAGGCAAGAGAACCAAAGACACGGAAATAGTGGACGTCTGGAATCTTGCCGGCCCACGCTGTGTAGGGAGTGGAATCGGGGACATGAGAAGTTGGACACCGGTTGCGTACATGGACAAAAGTACGAGCTGCATGAACCCAGAAATGAGGAGGAAGTCTGCTCTCTTGGAGAAGAGTGGTAGCACCATCAGAGAGAGTACGGTTTGCTCGCTCAGCAACCCCATTCTCATGTGGTTCACCAGGTTGAGTCTGATCACGGCGGATCCCATGCTCATCACAGAACTTTTGGTAGTCAAGTCCCATGTATTCGCCACCAGCATCATCTCGAGTACACTGGATCCGCAGTCCCTCTGAGTTGTTCTCCACGTAAGCAACATAGTGCTTAAAGGCGCCAAAGGCCTCACTCTTCCTTCGGAGAAACTCGATATGCCAGTGGTCAGTAGCATCATCGACAAAGAGCATCCAGTACCGATAGCCCTCTGGGCTCTGTGTTGGAATTGGACCCTTAAGATCAGTGTGGATATAGGCAAGGCGAACAGATCTCCGTGATGAGGGCCCTCGAGGAATGTTATGACGGTGCTGTTTGCCTGCAATGCAGGGTTCACAGATAGGATCATGAGGGATGACTTTGAAGGACTCCAAACCCTTGACAAGATGATCAGAGATCATCCTGTTAATAACACGTACGTCACGGTGCGCGCAGCGGCGATGACCAAGGGCAGTGTCAAGAGGTAGAGAAGAGGCCACATAGGCAGCTGGTGAGGGGACCTCGGGCTGTTCGAGGGTAACACCATTGAGCTGACCAATATTCGAGTCAGTAATGGTGGCCGTGAAATGGACAGCCCCATGGTAAGAGAACTCCATAATAGAGTTGTGAATGCTGATAAGACACTGTTTCCGCCTTGTGAGATGGAAGGGAGAGAGTAGATTGTTTCGAAGAAGGGGTACATGGAGGACGTCGTGAAAATGAACATCCCTACTACCACCATCAGGCCTAAACACCACTATCCCTATTCCTGCTGAATGGATCACCCTATCATCTGCTAGTCGAATTGGTACCACATGCGGCGTATAGCACTTGAACCACTGACGATGTGGTGTCATGTGTGCAGAGGCTCCTGTGTCGGGGTTCCAGTAATTGACATAGGGGGAAGAAGGATTGGTACTTGCTTTGGTGGCAGTCTCCTCTGAGGCAGTGTTAGCCTTCCCTTTCCCAGCTCGCTTAGCTGCTGTCTTCTCCTGGGCCTTCCTGGCTGCATGCTTCTTGATGTTGCAGTCACCCTCTGTATGACCAAGGTGATGACAAAAAGGGCATCTCGACTCCATTGAAGACGACGAAGGTGTCGGAGAAGGAGAGTGTGTGATACGAGGAGAAGCATAGCGAGCTGCAGCTGCTAGGTGAGCACGACTTTGACGGTTGGATTCATGTTGCTGAAAGGCAGCACGAATCTCTGTAACAGAGAGCGAGTCCTGGACAGTAAGAGTGGTGACAAGACTGTCATACTCTGCAGGAAGGGAACGAAGGAGTGACATGGCTTCAAGGTCCTGATACAGGGAGTCGAGAGTATAGGGTTGAGAGGAGAGTAGGAGGTGACTGGGACCTGAGAGATAGGTAGGCGTAAGGGCCTTGAGTTGAACGACGGCGGAATGAACACGAGCAGAGAAGGTCATGAGATCCTCATCCTCCTCCTTCTGAACAGACAAGAGACTGTTCAAGGCATTGAATCGATTCCCAGCAATCTGCTGGTTGTGCAGCCTCTCTAACTTCCTCCACAGCTGCCTGCCATCCATGAGGCAGTCCTGCACATGTTGCTTCTGTGACTCCTCCAGCGTCATCCACAGAGCTCCCCCTGCCTTCCTATTTGCCCTCTGCCACTTAGCCAACCCAACTGGATCAGTCGGAACTGGGTCATCTCCAAGCACGACATCGTAAAGATCTATGTTGATGAGATAAGCTTGGGCATCTTGAGACCAGCTCGAGTAGTTGGCAGGGGTTAATTTTGGGAATGTGATTTTCGGAAGATTGTTAGTGGAGTCTTCCGACATGTTGCCTTTAGAGGGCGTGAGTCAAGACGTCGACGTGCGGGAAGGAAAAAATGATGATGGAAAAAATTGCGGAAGGTTGACGATTACGTCGAACGACTTCGATGCACGGGGCCCGTAACCTGTTCGCGCAGATAATTCGGCTGGGACACGAAGGTCAAGACTTAGTATATTGAGATATACAGTAACTACTCACCTGGGACACGAAGGTCAAGACTGAAGAGCTTGACCGTCGTATCCCGGGTTTCTGTATGTAGATTACATAATACAAGTTTCTACTCTACTTGGTCGGTCGCGTACTTCAACATAACTATGCCGGGACATACTATATCTAGCTTCGACCTTAACGTCCGTGCATATATATTGTCATCCATTTCTTGTCCGTTTTGAATGCATTGCATCTATTGTCAGTAAAGCAAAAGCGAGCAGATCACGAAAATCTGATGGGTTCATGGAAGTCGCAAGAAAAGAGGTTGAAGCTGTTGAAAACATAAGCGCCCAGAATTTCGAGACTATTACTCCCATCATGCACTGTTATGTCCTGTCTCAAGGTTCTGAATCAGTGCTTGGCGGTTTACTGTGAGTCAGAGGATCTCCAAAGCCCCTTGATCGACTCGGTACCACCATAAAATCAGCCCTCCTAGATCCTCCTCTCACCAACACCACCACCGTTGTACCTTTCATTGCAAACCGACAAATGTCGCCGACAGGCCCATTATACAGTGATTCAGTGGAAACCATCGTAAGTCATTACCCACTCATCGTCCCATTCAAACGTGCTCATTATAACACCAGGTAGTCACAAATAATTCCCTGGAACTGCGGTTTAGCAACTGGATACAGAAAATCCGCGAGGTAATTCTTGGCTCAAAAATTCAACTCCCCGGCTAACGTGTTGGGACTTCGGAAACAAGCAGAGATAAGGGAAGAATGCAGAAGGATAAGGGAAGAGCAACGAGAGATACGAGAAGAACAAAAAGGCATAGAGGAGCGTCTCGACTACCACGGCAGTCTGCTGTTTGGATGCGAGATCGTTTCGTGGTTAATTGAAGGTGTGTACTTTGTTACCTCTTTTTATATCTTTGCTTCTCAACGCATTAACAGCTTGCAATGCTGCTATAGCAAAGCATCATCCCGACGTCTTCGCCCTCATCGACCGCTTTCGATGGCTAACATCTATACTTGGAATACCCATCGACTTCACCGGCAGCAGCCGTCTCTGGTGCCGGCCTCGCTGAAGTTTCCGGGTACGAGGTACCTTAAAGAGCATGAACAAGACTTGCTTTCCCAAATCGACGTGAAAACGATGGACTATATCGATAATTGTTGCGGGAAGAAATTCTTTCAAGAACTCGGCAGATTGCTCAGTAATGTCGACTGCCACGATCTTCTCATTGCAGCAGTAGCGCTCGAGACGTTGACTATCGTTAGAGGAGTGGACAGAAACACTGTTACCTATTTCCCCTTCGAGGAAGGAGAGGTCATCGCATTCCTTGACAGTAACCTTGGCTCAGGGGATATAGGAATAGAGGTAGTAGGGGGAGCAAAGTTAGCTTTAAAGGAGCATAGTAAGAACCAGGTTTGCGGCTTCACAAACTCACGTCGATGGTAGAGAAGGCCACGAATCTACTCCATTCGTAAGCAGACCGCCTGCCCCGCTCAAACATCAGTTAGAATGGTGATAGAACTTGAAGTATAATACATAGAATACATCTTAGTTACCCTATTAAGCACTGTTGCCACTCAATCAAACCTGAACGTCAAAAGCATTGCTCTGCCACCCTTCTTTCTTTCTCTCCGCGTCTGCTTTCATCGCCACTGCATCACGGAATGACTGAACCTGCTTCTTTCCTTCCTCGATCGTACCCATCACCTGATCCTTCAAGTCGTCGGTATCCACATTGGGTGTAGCCTGAATGTCCACATCCATCTCATCTGCAACCTCTCCTCCGACTCTCTTCAACCTTTTACTCACACTTTCAGACGCGGTACCCACTGGACCCCTCTTCTCACCACTGAGAATCTGTGGCTCAGCTCCGACTGCAAGGCCAACGCTACCGCTCTTCCTCTCCCCAGTCTCCAGGTCAATCTTCTGCTCTTCAATGACGAGGCCAGTCCCGGTGGCTTTCCAATTAACATCCCTGTTCCTGCTTATACCTTCTCTCCTCATCCTACCCAGTTCGGAAATAACAGCTGCCGTGAACGCCGTTCCACCTCCGAGGCCCGTATCCTCAAAGACCTGTGCCCTCTTGGAGATATCGTACGCCAACCCGTCAATGAACTCGAACGCGTTCTGGATTTGGGAAGATAGCGCCCGCTCTAGAGCGTCTCGGAACCTCATTACGAAAATGGGCTTGAACATGCTGAGTATGATTTGATGATTCGACTCCTTGACTTCCAATTCGACATCTTCGGCGATAGCAACAGAAACCCGTTCGACAACGTGGAATGATCGATGAAGTTCACGTTGGGAGATCGTCGTCTTTCTTCCGGGAATGGGCTTATTCGTCATCGAACTCGAAGGTGTGACTTGGGACGTCTTTTGCGCATCTGAACTGACAGGAGCCAGGGTTGTTTGTGCGGAGGCGGGGATAAGACGTATTTTAATGTCGACATCGAGACCTTTGGGCGGAAGAGTGAAGGTGACAAGGCCGGTGTAATCTTTGGGCGCGACAGTGGCTGTTTTATCGCGGTAGAAGAATGATACGTCTTTAAGCGCCAGTTGAACGGCCTGAGCACGAATATGCGTAAGGGTGCCGATTTGGGTCTCTGTCGAGGCAGGAGAATCGGATGCCGGGGCAACGATATCAATATCGGTGATGTTGCGGATGTAGATGTGGGAAGGAAGTATCTGGAACGACGAGATGTCGACATTCTCGAGGACAAGCTCGCTTTCTTGATCCTTGAACTCAATCCTGAACATAGACGGGGTGAGCGTCCGCATCAAAGGAGACAGGGTGTGCATACCTTGGTATTGGGACGTCCTTCAGCATGTTGATAAGCTTGGGTGCATCTATATGAACACGTTAGCATAGAAGCGTTAAGATCAGGACACTCAGACTTACAAACTCGGGTTATATCCTGCCAGAACCAGGTAACTTTCTCGACAGCAGCTTGGAGGCCCGTCTCAGCCTCTGTGCTGCCCTCTACAAGGCCCTGTTCGATAGCCTGTCCCAACTTAACGTGCGCCTCTCCAAGCCTATTCAAATCCTCATCGTTCTTCAGCCCTTTCTGGAAAGCTTCACTCTCTTTCTTAAACTTCTCCAGATCACTCTTCCACTTCCTACCAAAATCGGAATCGGCGTCCAGCATCTGCTTCCACCTCTGCCTGAGGTCCTTACGAGCCTTATTCGAAGCCTCGGATCGGGTATATCCGGGCTCGTCGAGGCTCTTGCGTAGATGGGCAAAGAAGTCGTCAAACCACTGACGTAGGTCAGCGTCTTCGCGAATGTCGAGAGTACATTGGCGGAGAGTGGAAATGAGAGCCGATAGTGAAGTGTGGGAAAGGCGTTCAAGCAAGGTTTGAATAGCACGAAGTGCCTTTGGGATGTGTTGCTCTGGTGTAGGATCGCTGACAAGGGAGTCGAGAGAATCAGAGTTGGATTTAGCAGTAGCATCGAAGCCCCGAGTAACCCATTTGTTCAAGGTGTTGAAGAGTGTATCGAGGGATTGATGATATTCTTCATCTTCTTGGGCCCGCTCACACATCTATAATCGACAGGGCGTTATTCAAGTGTTACAACACCACAAACGAAAGTAGCTTACGCGATAGAACGAATCTTGAAGTTTGGAGCTGGCACGGTTGGCAATATCAGAAGCCTTCGCAGCGCCTTCCTGGGTACCGCCAATGACAGAAGTTCCAGCATCCTTGAGTGTATCCATGCCGTGCTGGAAAGCGACTTTGGGGTCTTCCTCCTGCTTCAACCTCTCCTTGTCCCGTCCAATCGTGTCACGCTCTCCTCGTTGTACCTCTTCGTCGATTTTCCGAAGAGACTCTTTGGCCTGTGCTGCTGATGCCTCGACGACTTCTGCGGCATCCGCCAGTGATAGGCGAGCAAAGGAAGAGAAGTCGTAGAAGAGAGAAGATGATTCAGAGGCGACACTTTGCCAGAAAATCTGAAGAATGGTGCGTAAAGAAGAACGGATGTTCTTCAGATCTTTCGTGGCTTCATCGGTGTTGACGGATGCGTCGAGTTCGCTTTCAGAATAATTGGCTTCTGAGAGATGATATAGAGCTTCTTGGAGTACATTGTCCTCTGTGCAAAAGGCGTAAAATGAATAAATGTAGATCCGGTAAACACAAAAAACGTACTATTCTTGTGTTCACCGAGTTGCTGGTATGCAGTCGCGATATCGCGTACCCTATCAGCAAGAATACGACCCTGGCGGCTTAGATTGTCGCCTGACGAGGGTTCTGCCTGGGTAACAATATCCTTCTTGAAATATTCAAGGAACTGGTAGATTTGTTGGTGAGAAGGAAGCTTTCCAGCTTCGAGAGCAGCTGTAATGTCGATGGCTTTGTTCATGGTTATGGTGAACACCCTTCTTGTGCCAGAAAGTCTTTTATAACCCCCTAGGACCCTACATCGTCATAGACATCGACACGATCTCCCTCGCAAACATTACGCCAAAGAGGAGTCACCAATGACGCGAGAGTAGTTTTGGCGTTTTGCGAGGTCTTGTGATGGTTTTTCAACACCTTTGAATCGCCAGGCAGATTATCAATGATGCCCGAATCGAGTATTATACTTCTTCGCGACACACCGAGAGTGCCTGCAACGGCGGATCTCAAACGAATTCTCCGCCCACACCTGGGCGTTGACACTTCCTGGTGCAAGCTTCGATGAATTTTTATGTTCCGATTCGAAGCGTAAACTGTATGAACATAAGAATGACGCGTTCGAGTATCCTTGTTCTTGAAGCCTTCAAGTTGGGCATTGCATCGAGCCAAGGAGCATTACCTCGATCAAAGCGCTGTTCGGACATCATTCATTAATTCATGAACACGTCTTCTAGTTGAACACTGACCTTGTTTGCCTAGTAAATGTACTCTGCAACGTTCTGTATCCAGCGAGATCCGTGCATGGCCTAAACATGGTCAACGGGGAAGACAAAAGGACCGCGACGAAAATTTCCCACGCCCAACCTTGCATGTGAACGCACTCCTTCACGGATATAGTCAGCCATTTCGAAGCTGGGAAGATCATGGCCTCTTATAAATCCTCGCATTATCAGGGAATCTTCAGAGATGCCCCCATTCACACCCCTCATCATCAACGGTCAATCCGTTTCATCCAGTACCGGGGCTCAGTACGAGGTCAAGAATCCCTTCTCTGGCGAAGTAGTTGGTCTAGCTGCGTCCGCTAGCAGTACCGACTGCAAAGCTGCAATTACCTCAGCCTATAATGCATTCAAGACATGGGAACAAAGTACCCTCGCTACTCGTCGAAGTATTCTTTTACGTGCAGCAGACCTCGTCGAGACGGATCGGTACAAGGACATGATTATCCAGGCTGTTCAGGAGGAGACGGCAGCGAGCCACGAGATGGCAATGTTCAATTGGGTTACTAGTGCAGGATTTTTAAGATCTTCGGCAGTACTGACGAGGGATTTGGGCGGGGAAAGGTTTCCATCTGATAGAACCCCTGGTGTTAGCGTGCTCACGGAGAAGAAGCCATTTGGTGTAATGTGCGTGTTATCTCTCTTACATTCATCTTGAATCAACTTATCTGCCAATAGATTTACTCAGTCACCCTGGAATGCCCCAATCGCACTCACTCTCCGTGCAGTCGCCGTACCTATCCTCTGTGGAAACACTGTCGTCTTCAGACCCTCAGAACTCAGTCCACGTAGCTGCGCCATCGTCTGTGAGCTCTTCAAAGAAGCGGGATTACCAGACGGTGTCTTCAACTTCTTGTCTATCTCAAGTCAAGATACCCCAGAAAGGACAAAAGAGATCATCGCAAATTCGTTAGTGAGGAAGATCACAGTTAGTTATCTGCTTCCCTTCCATTTCTCTTGCTAATGATATTCTTCTAGTTCACCGGTTCGGACCGCGTAGGGCGAATCATAGCCATGGAGGCTGCAAAGCACCTCAAACCCTGCGTTCTAGAATTAGGCGGCAAAGCCCCTGCTGTGGTACGTGCTCCCTCTCTGTTGCCTTCACCGACTCATTTCCTGCTAGGTCTTGAACGACGCCAATGTCCAAGAAGCTGCCAAACACATCCTCACAGGTGCCATGCTTCACTCTGGTCAGATATGCATGTCCACCGAACGCGTCATTGCACAAAGCGGTGTCGCCGAAGACCTGTTCGCAGAAATCTGCGCTCTGGCCAATAAACTCAAATCCACCAACAAACTCGGCGCTCTCTTCTCCGAGAACCACGCCGAGTCAGTACTAAGCCTCGTTCGTGAGGCGCAAAAAGACGGAGTACAAGTTCTAGTTGGAGATGTCTCCAGGAAAGGCGCTGTGATTAACCCGCATGTCCTTTTAGCAGAGAAACCCCAGATCGGGCAGAAATTTTGGGAACGAGAGTCGTTTGGGCCTGTGCTGGTGGTTACGGTTGCGGAGAGTGTGGATGAGGCGGTGAATTTGGCGAATGCGTCAGATTATTCGTTGACTTCGTCGTTGTGGACGTCGGATTTGTATTTGGCCCAGCAGGTTGCGAGTCGGATTAATGCAGGTGCGTTTCTAGTATTTCATTGCAATGAGTTTCCGTTGATGGAACTATAGGATACACGAATATTAATGGGTCGACTATTCATTCTGAGCCGACTTTGGGGTTGATTGGGTTAGGGTGCGGCGGTCTTCTTTTTTGGTTCTTATCGTCGCTGACTTTGAATACAGAGGCTCCTCAGGATACGGGCGCTTCGGAGTGGACGATTTCACCTATGCAAAATCCATTGTCATTCATCCCCTTGGGCAAAAGTCGGTGCTATTCGGGTGAGATGTTGTACACAAGTAAAGTCGAACATGTATAAGCAGACCACTTATCTGCAAGATCTACCAATTATGCCGTTTCCTCCACCAATCATACCTAGTACAAGTGTAATGAACAGTCGAAGGAATCAAATATAGCAGGATCACGCCGGTATCGAGTTCGCGTCTTACGAAAAGGGATTTTTTTGGGACCCGGTTAATTTCGGCGCTTGCTGGGCACCCGTCCCTTAGAAAACAGGAACCTACTCATGTATCCAAAACTCTCATCTCTGAGTGTTTGATATTGATCGTGTTCACACCTGGACATGACAAGTAACTTGGAGTGGGTGTTTTTTTTTCTGCCACTACACTACAAATGAGTCTGATCCTCTCACTAGCTCGGAAACGAAGAGCTGCTCCAAACAGGGCTACCTTCCTATTCTTCCGGAAGACCAGCCTCCGCCGAGAGGCCGCAGCATTGTCAATGGTCGTCGTGTTCCTACATATATCTTAGGCTGGAAGTTATCAAGGGAAGAGCTGACCGAGATAGTACCCGACAAAGAAGAAAGGGAGGCCTCTGAAGGTATTTGCAGTGCTATCGGTAGGAGATGGGAGACAAGCAGCGTGTCAAAGAAGTACTCAAAGTAAGCATTCGCGTCATATTATAGCACTCAAGTCTAACTGCGATACAGGGACAACATATACATGCGTCCCGATTACATGTTTTCCGGCATGGTGCACGGAGACGTGTTCCTTGCTCATAGCAGCTCGTGCAAGTATACATATCCTCCGCAATACATCGACGACGTGATGGAGTTGTACAACATCAAGACACGACCGGCATGGTACAGGCTTGGCTAGCGTGTACTAAATGATCGTTGGTATAAGAGTGGAAGCTATGTGTTGCTGTTTATCCGTGATATATTTACGAACATCCACCGGTGCACAACGGTGGTACTCGTTGGCGTGTTTACGAGATCGCGCGTCGACAGCAAAGGAACTTGGCCTTATTAACCCTATTTCTCGTGTAGCTTCAGCATCTAGATATTCAACGAGGGGTTAACCGGTTATAACGCGTGCAAAACACCCTTTGCCTAATCCCGGATCAACGCAGTACCGCCAGCGTCTGTCCGTAGCTCCAGCTTCCTTCTCCTTCGTCTTCCCGCGCGCCATCGTGATAGCAAGTTGACGATAACGAGGAGAGTCTAGACTCTAGAGCGAATATTGCCATCGGTTGATCCCGGACCACGTGGAGTAGCGAGTCACACTGTGTATCACGGGCTATCACGGGGTGTCACATCCTGTATGTAACACCCTTGAAAAGGAAATTTTTGGGTCTTTTCACCGAGCGCTTGGTTGGTCGCCCCTGAAAAACGTATCGAGTCTCGCACTAGTACTTGGACATGACACGTAACATGAACTCGGAGTGGGTACTTTCTTTCTGCCACTACACCACATACCGTATTCTGACCCTCTCACTAGCTCGGAAACGAAGAGCGGCTCCAAACGATGCTACCCTCCTATTCTTCCTGAAGACCAGCCTCCGCCGAGAGGCCGCAGCATTGTCAATGGTCGTCGTGTTCCTACATATCTCTTGGGCTGGAAGTTATCAGAGGAAGAGTTAATTGAGATGGTGCCCGATGAGAAAGAAAGACATTGCTATGTTGGCATTCGCAGCGCTATCGGTAGGAGATGGAACAGTAGTAGCGCGTCAGAGAAGTACTCAAAGTAAGTGTTCGCGTCATATTACAACACTCAGTTCTAACTGCGATACAGGGACAACAGGTACATGCGTCCCGATTACATGTTTTCCGGCATGGTACACGGAGACGCGTTCTATGCCTACAGCAGCTCGCGCAAGTATACATATCCTCCGCAATACATCGACGACGTGATGGAGTTGTATAACATCAAGACACGACCGGCATGGTACAGGCTTGGCTAGCGTGTAATGCATGATACATGATTGTCTGGGCGATTGAGAAGCATCTGCAGGAATGGAAGTTGTATTTGGGTTGCTATTGATATCCATGATGTGTGTATAGACATTCGCTGGCGCACAGCTGCGGTAGCCTTCACGCGTTCATTTACCTCCTCTTTGGCAGAACTCCGCGCTATTCAAACTTTAGACACTCGGATGGCTACGCAAACCTCGCTGTGTCGTGTGTGGTGCCCACGAAGAGGCTCACGACATCCAATTGAAGGACGTCTCGGAATCCATAAAGGCAACGCGCCGTATACTGAGTAAATCGTCTCGATGTTCTTTACAATGAGGCCGCATCGGTTCCGGTGCGTCGTATAGTTTGAACTCCTGCGTCTCTGAGTGAGACTGCAGAGGAACTAGGCCCGATTTCCTGAGATCTGTCGTAGCTTCAGTATTCAATGATGGGCTATCAGGCATTCAAAAGACTCACTTGTCCAAGACACCACTCTCATCCTTTGCCTCCACATTTTCAACCTTGCTAGGGCTTCGAACCAAAACCCATACGAACTTCACAATGTCCCATCCCAACATGGCTACTGACATCGACGCAGTGATCAAAGCCAGTGTTTGCCCATAACTCCAGCTTCCTTCCTCGTCATCTAACAGTACGTTCAAACGAATAGTCTGCTCCGTGGAGTAGATGTAAAAAGCCATAGGAAGAACGTAGGCTCCCCCGCCTAGCCCAGCAATAAAAGCGACGAGACTGATGGTAGGCCAAGGCGGAGGCCCCAATGCGCCCCAGATGGTCAGAGGGATGAGGGGAATGGCAGCTATCATGACAGCAACACTCAATAGAGTGATAGCAATAGGTGCGGTGAGAGGGAAGACAAGTAGAGAGTTGTACGCAAGGAAAAAACGGCGGATGTGTTTGTTATGGCTGTTCAGAGGTACGAAGAACCAGTACATCGTCTGAGCGATGCACTCTGAGTCCTCAGCGTAGCGCTCAAACCGACTTTGGTCAGACCAGAACCATAGTCCGAAGCCCCCAGCCAAGCTTGCGTGAACGACAAAATGAACAGCACCACTGAGAATCTGTTTGAACAGATTTCGAATAGCAGCTTCGATATCACCCGTACGGCTCGTTGTAGAGTTCGTATCGGTCATTAGATTCGAACTTGACACGGATCCAGAATCCAACCCGGAATCAGAAGTCATATCGTTGATCATGACGGTGAAGAAATCCATTTCGGGTGACTGGTGTGTGAAAGCGATGACGAACCATATCAGAAGGGAGCTGAGGCTGTTCAGCTGGGCGAGGTTCAGGGTCACCAAACCATGATAGACCGTCAAGCCCTCCTTGCTAAAAGCCAGCACGAGAGCTGATATTAAGACGGAAATAGATGCTACGGACAGCCCATTACGGAGTCCAACAAGTGTGGATTTGAATTCGGGGAGAAGGGTTGATATGTCGATTCGTCGAAGGCCTGGCGCAAGTGATGGGAATCCGTCGGTTTGTTCGTCTTCGGCAGTGAGCTTGGAGAACATTTCCATGAAACGGTAGGTGATTGCGAGCAGGGTGACAAGAAAGGTGGTACATGCTTGCATGTACGTCGCTATCCGCACTCCGAGGCCTGCAATATCTGAGTTTGAAGGGATTGGGCAGGCAGACTCCATGGCGGTGAAAGCCTATCATAATGATTACTACCCAAGCCAGACGTAGAACCTGGAATACTCACAGATCCCTTGAAACTTCTATCACTTGTAGTTCACCTCGCCCTTGGCTGAGTGGGGGTTGTTAGGAAAGAGTATTGAAGCCATTGAAGCGCCGTCGCATTGAACCTGCACAGCGGTCCATGACATTGATCGAATCAGTGATAGGGAAGGGTAAAATAAATAAGTACTATACCTTATTCAGGCTCTTCAAACTCGATATGCATCGTGTCGAGGGGAACCCAGAACTCTCGCTGGAAAAGGACAAGTGGAAGAGGCAGTGACTGCGAGAACAAGAAAAATTTTCGGCGCTTATCCCAGGCTTATCCTCTTTCTTCTGTTCCTCCATCACAACAAGACCCATGGGCGTCGTAATCCATCCTATGCCTCGGGATGAAAGCTTACACGAGATAAACTTCTTGAAATTGGCTTGAAATAGGCTCCGAGGAAAAAGATAGAACCAGCTTGGGTAGAATTGCCGCTGTCGTTCGGGTTTGGATCCTTGGATAGAGAGTAGCGGGTCTCAAAAGTTGAAGTGAGTGTTCTTGGAAATTGGCTGCCTGCAATCACCTTATATCTGATGTACTTAGGGAAATCATGCGAACCGACTTCAAGGGTTGAACGTTGAACGGTAGCCGCGGGCGCTTTACCGCTTCTCCCATGGAGCCGTATATCATGCTGCTAGGTGACATGATGGAGAGGGATGTTTCTGTATATGATGTTTCATCTGCGACCTAGAATATCAGTATAGTGCGCGATCATATATGGGAGACAACAGACGTGCGCATGTGTTAGAACGAGTGCTCGTGGTCAGTGGAGGCGCACTAATCGTCGTTTCTTAGTATATAGTAACGGTCACGATTCTCGTTTAAATTGTCCAACATTCGACTTGATTTCTGACTTACCTTCTTCAACGTCAACATGAACACTTCTCTTGAAAGCATTATGGACTATTCAGACATTGGTGAACGCCGGTATGTTGTCCATGTCCCTGCATGGTACCTGATGTTTCCTCTCATTACGAGTTTCGACCGAATAGCGTGCCTGCCCTACAGGATTTGGAAAAGCGTCTCGGCCCTCTTATGCTCGCGGAAAACACTCCACCGGCCGCATCTCAAGTCAATGGATGGCGACTAATAAGTCCTCTGTACGGGCTAGGCTGGAAGTTCACATCGGAGGAAAAACTCGAGCTTGCTAAACTCGCGCTTGCTGCCGAGGATGTAGCCAGAAACAGAGATGATCTCGCCAATGCTCTGGGTGATATATGGCTGAAGAGCGAACTTTCGACTCGATATCAGTAAGTTGTCTGATTTTACAATTCTCAATATCCCTAACAATAATAATTACATAGTTGGAGAGATCAGCCCGACTATAAGAACACTGGTACAGTGCATGGCGCTGTTTTCGTCGTCCGAACCAATACGAAGCCAATGTGTTCCGAGAGCTTCATTACTGAGGTGATGGAACTGTACAATATCAAGAAACGGCCCAGCTGGTATATCTTCGCCGATGTGTAGTATTAGGCATCTTCGCGAAGATGATATGTGGACTGCCATAACTTACTAGATTATTGCCGACACGAGTTACATGTGATATGATATGTGGGTCAACGGAGACGAGCCCCAAGGCACGGACGTGCTTGAGTTGGCCAAACCACAGCTGAAATACACGTCGACACTTCGACGAGCTTGATTCCCTAGGTCTTCTGGCTGGTGTTTTGTCCCGATGCGACGGAGGCCGAAGAAAAATCTACAATTGTATTATATTCACCAATAATGATCTATGATGTGTCTATATAGGTCAGACAGTCCCTCAAAATGAGCATTTGAGAAATTTCCTACGCCTGAACATGGCAAGATGCATGTCGCTTGAAAATTCCGGATGAATGTGAAGCTACGTCCCTTGGCAGAGTACACGGTGAGGTTATCCTTGTTTAAACCAGCTCGGAATACCCTGGAAGTCTACGACATCCAGGGATGTTCAAAGTGGTTCATGTTTCTGAGTATGTAGATGGTTGTGAGGATACGAGAAGGAGCCGTATATCATGCCGCTTGCTCGGAGATGATTCTTTCTGTATGACTTTTCATCTACGACCTGAGATATCAATTAGTGCACAATCCTATACTTATGGTGGGAGACAACTAACGGACGTTCCAAAGGAAGACCGGGAATAAGAGCATGGTCCCTTGTGATGGTGGTGGTCAAGAGCAGGGAAAAAGCGAAAGCGCCTATTAGTATGTGACTACTATCTCTTGAAGAGACTCTTCCTCGACGTACCTCAGTCGACATTCAAAGCCCCTTCGTGATGGCTTCGCAGCTGGTGAGTAGATCCTGGGCGTCATATTTCTACACTACCTACCGAAGTTTAATTTTCAGTCTCTGCATCGACCCCATTCACTAGTCCAACCAAAGCCCGAACTCCTTCTCAGCAGTCGCCTCGGTCGGGTACAGACGTCCTCTAGTCAATATTCAGGGCATTCCATACAGTGTTGGGCTCATTAGGTGGTTGGAGGACTCAGATTTGGGACTGTCTCAGTGAGACACCGACAGTCTCAGACAGGTGCAAGACTCAGACACAGGCAGAAAGAGGATATAAACCAGGCTCTCTCGACAGAAAGGACCAGAACAACTTTACAAGTTACCTCCATCTTCGAATCTTTTTGAAGAGACCCCAAGTCATAACTCAAACCAAACTCATTCTCACTATACACCCACACACAACTACATCTGTCCATCATGGAAGAAGATCGCGAGTGCTACTGTGCCATCTGCGACGAGTACTTCTGGTGCCTCGAGGAACGAGCAAGCCATATCCAGTCGTCCAGGCGCCATCCGAAATGTGAGGTCTGCAACAAACGCTTCCTCAATCATCATATCTTGCGTATGGTAAGTCCCCCGTCTCATTCTCCTTCAGAACCTGGTCTTCTAACTGTTCATTATAGCACTACATTCGTGCCCCTCACCACTTCTACTGCGTCACATGCGAAAGACATTTTGAAACCCTTGCCGGTTTCCAGGTCCACTGCGACCGTGCACCAATTCACAACGACAACTATGACGAAGGGGAGAGCTACGAGGGAGAAGGCAGGGAAGATGAGATCGGGCTCGAACTATACCCTGATGGTCTACTCGAGACACGAGAACTCGGTCGTGGGCTACAGGCATACGAGACGCTTGATGCATATGATCTGGAGCCGGCGGAGGATCTGGGTGATCCACCGTTTGAGCCCAGTGAAGATGAAGAGGAGGAATTCGATGAAAGTGAAGAAACAACAGAAGAGTTCGAGTGTCCAATGTGCGAGGAGGGGGACAAACCAGTGTGCTCGACGGCGTGTGGACATCTTTTCTGCGTGTCTTGTATCAAGTCGGCTCTTCATTACACGGGACAATGTCCGATTTGCAATGAGCCTGGGGAGGTAGAACAATTACGGAGAATTTTTGTATCGTGTACATGATTGCTTGTGCACAATATGAAACAAATGCAGATACTTTTACAGAGTCGGAGCTCCCAAAGGCTGTGCGTAAGGGATCTTCTGGTAGGTTCCTGCCATCGCCATGCCCGGAAAGGTGCTGGTTCCGTCGCCCTAGAGGTTCTGCTTTCAATACACTCATGATATTATTGCGGAAAGAGTAAAAACATACGATAAGCGAAGTTGGGAATCCAACATCAAATGGAACCTGACTCTCCAAGAACTTGATTTGCTCAGCTGTCAGGGTGATGTCCAATGCTTCGAGGTTTTGCTGTAACTGTTCGACCTTGCGACCTCCAATGATAGGAAAGACATGGGCCGTCTTTTGCATAATGTATGCGATAGCAACTTTATGTCGTCGTTAGTTAGACTTAGATCACTAAGAGACAGACCCGTACCTGAAGTAATGTTTTTCGCGCCAACTTCACCTGCAACTTTCTCCAAAGCTCTGCAAATCTTGACCTCGGCTTCGTTACGCTTCCAGTCGCCGAACATCGTACGACCCCCTTCACCGGATTGGAGACGCTTCTGCTCTTCCGCGTCCGTGCGAAGTTTTCCTCCCGCGAGAACGCCCCACGGAGCTAATGCCATTCCTAAAGGGACTTGAATAAGCCTTTCGCTCGGATTACAAACTAACAGGAAATCTACCAACCAAAGTCTCTGGCCATAGGGATGATATCACGCTCGAACGACCTTTGCATGATATTCCACTCTCCTTGATATACCACAAACGGAGTCTTGCCATGGTCTTTGGCGTATTGGTTTGCTTTCGCTACCAACCATGCAGGGGTATCTGACACGCCCTGGAGTTGAAGATATGTCAGATCCATACATAGAATACTGAATAAACGATACAGACTAAATAAAGAACTTTGCCTTGGACTACAAGGTTATGCAGGCCATCCATGACCTCTTCGATAGAGGTATCCCAGTCCCACCAGTGTAGGTAGAGTAGGTCGATGTATGTTGTACGGAGCTTCTTCAAGCTGGCTTCAACGGAACGTGTCATGCTCTTGATGTTATTGCCCACAAGCTGGACTTTCTGCTTGACAGAAGGGTCGGCGCGTTTGTAGAACGTCGTGTACTGTTCAAGATGTTATGTGAGTATCATAATGGTCGTGAAAGAGACAGATTAAAGGAACCTTGGTTGCGATGAAAAGCTGGTCGCGGATTCCACGTTGTTCTGCCCATTCACCGATGTACTCTTCCGAGCTTTCGTCCTGGCTGTCGAATAAGAAATGCATTCAGCGGTTGATCGATGCCAAATGGAAGTAAAACACGTACTAATTGCTGGCAGTATCGATGAAGTTTCCCCCCATGTCGAAATACGCGTCGAGTAGTTTGAAGCTGGATTCTTTGTCCATGGAACCCAGGAAATCGTTCCATTTGTCGCCGATGCTCATGGCACCGAGACAAAGGGGCGAGACGTGAACGCCTGCTCTAGCGGACAAAGTACGATAGATGCCGAGCTTGGTTGGTGGAGGTGGTGCTGGAGCGAATGCTGACATTTTTGCGAGTGAGTTATAAGCCTGATAGTGCTGGTGGTGGTTGTATATCTTGCAGTCGCTTTTCGTCTGCTTTTAAGGCCAAAGAGTAATCCTTTGCCTTCCAGATGGAGAATCGATAGAGAATGTACGTGTCTGCACTTCTATGCGAATACCTTCCGCTATCCTTGTGGATAGTAACCGAAGCCGACATGTCGACAAAAGGCGTTGAACGGTGTTTCTGGTATCCTTGACACGAGCCGAACTTTATTGATTAGACACATTTCACAGGACGACGGCCTAGTTCGGTGACATTCGGTGTTTTCAAGTCCTCAAGAGTGTATACTGAAAAAGTCCGAAGGGTCAGTGAGGCGCTTGGCGATTCTGGAATTTGAGTTACCGGTCTGGTGATGGTCCATGATCAAGATGCGAGAAAATGCGACCAGCCATCAATATACTTTTACTCGTTCCATCACTTCATAGACCGCTTTCTAGACTGTCTCAACACCCTTGAATTCAGTTTAAGGACTCGGCATCTTTCAGGGCTATCATATTCCGCATTATCTCGCATAATATCGTACTCTGGAGAAGCAGAATTGAAGAATCCTATGAGCCAAACTTAATGCCCGCTAGGAAATCTGTGGGATACCCATGGTGTGCAGCCCTTGTGTTATGGATTTGGATGAACACTGGGAGGTCTTGAGATTTATTACAATAATATGTGCTTGCTGGATAGGAACTCAATTCGCAGATATCGATGGTACAAGGTACGTACACAAATTTTACTCTGCATGCACATTCTTACAATACATAGGTCACATAGAACTGTCGTCAAGACTGGCTACCCCAAGAAACTAACTTCGCCCCAACCCACCGTATCGGCGAGTTCGCCTCATTCAAGACCATGACACCAAAAGTCTTTTCTTGAGCCAAAGAACACGCATCTGCAACGAACTGTTCCTGTCCATCTAATACGAGCTCAAGGTGTGCCAGATTTACTTGATACAGGGATTCGTGCCAACATTTTCTACAGGTAGCACTGGACACGTATGATTTGGAGACGGCGGGGGTGCCGCCTTTTGAACCCGGTGGAGAGTTCGATGAAAGTGAACGGATTACGGAGGCGTTCGAGTGTCCAATGTGCGAGGAAGAAGACAAACCAATGTGCTCGACGGCATGTGTATATCTTTTCTGCGTGTCTTGCATCAAGTCGACTCTTCGCTATACAGGAAAACGTCCGACGAGCCTAGAAAGGTAGAACAGTTACAGAGAATCTTCGTCTCTTATACATGATTGCTTGCGGACGACAATATCTTCCTATCTATGCATTATATGAAACAAATGCAGATACTTTTACAGAGTCGGAGCACCCAAGGGCTGTGCGTAAGGGATCTTCTGGTAGGTTCCTGCCATCGCCATACCCATGAAGGTGCTGGTTCCGTCGCCCTAGAGGTTCGGCGTTCAATACACTCATATCATTGCGGAGAGAATAAAAACGTACGATCAGCGAAGTTGGGAATCCAACGTCAAACGGAACTTGGCTCTCCAAGAACTTTATTTGCTCTGCAGTGAGAGTAATATCCAAAGCTTCAAGGTTTTGCTGTAACTGTTCAACTTTACGACCTCCGACGATAGGGAAAACATAAGCCGTCTTTTGCATAACATACGCGATGGCAACTTCATCTTATCTTTAGTTCGAGTTGGAGCACTTGAACATCAACGACATACCAGAGGTAATATTTTTCGCGCCAACTTCACCTGCGACTTTCTCCAAAGCTCTGCAAATCTTGACCTCAGCTTCGTTACGCTTCCAGTCGCCAAACATTGTACGACCGCCCTCGCCGGATTGGAGACGCTTCTGTTCTTCCGCGTCTGTGCGAAGTCTTCCTCCCGCGAGAACGCCCCATGGAGCCAAAGCCATTCCTAAAGGGATCTGAATAAGTCTCTCGCCCGGATTAGAAAGTAACAGGGAAATGAACCAAAGTTTCTGGCCATAGGAATGATATCACGCTCGAACGACCTTTGCATGATATTCCATTCTCCTTGATATACCACAAACGGAGTCTTGCCATGGTCTTTGGCATATTGGTTTGCTTTCGCTACCAACCATGCAGGGGTATCTGAAACGCCCTGGAGTTGAAAAGTCAGTCAGTTTCACATGCAGGATGCCGAAGTAACACAAACCAAATAAAGAACTTTGCCTTGAACGACAAGGTTGTGCAGGCCGTCCATCACCTCTTCAATAGAGGTATCCCAGTCCCACCAGTGTAGGTAGAGTAGGTCGATGTATGTTGTACGGAGCTTCTTCAAGCTGGCTTCAACGGAACGTGTCATGCTCTTGACATTGTTGCCCACAAGCTGGACTTTCTGTTTGACGGAAGGGTCGGCGCGCTTGTAGAATGTCGTGTACTGTTCGCAGTTCGATATGAGTGAGAATTAGTCGCAGAGGGAACGATATATTGTACCTTGGTTGCGATGAAGAGCTGATCGCGAATACCACGCTTTTCTGCCCATTCACCGATGAACTCTTCCGAGCTTTCGTCCTGGCTGTCGAATAAGAAACTCGTTCAGCTGTCATTCGATGCCAGTTGGAGAAGAAACACGTACTAATTGTTGGCGGTATCGATAAAGTTTCCTCCCATGTCAAAATACGCGTCGAGCAGTTTGAAGCTGGACTCTTTGTCCATGGAGCCCATGAAATCGTTCCATTTGTCGCCGATGCTCATGGCACCGAGACAAAGGGGCGAGACGTGAACGCCTGCTCTAGCGGACAAAGTACGATAGATGCCGAGCTTGGTTGGTGGAGGTGGTGCTGGAGCGAATGCTGACATCTTTGCGAGTGAGCTGTGAGACCGTTGGTTCTGGTTGTTGTTGTATATCTTGCAGTCGCTTTTCGACTGCTTTTAAAAGCCAGAGAGCAATCCTTTGCCGTCCAGATGACGCGTCCACTGCGAAAATCGATAGAGAATTTACGCGTCTGCACTTCCATTCGGACAACTTCCGCGGTCCTTTTGGATAATTGAAGCTGACAAGAGGAAAAGAGGCGTTGAACAATATTTCTGGTATCCTTGACGCGAACTCGGAAGTCAACCGAGCTGAACTTTGTTATTCAGACAGAACGACGGCATGTTCCGGTTGTCATTCGGTGTTTTCAAGTCCCCAAGAGCGCGTAGAAGAAGCCCGAAAGATCAGTGAGGCGCTCGGTCATTCTGGAGTTACTAGCGGGTGGTGGTTCGTGATCAAGCTGAAGATGTGAGAAAATGCGGCCGGCTGGCACAGCCATCAATCTTACTTTTACTCGTTCCCTCACCTCGCAGGACGTCTTTCAGAAATTCAAGAACTCGGTGTCTCAGAGCTATAACATCTCG
The DNA here is from genome assembly GCA_037176845.1 of Paramarasmius palmivorus. NCBI lineage: Eukaryota > Fungi > Basidiomycota > Agaricomycetes > Agaricales > Marasmiaceae > Paramarasmius > Paramarasmius palmivorus. The sequence goes on along the minus strand of JAYKXP010000018.1, from coordinate 450,012 downwards.
CAGTATCTCGCACAACATCGTACGCTGGTTTTCAAAGAAGCAAAAATGAAGAATCATGTGCGCCAAAGCCATGATATGCAACCCTTGCGATATGGCTTTGGCTGAACAATTGAAGATATTGGGAATTACATGCGCGTGTTGTATGGGGAGTCATGATGCATGAGAACTCAAGTCGCAGATGGTACAAGGTACGTATTGATTAGAACTTGGCTTTTCAAGCCCATTCTTACACAGCATAGGTCACCTTAGACCGACACTGCTATTAGTCCTATGCAAGCTACTTTGCTGGTTGGCCCAAGATACTACCTTCGCTCCGTACCCTACCGGAAAGCTATATATGTTCATGTTCTTCAAGACCTTTACAATGCCAGTGCACGTCGTCTAGCCTCCCGCGATCAGTCGGATGTAGAACTGGTTTCGCCGTGTATCGTGAAACTCTGGCCTATGACATGATGTTCTTCCAGAGACATTGACTACATGAATGTGTGAGGATGTCATCGAGCTCTCTACCAAAGTCCCGTGCTGACACTTCCACGACGTAGCGCATGAAGTTGTTCGAAAACAGGTCATTTCTGCTTTCAGCTTGCTTCCAAGTATGCCGCTGCGCTTCTCGCAAGCTGGATCTCGAGGTATTGATCATACCCACATCGGAACCTGAAAAGGAGTGGTTTGTCCGTCCATACTCGTCGACGTCTCGTCAAATGCTAAATCCCGTGAAGACTATTGGACTCTAAGATTAGGTTCAACATCAATCAATGTTTGTAGCCTGGAAGCGCGCTCATCTGATCATGTCCAGCTATGGTCATTCAATTCATCAAGAACGGTGCCGAGACGAAGAAGGATATGTACTTTCAGGCGATCCGGGGAAGGCAGTCGAGGTGAAATACGGGGCTGGCCGCTCTTGGTACAAGGTCTGTGTGTATTATGATCGACAAATGGCTTGGCTGTTGGCCGTCCTTCAAGAGGACTGTCGAACAATGTCATAGGTTTAAGGTTATGTAGCTAGAGTATAGAAGACAACGAACGTGCCAGTTTCCTTTCAGTTTGTGGCAGTTTGCCGTTTGGTGGGGGAGTCCTCGGAGCAATAGAAGCAATATAAGCGCCGAAAACTTTCTTGCTCTGGTACCATCACCCCGCCGGCTTTCTCATCAGAACAAGCGCATCGCTATCCATATTCAGAAGAGGCGGTATGCGATGCCACCAGTAAGAGTAAGCATCTCCATTAATGTCCAGGACAAGACGACCCATTTCCTATGCTTCCAAGAATCCTTTCTTCCATTGTTAACGAACGTTCAAACGTCCAAAGTCAGCCAAGGATAATACCGACCATTTTCCAGAGCTAGACCCGGTATCCGAGGTACCATCTGTTGGAATAGAAGCATAGGCTTTGAATTTCATCATGATCATCCGAAATACGTGGCTCATTTCCCGCTCGCCGTTGTTCTCACTACAATGGAACCATATGGAGTGGAAGATTCTCCATCTGCTCCATGTGAGCAGCCCGAGTCATTGAATTTATCTTAAGAAAGCCTGCCGTTTCAGCATTCCTCACGACCACCATGTTGGTGCTCAAGGCCCCGCTGCTAGCTCTCGATATTGCATGTCTCCTCGCGGGAATGGCTAATTCTCCGACCCCTCCTGCGAGATATCTGAAGAAGAGGTCGGAACGCTTTTTGTTGGCTGCTCTCCCAATTCTGGACACGGTGCGCACAAACTTCATAGAACTGTATATCCTTCGATGGTAATTAACATGCATGCCCTAATCCAGATCACCATCGCCGCCTTCGCCTTGGAGACACTCATCATCATTCTGAATGGCCTTCGTGGTCTACCCAGACGCCTTGCTTGCCTACTCATGCTCTATGGCACACCGGAATCACTTCACACCAATCCACACTTCATCATCGGCACCATGATCATGTGTATGGCAGCAATCATGCGTTATTCCTGCTCACAATGCATCCGACCTCTCCCAGACCTCGCCACATCCAAAGATTCGGATTCGGAGCAGAAGCTGGTCACCCAAGGTCCTTACAACATTGTTCGGCACCCACTATACGCCAGCTCGCTCATCACCGGGTTGGGGTTATTCCTGATCTTCTCTGCTAAAGGCACATGGATCGCTGAGAGTGGTGTTTTGGACACGGGGTTGGGTCAGTTGGGGATTGTCCTGTGGCTGGTCGTGTGTGCGTCCACAGATACCGTCCTTATGACGAGGAGGATACCTATGGAAGAGAGCATTCTGAAGAGGGTGTTTGGGAAGGATTGGACCGAATATAAGAAGCGCGTTCCGTGGAAACTCGTACCAGGCGTGTACTAGTATAGTACTGTTCTAGGTGTCGGTTTCTTTCTTTCTTAAATCGTAATATTGTCATTCGGAGAAACCCAGGGAATTACACTACGTCAGCAAAGGATATCTTTAGTCACCATCAACAACGACGATGTCGACGGTAACAGACTCGCAAATCTTTCGAAACATCTTTTCCACTTCTCCTTCCTCCGAAATTTGGTCTGATAAGACCCGTACTACTTATTATCTGCAGTTCGAATCTGCTTTGGCGGTTGCTCAGGCACGTCTGGGCATTATCCCGACCAAAGCAGCAGATGCTATCAAGGAGAAATGCAAGATAGAGCTGATCGATATGGAAGAGCTACGAAAGGACACCGAACGTATCGGATATCCTGTTCTTGGGGTGGTCAAGCAGCTTGTTGGATTGGTCAATAAGGTGGAGCCCGGATTAGGAGAGTGGGCCCACTGGGGTGCTACAACTCAGGTACGTATCGTATATTCGAACTAGATGGGGATTACTCACAACTAGGACTCGTCAGGATGTAACAGATACAGCCACAATCCTTCAATTGCGAGATACATGTTTCCTCATCTCCGAATCATTGAGAGACATCACCTCGGCGCTCTCATCACACGCCCAAAAGTATGCATCAACGCCAATGGCTGGCCGTTCTAACCTGCAGGCACGTCAATTCATTTATTTTACCGCGAGACTACTATCCATCTAACATGCTCGACAGCAAGCCGTTCCCATCAGCTTTGGGTTTAAACTGGCCAGACTTCTTGCAACATTCCACAGGCATCAGCAGCGCCTGTCCGAGATTCTACCTCGATTGCTTGTCCTGGAATTCAGTGGCGCGGCAGGCACGCTTGCTACTCTGTGTACGGAATCTACCACCCCCGAAGTGATCCTGCAAGTACAAGAGGAGATGGCGCAAGAACTCGATCTGAACGTTCCTGAAATTGCGTGGCATACCGAACGCGATCGTATCGCTGAAATCGGTAGCCTTTTCGCTCTTATTGCGGGAACGTGCAGCAAATTTGCCTTGGATATCAAACTACTCATGCAAACTGAAGTAGGAGAGGTCTATGAGCCGTACTATCCACACCGAGGATCCAGCAGTACTATGCCGCAGAAACGTAATCCAATCGCGAGCGTTTATATCACCGCCATGTCGAGCACAGTAAGGCAGTTGAGCGCTGCGTTACTGGATGCGATGGTGGAGGATCATGAGCGGAGCACGGGGCCTTGGGAGATCGAGTGGATTGTGCTACCTCAGATCTGTACGATGACGCATGCGATTCTGATGCATACCCAGTCAGTGGTCGAGGGCTTGGAGGTTGACACAGAGAGGATGAAGAACAATCTACTGCTAACCAGGGGTGCGGTGGTGAGTGAGGCTGTCATGATGGGATTGGGCAAGGTAATCGGGAGGCAGGTGGCACACGATTTGGTGTATGATTTGTGCAGAAAAGCAATTCAGGAGGACCGACCATTGGTTGACCTCTTGGAAGAGAGTGATGAGGTAATGAATGCTGGCATGGAGAGGACGGAGTTGGAAAAGCTTTGCGATCCGGGGAACTATTTGGGATTGAGCGAGATGATGGTCAAGAGGGTGTTGACGATTCCATCGCAACATCAAGTCGCCGAAGTGTTGATATGACAGTCATCTCGCAGAAATACTACGTATTCCCGTAGACCCGAACAACAGTGCATCCAATTTTAGGTTCCCATAGTCGTCGGATCCTTCGAATGAATCTGCCATATACAACGTTGCAACCAATGCCGGTGAATCGGAGAAATGGTCTATTATTCATCAAAATGAAATACAAAGCTATCTTGATGCAGCTTAGAGCGAATTAACAACCAAAAAACAAACAAAGAAGACATTTTTTCCAAGTAGGCCTTTACAGTGAACCTCGGAAAGGAACCTGTGATGACGGTGAATCACTATATCCTGATGACACCTGTTGGTAACTTACGTTAGTAGCGCTTCTAGCGATTGCTGATGTGAGTCGGGTCTATTCAAGAAGATGTCTAGAGAACGATCTATTCAGGGAAAGCGGTTGACGAGCGGAAAGGGCTAACCTCGAACTTCGGATCGGAGCTTGAAGCGGTCACGGTCTGCGGTCCAACATATTTCGAGTGATAGCGGGAACGCGCATTGGGCCTGCGAAACATCGTCAGTACATAGTAATTACAATGATCTTGAGGCTTACGATGCAAGTAGAGATATCGAGTAAACTAGTCGAAGTTAGTATCCCAGCAGGTTTGTGGGCGAGGGATCACCTACTTTTAGCTACAGACAGCCATATGCCAGTCCAAACCTCTTCCGAGATGTTAGTATGCCTGATGAACGGAACTAAAGCGATAAGAAGACATACGATTGAACTTCATGGTTTGGAACTATGAGAAAAGCTTCAGTTTTCGCGGTCATCCGTCAGATAACTCAGAATGACTTACGCAAACCACGACAATAACAGATGTAATACTGAACGAAAGTTGTAAGAACGGTTAGGCACCTTAGTCCAATACTTTGCAATCCCACCTTGTTGCCAGGCCGGTTTCTGCAAGGTATAATGAACACAGCTGGTAATCACCGAAAAGAAAGACTTACCAACAGTCCAGATTGCAAGGCCGTTCAATAGCCTCTTCGTCCTGCTCATAGACACCATTAGCTTCATCACGGGTTGTGAGACAATAACGTACCTCTTCATCTTGATATCTCCCAGGCTCCTTTCCGACTTCTTCAACCAAAAACACATACAGGCCGCAATGATCACATCATTAAACGCCGCCAGACCCAGCGTCAGTGACATCAGCCATCCCCAGTTAATCTGCATATCCCACACGCCTGCGTTTTTGCCAGAGGCAAGCCATGATTCGTAGCTGATCCATAGCCCGAAAGCCAGTGCAGAAGTAACCAAGAACCCTCCGATGATAGCAATGAGGATTCTTGCTCTTGGGCTTGAGGCACCAACAAAGCGTCTACACCGGTCAACGTAGAAACCCTTTGTGGTTGAATTAGCATTGAAGGAAGTAAAACGTAGGGGGTGGACGTACCTGAACGATGGCAGTGATGAGAACGCTGTGGATGATGGTCACAGTCAGCTCGTAACAATTTCCAGGCTTGAGGTCTTCATCGCTAGTTGCTATTGTGAAATAGTAGACTGCAGACATGGAGCTTAGGGAATGCCCAAGCTCGAGGGCTCTGAAATGAGTGTTATGAATTTTATACTCCGCAGAGGTAACATAGTGGAATTACGTACAGGAGGAACCAGATCTGGTATAGCGAGTGAGTTTGATGACTGAAGGAAGTGAGGTAGTAAGAAGAAAGACTCACCAAAACCTTCAACATACGAGGATCCTTCTTGCCGTATTGACGAAAATATGAACACCCCTCGGTCACGATGGCTCCAAAGAGGAACATGCTAACAAACATGCCGATTTCAATAGCACCGAGCATCGTTGGGGAGTTCATCATCTCCCTGCGTACTTCTGCAGGAGGAGGATCTACGCGGCGGGCGAAAAGGAGAGGTGCCATGGTAAAAAAAAAAGCGGAAAGTAAGAGTGGCAATTTTATAAGTAAGTCGCCATGGGCATCAAAAGGTCGGAAAAAGAAGGTGAAAGGACGAACAAGATCAAGAGAAGATGATGAAGACCAAAGAGCTTCAAGCAGAATTAGACCGTCAAGGGAGGCACTGTTATAGCCGGTTTTTGGTCCCAAAGTGCGCCATTTCCTCTATCGGTCTTCTTAAGTCCCCGATGATTTGTTTTGCTTGGTATGGGGATCAGGACATTAGAGAAACTCGGGAGTATAGCTCACCCTTTCAAACACTTAAACCTCACGACCAATCCTCTGCACATGTAAGTTGCTTGAACGCGCGAATAATTCGAGTCTGCAAATATAAGGATGATTCTTGGTGCTCTGCTGCATCTGCCATGCATGATGTTGCACGTAATGTCGCTGATTGCGGAGGAATGGTCTGTTATACATCGGAATGGAATACAAAGTTGTCCTGATGCAGCTTGAACGAATAAATAACCACAAATCCCTTCTCTGACAGCTAAGCGTTCACTGTGAATCTCCTAGAGGGAGTCTGCAGAAACGGCGAATCAGTAAGTATCAGCATATCCTCATGAAATCTGTTGCTAACTTACCTTGGCGCTTCTAGCAATTGCCGATGATATTGTGAGGCGCCTCGAAGATCGACGTGATGAGGATGTCTAGACGAAAACAGCTACCTTCAGAGAAAGCCGATGCGGAAGTGAAAAGACTAACCTCGACCCTACGGAACATGAGCTGTGAGGTATCGGAGCTGGTAGCGGTCTGCGGTCCAGCATACTTCAAGCGATAGCGGGAACGCGCGTTGAGCCTGCAACGTGTCATTAGAACACAGTCAATACGTTGATCTTGAGGCTTACGATGCAAGCAGAGATATGGAGTAAACTATGGAAGTCAGTATCCCGGCAGACTTATGCACAAAAGAACACCCACTTTTGGCCACAGACAGCCACACGCCAACCCAAATATCTTCCGTGGCATCAGCACACCCGATCAGCGGAACTGAGGCGATCGAGAGACATACAATTGAACTTCATAGTTTGAAACTGTGAGAGAAAAGCTTTAGTTTGCAGTAATCAATCAAATCATTCAATAATGACTTACACAGACGACAACAACGACAGATGCGATACTATAAATGAAACTCGTAAGATTGGTCGGACACCCCGGACCAATACATCGTAATCCCACCTCGTTGTCAGGCCGGTCTCTGCCAGGTAGATGAACAAAGCTGGGGATCACCGAGAAGACGGAGACTTACCAACAGTCCAGATTGCGAGGCCGTTCAATAGCCTTTTCGTGCTATTCGTGTACACCAATTGGTTTCATCATGGGTTGTGAGACGATAACGTACCTCTTCATCTTAATATCTCCCAGGCTCCTTTCCGACCTCTTCAGCCCAAAACACATACAGGCCGCAATCAGCACATCGTTGAAAGCGGATAGACTCAATCTCAAGGACATCAGCCATCCCCATTTAATTTGCAAATCCCATACGCCTGCGTTTTTGCCAGAGGAAAGCCAAGATTCGTAGCTGATCCATAACCCGAAAGCCAGTGCAGTAGTAACCAAGAATCCTCCAATGACGCCAATGAGGACCTTCGTTATTGGACTTGAGGCGCCGACGAAGCGTCTACACCGGTCCACATAGAAGCCCTTTGTGGTTGAATTAGCATTGAAGGAAGTAAAACGTAGGAGGTGGACGTACCTGAACGATGGCAGTGATGAGCACGCTGTGTACGATAGTCAAGGTCAGCTCGTAGCAATTTCCGGGTTTGATGGGTTCGTCGCTAGTTGCTATCGTGAAGTAGTAGACTGCGGACATTGATGTTAGGGAGTGCCCGAATTCGAGGGCTCTGAAATGAGCGTTGTGAGTGTTGTACCCAGGAGAGGTAGTGGTGTTGCGTACAAGAGGAACCAGATCTAGTAGGACGGATGAGTTTGACGACTGAAGGAAGTTGGGGAGCAGGGAAGACTCACCAATGCCTTCAATGCACGAGGATCTTTCTTGCCGTATTGACGAAAATATGAATGCCCCTCGGTCATGATGACTCCAAAGAGGAACATGCTAACGAATATGCCGATTTCGACGGCACCGAGCATCGTTGGGGATCCCATCATCTCCCTGCGTACCTCTACAGAAGGAGGAAGATAGTCCGCGCGGCGGGCGAGAAGGAGAGGTGCCATGGGAAAAAGAAGTAGAAAGTAACAGTACAAGTATAAGTAAGCCACCCAGGGCGCCAAAAAGGTACAAAGGAAGTTGGAAGATGAACAAGTTTGAGGGGAGTTGATGAGGACCAAAGAGCCTCAAGCAGAATCAGTTCGTCAAGGGAGGTGCCGCTATAAATGATTCTTTGAGCTCCCATTTCTGGAGTGCTATTTCCTCTCGATCCGAGACGTTGGGTTTGATGCTTTGTTGGGTTCGGTATGATGATCACTGTGATCTGAACATGATGATCAGGGCGTCAGAAGAACTCGAATTTCGGTTGGATCTATCAGAACGCGTCAGTCTTGGTATAGCGATGCGATTTGCAAGCAAAGCTCACCTCACAGGACCTCAGGCCAATTCTCTGTACAAGTGGACTGTAATGCGAATACATGATCACAAGGATGCTTCATGGGCAAGTGGGCTCTATAGGTTGAGCAACTTAGGGTATGATCGATCATGCCATGATGGTGTAGCTCGTTCACCGCCTTCCAAGTGTGATGTGGGACATAGAAGTATAATCATTTATTGATGGTAGATGGGTACAAGACGACATGAGAACAATATAATTTGAATGAAGGATTACAATTCTATTATAGCGATAGTCAGCACGCTGAAGAAACATTGATGCGAAGAAATTGAATCAGAAAAGCCGATATTTTCTGTTTCCTCAGCTCCGACATGAATCTAGAGTCGACAACACAACACCAGAACGGTGCTGTGCGTAACGCCTCCACGAAGAAGGGACCCTTAAGGTCCATGACGGTAGAAGAGGAGTCAAAGAATGGATGAACTTTGTTTTCATCGGAAATTGTCGGGTGTAGGTAGGGAAACTCACGTTTGACGCGAATAATGATAGTTCGGGATCCTGTAACGAAGATGGTTAGAAACCGGCTGAAACACGAAAAAAAAGTATAATATAGAAGAATCAGATAATTTTGGTAAGGTATAGGTTGTCCACAAGAGATTTTGTCTCTTTCGGAAGCAGAACTGAAAAGATGATACATCATGCAAGGGTGAAAGATGTTGAAGAGATTATGGTACATGATACTCACCCAGGGAAGTAAGAGCCTTGCACAACAATGAGCAGGACGAGAAGAGCGACGAGCAGAAAATTTTACTGGCCGTATTATGAAGTGGTATTCAAACTCCGCTTACACTCCGAAGGTGCACGTGATTTGTCACAACCCAATATTTTTCGCGTTAACGCGGGCCCAGATTTTCTTCGTCTTCTCTTCCACCGTCGACCTGCAGGATTTCACCTGGAAAGGAGTGGGATGAAGTTTAAAAGGTGAGCTGGTATTCCTCTTCTCTACATGATGATACTTTCCATATTCTCGAGTCGGTGACGATTTCTCGATGATCCCCACTCGCAACATGCATCACCAACTGAGCTTCAATCTCAAACACCCTCAATTTGTCGAACATTGACTGATGAATTTTTTGCAGGTGAATAGAATATCTGTTTCTCTGCTGGTGACGAATCTTGTTGGCGGGCGACAATATTAATGGGCCCATTGCTGACACACACCACCCGCTGAAGCCCTCGACTCTTTTCCTGCGCCGAGTTTGGTCGTCGCTGATACCGATCCTACATAGGCATCTGGAGCCCGCTTGGATGTGTTGTCGGTCGCATGGAGGTTAGTGTTAAACCACTTTGCTGGTCATTGATGAATTTTCTATACAATTGACAAGCATATGTCCGATTTCTTCGTGAAGGACAACTTTGATTGCCTGAGACCTTTACTTTTCCACCTCATTCTTCATTTGTTCACGTTTGCTGACTACTGTTACCAGGTTCATGAAGAACTGCTGTTGGGTTGTATTTCAATGTAGCCGTTACCTCCATATACTGTACACCTATTGTAATTTTGAAATGTATAAGTAGCCGTATCACTGAATATAAATCATACGTCCACCGTTTTTGTACGATACAGGGTCCTGCGTCCCTGTGTTTGAAATTGGCCGCATCTGAGCTTCGCTAGTAAATCTGTGACGGGTGACGCAGTGACTGACAGCCAGCTGGAGCGCATTGCTGTTTCTTCAACCCGAACCATATCCAACTCTCCCTTTTTCGCTTCCTGCTGTTTGTTCTTTCTTTCTCCCTTTCGTCGTCGCCGGAACCTATAGCTCACGAGCGAAACAAACAGCAGACAACTTGCCCTAAAGGCCTTCTTTATCGACAGAATCATCTCATCGACGGCATCATTAGCAGTGCAGAGACGAAAATCCTTGACCAAAACAGCGGTGTCAGACGACATAGCTTATTGGAACAGTCTGGGTGCGCACCACGCATAGACCGGAGAATCTCCAAATCCAGACACCAATTCTTCCTTTCACCACAACCACCATCTCCGTTGGTCGAGAAACACCGCATTTTCGCCCAAAACTCACCAATAACACCACCGACTCACCATGACCATGGACAAATACGCCAAAGCGATAGAACAAATAGCGGACAAGGCTCCTGTGCCTGACATCGACTTTACGATGCACACGCTTGACGATGGATCCCAAATCAGCACCCAGGAGAGGGTCATCAAAGACGTATGTGCTTCTATGAAAAAGCCAATTTTGTATACCTCTTCTGACGATTTCTATGACTCAGGTCCAAGCCCCAGCGATGTTCATCCCAACTCCGGAACAGTTCTTCGCCAATCATGGTGCAGACAGATCAAAACCTGACATTGGGTTTCTGAAGAATCACTTCTATCGAGAGGGGCGCTTGAGCGAGGAGCAGGCGCTTTGGATTTTGGAACAAGGGACGGAATTGCTCAAGAGGGAACCCAATGTATTGAGCGTGGATGCTCCTATTACCGGTAAGTGCATTAGTTGTAGACTGGACACCGCATTCCACTGATTCGGCTGTCCTGCAGTTTGTGGTGATATTCACGGCCAATATGTATGTTTCGCTTCTTGTGTCGACCAATCTTAGTTCGACTGATATTCTGCGTACAGTACGACCTTATGAAGCTGTTCGAAGTCGGAGGAAGCCCAGCAGATACCCGTTACCTGTTTCTGGGCGATTACGTCGATAGAGGATACTTTAGTATCGAGGTGTGTACACCGCTTCTCTTACCGTTAAAATGGGCGCACTAACATGCTTTCCAGTGTGTTCTTTACCTCTGGTCGCTGAAGATCTGGTATCCGGACACCCTCTTCCTACTTCGAGGAAATCACGAATGTAGACATTTGACGGATTACTTCACGTTCAAGCTCGAATGTCCGTCCACTTCTCTTTCGTTCCATCACCCTAATTGACTATCCGTCAGGCAAGCATAAATACTCTGAACGTATATATGATGCGTGTATGGAATCTTTCTGCGCACTGCCCCTTGCGGCGGTCATGAACAAGCAGTTCCTTTGTATACACGGCGGGCTTTCACCGGAACTCAACACCCTGGATGACATCAGAGCGGTAAGGAGCTTCTCACAGCCTTTCATGATCTGACTTGATGCTGATTTAACGAATCTAAGCTCGACCGTTTCCGCGAACCACCGACCCATGGATTGATGTGTGATATCCTCTGGGCAGATCCTGTTGAAGATTTCGGGACGGAGAAAACCACCGACAGTTTCCTGCATAACCATGTCCGTGGATGCTCGTATTTCTTCACGTCAGTGATCGCTCTTTCCCCTATTCGTAGTGCTTCTTCTTACCTTGGCTTCACTTGTATAGATACCAGGCCGCATGTCAGTTCCTTGAGAGAAACAACTTGCTGTCGATTATACGAGCGCATGAGGCTCAAGATGCTGGGTGCGTCTGGTGCATCTATATGTCTTGTCGTTTGCTGACCATTGTGATCCTTCACAGCTATCGTATGTATCGCAAGACGAAATCGACTGGTTTCCCTTCAGTCATGACGATCTTCTCTGCTCCCAACTACCTTGATGTCTACAGCAACAAAGCTGCGGTGCTCAAGTACGAAAGCAACGTTATGAACATCAGACAGTTCAATTGCACACCGCATCCATATTGGCTACCCAATTTTATGGATGTGTTTACTTGGTCGTTGCCATTTGTTGGTGAAAAGAGTGCGTTTTGGTTCCATGAGTGGCCATCTTATAAAGGCTGACGTGTTGGCATAGTCACCGACATGCTTGTTGCTGTGCTCAACACTTGCACGAAGGAAGAGTTAGAAGAAGAGTCAGACGACGAGACGTTTGTTTCGCCGCCGGTATCGCCTACAGCACCGGCCGCTGAAGGTCTTGAGAGGCGCAAGGTTATCAAGAACAAGATCTTGGCTGTTGGCAGAGTTGCCAGGGTCTTTGCTCTCCTGCGGTACGTTCTTCTTCACCAATTGTAACACGAGCACCTGGTCTGACATTCGTACTACGTAGTGAGGATGCCGAGAAGGTTTCCGAACTCAAGAGTGTATCTGGAATGAGCAAGCTTCCATATGGTACTTTGGCTTCAGGTAGCGAAGGTATCAAGGAAGCTATCAAAGGATTTGAGGACGCGTATGTCTCTACATCGATGCTATTCTAGTACATTCTTCTAACTATGCTCTAGACGGAAATCCGATATCGAAAACGAGCGTCTTCCTCCAGACCTCTACGATGTCAACTCTGAAGAAGGTCGTGCTATCCTGGCCAGCGGTTCACTACCTTCCACTCCCAAGGAACCAGAGTATCAAGGACAACCTTCCTCACCGGTTGCAGCGAACGGTGTCACGCAAAGCATCAGCGATGCCATTGCTAATGGTTCCATTCCCTCAGGGAACGTTGCAGGCGGTGTACCTCCTGGTATCAACACCAACGTCTCCGCGGGACCAGCACCGGCTTCTCCCCACTCTCCTACCATCGCTGGTAGTCCGCTAACACCTTCATCTCCAAATGCAAGGAGAGGACACTCGAGACAAGCAAGTCTGGGTACGACCATGACCAGTCCCAGTACGAGGAGAAGGAGCCTAGAGAGTACCATGAGCTTGATCCAAGGCGTTTTGGATGGAAAGGATGATACTAGGAAGTCCCCGAGGATCGATGAGAGAGATGAATCGCCCTCTCCCGGCGGTGCGGGAAATGATGCTTCGGTTGAAGGCTTGGCGGAGAAGCTGGCAGGTAGCTCGGTTGATCAGAGTAAGAGGCAGTGAGGCGATTATCTCGATGTCTGTGTCTTCTCGTGGTCGCTTCCCAGTTCATTGCTCTTTCTCTCTCTAAAAAGAACTGCTCCATACACATACGCATACCTGGTACAGCAATATGTATTCAAGCTTATCGTAAAGGGTACTGGTTCATGTTGCTGTGTTATCATCTCCTTTAGTTTTTTAAAGTTCTGTGGATTCCTCTCCTTCATCGATGTAGATAAAGTTTGGACGTTCGGATAATCTGGATTTTCTCTGAGTCTTATCGCAGTTAACGAGGTTAGCTAGGCTACTTTGTCAATGTATTGCGGTTACCGTTCCGGCTCCGGATTGGTTTTTGGTCTTGCACTTTCCCACGGGGACCTATCCTCTGTTCCTGCCTCGTTCTTACAGTTACACTGCTATTACCTGTCAATCTCCTTGTCAAATGTGGCGCCCACCAATATGAATAGCACACAATATCAAAGAATGTGGACACATCACGTTGCAGGGACCTGGAACTTTCGAGGGCGTCAAGGGGATGCGGTGTGTACACCTTTGTTCTATAAGGTTTACTTTTGCTGAAAGGTTACGCGATAGCCGCATATCAACCTCGAGGCCTAGGACAAAGCGACAACGAGGATGTCATCTCCGGGGTCCCCAGGTTGTTCCAGGGTCCGAGAGCGCTATAAATGAACTTTAAAAATTTTCGTGACAGGTCACTTCATCTTCCCCCATCATGGTTCAATCTTGTCCTCAAGTTCTCTCCCAGGGTACTTGCTCCGACCCATCATGTCCATTCGAGCACAACGTTCAAACATGCGAAATTTGTGCCCTTGTCTTCAAGAACGTTAACGATTTTCGAGTCCACCTCACGACAAGAAAGCACAAGAACAAAGCCAGAGGAGAGACTGGCGCTCTCCTCTACTGTTCAGTATGCGATAAACGTATGTCTGGTACGGCTTCCTGGAACCAGCACGTTGCATCTGTCAGACATATCAGACGGGCTGAAGGCCAGGATATTCAACCTGAGGAGCCCGACGCTGTGCCCGGTCATCGCTTATGTGTTCCGTGCAACGCCCACGTACGTAATCGATTTTGGGACAAGCACATCGCTTCGAACAAGCACAAATCTCGCGAGTTATTCCTTTCGTATCAATCAGCCGTGGAAGAGGCAGAGAAGGACAAGCATGGCGTCACCGTGCAGGGTAATTCTGACTTTCAGATCGTCGAATTACCCGCTGCTACAGCTGGTGTTTCGACGGAACTGTCTGTCCGAACAAGCATTGCATCATCACGCATTTCTCTTCTAGAGTGTTCGCTGGCTTCCACCAAAGGACGTGCTACTTATTCTCCGTAAGTTCTTGCTTTCGACCGAGACCAGATTCACTGATCTTTCATCGAATGCCCAGGTTTTTGGTTTCGGTGGTCGGGCAAAACCACTTTGTGTCTTATGGTGCGCCTTTGAAGCTCCGTCTCAAGATGCAACAGACGTTCTTTGGACGTCAGGAGGACCGTCTTGAGCTCCTCTTTGAGGATCCTCATCTCAGGAAGAGGTTCATCATTGCGCGAACTCTCCGTGTCATCGTAGGCAGCAAAGAGGATCATGAGTCTTACCGCCCCAAAGTGCCTTATGTGCCCCGAAAACGAAACACCATCAATCGTCAGCCAGAGCACGAAGTCATAGAGGGAGAAATGCCGCCATCGACCAAGGCTATACCCTACATTGGAGCGCTTCCAAGGGCTAAGATCCCCATTCATGTCGAAAGAGCTTTGGGAGGTAGTGGGTCCACCAAAGAAATTGTGGAACACTTGCAAAAGATATATCTTCCGAAAATACTGAATGGAGAGTCGTACGGGAAGCATTTCAAGCATCTTCTGTGGGCTGAAGAGTTTCAGATGGAGTAAGTCAATCGGGTTCTGAATATCTGAATGACACTCACTAGTACGAATAGGCGCGATCTGGAATACTATGATATGTCTGATGCGCCTCTTACAAGGCACAATGCATACTACTAGTAGGTTTCTACTATCACTGCACCGCTCGCTTTGGGACTGACCCCCAACGCGCCAGCCTGTCCGTTCCTGGGCTTGCCGAGAAACGGCCCAGCGTTCTTGTTGGTATGTGTCATATCCTTTCTCTTGATGCATGCTAACAATTGTGTAGGTGACCGAATGTTAGTGCAACGCGTTGGAAGCGCTAGAGGACGTTGGTACGAAGGGGGCGTGCACGTCGTGCGTAAGGAAGAGGTTGGACTCAAATTCCATAGCTCCTTCCTTCCGACCAGCTCTCCCCGGGATCGACACCTAGTAAGATTCAAGTTGAACCGTATTCCGATTCGTAGACAACACCAGGCACTGGACTCTGCTTTCACCCAAGAACGTGTCCTTTTTCCTTCACATGAGCATCTACGACCCGTTTCCTATCCTCCTCTTGGAAACAGGACATTCAATCCCTTGATTGCGTCAAACACCAGGCAGATGCAAGCGGTGACATCTATTGTTCGTATGCCTTCTGGTTCAGTCCCTTTCGTCATTTTCGGCCCGTAAGTTATATTTTATCTCTTTTTACACTCCAGGCTCACCTCTCCCGTAGCCCTGGCACCGGGAAGACCGTCACTATGGTTGAAGCCGTCCTTCAGCTGCTCTCCACCAACCCCAATGCCCGAATCCTTGCTTGTGCACCAAGTAACTCCGCTGCAGACCTGATTGCTATGCGCCTTCGGTCTTTGGGTGAATCCGGCCTGTTCCGTGCATACGCACCTTCACGAGTGAAAGATCAAGTGCCGCACGAACTTCTCCCGTATACGTACCAAAACGCAGATGGGCTGTTCTCCGTTCCGCTTCTCTCCAGGATGAGGCGCTTCCGTGCTGTGGTTACGACATGTATATCGGCCAATATTGTAGCTGGCATTGGGATTCCCAGAGGTCATTATACCCATATCTTTGTGGACGAGGCTGGCCAAGCTACGGAACCGGAGGTGATGGTTGCGATCAAGACGATGGCTGACATGAATACCAATGTGATTCTGTGTGGAGACCCCCAGCAGCTAGGTCCGATTATTCGATCGAGTATCGCTCGTACTTTGGGATTAGAACTTTCCTTCTTGGAGAGACTGATGAAGACGAGTGTGTATGATGAACGCGAAGGATATGGCAAGTCGTGAGTGTTATCCTGTCCCTGTACGTGCTCCTGCGCTGACGCCAATGCTTGATGTTATAGTGTGGTAAAACTCACCAGGAACTATCGTTCGCACAATGCCATCCTCAAGTTCCCCAACGAGCAGTTTTATGGCGGCGATCTCGAGCCATGCGCTGACCCCAAGGTTGCCAACCTCTTCCTCAACTCGGCTCACGTTGTTTCCAGCAAGTTCCCGATCGTATTCCACGCTGTTTCGGGTAAAGACGATCGCGAGGCATCATCACCCTCATTCTTCAATATTGATGAAGTGACAACCGTCAAATCGTTGGTACAGAAGCTAAGAGCGGATCGGAGGATTCGGATCTGTAAGTGGTGCATGTACATTGGCTGCATCTGGCTGGTATTTACTCGTGGTTTGCAGCCGATAACGATATTGGGATTATTGCCCCGTATCACGCGCAGGTCTTGAAACTTCGAAACGCCATGAGGGCTTTTGCTGATGGTATTAAAGTCGGAAGTGTCGAGGAGTTCCAAGGACAGGTGTGTCGTTGTTCGTAACAACTACATCTCCATGAAGCTCATTCTCGCCACAGGAACGCAAGGTGATCATCGTATCCACCGTGAGGAGTAGTCGTGAGTTTGTCCAGTACGATCTGCGACATACTTTAGGTTTCGTTGCAAATCCTCGTCGTTTCAACGGTGAGTACCCTCGCGTTCGCTTCCGAGGACTTGTGCTCATGTTATACTATTTTAGTTGCCGTTACGCGGGCGCAGTCACTTCTTTTCGTCGTCGGTGATGCTTCGGTGCTTTCTTTGGACCCATTGTGGCGCCAATTCCTCAATTATATCCATTTGAACGGAGGCTGGTCTGGTGCGGCCCCAACCTGGGATACGAACGATCCGGTCGATCCTGCTGGAGGATATGACAAGGCGATAAGGGACACTGCAGGGGCAGATATGAATACATTCACACGGATGATGGAGTCCTTGACATTGAACGAGGTTGCAGCGGAGGAGAACGACGGTGACTTCACTAATGTTGATAGACCATGGAACGAGGCGGAGTAAATTGTCCCACTTGTCTGTTGGCCAGTGAGCAAACCATGTAGTCTTATATACGCACCTCAGACGGAATTAGCTAGTTTTTTTTTGGGAACTTCGAACATGCACAGTGGTTGTACACCTTAGGCCTCAGTACCAATATTGGCAAACCGTGAGAGGAATGTGCCACGTGGAATATGAGCAGTTGTACCAGAACCACGACCATGAGGCCAACCACCGACTCAAGACCTTCAAGCACTCCGAATTCCCGAACAAGTCGATTCAACGCACAAAGGTGTATCGGATTAATCGCTGCCAGCGTCAAATCCCTGTCATATATCTGCAAGACTTCCAATGATTTATGTCCACCAAACTGATCAAGCTTCAAGTTTCGTGGATTCTTCAAATCATCGAGATGCTTACTCCGCTACTATCAGCCTCGCCTGTATCGATGTGGCATCTGCACCTGTTGACCTGGACAGTGCAACTTTCCATTGTTCTCTTCCCCGGTCCTCCATACCGTTCTCTTTCCGATGGAAATCAAGAGCTCATTGTCTTGAACGTGGCCCAGTCATTCGGCCACACTTGCAATTTTGTATAAAGACCGCGAACTTTCTGGCTTTGTTCACTACGACTCGCATCCATTTTCATTTCTACTTGTTTGACGTATCAGGGATCTGTGATCTCTGTCTACACTCTTTTCTTAATTTATTCGTATTTCGTTGAAAATGATCTGTAAGTCGACCTTCTATCTCCTCGATCCCTGCGTTAATGTAATTCATCAGTCTCCAAGAAGCCTTCTACCGCCGCTCCAGAGGCATTCCACAAATGTAGCAACAGGAAATGCAACTATCAGAACGCTCCGAAGCCGGCTTCGGGGACTTATCACTGCCACGGATGTTCAAAAGGCACCTACAAAGTGTCTTCCTCGCAAGCCGCCTCCGTTGATGCTCTCGGCCGCCGACCTTTTCACGTTTACCCTCAAGTTAACCCTGCTCGCCAGGTCGCCACCCGCTCGGCCCCGCCTCCCAGAGTTGTAGACGACTTAGGGTTCAACCCCAACGCTATGATTCGAACGCCGCCTCCTCGACAAGAACCTACCGTACACCCCGTCCAACGTGGTCGCGATCAGTACAAGGCAGAACAGAGAATGGCGAAGAACTTGGAGTCTTGGGGTGAGCCACTGTCACGGTCTGGCGCGGTGAAGAAGAAGATAGCCTTCACCGATATTCCGACGGCTTCCTCTGCACATTCACATGGACATGGCTACTCGGCCACCACCTCTACGCGTCAATATAATCAAGCGCCTCCCACCCGACACTACGTTCCCGTTTTTGGATATCCAGCTCCTGTACACGGACATGAGTATTCCTATCGCACGATGAATGTTAGAGTATAAGTGAGTCGGTTCCGTCGTGCTGCTGCTCCCGCTTTCTGACCTGTTTCTAGGTCTCAGCATTCAGGCTATGTATATACAGACTCCTGATTAATCGTTGGCGGGCTCCAAACATGTCCCTCCTTCAAACCATCTTGTATCGATAGCTTGTACTACCTTACTTACTGCTGCATAGTCGAAATGAACGTATCAGCTACCGCCTCATATCTTGTTTCGTGCTTCGCTCAGCTACGTGCAACTACAAACACACGACAGCCTTCATACACTTACTCTACCAAAAACATGGACATGGAAACACCAACAGGTCAAGCGGCGATCGCCGCCGCATGGTGAGGTGTGGCGTACACTCGGTCTACACGCGGAAACTGCTTGTTCGTCTAAGTATAATGTCACAGGGTATCGTTCTTCTGTGTGATAGCATAGCTTCTCACTCCAGCGTACTTGCTGCAGAACACCTGTCCGCAGTGCGAACTTGCCTTGATGTGGCCTCATGCAAGGTGGCGGATGCACATATAACCCAACTTCTAAGCTAAACAACCTGCATTCACTCTTGCCAACTCATTCCGGCATTATATTCACATCCCCAACCTCTATACCTCTACCTTCACTTTCAAGATGTCTCGCAGGGCAACGATGAACTTGAACCAGGCTCCGGTCACAGCTTCAGGCTCGACCAAGCGGAGAAAGCCCACTAGGACGGCGACTGCAAGGTATGTCACGTCTTCTTTAGATATTCAGTCTATTGACTTCACCAGTAGTGGCTACAGCTTCGCTGGCTTCTCCATGCCGACCCCATCCATGCCATCAACGCCGGCCGTGGTGTCCAGGGTGTGTTGTCTTCAGTTGCACGTGTCAATGAATAGTACTAAATGACCTGAACCAGATGCTTACCATCGAAGAAAGGAGTGTCACCATCGCGTGCGTAAAGCAAAGCTTCTATCCAAATAGACCAAAAAAAATTAACAATTGTTTTTAGTGTTATGGGTGCAACTGGAAGTGGCAAGACAACAGTGAGTGGAATCCTGTACTTGGTAGACCACCGCAAGTCCTCACCTTTGGGTAGTTTATCAACCAAGCTGGCAACTACAACCTTCCCGTTGGCCATGGCCTACAGTCCTGCACGAAGAATATCCAAGCAGCGCAGCCATTCAAATTCAACGGATGCCAAGTAACGTTGATTGATACTCCCGGATTCGACGACACTACCACTACCGACACAGACGTGTTGAAGATGATTGGAGAATATCTGGCAAAGACGTAAGTTCCTTGTATCTGATACGGAGTAGTGATTCACCATTGGTATATTCCAGGTACAAGGGCGGTAAGAAGCTCGCCGGTGTTGTCTACCTTCACCGTATCTCGGATATGCGAATGGGTGGTACATCTAGAAGAAACTTCAAGTTGTTCAGGGAGCTTTGCGGTGATAGCTCGCTGAAGAATGTTGTCGTTGGGACCACCATGTGGAGTTACGTCGACAAGGAAACGGGTGAAGCTAGAGAGGCCGAGCTCCGAAACGAGGAAATATTCTTCAAGCCAGTCATCGACAAGGGAGCCAACTTCGTCAGACACCAGAACACCAATGAGTCCGCGCAGAGCATCATCCGCTCGTTAATAGACAACCAACCTATGGCACTCCAGATCCAGACGGAGATGGTTGATCAGCGAAAGGATATTTCGCAGACCTCTGCCGCAGCTGAGCTTCTGAGGGATGTTTGGGAACAGATGGAGAGAGACAAATCAGAATTTGCCGCTTTTAAGGACGGAATAAAAGGTGCGTATTTCCTTTGCTTCATTGCGAGTTTCTTCTGACGACCCCGAGGCAGAAGTGGTACAGAGCCAAGATGAGGAAACTCGTCAAGAGATACACGACGAACAAATAAAGCTGCACGAAGCTATCATAGAAGAGGAAGAGAGAAACCAGAGACTTGCAGCTGAGTACAGAACAAAAACTGTTGAGCTGGAACAGAGAACGGAAGAGGAGAGACGAGAGGCAGAGAAAGAGTCGCTGAAGCAGAAAGAGGAGATCGGACACCTCCAAGAGCAGCTTCAACAGGTAACGACGACCTCAGATGTCGAGAAGGATAACCTCCAGAAGCAGCTTGCGCACATGAATCGTCAGATTCAGGAGAAACACCCGGAGCCGTCGTCTGGTCGAACGGGCGCAGGTGCGGGCGCGGGTGCGGGTGCGGGCTACTTTGGGGTGTACGGAGTTGCTATCGACCAATTCATCTCGAATCGTAGCAAAGGATGGTGGTAGACCGCTGAGATCCTGTAGAGAGACTTATTGGTCTGTCCCACAATGAGGCTAGCCGCATAGCTAGCCTCCTGGAAAGTTGTGGGCGACGAGCATTGCACGTGGTTTCGTTATTTATTTTGATATTTGATCATGTATTACCTGGAAGGCTATGCCACACAACACTTTTTTTTTTCCTTTGCCCGCTACCTTAGACCTGTAACCGGTCGATCGACGTCCCTAGTGACGATGACAAGGCCTGAAAAATGGGAGGCTTGTCCCTTGAACGATTTCTGTCACGCAGGAGGCCTTTCACTGGATTTCCATTTGGTCATCGGACCAAGTAATATACTGCAGAAACCTTCTTTGATCACGAAGAAGCGTGAAATGGGCTCGTATCTCGATGATAGAGTTCAATATACTGCGGTGCGTCTTTTTAAGGTTTAAACCTGAATTCGACATGTAATCAAAATGCGCTTTGCAGATATCGTTCGAACCATTCTCTTGAATGTGGGTCCGAAATGCGCAGCCCAGAGAAGTTTGTAGTCAGTACGAAAGTCCCATTTTACCCTCAAAACGTGTTGAGACCGATAAGGTTGCGTCAACCAATGAAACAATAAAGCTCAGGCTAAGGTGTGATGGTGCTTTCTAGCTCCCCGCCGTCTTCCTTTCAATCGACACCGTCCATCCACCAAAATGCCTCAGCCCTGCCCGCAGATGTTGTCGACTGGGCAGTGTCCAACGCGATCTTGTGCTTATGGACACGATTTCCACCTATGCGATCCTTGTGGTCGCCTCTTCACCTCCTTGGCCAGTTTCAAGGACCATATTGCCTCAAAAAATCATCAGGATTTTAGCAATGCGGCGTGGCTCCGATGTCGTCTCTGCGACAAGTACATGTGCGGCACAGTTCCATGGCAAGCCCACATCTCCTCGGATCGACACCGAAAGAAGGCGAAGGAGCGAAGTGTTAGTCCGAAAGTCCAACCAGAGACGGTACGCGTCGTTCCCGGGCAAACCTTTTGCGGACTTTGCTCCCGTAACGTCGAACCCAAGGCGTGGAAGTCGCATCTGCAAAGCAAGGGCCATCGCGCGTTTGTCAGTGCCGAGGTTTTCAGGAGTGGCCTGGACAAGGCAGAAACGGATAAGGGAGGCGTTTTCTTATCTGGCACTACAGATTTTGGAGTGGTGAAACCACAGGCCGCTAAGAGCGGCAAAACGACTCCGCTCGCGATTCGAACGAAGGTCACAGGCGGGAAGATCATGTTGGTTGATATCTATACGATCGCTGCTAAAGCGAAGAGGAAGACATCGTGTGTCCTGTTTTACCCCAATACATATCACAGACTTACTAGACTTGCGCAGGTTCACTGTTACCGAATTCAAAACAGGCCATCGACAGCTCACTGTCAAAAAACCTATCATCCTAACTCTTACTGCAAAACAAAGGCACATCGGCCGCTCGGAAGACCGTTTAGTTCTGGTTTTTGAGGATAGCTCCACGAACACACGTTTCCTCATCGCCCGTCCATTATCAATCATCGTTGGGGATGCATCGGATCATCAGGCGTTGCAGCCTAAAGTACCATATGTATCCAAGACCTCAGCGGTGCGGCATCTAGAAAAAGAGGTTGTTCCAGGCGAACCAGCACCTAAATCTGGCCGCATTCCATGGGTTGTGTCACTGCCGAAATCTGCTATTCCAGCTGATCTCCTTGGCACGCTTCAGAACGAGGAAGAACCCCTTTCCTCTCGTATTTCCACCATCCGAAAGGGCTTTATGCCCAATGCACTGACTGCCGCCACATATACGTCGACATTCAAGTACCTTCTATGGATTGAGGAGTTTAAGATGGAGTAAACATTTCATTACTTCTACATAATGACATTGCTTACTAACACATACCTCAATAGTCGTGAAATGGAACAGTACGATATTCCGTCGGCACGATTACAGAAACAAAATGCCCTTCACTAGTCAGTACTCAATTAGGTTCCTAATGTTTGATTTGCTTACCTTGAAATCTGGAAGCCTGGAGGTACCTGGTTTGGCCGAGAAACGGCCAAGTGTGCTTGTTGGTGCGTCGCCGATGCCATTCTTTTCAGAGCATGCGCTAATGCTATAGTTATTCAGGTGATTTCATTCGTGTCCGCAAACACAGCTCTCCAGAAGGCAAATGGTACGAAGGTGGTGTTCATGTCGTTCGCCTCGAAGATGTGGGCATGAAATTCCACAAATCCTTCTCCATTACACCTAGCGAACGCGTCGAAGTACGGTTCAAGCTTAACCGATATCCGATGCGGCGTCAGCATCAGGCACTGAACCAAGACTTCAAACTTGTCAACGTGATGTTCCCGACTGAAGCTCACATACTGGACACTGTTCCAGGCGTTCAAGGCATAACTTTACACAACGAGCTTATAGCTGGGAACCCTCGCCAGCTCCAAGCGATTGTGTCAATCATGAATCTGCCGCCTGGAAGTGCACCTTTCATCATTTTTGGCCCGTGAGTGTCAGTTGTTTATACTTTCGCAACAGATCTGATAGAGTTACCTGTTCCTCTAGACCTGGTACCGGGAAGACTGTAACCATGGTCGAGAGTATCCTACAAGTCCTCAAAAAGGATACAAAAGCGAAGGTGTTGGTCTGCACGCCTAGCAACTCAGCAGCCGACCTGGTAGTATCCCGCCTTCGTAATCACCTCGACAAGGAACACCTATTCCGACTCAACGCTCCTTCGCGACTAAACAGGACTGTACCAGAAGACGTTCGGCCATATACTTGTACCAACGATCAGGGTCACTATTCCATCCACAGCCGTACACGCGTCATGGAGTATCAGGCGGTGGTGTCGACCTGTGTATCAGCTGCGATGGTGTTTGGGATAGGTATTCCCCAAGGGCATTACTCCCACATCTTCATAGATGAAGCCGGTCAGGGTACAGAACCTGAACTAATGATTGCCATTCGGACGATGGTAACCAAGCAAACCAACATCGTGCTCTGCGGTGATCCAAAACAACTTGGGCCCGTGATACGTTCGGGGATTGCGAGGGAGCTTGGGCTTCAAACTAGCTACTTGCAAAGGTTGATGAACATGGACGTTTATGATGAACAGCAAGGTTTTGGTCGGAGGTGAGTTCTCGTCCTCTCATCGTTTTCCTATGCTGACACCTAGCTCAGTGTCGTCAAGCTCGTCAAGAACTTCCGCTCACATCGTGCTATTCTCGATTACCCGAATGAGAGGTTTTATGCTGGCGATCTGGAAGCATGCGGTCCTCCAGAGGTTATTGACTTCTACTTGAACTCAAAGCATCTCGTTTCGCCCAAATATCCGATTGTGTTCCACTCTGTGAAGGGGAAGGATGATCGCGAAGCATCCTCGCCTTCTTTCTTCAACATCGACGAGGCTACGATTGTCAAGAACATGGTCAAGGATCTCTTAGAGGACAGGACGAAACGTATCGGTACGGTTTCTTGTTCTGTACGCATAATTTAGTGAATGACCATCTCTCGTTCTAGCTGCCGCAGATATAGGTGTAATAGCACCCTACCGTGCCCAGGTTGGGAAGATCCGGACATTGTTGAAAGAAATCGCTCCAGAGGTGAAGGTCGGAAGCGTGGAAGAGTTTCAGGGACAGGTAAGCTATCTTGCCATGAAATGTCTGAGCTCTAAGCTAATACCATCACAGGAGCGCACTGTGATCATTGTGTCCTCTGTACGAAGCTCGCAAGATTATATCAACTTTGACCTTAAGCGTACCTTGGGTTTCATGGCCAACCCAGAGCGGTTCAATGGTTAGTTAAACATGCAACTATCTCGCTGATCCAATTAACACCCTTTGATAGTTGCAGTAACCCGAGCGAAGGCACTTCTGATGATTGTTGGTGATCCTTCAGTCCTTGGTCTGGATCCCTTGTGGCGAAGGTTTTTGAACCAAATCCACTCCAACAACGGTTGGAAGGGTGACGGTATTCCTTGGGATCCGGAAGAGCCTGTTGATGAAGCGGGTGGCTATGATCAGGCAATGCGCGAGAGAGCGCAAGAAGAAATGGGGCAGTTCATGGAGGTGATTGCAAGCGGAGAGGCTGTCGATGACGAAGACGATGTTGTAGTAGAAAGGAGCGATTTTGTGTAAATTCATTGTGCAATTGATTATTTGGACATACTTCAAAAAGACTTTATTGGGTTGGATAATTGAACATACATAGTGTGTTTAGCGCTCCGCAAGGGTTCTCGAGTCGAGTTGAATGTCTAGCCTGGCAAGCCGTCTTTACTCGCACAGAAGATAAGTCGTTCTGTGCTGACGAGTAAATTGAATGTCAGAACCAGTTCGGAACATTAATGTCCCACGTGACATGTACATAACCTTCCTTCCTTCCTTTTTCTTATCGACTGCAGCAGAAGCCTTTGACCACAAAGAAGCGTGAAATGCACGGTTTTCTAATAGAGTTTGATTTACTGCGGTGTGTATCCTTTAGGGGTCCAAATCGGAATCAATGTTTGATCGAAATGCACTTTGCAGATGACATTCGAACTATTCTCTTAGATGTGGGTCCAAAATGCGCAGCGCGGAGAAGTCATTATTCAATACGAAAGAAGAATCCACCTTGTCGAAACGTGTTGGGGATGATAAAGTTGCGTCAACTGTGGAACTATAAAGTACGATGGTTCTTCTTGAAGTTCTCAGTTGCAGTCCTACTCTTAATCCACACACTCCATAGGCTCACCCACCGAAATGCTCCCACCATGCCCCCGGATGTCATCAACCGGGCATTGCTCAAATCGCTCGTCATGCGCGTATAGCCACGACTTCCATTTGTGCGACCCTTGCGGTCGCCTCTTTCCCTCGTTATCTAGCTACAGGGATCATATTTCCTCGCAGAGCGACCATTCACCTTCCTCCGACGTGCCATATAAAAAATGCAGCCTCTGCAGCAAAACAATGTTCGGGAATGAAGCCTGGCAAGCCCACATTTCCTCAAATCGGCATCTCAAAAGGACGAAATCACTTGGTGTTGACCCGAACGCCGAGCCAGAAACCGTCAGCGTTATACCAGGCTATGCGTTTTGCGGTCTTTGCTCTTTATATGTTCAACCTTCCGCTTGGACGTCGCACCTGCAGGGAAGAAAACACCAGGCGTCTATCCAAGCTGAAATCTTCAGAAGCGGGCTGGAGAACGCGCAATCGGACAAGGGAGGCATCACCGTATCAGGCACCACGGACTTCGGCGTCGTGAACCCAGAGGTTGCCAAAGCTGGCAGAACTACCCAGCTCAGCATTGGGTCTACTGTCACCCGGGTCCTTAAGCTGATGGAGATATACACGATTGATACCAGAATGCGTCGACAAACCCCGTACGCCACTTCTTTGTAGCTCCTTACCTCAGACTCACTGAAAATACATATAGGTTTACTGTCACTGAAGTGGTCGCGTACCATCGGGAACCTACAATCTCAAAGCCTGTTCTATTGTCTATTGCCGTTAAGCAAAGCCATATAGGTCGTTCGGAAGACCGTTTGGTTCTGGCGTTCGAAGACAGCTCGACAAATTCACGTTTCATCATCGCTCGTTCATTATCAATTATCGTGGGGGATGCATCGGATCATCAGGCACTGCAACCCAAAGTACCGTATGTATCCAAAACTCCAGCAGTGCGGCGTCCAGAAAAAGAGGTGGTTCCAGGCGAACCAGCACCCAAACTTGGCCACATTCCATGGGTTGTTTCATTGCCGAAGTCTGCTATTCCAGCCGATCTCTTTGGGATGCTACAGAACGAGGAAGAATCCCTTTCCTCTTGTATCTCCGCCATCCGCAGTGCTTTCATACCCAAAGCACTTACTACTGCCACCTATATGTTGACATTTAAATATCTTCTATGGATTGAGGAATTCAAGATGGAGTGAGCTTTTCCCTACTTCTATATGGCAACCTTATTGACACATACCTCAACAGTCGTGAAATGGAACAGTACGATATTCCGTCGGCACGATTACAAAAACAAAATGCCCTTCACTAGTCAGTACTCAATTAGGTTCTTAATGTTTGGTTTGCTTACCTTGAAACTTGGAAGCCTGGAAGTACCTGGTTTAGCCGAGAAACGGCCAAGTGTGCTTGTTGGTGCGTTGCCGATGCCATTCTTTTCAGAGCATGCGCTAATGCTATAGTTATTCAGGTGATTTCATCCGTGTCCGCAAACACAACTCTCCAGAAGGCAAATGGTACGAAGGCGGTGTTCACGTCGTTCGCCTCGAAGATGTGGGCATGAAATTCCATAAATCCTTCTCCATTACACCTAGCGAACGTGTCGAAGTACGGTTCAAGCTTAACCGATATCCAATGCGTCGTCAGCATCAGGCATTGAATCGAGATTTCAAACTCGTAAATGTGATGTTCCCGACCGAAGCTCATATACCCGACACTGTTCCAGGCGTTCGAGGCATAACTTTACACAACGAGCTTATAGCTGGGAACCCTCGCCAGCTCCAAGCGATTGTGTCAATCATGAATCTGCCGCCTGGAAGTGCACCTTTCATCATTTTTGGCCCGTGAGTACATATCAACTGTTTATACTTTCGCAACAGATCTGATAGGGTTACTTGGTCCTTTAGACCTGGTACCGGGAAGACTGTCACCATGGTCGAGAGTATCCTACAAGTCCTCAAAAAGGATACCAAAGCAAAGGTGTTGGTCTGCACGCCTAGTAACTCAGCAGCCGACCTGGTAGTATCCCGCCTTCGCAAGAACCTTTCTGAGGACCAACTCTTTCGACTAATTGCTCCTTCGCGGCAGAGGAAGACCGTACCTGAGGACATCAAGCCCTATACCTACATTGATGATTCAGGTCACCATTCTGTCCACAGCCCCGAACGAGTCATGGAATATAGAGTGATTGTGTCGACCTGTGTCTCTGCTGCCATGGTTTTTGGTATAGGTATTCCCCAAGGGTACTATTCCCACATCTTTATAGACGAGGCCGGTCAGGGTACAGAGCCTGAACTGATGATTGCCATTCGAGAGTTGACAGCCAAGCAAACCAAAATTGTGCTCTGCGGCGATCCAAAACAACTTGGGCCCGTAATACGTTCGGGGATTGCGAGGGAGCTTGGGCTTCAAACCAGCTATTTGCAAAGGTTGATGAACATGGACGTTTATGATGAGCAGCAAGGTTTTGGTCGAAGGTGAGTTCTCGTCCTCTCATTGTTTTCTTGTGCTGACACCCAGCTCAGTGTCGTCAAGCTTGTCAGGAACTTCCGCTCACATCGTGCTATCCTCGATTACCCGAATGAAAGGTTCTATGGCGGTGATCTGGAAGCATGCGGACCTCCAGGACATCATCAACTTCTACTTGAATTCAAAGCATCTTGTTTCGCCCAAATATCCGATTGTGTTCCACTCTGTGAAGGGCAAAGATGACCGTGAAGCATCCTCGCCTTCTTTCTTCAACATCGACGAGGCTACAATTGTCAGGAACATGGTGAAAGATCTCTTAGAGGACAGGACGAAACGTATCGGTACGGTTTCTTGTTCTGTACGCATAATTTAGTGAATGTCCATCTCCTGTTGTAGCTGCCGCCGAAATAGGTGTGATTGCACCCTACCGTGCCCAGGTTGGGAAGATCAAGACACTGTTGAAGCCATTCGCCGCCGAGGTGAAGGTCGGAAGCGTGGAAGAGTTCCAGGGACAGGTAAGCCGTCTTGTCAACAGACCTCTGAGCTCAACGTTGATATCATTACAGGAGCGGATGGTGATCATTGTGTCCTCTGTACGAAGCTCGCAAGATTATATCAACTTTGACCTCAAGCGTACCTTGGGTTTCGTAGCCAACCCGCAGCGGTTCAATGGTTAGCCATCCCTGCGATTGTCTGGCTGATCCGCCTAACCTCTTCATAGTTGCAGTGACCCGAGCAAAGGCACTTCTGATGATTGTCGGTGATCCTTCAGTCCTCGGTTTGGATCCCTTGTGGCGAAGATTTTTGAACCAAATCCACTCCAATAGCGGTTGGAAGGGTGACGATATTCCTTGGGATCCAGTAGAGCCTGTTGATGAAGCGGGTGGATATGATCAGGCGATGCGCGAGAGGGCGCAAGAAGAAATGGGGCAGTTCATGGAGGTGATGGCAAGCGGGGAGGCTGTTGATGACGAAGACGATGTTGTAGTAGATAGAAATGATTTTGTGTAATTTAGTATGCAGTTTGGGCGTATGTTCTATTGATTTTTGGTTATGAACAGTGTAATTAGCATTCCGAGGTTATTCGAACAGCACCGAACGGCATTATTGTGCAACCACTGCCACTTGAAGTTGTCACCGAAAAAGTCGACCCATATCAAGCCACGTGACGCGCAACTCCCAAAACGTTCCTTTGCTGGCACCTAAAGAGTAAACCTCAACGTCCATCACCAACTTTGTTCTCACTTCGGATTGGCCTGCGGCCCTAAAATCTGTCGCTCTTTACTGCCGGAGACCTCAATAACATCAAAGACCATGGGCGTCGACGATAAATGGATAGGCCTGGCTCTAGCCATTTCAAGTTCTATGGCAATTGGAATGAGTTCAATCATCACCAAAAAGGTACGCCTATGTTTCTTTGAGCATCCCAGGTGGCTCTAATGATGCAACAGGGACTAAATGCTGCTGCTTCGGAAGCTGCATATGGTACTGTGGCATCAGATAATCTGGCGTATTTGCGAAACCCGATTTGGTGGGCGGGAATGTCTACTCGTGCGTTGCGGTTCATTCACTTAGTCGATGTGATGCTAAAAGTATGATATGTAGTCATTCTTGGTGAAGGTATATTGGTGTCCTTGGCTCTATACAGCAGGTTCTAATGAAGCTGAAATCGCAGTGGCCAACTTTGCTGCCTATACATTTGCACCCCCGATATTGGTAACGCCGCTTGGTGCATTGAGTGTTCTTATAGGGTGCGCTATCTTGCTCTTAAACACAGTATCTCGGTGTTGATGAAGTCTTTTCAGGGCAATTTTGGCGTCCTTTTTACTGAACGAAGAGCTGGGTCATCTAGGGCGAGTTGGATGCGGACTGTCCTTAATTGGCTCCCTCATCATTGTTCTCCATGCGCCTGAGGATAAACCAGTTGACACTGTTGATGAAATTCTGGCATATGCTGTCCATCCTGGTGCGTGGTCAGACTGTCCTCATGATCAATCCTAACCGCACTCCAACAGGTTTCCTCATGTACGTTTTCACGGTTCTCGTGTTCTCCATGATCATGATCTACGGCGTTTCTCCTCGTTATGGTCGCTCTAATCCTCTCGTATACATTTCAATATGCTCTGTGGTTGGCTCCGTCTCCGTCATGTCCATTAAGGGCTTTGGCGTTGCAGTGAAGCTTACCTTCAGCGGCAAGAACCAATTCGTTCATCCGAGCACTTACGTCTTCGGCATCGTTTCGGCTTTCTGCATCCTCGTGCAAATGAATTATTACAACAAGGCTCTGGACACATTCTCCGTGAATATGTACGTGTTTGTTATCGTTCAGTAGGTAAACTATTACTGACGAGACCCTTCGATTGCTAGTGTCAACCCCATGTACTATGTTGGCTTCTCATCGGCCACCATTGTCGCTTCCCTCATCCTTTTCCAAGGCTTCAACACTTCTGACACAACAAACACCGTGTCTCTTCTTTGCGGCTTTATCGTCACCTTCCTCGGGGTTCATATCCTGAACCTTTCTCGTGCTGAGCAAGATAATGCCCTCATGGACGGTGCTGCGGACGGCCAAATTCCCTCTCATCGTCGCCGCGTCAGTCTGACAGGCCGTCTATCAATAGACGGATGGCATGGTATTGTCGAGCCCTACAACCCACCTGGTTCCGCTGGCGGCCACGGCCGTAGAAGCTCGCTGTACCGTGCGCAGACGCACACCCTTTTCAACGCTTTCGAAAACGATGAGGACAGGTTGCCGCGGGAGAATGTGGGGCTACATCAGCTCAGGGAAGAAGACGAGTACGATGAAGATGATGCCGATGAACGGACCCATCTTCGCTCGATGCCGCCCAGAAGGAGTAGTGGTCTTGGTACACCCGTGAGATCGAGTCCTCGAAGGAGTGGATCTAATTCACCGGTCAACCCTCACAGCCATCAAGCACAGTCGCTGGGCGATGTGCGGATATTACCTAGACCTGTGTAATCCTTACGGGGTGTACAGTATTTATACCATTTCGAGTTACAGGAAGTTACTAGTTACATATGGACGTTTTTTTGAGTTTGTGTATGATGCCCTCGGTATCCGTACAGACATCATATAATCACGGTTTACAGTAATGCATTGGATTATCTTATTGCGCCACATCATACATACACTACGTACATGGCGATTAGTTTTTAGATGGAAAACAGTGGCTCGGGCCGTATCTACACATCGCTGCTGACTCTGGACAGTAGAAAATTGCGGGAACCTTTACCTCTGCAGGGTGTTCGACCCCGGGAGCTAGGATAAACAGCGAAAACCACGACTATACCGAGTTTGAGCGAAATTCCATAGCCATGGTACTTGAACATCCCGAGAATTGAGTGCTAGTAAGCGCTTGAGCGCTCAGTCATCTGCAGTAACTTCCCAAAACGGAAGTATGCATATGATTATCTCAACACCACCACGTTCCTCGACCAATTCATCAACGACTCTCCTACACGGTACACCACCACGGACTCTGGTGAATCATTCTCTCGAAGCCAGCAAAAGACGACCAGTCTTGCTAAAGGCTTTGTTTTGCGCACCAAGATTCCTGAAGCCTGAGCTGGTGCGTCTAATACTCGTGCTTGCTCCTCGTATTGTTCTAATGAAATATCCTAGTTTATGCTCGTGGAGCTGCAGCTCATGGTTAATTCGAGAGTTATGTAGACTTGTCTTACATCAACGCTGCAAGTTCTTTTCCTCGGAGAAATGGATACTCTTCTGAGTCGTCTGCTTTTCGCGGATGACCGGCCGCGCGATGACCATTTAACCACTGGTAACAAGTGGTCCTCGCTGGGCAGTCGTCGCTTCACAATCCTTAACTCAGCCTTACACGCCTTAATATTTTGCATCAGCCACCGTTCTGAGAGCCTTGTGAGAGCCACGCCGGGTACCTAGAGCAATTGTAGACTCGGAGATCTAGAAGGGACGGTACTACGTTTGCCGCTGTTTGGAGAGTACTCGAGAATCTCCCATATGTATACTTCTATGGAGGACTTGCCAGGGTATCCTGCCGACGATCGTAAAGGTAAGCTCGCAGCAGTCTAAGTCGACTTTTCAGGCTCCATTCAAATGTCGTGTTGTTAATACTGTTCTTTTTTTTATAACCTTCCATAATATCCAGTCCGGTCGTTCAGCTCACCAAACTCTCATTCGTCTGTCGTCCAGGCCGTTCTCCTTCAAATTTTGCCAAGGTCCACTCTCTTGCCAGTCGATTTCATTGGTCGCCATCGGCGGCTTGGTCTATCAAAGCCAGGCATCCGACGACCTCTCGTCAAACCGGGGACCACAAATCAAGACCATCAAACCTTCGCTGTTTTAGCCAGGATTTGCCACCAAGATATCGTCGCGAGGCTCGATGGCAAAAATGTATCCATCTCCCTCCTTGGATGGACAACCGTCTTTTCAAGTTTCAATTAAACTACATACACATATATCACGCTAATCCCTGTTCGGACGGCAACGGACCGAAAGTAAACACATGCCTTGCCAGACTCGTCTTGACTTGACGTTTAACAACCGTGGATGAACCTAGTAACTCTACCGGACCTTGTGCACCTCGCAAAATCCTCTCGTGCTACAAATAAGCCATTCAGTGACCTAGCAGGCACGTCTAACTATTCTAAGAACCAGGCACAGTGCTTACCCCAGAACGACTTGCAGGGACCCGTCACAATTTGACTGCGCTTCCCGAATTCAGGCCAAGCGCTATTATTCACGATAGAGTCCTCAGTCCCCTGTTCCTGAGGGCATTCTAGAACTCACGTCCAAGGAAATTCCATGCCCTGGGACCTTTCATGTCGACTTCTCTCATTCATGACGGGAGGTGGCCCTGACGGACTCTGAGATTAAGAATTTGAGGGCCTTATCCGAACGTGTGGACATACTGAATGTAAGCACATCTTATGAAGCTGTACAAATGGGTCATGTAAAATACTTGGATTTCAAAATGTCTCAGCATCTGAACGTTCGTTGCACATTTATAATCAGATTGCCCTGCGGCTGAATCCCATTTTCCGTCAACTTTGAACTCACGCTGAACGCTGAACAGATAACGGCCAGACGCAGAACGTTCATGATAATAATCATTGGTATCCACGTTTCAAAACACATTAATTTACACCATATATTACAAAATATTCAGCTATAAGTAACAGTGTACGCGAAGAACGCTCGAGTAATGTGGGCAGCAAAGTATCCTGTTACAATATTGGTCTTTTGATGGCTGGCGACCACCCCTACGCCCAGAAGAAACCAAAAATCAAGAAGGGAAGTCGTCAAAAAGCTCGTCATAAAACATCGTGAGATGTATGGTCTAGATGAAACAAACACAGCAGGGATATTGCATTGTACACAGAGGGAAAGGAAAAGCATTGAAGATGCAGAAAAAAATTGTCACAATAGGAAAGAGGACCGGGGAAGAGAATGACTACAGCAGGTGGAACCATGAACCGACATGATAAGAAAAGATGCAGCGAATAAAGATTGGATAGTTTATATTGCGATCATGAGAGCAATTTTGACTGCTTGAGGTGCTGACGAATGACCATATCCCGAACTGGTAGCCGAACGAGCATGAGAATTCTCCAATAATCATATGAACTAGGTGAGAACTCACCACTTGCTATTATCCCAGCTGTTGTTGCCGTGTCCTAGACGAACGTCAGTTAGTCAGTTAACATGGAGCCATCTCCTAGAGGTGCCTCTGATCACTCACAGTAACTGACGTGCAGAATGCGTAGAACTTTCTTGGGTTGGGGGAATATTCACGATGGATTGCGCTGAATTTACTTCGGAGGTCTAAGGGAGCAGAAAAAGGCCGTCAGCATACCAAAAATGAAGGGATCGAGAGCCGGCCATTACAAAAGGCGCACAACCCGAATACTGGCCGGCTCTTGGACAGGAGTCAGGAAACTCACATTTGCTGGCATTTTCCATATCGTTCGGCCGGTCTCCGTAACTTCTAACGTATTTCGCTAGCCTAATAAGGACCCTGTAAGTTTCTGATGTGAATATCTTTCGGGAACGAGGCATACCGAACTCCAGAATTGAGTTTTTGTTCTAAATTCTTGGTCAGGATTGTGTAATGAAGGTACGACTGACGGCGTGCTCACCAAGGATATCACATTTATTGAGGAATAGTACAAGGTCCACGTTCGCGAGTAGCTTGTTTGAGCAAACGGACTTCCACAGTAGAACAGAGTCCTCCTATCAAAAGGTAAGCGCTGATACCACATGGGACCGAAACACTTACCAGACGGTTGACTGTGCGGTCTTCGGCCAGCACTTGGTCAAAGCCTGAGATTGGTGCAAGGAAGATGATAGCATCGACTAGGACACCGTCAGCGGATCATCTCAAGCATCAGATAGAGAAGTGCGTACCATCGTCGAAGAACGGAACCCATGTTTCTTGATGATGTCGAATGTCAGAAATACATTTCGATGATGGACAATAATGGAAGACTCACGCCGCTAGGGAGATAACAGTCAGAACCCGATAATTGCTGATAGCCGACTAAATGAAGATGACCCACCTGGCTCCTACTCCCTCCAACGTCGATAATTCTCCATTCTGTTGGTGTTTCCCTTCCGGTCGACACTTCCATCTCAAATTTGTACTCACACACCCCAACCGTCTTTAGCCTGGCCTTCAACACATCATCTGCGGGAATCGTTAGAGGAAAGACACGTATTGCTTGGTTCAAAAACATACCATCCGTTGGCATGTACTTTAGCGACGTCACGCGTTCAAGGTCGTTGAGGAAGCTGTGCGTGCCAAGGTTAGCACCATGCGGATCAACGGCCTGAGACGACTTACAATCCAGGGAACTCTTCAAGCCGTATCTTGCGGCGAGCCAAGATAGTGCGTACCGCTTCGTCATGCCAAAGTGCTATCATATCCCTCCGACATTGATGTAGAACTTCCTGGGCTTCGTCTGGGGTCTCTAGTCCAGTCGTACCTGCGCTAACAGGTCGACCCGCCTTTTCATCACCACCAAGACTGGCACTCGGAATATGACGAGCTTTTGATAGTGCGCCTTTCCACCCGGCACCGGGACGAACGAAGACTTCATGTATCCGGTAAGCCAGCGGAGGTTGAGCTGCTTGACGTGCCGAATGTGATGGCCCAGCGAGCTGAGTAGCCTCATCTTCGTTCGGCGGAACAAGTTTTGCAATGAGCAGCGCTTCGATATGCTTTAGAGGTAATAGCCGCATCTTGAGGGACTCCCATGGCGAGGAATAGAGCGTGACTGAGGAATGATCTGAACGACCGCCGCCGTGTAGCTCGGAATCTGATTCTCCTTCCGATTCATTCCCAGAGTCTGCGCGATAATAAGCGTGTGGGAATGCATGACCATTGCTTCCCCTAGGGCTCGAAGGACCAGCATCCCCGTTAGAAAAAATCGAATTAGAAGCTCTGCGTTCGCGATTGTGTGAGAGTTTGCGTTGATGTGGATGAGGTGACGTGCTTGGTGACATTGAAGGGGATGTAGGCAGGGAGATTGCATCTAGTATGATTCGTATCGAACGGACGATGTTCAGCTGTATTACAGCACGCCATAGTATCCGTTCTTCTCTGAAAACCGTTGGTGTATACAATCGTTGAAACTCTAGAGATGTCCGGTTAGCTTCGGCCGCCGCAAGATTGAATCACTCACGTCTCAAGGTCGTAGACTTTCCTGAGTGGTTTCCCCATTATTGTCAGCCCTGTATACCTTCGGAATTATGATATATATTACTCACCCGATTCGCTCTGTCCCAATAATAGCAGTCTGACTATTCTCTTCCTCTTCCGCGCCTGTCGTTCAGCCTTGATACTGGCATCAATGGCCATACTAATCTGCCTTGCTTCCTCTTCCCGCTGTAACCGTAAGACGGCCTGCTCTGGGCTCTCGTTTGGTGGAGGCTTGAGAATTTCATCGAGAGGATCGTCTGAAGGCAACTGGGAAGGCTGCGATGAACCCCACATCGCGCAGAGTACGTTGGGAGATTGGCAATGGAGGTAAGAAGCAAAAAAGGGACTTTGGTCACTCCGGTCAGGCACAAAATACTTTGCCTCCCTTTTCGGCCATATTAGATAATGAAATGATGCCGTTGATCCCCTTGCACTCAAACCATCATGATACCTCCAGGCTCTCCATCTGTAACGTTCATTCTCTCTACTTGCGGACTTCTAGGCGACTGGCTCAGTACCTTTGTGTTCATATACCTGCCCTGAGGAATTCTCGATTCCTTGTTTGACTCAAGTGCTCGTCTCTTCTTCAAGCTTTCAGGCACCGAGGTACGATCAGGATTCT
The DNA here is from genome assembly GCA_037176845.1 of Paramarasmius palmivorus. Taxonomy (NCBI): domain Eukaryota; kingdom Fungi; phylum Basidiomycota; class Agaricomycetes; order Agaricales; family Marasmiaceae; genus Paramarasmius; species Paramarasmius palmivorus. Next base: position 413,577 of record JAYKXP010000018.1, on the reverse strand, counting down.
TTAATGAGACTCGCCGCCGGGGTTTAACACTACCAAGGAATTTGGGAATATTTCCTACGCCACGAGGAGGTCTTTCCAGTCTGGAAAGGAGACCCTGCGCTGCTGTAAGAGGCTGTTCTACGCCCCTTACACATCAGGAACTAACATGCCGTCTTACTACCAGACATCTGGAGGATGACGACAGGAACCGTCACAGTGAGGCTACCCCACAACGCGGTCAAGTCTCCATTGAACGATCACTACTGATAATACCAGGAGGGAATCAACACCGCCCACATTCCCTCGTGCATCTAGTTGTCAATACTCTGCGGGAGCCGTCCAACGGCAACCATCCTATTTGCGCAAAGTCACAAGCACTCTCGGCACGAGACAGGAGTTCATAGGAGTGTGTGTAATATTCACGCGTATTCCCGCATACCTTGCTCAGTTGATCTCCAAGTCTATTCTTTCTAGACAACGATAAGAATGATCTGATCTGGTGTGGCGCTTACAGCACAAGCACTCGTAGTCCCATGAACAGTCCTCCAATGGCCTTGCAGGATCCCACGATATCATGCTGTATCCCTCGGCTTCACCCCGACAGCCCGTGCTATACATAGCTATTTCTTCGATAAACCCGGTTGCGTCAACCAGTTGTTGTTGAGTTGGTCCACTACAGCTCCGAATGGCCTACTAACAGAACATAGGTAGTACTGGGTAGGGTTTACGTGGACCAGAAGGTAGCGCTTTTACCCACACATTGCGATACGGAGGAGCACCCTGGAGTGTTGCATACCCCATGCAGGTCGCGCGTCAATATCATCTTCTTTTTCGAGCTAAAAGGCCCAAAAACTTGGCCGATGATCCTAGATTGCGTATCTCTTCAGGTCCCAAATACAGTAGCTAATTCCTTGGCTCGCAACGGTATGTTTGTTCCTAGCATCATCACTTGTAGAGTTTCCGACCCCAACACTGCCACGCGAAGTAAAAGCTTCTTGTGTTCCTGGCTTGTATGTTCCTCTTACGCAAGAATCATGTGCAGGCCACAGTCAAAGCTTTACTTCATCCGTGCTGTACCAGGTCCTTTCAGGGACCTCTACCAGGGGTATAAACTACTGAATGGTGCCTTCCCGAAGGATATGAGGCTGCAGGCACATAGGTGCTGTTTCCCGAACCCAACGGGGAGGATTATCATCAACACGAAAACGTCGTCAACTACAGCTCGACGGGGCCGCAAGATTAATGAAGCTGAGACGCGTGCTCCAAAGCCTCAATACCTATAGATAAGGCGCCTTACACCCGGAAAAATCCCAGCGATGTGTGCCCAGCACGGAGCGTTGTTGTTGGTTGCTACCGCTCATTCAATGGTACCGTCGAGTCTGACATATATCTGATGGATTTTCAGGGGACGGAGATTCCAGATTATCCGACATATTGCACAACAGGTACCGTACGGGTATTGCGGCAGCGGTAGAAGACCATCAAACCATTGTCCAGGAAGTCGATGGGATCGATGATGAATAGTTTGATCATAAACACGTACAGAGTAACAGTAGGTGTGCAGCGGCGCTGTCTGACTATGGAACGAAAACACCTTTGAGAATGTCCGCGGCTAAAAAAAAGCAATCAAGGGTATTAGTCTTGGGCGGTTTTACCGAAAATTGTGGACTGCTCACCCTGCTCAGCAATTGCGTAGACAGTCGCTGTCATGCAGTATCAATATGCTGATTGAGAAGGTGTGCTGAGAGTTACCTTGAGAATGAGATGTAAAATGTAGAGGGACTATTGACAAATCCACCACCCGGATGTTCTTGGTGCCATACACCTGATAAAACTTGAATGAATAGAAGGCTAGAGCGCTAATAGGCCCACCAACCTTTAGCCTGCTATCGACAACACCATTTTTCTCGCGAGGCATCATGGCTAAGGATCCAGCAGTATCTGTAGGTACCGTCAATGTCACGTCCAGGCCCATCGGCGAAAAAGTGCGCATACGATTAATTGTGCCAGAGCCCTGGGGCAGCCAAGCTACCACTACCTCAATACAGCTTTTAGCGGAAATAGATGACTTCTTACCGGCAATCTGCTCATCAGTGGCAAATTCAGGCCCTGGATTGAGTTCAGCCGTTTCAGGGGATGCTGACTCGAATTTGAGTACTAGGTATGGCTCTGACGCGACCCATGATGCATGAGCGCCAGGACTTAGCTCACCGATAAGATCTTTCAAAGGCGCCGTTCTAGCTACCTGCCTGATGTAATGAACGAGTTCGATGAATGTTTGTCGATCTGTGGGGACATCAGTCTGACGAAGGCCTCGTGTTAGTGTATGGAATATTAACCTATGTCTTGCTCGAAGTACCGTGGGTCGATCTCCGGGTCCGAAAGAGGGTCATTGGACGTTGCATGGATGGTTCCTCTAGAAAAATTGTTATTGGTCGCAGACATTATGGTGATATACCTCCTTCCAGGAATCGGCGTTTCTGAAACAGCGTCCATTTAGAATCAAGCCGAGATATTGCCGTTCTGTAGAACCTACGTACTCGGATGGGAGAAGAAGCCAGGAAAGACGATCAGTTCGGGACCAGGGCGTTTCAAGCGTATCCGTTCGAGTTGAATGTTGTATTGTCCTGATAAGCCCGGGGGGTATTTGTTATTTGCGATACCTTCCTTCACTCGTGTTTCCTGCGCTTTATGCATGGAGTCTGCCTTCGATGTGCAGTCGTGAAGCGACATGTAAACTATAGTCGAAAGGCCGGTCATGTAGAGACCTTCTCCTTCGGCGCTGTAGAGGAAATGCTCGCCGTCAATGTTTCCTAACCGAATGCTAATGCATATCATACTATAGTTGACCATGTTTAGCCGCTTCCGCTGGATCGTACAAGATGTCCAGAGTTTCGGTTGCATTATCCTTAAGCTCTGCGGAGACTAATAGGTAGGTTGGATGTAGATGGAGTACAGGAACTTACCAAATGACAGGCCAGCGTATTGATGTTCTTGAACGTTTTCTCCGACACCATCGAGCGCAACCTTGACCGGTACGCCTATCTTTGAAAGGATGTTTGGTCTGCCTATGCCGGATAGCTCCAGAATTTGTGGAGACTTCAGAGTACTATGCATCGGAAATAGAAAATATCATGAATATCAAGTGGCGCAAGACCGAGAAGCCCAATGTACCCAGCCGAAATGATGACTTCTCGATTTGCGTGCGCAATGTGTACTTTGGTATCTCCATCATAGCTGAACTCCACGCCAGTTGCTCGGATTTCTCCGTCAGCCTCGCCTTTTGTTCTCACTTTGTGTACATATGCTGTTGTTAGCACGAGGAGGTTGGGCCGCGTGGAAATCGGGTCAAAGTAGGCCTACAAAACGACCACGATGTGTACTCTTCTAGTGTAAGGAATGAACATTGGACAAATACCTTTGCAGCGTACGTTCGGGAATGCTGCTTGGGGTCGACGGTATTGAGGGATAGGTACAGTCCTTTCGGCTATGAGCGCAATGAGTGAATAGTCTTTGTGGCACTAAGAGTACCTACATCTCCATGATACTGGTAAGACTATGAGTACGATAACTGTAGTTAGAATACTTGGCTGACTCACCGGAGCAGCAGCCTTCGGGATTCCCATGTTCAGGAATGTCTGTCGAGCTCAGCATCAGTGATTCACATCGACGACTATCCTGTTTCCTTACTTCATACACCTTGGTATCGACGTCTAGTATCTTTCGTGGATGTGTTACACGCAGCGGCCCTGTCAAGTACCTGAGCATGTCAGGCAGACGTGTAAACGTTGGCGTTACCAGTTCCAGAGTGTACATCAATGTCCCGTATTTTCGTTGCTTCTTCATCACGACCGATGGTATTCTCCAATGGGATATAGCTGTCAAATTGGCATAGTTTTCACATGATTCTCCGATAAACATTGGAGGTTTGCCTACCTAACTGCCCGAGAAAGGTATTTCTGGTAGTTTTTCCAATTCCAACCTTCGTTTCCAAGCCTCTCCCAATCTGTTTTGAACCTAATCAGCTGGGAGGGAAAATGCAGTATGATGACTCGCTCACCATCGATGTCGCTTTGAGGTGGGACCGTCCATGCCGAGAAATTCATTGCTGAGCTTCCTCCGAGACTCTTGCCACTAACAAGATGAGTCAGAAACTTGAGTCAAATGCAATCATTGATATAATACTTGCCGGTGCCAATCGTATTGTTGGCCATCTGCATACTTTTGCGGAATCTAAACAGTTTGTTCAATCTCTGGATACATTCGGTTCAGTCCTCGGTTACCGTTTTAAAACCCCAGTCAAATTTTGGGTTGAAGAACTGCATGCCATACTGCGCAGGACGAGCTAGAACGCCGCTCTCAACAGTTGTCCTGTAGCAAATTACGAGGGCGTACAAATGAGCGGTTCTCCTATGTTGTCGTTTCCTGCATCGAGAACGAGAACCGTTGTCGAGGTGTCTTCAGAGAGCCTCACGGCGAGGACCAGTCCAGCGGTCTATGCAGTACTAGTGAGTCGCAGTAGTGACCAGGAGCAACAATGACATACTCCTCCCCCTGGATCAAAACATGAGCCTGAGCCTGCCAAGCAACGAGACGCTTCTCACCTGCAATGACATAGTCAAAATGCTGATCTTTTACTTGTGCTAGAGTTGAAAGGGGCATGGTGCCTACTCTCCCCGTCATGGCACCCTTCATTTATATACCCCTACCCGAGATTTTTGGAGTAACCTGACCAAGACTAGGCCCGGATGTCTCGGGGTCTGCGGCGCTTTGGCGCCTTTCAAACAATAAGTACTTCCCGTCATGGTTGTAATGAACGTTGGAGATGTACGCGGTTCCGACGAGTTCATAATTCTTCTGGATTACCCTTCTCGGACGTTTCACGATAAGTGAGTTCGAGCGCGATGTGAAAAGAAGATGAGAGACGTGATCATGACAGCGTCAAGAAATAGTCTTCGGAGTTTGAATTTGAAGTCCAATAAAAGCGCTATCTAGAGCGGCTAGAAAGGCCCGGCACAATCTGAATCGGCAAACCAAAGGAATTGTACTGTTACATTCGAATCGTTCGTTAAAGCACCTACGTTAAAGCACCTAGATAGTATTCCAGAAAGGTTGAAACTACGATGACCTGAGCGAATCTTTGGGGAAGATGGAGGCAATGTACACCAATCATGGTCTTGTAGCGCTATCCTTGATGATTTGTGCAGCTGTTTAGGTTGATTAGTTCCAATCCCAAGCGCGTTTCATTGTGATAAACTTACCCTGTTCAGCTATCGTGTACACAGTTGCTTTGAAGTAGATGTCAGTGTATGGGAGGAGATCATTTGAATAGACTCAACCTTGGCTGTGTGCTGAAAAGTGAAGCGGAACAATCGAGAGGTCTACCACACGGATGTTCTGAGTCCCGTATACCTATGAACGTTGGTCAATACAGTGTGAGTTCCTCGCAGTAGAAATGAAGACAAACCTTCAATTTAGCATCGACAACGCCATTCTTTTCACGAGGGAGCATGGAAAGCGATCCGGCAGTGTCTGTCAAGGACGTGAGTGTGCGACTATTGTCGCGTGGACTACCACGTACGCCAAGTACTCGCACACCCTTGAGGAACCCAGTCTAAAATGCCGAATTGGTATTGAGTACTTCGGAGGAAGGGTCAACCTACTAGCTAGCTGTTCATCTGTGCTAAACTCGGGTCCCGGGTTGACTTCGTCCACTTCAGATAACAGTGAGACCATTACAACAAGTCAATTATAGGCAATCTCACCTAGGAACTCGCTCAGCGGCTCCGTCTTCATCACTTGCCGAGGGCAATGAATACCTGACGGTCTATAGTATATCTCGTCAATACACAAGACGAACGAAAAACATTGTCGAAATATCGATTTACCTATATCATGCTCAAAGTAGTGCGGATCCATTTCCGGATTTGCTAACGGGTCATCCGAAGTGGCATGAATCGTTCCCCTTGAGAAGTTGTGGTTCAGAGCCCCCACGATGGTGAAGTATTGCTTGCCGGGGGACGGAGGCTCTGTGAAGCACTATTCGGTACTGGTAGCTGGGATGTAACACTACGACGTACTTGGAGTGGAGAGAAAACCAGGAACTGTAGCAATCTCTGGGCCAGTACGTCTGTCGCGTATGCGTTCCAACTGAATCTCGTATTGTTCCGCTAACCCCGGAGGATACTTGTTGTTCTTGATATCTTCCGCAATCTTCGCTTTTTCTGCTTCATATATGGCATCTGCCTTGGATGTGAAATCATGAAGAGACATGAACACAAAGTTGGTGATGCCAGCCATGTAAATGCCTTCTGCTTTGTTACTGATGATCATATTGTCAGTGTCCATTGCAATGCATCTGGAGAAGGGACGTACTAGAGCTCCAAATGTTTTGCAGCTTCCTTCTCGTCACGTAGAAGATCGTAGGTTTCTGTTGATACACCTTCTTTTACCTCTGAAGAGATAACGTCAGAAGAGGGTACAAGAGGGTACGCATCTACACACCGTAGGTGACACCAAGCCACTGATGTTCTTGAACGTTCTCTCCGACCCCATCAAGCGCAACTTTGACCGGCACACCTATCTTAGACAATACGTCTGGTCTCCCGATACCAGAAAGCTCAAGAATCTGTGGAGACTTGAGGGCGCTAATCATGACAATCAGCTAGTGATCTTTAAATACGGGCGTCAGAAGACAAGATCTCACCCAGCAGAAACAATAATCTCCCTGTTAGTATAGGCGACATGGGCTGTAGGGGCTCCTCCATAGCTGAACTCGACACCGGTAGCTCTGAGTTCACCATCACCGCTTTCTGTGACGATTCGATGAACATAAGCTGAGGTTAGGACTGAGAGATTGCTTCGTGTAGAGATTGGGTCGAAATATGCCTGCATTCTTCGGGTGAGTGCTCAAAACAAGGGGGAACGCGAGAAAGGCAGACCGAAGAAGAGTATGTACGGGTGTGCAGTTTGGGATCGACGTTGTTGAGAGAGATGTAAACACCAGTCGGCTATGAAGTACAATGAACAAAGGTAGCATATGCAGGTCCAATTTTGACACCTACGTCGCCGTGACACTGAAATGGCTGACATTTAGTGTGAGCTGACTTTTCGATAGGACCTTCTAACTAACCGGAGCGGGGGACCTGGGGATCCCCATATTGAGGAACGCCTGATTAAGCCACAGTCAATATTTAAGTTAAATGAAGCACTTTGGGTCTAACCTCGTACGCCTTAGCATCGATATCAAAGATTTTTCGGGGATGGGCTACATTCAGTGGACCTATGAACCCAAGATAAGCGTCTGCTACTTATGGTTGATATTTGACCGAAGGTGACCTGTTCCGAGGGGATGCTTGTTGATGTCCCAGATCTTCAGCGACTCCTTGTCACGACCGATGGTGTCTGGAGCCGTGAGGTCCAAAGGAGTATACCTGAATGTCTATGAGAACCATCGATTGGAAGCACCTAAACGAAGATAATACTAACGTAACAGCGCGCGACAAATACTTCTCATAGTTGCTCCAATTCCACCCTTTATTTCCTAATCTTTCCCAGTCTGTATAGTACAGGAGTGTTAGCGTCGAATGTATAGGTCGTCTTTTCCTACACTCACCATCAATATCGCCCTTCGGCGGAACCGTCCATGCAGAAAAGTTGATTGCAGATGTTCCTCCAAGACTCTTGCCACTAAGGGACGTGTGAGTCGGAAAAGGCATTAAGGAGACTCTTTGTGCGTGCTTACCGGTGCCAATTGTATTGTATACCGTCTGCGTGTTTTTGAGGAACCTGGAAGGTGTGGTCAGTTGACACCTGTGGTTCTAGGGATCTTTTCCCACCGTCTTGAAGGCCCAGTCAAACTTGGGGTTGAAGAACTGCAGACCAAATTGGCCAGGGCGCACTGGGAGCGCTAAGGTCAGTATCCACGATTACAGAGCAGTCTATGGCGCACATATTAGAGGCTCGCCAGCGTTGGGGCTTCCAGCGTCGAGGACGAGTACAGTCACAGATGGGTCTTCAGAAAGCCGGGAGGCAATAACCAGTCCAGCCGTCTATAAGATTATCAATTAAGAACATTGAGAGCGCATGTGAGAGACAGATACTAACGCCTCCTCCTGCGAAAGATGAGCGTGCTGCTGCGTATCTGCCGAGTATAATAACACACCTGCAATCACATAGTCAAAAGACTTGTCCTTTACTTGATCGAGGGAGACGAGAGGCATCTTCTATCTTCTGGGAAGGTTTCAAATGATGCTGGCGTTTATATATGGGAGATACTTCAGTCAGATGGAAGCCCCATTCTAAGCGAACGGCCGATACTCCAACCGGTCCTCATAATCGCCGTTCAAACTTCGCGACCAATCGTAAGTCTATTTGAAGGTTCTAGGGCGGATACTCGACCATCGACACCTCAGACTATACTCGGAACCTTGTCTCTCGTTCTAGGAATTCTGGTGGAGGTGACACTTGGGCCCAGTCGAAAACTGTGAACGTTTGGAAAGACCGAGTATCCCGCTCCAGCGCTGTCTTGGTATATAATGTGTCCCTTTTCGGTCTTGAGCGGATGAAAAGAATCGAATCCTCTGCACATCTGGACCTGAATGGTTCTTATTAGCACAGAATTGAACACGGTCATGAACGGTGAAACACACCTTTACCCCATTAATCCCTTCCGCCCTTTAGTCGCATCGTTCATCGAGGAAGCTAACATCGAACACGGTTGAGGAAATCCGGGAAGACAAGTAACGATGAGTGTTGATTAGGTTGGTGAACGTTCGGGACAAGGATGTGAACGTGACTCGGTTCCGTTGTCCGGCAACCTCTCGCGTTGACCACGACCAGGTATGTAACCTACAAATTTTAAGCAGGTACTTTTATTGAAACTTCACAGTATGGCTCTCTGTATATGCTCAACTCATCGATATAGACAGGTCCGATTCCACCTACAAACCCACGATGTATGTTCAGGGTTTCAATACTCAATATTCAATACCGGGCTTCTCCATGGCAGAGCTGGCATACTCACGAGCATTTCGACGCTAATGAAGTAACGGGATCTTGACTGTCAATGTGGACAGATGTGGACCTATCGAGGCACCTTTTACATCTACGTCACAAGCAAGTCACAAGCGTCATCTCGTTTCCCGCCTCTCAAATAGATTCTGAAAATGGACGCCACTGTCAATTTTTTTCAAACCCCCTTCCTTTCCTTCAACTCCCATCCACATATCTGAAGAATGTCTATTGACGCGAATGTCGCCTATTCTGCTGCGAAAGAGCAGAACTATACCATGGCAAGCTTACTATTACCTGGTCGCGTCTTGCATTCTACTAATCCTCGCTTAGCTCCAAGCATTCGAATGGTATAGCGAAGGCAAAGGCGTTCACTGGAAGAAGCTCGCCAAGAAGGTACCAGAGCTCGCGTCAATTGGTATAACGGCGATGTGGATACCCCGTAAGTCGTATGAACTGTTCAGTTGAACACTCTTCTCATCACCTTTGTAGCCCCCACCAAAGCTGCAGGGCAGGAATCTGTCGGATATGACATTTACGATCTTTACGACTTGGGCGAGTTTGACCAGAAAGGCGGCCGACGAAACAAGTATGGAACTAAAGAAGAGCTCATCGAGACGGTGAAGAAGGCCGGAGAGGCAGGCATTGTAACCTATGTCGACGCGGTGTTAAACCACAAGTACGTTCTCGCGATACTCTCATGGATGAATGACTTAGAATTGTTGTAGGTTCGGCGCCGACAAAGCAGAAACCTTCGGAGCAATTGAAGTAGACAATGACGACCGTACGAAAGAAGTTTCCGAGCTGTACGATATCAAGGCAAGCGCGTCGTTCCATGCCACAGAATGCTTATCCTGATATGCGAGTTCTAGGGCTGGACTGGCTTCGAATTCCCCGGTAGAGGAGATAAAGTAAGTTCTCCATGTAGCCTCACTATATCTTGGCCTGACACTACCTTTCACTAGTACAGCAAACTTAAGTGGAACTTCAACCATTTCACCGGTGTTGACTATGACGAGAACACTGGCAAGAAAGCCATCTTCCGCATCCAAGGCGACGGCAAATACTGGGCGAGTGGTGTCGACAATGAGAACCAGAACTACGATTATCTCAGTACGCATCGCCCTAATTTTACCCTAGGCTTGTTTATTGATCTAGATCCTCTTAGTGGGCGCCGATATCGACCACTCGCACCCTGAAGCTCACGAAGATGTCATCAACTGGGGTAAATGGATTATCAACGAAATTGGCGCAGCAGGATTTAGGTTTGACGCTGTCAAAGTTAGTGTACTCCACTCGAGTTACTACCATAGCACTCATATCGCTTTCTAGCACATTGACAGTGGATTCATCGCTGACTTTGTTAAGGCTGTCCGTCAGGGGACCGACAAGCCAAAGATGTTCGCTGTTGGAGAGTTCTGGAAAGACTCGTTGGAAGACCTGGAGGCCTACCTCGAATCTCTGGGCACGCAGGTACGTATCTCTCTGTTTCATACGCAAAGGCCCTCTCTCATATGCTTTGGTACCTTTACAGTTTAGCGTCTTTGACGCGCCATTGCATTACAAGTTCAAGGAAGCAGGTGACTGTGCGAATGAGTACGATCTCCGTACTATTTGGGATGGAACGGTCGTGCAGAAGAGGCCGATTGATGCAGTGACGTTGGTAGACAACCATGAGTACGTTGTGACAAACTTTCCTCTTCTTGGGTAGTAGCTAACTGTCGCTTTCTAGTACTGTACGTTCTTCCTCGACACCGAAGCTCTGACCAAAACTAACTCTCCTACGACCGACCTATAGCAAGTTGGTCAAGCGCTGGAAAGCTGGGTCTCTCCAGTCTTCAAGCCCCTCGCATATGCGATGATTCTCCTTAGGCCCGACGGCTATCCGTACGTAATGAGCCATCTATCGATAGGTGCATCCAACGCTGACCTCACCTCTTGAACGTCCAGCTGTGTATTCTGGGGCGACCTCTACGGAACCGAAGGACCCGAAGGCAATCCACAACAGCCCGTCTCCCAACTCGGCGACCTGATTCGCGCCAGAAAGCTCTTCGCGTATGGTGAACTGAGGGATTACTGGGATCACATGAACTGTGTCGGATGGGTTCGGATGGGCGATCCTGAGAATGGAAGAGATGGCTGTGCGGTCGTGTTGTGTAATGGTGATGAGGAAGGGTATGTTACTTTACTCTAGCAGGCCTTGAGGATGACTGACGTTTTGTCTTGTAGAACGAAGAGGATGGAAGTAGGCAAGGTATGTATCTTTGCTTTGTTGATGAAGGATAAGCTGTCTGATATCGCGACATTGTAGGAGCACGCTGGAGAGAAATGGACGGATATCTTGGGGTGGTATGAAGGAGAGATTGTGATTGGTGACGACGGCTGGGCAGACTTCAAGTCTTCGGCTAGGAGCGTCAGTGTCTGGGTTAAGGAAGGCGCTAAAGGAAGAGAAGAGTTCGGGAAGCAATAGATCGTCACGGTTTTCGACAGACATTGGTAGAGATAGAGGATAGAGCTTAGAGCTTGGAACTTGAACTAGAAACTTGGGATGTATTCTTAGAGTCGGCTGGCCGTGTATGTACATTGGTCGGGAAGGAATAGATCAATCTTGGACGCCTTGTACTCGTTGCGGTATCAAAAATCCAGTGGTATTGCGATTATACCGAGTTTGATCGAAACTTTATACGAGCGATGGAAAGCTACGATAAGAGCAGGGACTTTGGGATGCAGGGGAGAGAGAATCGAGATGGGGAGTGGTAGATATTCACAAACGGTTCCCAAAAGCAGTGACGAGGAGAGCAATAAGCAATAAAAAGGAAAGAGTAGCGAGATCAATGGCCGGGAATATAATAGCAAAAATAAACAGCAAGCGTATCTTTAACAGCGTTTAAGGGAGTTTCAGATGTAGGGATACAGTCGGGATTGTGGAGAATGCGGGGAAGAACGAAAAATGCGAGTGGTGTGGTGTGGATGCAGATGTGGGGAGTGCAAGAAAGATTGCTTGGGAAAATGGGGATGGAGGTGTGTGGATGTACGACCTACGCCGTACGCCGTACGAGTCCGAGATGGGTATACAGGTGTTATGTACAGATGAATATGTATCGCACGAAGTATTCACAATTTTGGGCGGGGCGTGATGCCGAGGCCGTATAGTTCAAGAAAGGTGACGATCTAGGAGTGCTGGAGCCGGTGCTGACGAGTTGCTTACGATACAGAGAATTCATCGGATAGGCACGACTTGAACATCTGCAGACTCTGCTGGGGGTCCTAAGCAGATCTTCAGAGTGAGAATGCCATCCTCCAACGCTGCGTCGATATCTTCGATCTATAATTCAAAAAAACCAAGTCAGCGTCTTGGGTGGACTCAGCGGCGGAGGTGAGAGCGAGAGGAGCAAAGAAGAGAAAAAGATACAGAAAAAAAGACCACAACGGAAATGCGAGAGAGGAGGTGAGTTGAAGGGTTAATGCGCACTTTAGTTTCAGATGGTACTGGCAACGTCCTCGTAAACTCGCCGTATTTCCTCTCTCGCACGTTATGTTGTAATTGGGTACCGTCGTGCTCACTGACGGCCCCGCCACCACCACTGCTACTGGTCAACGCCCCTGATCCATCCCGACCTCCAGCCATGGAGCTCCCAGTAGCAGGGCCACCACCCATATTGAAATGAACAGAAGAAGAGGGTGGTGGAAACACAGGGCTCGTACGGCCCGAAACAACCACTTGCTTCACGCGATTGATGAGACAAGTAGACAGTGTAATGCTCAGCTGGGCTTTTTTCACGCCTGGTATTTCCATAGAGGCGGTGAGCACATGTGTTTGGGGGTCATACTGAATGTCAGAGCGGATGATAAACCGACGGGCCCTTGACAATGCAGACGTTGCCCCGGTGGTGGCTAGTCCCCCTTGTACCTGCCGCTGTAGTATGGGTCCGCCTGCACTCGTGGGAGTGGTAGGAGGTAACATTGACGAAGTTGTGAACGGTGACGTTCCGCTGCGAGAAAAAAAAAAGATAACGAAAGGCAGATAACAGTTACCACAACAGCATTCCAATTCGACGGAATAACCACGCACCTTGTCACCAGACCGTGACTCATCACACGTGGTGTTGTTGCACTGGCAGGTGAGGTGGCCACCGCAGTAGATGGACCGGCAGAGGACGTTGAAATGCGAGGTGGAAGAGTGGTGTATCGAACGTTTGGATCTGATTCTTCTACACGGTGAATCCTACCGCTTGGTCCAGCAACTGGTGCGACTATTGGATGACCCAAGGCGCTGTGAGGTCGAGGATATGGGTTGACTCTGTTTTGGGATCTAGCACTAGGAGAACGACGTAATGGGGGAGCACGCCGCGATATATGGGTAGGTTGGGAAGTGGAAGTTGTTGGACGAGAGGGATCACTCAAATCTGGAGAAGGACCACCGTCTGACGTAGCTTCATATGAATGTCGATGAACAAGTACTGGTGGAGGTTCGACTGGGGAAAGTTGAGGAGGAATATACTGTTGCTGGTGTTGCTGGTGTTCTTGGACATCCATAGTCATTGTTGGGGGCGGCGGGGCGAAAAGCTGTTGAGGTGTCGAGTGCATTTGCTGTGTCGGGGTGAGAACTTCTGGTTCAAGCTGGCTGTGAGTATCAAGCACCTCCCACTGTGGATACTGGGGAGTTGAAGGCGTCGAATAGTCATCGTGATGATATTGCCCTTGTTGACCATGACTGCCATGGGGGTAAGGGTACGACATAGCAAACCTTCTGATCCACTCCTTGGGTCGGTCCATTTTATACCTCGGCGCACATGAAAGTTCTGACTCAAGATGCTTCCGCTTCCGGCGAACAATGGCAAAATGATCGCGGCAAACTCCGTAAAGTCATGGGAACGCACAGCATCCCGACGCACACGTGATCAAGGCGGCGCTCAAAATCCCGACGCCCGCCCTACGTCCACCAATCCGAGTCAGATTTCCTGTGAACCTTGCAGTGATTGAATTGGACTCATAGGTTCGTTCCAAGCAATCATGGGCGCGGTCAGATATCAAAGCGTCATGTTGCGTCCGCTGTAAATTTTCCTTTACCCCAAAAGGCAGTCGCGCGACGGCGAACACAACTTTCTCTCACCGACGCCCCGACGCGGCGACCCGACGCTTTGGCTCACAGATAACGATGCCATGCGGCGGGGTGGCGCGTGAGTCAACACTCGTCCTCGAGGCTGTTAACAGCATACGTATCGCGGATCCCAAAGGTAAATTATTACAGCAACTACGTATCAAAAACCTAGACGATACTGTACAAAAGTCGGGCAAGAAAAAAGCAAGCGATCGTAGAATAGAGATAATATACAAAGCGCCGACAAGAAGGAAGGAGCACAGGATCCGAAAATCAGGGAAAAAACGAGGAGCACAAGATAAAGTAAATCATACGGATTCCTTGTCCATAATCAGGGTTGGACACCATCTGGCGCTTCGCTAGTCGCAGGGAGTCCTGGATGACTCTGACTCTGCGCACGGCTTCTCGGTAACAACGTTCCAGTCTCTGCAATTCTTGCACCTCCTCTTTCCACACTAGCTCTCCTACTCGAACTCATCCCGGTCCTCAAAGACCCCGTTTCCGCTACTCTCCATTCTCCTGCCGTACTTCCACGCCTACCAGCAACACCCACGTTCGCAATCGAGCTTCTCCTACTCAAACTAAGAGGCTCCACAGGCGACATTGAATGATCCCTCTCCCAATCTCTTCCCATGTAATATGATATACTCGGTGACCCAAATGACGACGATAACGAAGGTGGTGGAACTGATGGATAGGAAAGTCCGCGAGACGGAGCGCCGTACATGACAGGCGAGTTGATTGCATTTGACGCGGAGGACGGTGGAGTGGTGACGTTCGTCCCATTGCTGACGAAGCTCGCGGGGTTGGTGGAGATACCTGGTGAGAAGGTGTATGGAGATTCCGAGACGGACGACCCCGAGGTAGGTGAATGTGAGAGGGGTGTGTTGACCTCGGAAATATTGTTGATCGGTCGGTGAACTTGGGACGGTGGTCGTGGTATCGGCACGCCTGCTGGGACAGGGATAGGTCTCGCAGGGTGTGCTATTGGATATTGCAGGGAAGTGGATGGTGAAGATGTCCTCGAGGAGTAGGAAGACGAAGATCTGCGATGGCTTGGGTGTGGATATGGGTCGGATGTAGACATTCCGACTAGATTATCTACAGAGAGACCCAGCTATAAGTCCATGTTAGCAAGCAGTTTCTGCGGTGAAATAAGAAAAGGTGCCACTAACTCGAGTTCGATGCTCAATAAGCTCCTCTCGATAAATCTCGTTCAGCCTCGAAAGTCGCACATAATCGCGCTCAAAGTCGACCAACCGATTCCTCAGCTGCTCGTTTTCCCTGCGAAGAGCCTCTAGCATGACCTCATTTGAAGGATCAGCAGGAGATCTCAAGTCGCTACTATGGTCTCCAGAGCTGGAATGTCCATTGGTTTGCGTCGCTGCTTGCTGTGCCTTGAGTAGAGACAGCTCCCTGGTCAACCTATTCACATGCGATTCGCCCTCTGCTTCCAGAGTATTCTCTAGCTCGATTTTATCCTGTCGAAGCTATTGAAAGAGAAAATAAACATCAGCCCATCAAAGGAAAAGAAAAAGGGTAGTCTCACATACCTTTTCCAATTTCCTCAACAACACATTCGTTATTCGCTCCTCTTCAGCTTCAAACTCATTGATCAAGTCTTCCTGTTCCTTGTATTCTGCACTTGCTCGCCTTCTCGATACCGGTGACAGAGACATCCTGGTGGACTAGGGTGCTGGTGAGGGTAATGAAGTCAACCCAGTTTCACTCATTGCAAATGCAAATTATATGGGGATCGGTTACTGTAAGCCGGCCAAAAATGCCGTGGTCCCGCTTAGCGGTCGACGTCAAAGTTCACTGAACTCAGGCTGGACCCAAAGAGGAGGTACTAAAAAGTTCTTGAATGTTCTAATATGCCTAATTAGTTTCTTTGATGTATTACAGTCGGTAGAGTAAGGGGCTCCAAGGTCGAATTAATATACATAATACATACATCCAACCATTCAACGCCCCAGGAAAAGGAAAGAGAAACAGGGTCAGGAGGGCGTAGGAGCCAAGAGTGACGAAGGGGGTCCACACGTGTAAAATGAGTATGCATGGGTACTATCCCATTCCCATTCAAAGCGCTTTTGCCACAATGCACTGACACACTGTTGGTACACATCTGTCAAATGCGGAATCGAAAGTAAATGGGCGTACTAAAATCCGAACCATGCGTATATCCGAGATGAACGCGTAAACCGTAACGTGCAATGATACCGATCGCGGGCTCGTTATAGCAAGATTCGGGATATGTACTCATAGGCTGTTTGTGGAGTGTACTGTCGAGACGTAAGGAAAGCGGGGGCCATTGCAAGTAAAAAATCTCCGAACGAATTGGTACACTCTTATTCCCAAAAAGCCGAAGAGCGTGAGTCGGAATCGAATAACCGAGCCTGGCAATTTCCTTGAACGTTGGGCTGAGCGCCGGAACCTTATTTTCATCGTGCCATGAGGAGCTGACTCGCGGGAAGACTCGAGAGGAAAGATTCCTTCCTTTTCAGAGCAAAGCTTCAGTCTTTGCTGAATACGGGCACTTCAAGACTATACTCACCTGCCTCGACTGAGACCTCGAGACCCGACCCGACAATTCCTATTCTAGACCTTCAACTCGGTAGGGTAACCAGGAACGACAATATCCGGTATTGAATTATTGAAGTATTGAGGCACAAGAACACGACAAGAGCACATTCATTCTTGGTCTTGGAGATGCAACAGGAACAAGGAATAGAAACTTGCTAGACTGGTCCGCGTTCGTCAATGAGGATCAGTTGAAAGGCGCCGCGAAGCGATAATGATCCACCGATACGCGACTCAATCTAGCCAGTACTCTGGAAACAGGAGCCTGAACGATTCCCTACGCTTCAGGACAAGTTACCCATTTCCAGGTGCAGGGCCATCAGCCATAGACCTAACATTCATGAAAACCGAGAACTACGACGCGACAGCTTCTCGAACTTGACATCCTTCGTTACTCCAAGCTCGGCCAGGTGTTCGAAGCATTGGGTGTTCAATGAGTGTGGTCTTTGATGTTGAAAAAAGGAGCTAGCTCTCGAGACAGATGAACTTGAAAAGGGCTCGAAGCGTACGCAAGTGGTAGTAACGCTGGTTCCTTCAGAAGTAGCCATGAATCATATCTTTGGTTGTTGGAGTCAGCTACTGGCCCTCTAGAAATCAAAGATCGTACCTTCAGCCAGGGCTTTCGAGAAATTTGCTCTTCATGGGAGCCGAATGTCTTTGTGCACGCGTAGGTAGGTACCTACGCGTGCACATCCAACGTATGGTCATTTACACTTCGATGTTTGATTGGGCCATCCGTTGTTTGAGCATTGAGTGTCTTCCGACATTTGGAGTTCCAGAAAGCTAGCTGCTTTGTCGGGCATGGTGCATGGTGCATGGTGCATGACAGTTTCGTGGAAGAAGGCTTGAACTGATATAGCATTGGCGTACGACAGCTGGATAAGAGGGGGAAGCGAGCGCGTCAGTCTTCCTATATAGACATCACTAGTGAAACTGTGCTCACCCGTCTCAAGTTTTAGGAACCTTCATTTGGTGTTCGATCCTCCGGAAGAAAAGGATGTCGAATATTTCACGAAATTTGGATGGGCCGGATAAGGATGCCACGTCTAGGGCGGTCCTGCTTGCGCTATCGTTGCAGAAAGACTTTGACAGAAGTAGATTTACGTGTTTTCTTTAGACGTCGACGATCGCCATGTAGCAATGGTTTCACTAGCTCGTCGTTTTCGAAACAATGCTGCAAATCACAGTTATCATAACGAGGCAGATCCACAGCAAACTTAGAAACGCACCTATCTTGAAGGTGCACAATCCCAAGAGTAAAATCGCCAAATGTAACCAGAACCAAGGGGCACGCAACGATTTAGCGCTCTGTTGCCGTCTCCCCCAACCACCCCTCCATCAAATTTCCTTTTTCAGGTTTTTCCCAGGCCATGATGGATGACGGTCTATGTGCAAAATCTGAGTGCGTATGATTTATTTATCATGCTCTACTGCGAGTTTAACTTGGGATTCTACTAGGAGGTCTAGGAAGGCTCACTCGTCAGGATAATTCCTAACATGACTCCGAAAAGAGAGAGCTTTAGAGTTATGCATCAGTATCCTTACATCACCCGGCATTTCGGCACTAGGATGGCATGCCGTTGGCATTTTGGGCCAAAATGCCGGATGCTACGTGGTAGGGCGGTTTTTCCGAAATGCTACGTCACTATTTCGGCAGTGTCCTGCCTCCCGAAATGCCGACATGCTGAAATGTAGCATGGTAGCCTACTGTGTGTCCTTTGAGCAACGTCCTCCTGTAGAATTCTGGTAAGTAAACAAAGTTGAAGCCCAGATATGAGTAGTTATACTCTTAACTTACATACCTAAGCCTTTTACAGTAGAAAACATCCAAGTAATCAAGTGAATGACACAAAAAAATTTCGAGTTAGGTATAATCATATTTCACAGGTTTCGGGCCTTTCATGTCAACAAATTTGCATATCACGCATCCCATGGCTTTATTCAATAGGCTTGTAGTACTCATGTAAAATCATATCTAGCAAAGCGTCGTTCAAGTTTAGCGTAGAAGGGAGCATTTTGACATTTGGCATTTAGCATGTAGAAATGCCGAAAATGCTGAAAATGCCGAAAAATGCCGGAATGCTATTTGTCAACATACTGATGTGGTGAAGAGGAAGCATGATATTTATTATGCTGTGCTCTCAACGTGCTCATAACTGAGTTGCAGGCTTACAGAACTTTAGGGGCATACTATCTACGTATGTATGCCATGTTTTGACGGGAAGAATACGGGGAATACTGCGATATACAGTGAACGCTCGTAGGTTCAGGTCGGCGCTTATACGGCGCTTACATGGGTGTAATCTCCGGCATCGCCTGGAAAGTGAATATCTGGGTTCAGAGCTCCGAAAAAACAGTTAAAGTAGTGTCTATGTATTTAGTATACACCCGAGGAATTGCGAAGACCCAGGGAAAGGATAGATGACAAGAATCGATTCTGAAAAGTTGGGTATCTCGGCCAAGCATAACGCCATCATTCACTCGCAGACCTTCACTGGCTTCGCTTCCTACGTCCTTTCCTGGATGTTAGGTGTCGCGTCAAATGCCCTTCTTCGAGCTTTAAGGGCCATCGAGCCCTAGTTGCTCATGGAATCGTACAAGATCAAAACTCTTGGAATTTTGGAGGTTTCGGCAGCTGCCGAACATCGATTCAAGGCGGTCATTACCCTCGAATGGGTACTCTTGTTGAACAAACAGTTGCTGCAGAACACTCAAGGGTAGGAATGATAGGTGATCTATTCTTCCCTCAGATATCTGAACATTGGCTTGCTTGAATGTGTCGCATTCGAAAGGAAGACTTCAACATCAATACCCACCGTGATTAGTGACTGAAACAAGACCTCAGCAGTTGAATGAACATGCGAACCCTGTTCCTTATAATCCTAGAAAAGTATGTTATATGTCCAACATTTCTTTCAAGGGAAATCAAGTGCAATAACCTTATGCTGAGATGTTTCACCTTCATTTTTCTCCGAGTCGGGCATGTTTCAAGGTGAGGTGAGGAGGGAAAGAAGGGATAGTGAGAATGGCTTCATTCTCGTTCTTTAATATTACAAGATTAATGCGTTATATGCATGTTGTCGAAGACGAAGAGGTCACCAGGCAGTCAAATCCAAAAAAGGAAATTTGATGGAGGGGTGGTTGGGGGAGACGGCAACAGAGCGCTAAATCGTTGCGTGCCCCTTGATCAGAACCACGCTTGAGAACGACCGCCTGCGTGTAGATGAGCAGAGCGAAACCATAAGGTAAAAGGCACGTACCAGATTCCGCTCAATCCTGATACTCCTTCTGATATCCTTTCAACTTTGCTCCAGCCAAAACATCCCTGTCGCCTTGTCATTCTCCTGCTGATATGTATCACCGTCTTTCCGGTCGTAGCCTGTAAGCTTGTGGGCCCGGAATCGAGAAGACTGTCGGGGATACGGATGCTCTTGCGAGTGAGAGATTAAGACTAGTCCTCGTAAAACCGGAATGGATGAAGTGAGGTGGTATCCTGTGGTCGCATCGAGAAGCAGGTGGGAGTAAGAGACAAAATGCCGCGAAAAAAACTAGCGCGTCGATGATGTAGCGCTTCTCTTCTCAACCCAATTGCAAGCATATTTTTATTTTCCCTCTCACAGTTTGATAGTGTATACTTACAACAACGCGAGTCTATCAATACTAGTCATGCCAATCAAACACCCATCGACCACTGCTCATTCGCTAATTCCCGCACCCGATCAATAAACTCATCTTCCCATCCCTCATTCTCTCTCTGTCTTAAATACAACTCCAGTTCGTCCCTTGTCGGAATAGGACGACACCCTCTGTATTGTGTAACTTCCAGCCCGTCTATCAGATTCTCCGCCTTCAGATATACCGCAACCGCAAGATCCAGCGCCAAAGATTCTGAGCATATCGTCAACCCGGCACGCATTGTTTTCCAAAATTCTGTCCCCTGCTGAAGAGTCCAGTGAACGACCCAACACTCCTCTAGCGCAAGGAAAAGCCCTTCCATCACCTTCTCCTCGGCTAGGTATTCATACAGAGGAATGACTTGCATGACTTGCGCCGACAACAACTTTTTCGCTGGGTCATTAGCGTAGCGTTGCTTGTGTACGACGTAGAGATTGATGACGAGAGAAGAAGGGGAGAGAAGATATCTCGGTGTTGTGAACGTTCGTTGAAGTGACCTTATCCAGTTGGCGAAAACAGGGGCTGATTCGAGAACTTTTTTGTCTGCCCCTGATGAATACTCAGCTCTCGAAGCTAAGGGTCTTGTACATGAGAAAAGCGCACCTTGGGAAAGAGCTCTCGAAATCTCGTATTTTATCTCTTTAGATCGACGCTCAGCCTGCTTTTGTACGAGGGGACGCAACTTAGCGGTGAGATGTGCACTACTTCGTTCGAGTCGTTCGAGTCTTTCGATACTTTCTCTGAGATGTGCACTGCTTCGGTCGAGGCTTTCGATGCTTTCTGTCAGACCTACATAAGATTGCTTGATATTGTGGCCAAACTCTTTCATTTTCGCTTCGAGGACATCCATCCTCTTTTTGAGGGCCGGCCAGTCAGCCCTGTACTACATAATAGGAGATTAGTCCTAACTCTTTGGCAAGTTTCGTAGGAAAGAACAAACTTTTGGGGTACTCTCATCAACCGAACCGATTGGATGGGTGTGGTACTGGTAATGCCGTGGTGAAGAAGATACCATTTGAAGCCTGAGAGTCTTTTCGAGCGAGAGGAATGTCGCAGCTTTTAAAAGCGTACCCCTGATTCAGTCCAAAAAAGCAAATTACTCCTCGCTCCGCACAGGATTTTCGTTTTCAGGGTCCTCGCTACAGATATATATTGGCATCTTTTTAGTACAATAATACTAATGCCTAGCTGAAACTGAAAACGTACAAATTGGTACTATTACTCCCACTTTGAAAGCCTCGATCCCCAAACACTCAAAAGCCCCATTATCATTCCTGCACGTCCTTGATAACATTTCCGGCATCATCTAGCCAGGCATTCGCTGCCCAGCCAACTTTTCACCCCACTCCGAGCATTGTTGTAGCTTAGGGATAAAGTGTTGGTTTTGTGAGACAACGTGATGTCTTCGTAGCTGCTACAACGATTTTAAACGAAACGTCCCCAAAAATCGTGAGGATGAACTGGATTTGGGGCAAGGTTACGCTGAAAGACAAGCATAGCGTGTATTACTAATTAGCGTTCTTAGAGCGAAGCCATACTTAAGGCGAAAAGCGCGTACTGAATTCCTTCGTCTTCGTTAGCTCGTCTCCGATATCTTTCGAATAGTACCCCAACTAGAGCATCCCTACAACCTCTAGCCAATGTTGTGTTCTTTCGTTGATGCTAGTAGTGCGGGGTTATTGGTACCGGCATTGAGAAACTAGGTCGGCGATGTCTTGTGGTCGTAGTCGTATTGAGCAATGAGGAGTTTACTCGATGTGTCAAGTTAGAGATCCACTCCTTGCTGCTTGCAGTTTCCAACGTTCGATAGACCTGAGCGATGGGCATGGGAAGAAAGAGGATATAGGGAATCGAGGTGGAACTACCGGACACGCGAGTCGCGTTTACTACAGAACGACCTTCTGCTAAAGCCGTCGGGTTTATTACGCCATATCACGTGCAGTTGTTTGGGCGGGGCTTGCACTCGACAGTGACTATCAACAACTTTTTGAAGAGCAGGTGCGGAGAAACTCTTTCAATTTTTACTGAGGTGGCTGATTCATGAACAGCAAATGAACAGTTGTACGAAACCTTGCCAACCTAAAAGCGCTGGTGACCATATCCAAGCCCTTCCTCCGGAGATCCTGGGGCACATTTTCACCTTTTGCTTGCCTTCACCTAAAGAGTATGCTTGTTTCGAAGATATCTCCCCTGGAGATCGCAAAGAACGACTCTCATGGATCGCTGTGACGCATGTCTGTCGTCGTTGGCGCACGATTTCCTTGGAGAATCCCTCGTTGTGGACTCGGCCGGATTTCATGTCCCCAGGTCTAGCGAAAGCGATGATAGAACGCTCGGATCCTGCACTAATTGACATTGAATTCTACCCTAATATGTACTGGTCGAGCCCAGAGAACTTCACAAACCTAAAAGAGGCTCTGACCAACATATCACGAATAGCAAGCATCCGAATCGATTTGGGTCTCCTCCCCGAAATCAGACACACAATTCTTCCGATTCTTACTCAGCCCGCGCCAAATATCCGTACTTTTGAATTCAAGTGCGATATCAGCCTTCCTAAAGGTCTGTTTGGTGACAAAGCACCGAATCTCGAGGAGCTTTCGCTAAGCGATTGTGACCTCCCATGGAACACTTCGTTCTTGGGTACAAGGCTGAAATCGTTGACTTGGATCGCACGGATCGCACTCATTAGGAGGCCCTCGGAGAATCAGTTCATGTCTGTTCTCAGTGGCCTCTCTTCTCTCGAAACTCTCATCCTTGAGAAAACGATTCCTTACTCCATCCAGCAGAAGGCACGAGTCTCCTTGCCTCGTCTGCGTTATCTCCATCTGTTCTCAGACACCTATGGAGAAGACTGCATCGAATTCTTGGATCATCTCGACATACCGGAGACAGCGTCCATAATTGTTCGGATGATATGTTATTCTGACATTATAGGACGGGATATCGCAGATTTTAGGACTCTGTTTTCATGCCTTGCACGGCACACCACGCCTCAGGCAGGAAGGCCCATTTCCAAGCCGATAACGGCCCTTTCTATTGATGGAACCCCTGGCTTTCATTTTGCCCAACTCATGCTTTCGATTTGGAATACGGATGTCGAGATGTCGGCCATAGAAAACGGAGTCGATCCTGCTCCAACATCATCCAACCTCCCACGTTTCTGCCTCAGATTGTATTGGGACATTCGTACCCTAGGAGTTCGTGCACTCGCATTTGATAGGACAATTGGAGATGCATTGTCCATATTGCATCTCGCGAGCCTTCAAACCTTTTCCCTGTGCTTACGTATGTCAGAAGACTCTGCCGTAGAGACGATCTTCAAGTCGATGCAATCCACAAAGATTGAGAGGTTGATTATATGGGGTGGATGCATCGGACAAGTACTGTCTCTACTTTCGTGCCGCCGCAGCACGGATAACACTGGAAACCGGAGGAAAGGGGTATCTGGAGGGACGCAGCGAATGCACCTTCCTGCGTTACAGGAGCTATCCCTGCTTTCCGTTGATTTCCAACCCTATGGAAAGAGACGAGTGGTATCGAAACAACTTTTAGAGGCACTGGAAACACGGTCGAAACAGGGCGCACCAGTGAAGAGGCTTGCACTAAAATATTGCAAGAAACTCCTCGAGGACGATGTTGACAGATTCAAGTCTGTGGTGGAGCAAGTGGAATGGGAAGGATACAATGATGGCGGCGATGATGACGACGACGACAATTTAGAACCTTCAGTCTCGTCAGAGGATGCAGCAAGTTCAGAGGTGGAAAGCTCAGAGGCGGAGGTAGATGGATAGGCGACTTGGCTTGGGAGTGTACTTGATAACCGACTTCGCAACTTATCGCTTTAAATTCAGAAACTCTACGTACTTGCCCTGTGAGCAAAGAAAACAGAAGAACAAAGTAGAATGGGCATAAATACTCGGTACAGAGCACCTGAGAACATAAAGTAAAACGAGGCAGTCGGCGAAAGAAAGAGAATTGACAACTCAGAAGTCCCAGCCCTCCACTTTAAACGTCTTTCCGTACTGTAAGTAGCTGTCCATGATCTTCAATATTGATTCTGGTAGGCCCATACTGATGAGGGTGTAGGTAATTTTGGCGTGCCCGTGGATTTTGCCTAACTTGAAAAATGCGCGAGCGATTTGGGTTGGATACTGGAAGAGAGGAGGATTAGTTCAAGACTAACTGGTACTTGCTCGTCATTACGCACCGTCATTTCGGTATAGTCAGCCCACTGATAGGCAGCTACTCGGATCGCAGTTTGTATACATCGTTGGATGTCACCTTCTTCAGCATATGTTTCCATGAGTTTAGCCCATGGCTTGTGTGAATAGCGAGGGGTATCGAGGCAACGCTGATATGCCTGTATTGGGGGTACATATGAACAGGTAGTCCCACAAATAACACAGAAGGACGTACCTCTTTTGCCTCCTCTTTGTGATGTAAGCGTAAGCCCAAGTCCCCCAAAATCTCCCACTCGAGCCCGGTCTTACGGTATGCAACGTGCTGTGTCTTGAAATGTGCAACCTCGGCACGGAAAATGGTCCATACTCGAAGATCCTAGATTTGCATTAGTTTATGAAGAAGTACACGGGAAGAATTGTCGTACCTCATACAGAACCATGAACAGGTTATCCAACCACCTCTCGCATAAGCGCTTGTTGCTGAAAGAGAATGCCTCTGGGGCAGGCTGTTGCTTATGAGAGGCGTCATCAGCTGTTATATCTTCCTCTTCGGCCGCAGCCAGAGCAGGTTTCTCCAGTCCAGACTTGTCTCCCTCTTCAGCATCGAAGGGCGACTTTGACGAAGTCCCATTCGGAAGATCCTTCTCCTTCTGCAAGTCCTCTATTTCTGCATCTGGGACATCCCGATCAGATTCAGTTGAAATTCTGATCGTAGGGATGCTGGTATCGGCACCCAAACGCTCGCCAGTTCCATTGACACCACCCAACGAATCCGACTTCCTGGTGGTGGCAGAAACAGGCGTACTGGGGGCCACGATGCCCTTTGTTGACGCGTTGTCATCGACCACATCACCATCACCCACTACTGTCGCGCCCGATATCATCGAATCCCGCACCGTACCATCCTCGTGAATGACCGTAGGACTAGACGTTGTCTTTACCACCTCGCTTTGGGCCTTTTGCATCCTGTACTCCTCTTCCATGACGAAGACGGAGCTCCGAGTCTTGAGCAGTTCGTCCCATCCAATTTGCGATACTAGTTTGGTGAGAAGAGCATACGCTCTTGCCCATGTTCCTCTCAAACCAGGTGCAGGTAGCCGAAGCAAGGCAGGATCCGCCTCGTCGTCATCGGTCTTGACTCGTTCTGGTAGAATTTCTCCGATAGGTCGAAGGAAGGGAAGATGAACACGTGCAGGGGTAAGGTTTCGGTGCATATCGCGCCCGTTGTATGTGAACATGGGGCAGGAATTGAGAGTAAGAAGGGCAGATTCAAAGTCGCCCAGAGAAATATAGCATTCTGTGAGCTTCTCCCACGTCACGAACTCGGATGGAGCGCAGTTGACAGCTTCACGAGCAAGCTTTACAGCCCAGTCGTATTTGCCTTTCGAGCACAGGAGGTCGCATTGTGCATGTAGTAGGGTGTAAGAATGAGGTGTTTGCTTGATAGCTTGGGCCATGATTTGAACGGCTTTCACTTCTTCGTCTAAAGGATGCCTAGATCAGACAATTGCATACATGACATGTATAAGCACGTACTCATCCCAATATAGGCTCTACCAAGCAAGCTCGCCACCTCTGGCTCCTTCGCCGCAAGCTTTTCAAAGAGATTGGCAGCTTGCTGATAACGGCCACTATCCCCAAAGTACTTCATGATGCCAGCAGTCAAGTGATTGGAGACCACCGTGGCGACCTGTATTTCTGGGTCTGAGCCAACCTGCCAGCCCTTCATGAACAAAGCTTCGGCTGCTTGCAAGAACCTGATCTCGCTGTCGGTGTTGGTGATCGGGTCGAGTTTTCGGTAGGCATCGAGCCAGTAATTGGGATCGTCTGAGTAGAGGATTGCGCGAAGGAGAGCCGATACGTATGTTTCTTGCCATAGTTCTGGGGTTGCTTCGTGCCTGTGTGCTCGCAGTGAGTATGCCAAGCCGTATGAGAGAGCGTCACTACACACCTTTCGCCACGCAAGTCGATAACATATGCATGCACACCACCTGGAATCTTCACGTCTACTCGAATATCCACTCTTGAGAATGCGTTGAAACAGCTGCAAGATTCCAGTCAAAACCGGATTCCAAAAATTATGGATATTTGCTCACCAATAACACCCACTCTTGACCTTCCAAGCCGACGTTTTACTGAACCAGGCTGACGAGTCTTCAATCGCGTATGTTAAAGAGTTGATATAAGCTGCCAAAGAGGCAGAAGACGATGCATCCACCCCAGATATGTAGTGATATGAACCGAGCTGTAGAGGCTTTGAGCTTCAACCCAAATGCGACGTGAAAACGGTACACACATCTCTTTGTCCACCCCTACCATTGCTTTTCACGACATGGCATAAATCTGGAGGTCCAAGTTCACGAAATGTCGCTACAAAGAGGATTCATTATTTGAGCTTGCACGCGAAATTGCTGCGGGGCCTTACAGAGAGATTCAGTTCGCGCAGTCAACGATTCTCCCAGGTCAACCTGTAATTATATGGTTAATATCGCGTAAGTTAATGATAGCAGAGCAGACACACCTCGTATAGCTCTGGAATGTCCTTGAAGGACGATTCCGCCATGTCTTGTCGTGGAGGTCAATACCAAATACGTAACGTGTACACTTGTTTACTGGCGCCGGCTCTGTAAAATGAAAACCGGATTCAATTTCTTTGGATTTTTGGG
Source organism: Paramarasmius palmivorus (assembly GCA_037176845.1). Classification (NCBI taxonomy): domain Eukaryota; kingdom Fungi; phylum Basidiomycota; class Agaricomycetes; order Agaricales; family Marasmiaceae; genus Paramarasmius; species Paramarasmius palmivorus. The sequence continues at coordinate 386,380 of JAYKXP010000018.1, read as the reverse complement.
CGGCTCAACTCGAGGGCCTGAGTTTATCTATCGACCAGGCAGATTATGGCTGCTGGGACCGGGGAGAGGGATTCGGCGAGATGAACGAGTGCTGGAGTCACGTCTGTCACACTAGCTGATGTGTACGTGTTCAACGTTCAACATTCGAGTTTGGAGTCTTGACGTTTATTGCAGTGTCAAAAAAACTTGATATCATGTCAGTGTCTACAAATACAACAAGGTGGGTATTATATCGAAAGCAATGTTCGTAAGTCATGAGTATGTAAGGGTTCAGAAATCTGCGACTAAGGTGGCTTGTCTCGTTCATCTAGGGCTGCAAGGGCCTCTTCTGCTGCTTCGAGCATTTTTCGTAGTTCACCTAATAATAAATCAGCCAAGGTACGATAGTACATCAGGAAAGTGTGACATACGCTCTATACTTAGCGTGAATAGGGTCTATTGAGCACAAGAAGACTTATTAGTCCTAGCTTGAAAACCCAACAACAAAACCCATACCTGGCGTGCATCTAGATCCTGTAGTATCTCGTTCTTTATCCTGTTCTCCAGCTTCTCCACTCCATCTATTTCGTCAAGAAGCTTCTGAATACCTACCGGCATCCTCTCTTGCTCCTTCCCATCAATACGCCGAGGGCTTGAAACGAATTGCATATGATCATGAAAGGACTTGCAATGCTGTATTATCTGTCGAGGTAGCTGTTCAAGCCGTCGCTTCGCATGGTCATTCGCGGATGAGCGTGATGATGCGGCTGTACTACTGCCTTCTCCAGAGACGGAAGGTGCCGGCTTAGATCTAGCCCTCCGAATGGCGTCTTCTTGCTCCTTGGCCCTAAGTTTCTCGACCGCACGGGTGAAGACACCTATTCGAAATACATCTTTATATCGAGATGTAAAGGCCTCCGATACAACTGGAGTATAAGAGCGATCAATACGTGTTCGGGTGTTCAGTGAAATGACGCGAACCAGAGATCAAGATAGTCATAGTAGCAACTCCGAACAGAGCCCAGACGACAAAGATTGAGCGACCAGCTGGGGTTTTAGGAGAAAAGTCGCCTGCAAATCGATAAGCACGAAATCAGTAACAAAGCGCGGCGAACGTACCATAGCCAATGGTCGTGAATGAAATAAAACCTTCACGGAACGTTTAGTCACTGAAAGCGACAGCAAGCCAAAGCAACTAACAAAAGTACATGGCTTCCCCGAATGACCAACCCTCGGTCGCCATGAAGACCCCAGAACCGATCTAACGAATATGGGGTCAAAAATCCACACAAGAATCGTATTCAGTTGCCTTACCATCCAGAACACAATGAACAGCATCCAAGCGACACTAAACTTCGCCCAGAAAGCTTTCCTCTCCTCTTCTTCCATGCCCGCTCGATAGGCATCAAAGTCCTGCTCAAAAACTCTCCGCCTTGACGACCGAGCTCTCTCGTCAGGGATCGGAGGCCTCTTACTCCACCTCTTCTCATCCTTGAACCACTCCGACTTGCCCACCGCCAACGCAAAGCTTCCCAACATCGCAGCCATCCTTCCAATCCGCGCATGCGTCAACGGAACTTGATCAGGATCGACATCCCTCTGAGTCTGCATCCTTCTAAACCACAACAGCCCCGATCCACCCTGCTCATTCCTACTTCTACCCACACCAGTACTCTTCCTACGCTTCAAAAACCCCGGCGGCAAAAGATCCCTCAGTGGCACCCCAGCCTCCAAAGCAGCCGCCTCCAACTGCGCGTCGGTCAACGCCTCCAAATTCAAATGCATCCCATGCGGATGCGGTACATCCCCCAATCTCGTCGTTCGTGGCCACATCCACGGCGCCAACCAGTCCGCTACTCTGACGTACCACGTCCGTTCCATATCGGGGTCATCTCTCGCCCAGATGGGTTTGTCGGCTTCACGAAGACGCCACTCGATGGCTTCTCTCCATCTGTTGGAGACGCGTCGGACCCATCGAGTGCGTTTGCGTCGTTCGCGGACTGTTTTCAGACGTCGTCGGTAGCCGACTTCGAGGGCTTCGATGACGGTTTCGCGAGCTAGGGCGACTGCGAGGGCGAGGTTGATCACGCCAAAGGTGGCGTAGGTGCATGTGAAGACTCTGGCTCCGGTTGTTACGGGGACGATATCACCGAAACCTGGACAATCACAAAGGGATCAACTTCATCGTTCAACGTCGAGTGCTTATACGGAAAGAAAACTTTCCTATGGTTTCGATTGAACAAACCGTGAGGTACAGCGCGTCGACAAACTTGATCCCGAGAAGGATGCAAAAGATCAATGCTCCAAAGGCTATGTAGCAAAGCAGCAAAATCACGATAATAATAAGCGATCGCTGTTTCCTTGTGAGCCCACTGCCTATTGGAACATTAGAAAACAGCATCTCTGGCAGACATGAATAGTGTAACTCGCCGCTACTGGCAAAATCAGGCGTTCGAATAAGATCCACGATAAGCGTTGCATTCGTGAACGTCGACGCTATAGTCGAGCACAGTGTCATCCAGAAAGACGTTCCATATGTGAATCCATCGTCAAACCGATGTTCTACACCAAAAACCGTAACAGCAGTGATATTAATGATATCTATTCATTCCGACTTAGCCCAACAAACACAAAAACATACCCCAAACACGCACCATGTATAGTCAAAAACGCCACGCACGTCACCGTCATCAGCTTCACTCTCTTCTCCAAAAACCGCACAATAAGAGCGATATTAGCGATGACACCACATGTCATACTAATCGCTAGCCCCACATTCAACACAGGCGTGTTAGGTTTGGTCTCTACAACCTCGTTTTCGATGGTCCGGATGTACCAGTGCTCTGTCAAACCTGGTATCTCCAGAAGGATAGAGAACGGTATCACGAGTCCAGATATGATAGGTGTGTATCGATAGGTTGGAACATATGAATCGATATCGTCGTTATTTGGGGGGAATAGGAAGGACTTGAGTTTACGGTACCATTGAGGTCTGCGAGGTCGATTGGGCGTGTCGAATGATGAGAAAGTTGAGAGTAAACCAAGGCTCAAGCTAGATCCACGACGTCTTCGTCGTCTTCTATCCTTTTCTTCTTCATCTGCTTCTGGTTCTGCATATTCCAGCACGGTCGGATATCCTCCTTCATCCCCATCCCTACGTTCCGACGACCCGACCCCGACCCCGACTCGTTATTCGTAGGAGAATCCTCGACGTCTTCGTTGCTCGAATTCGAATGATCAGCTTCGCCTTTTTCCGGATCCCGTCTAGAGGCTAAGACTTGGAAGCCAAGATTCAGAGGGAGAAGCATGCTGTAGGCCGGGAGGAAAGAGGTCCTCCCTAATAGCAAGTGGATGCTTTCGACATGTCAATGTCATGGGGGCTTGGAGACCGTCGCCGGATGTATAGCTGAAGATTCCGGATTAGGGATTACGGTAAATAGGAATTATGTAACTGCCATAAGCCCAAGCCTTTCCCTCACCGTAACCACCACAATGCTCTTTAAAGACTCTTAAGCTTGGTCTCACGAAGAGATGACCACTCATCGGCATCTTCACCAAAACAGCAGCCCGAGAATAACCGGTTTCTCGAATGCCTAGATGAAGTAGAAGCTCGTTGGGAACTCGCTTCAAAAAACAGGATCTCGAACTCGAAACCCTGAGACGGGATCCCCTTTTGAAGTGCGAGATAGTTGACTTTTGGTGCGTTCGTAGCATATCCGAATCGATTCCTTGGTACCATTTCTGATTCAAAGCGCGACTAGCTGCAGACAAGTTTGCGCAACGGGACGAGTACATCACATCCTTATTTCTTGTTCAAGACATGACGGAAAAGTCCGCACCTACTCTTCTCAGAACGTTTTCGAGTCTTATGATCAGCACCTTCCTCGCGAACAGAAAATGGTACGCCGCTCCTGAGCTCCTGGCGTCATCCCTGGTTACGACTACATCGATCGCTACTGTTCCCAACTATCGATAACGTTTCGGTGGTGAAGCAAAAAGTATGAGCAACAAGCCTAGGGGCTGTTAGGGAATGGCGATATGGGGCTCCTGGTGAGAACGAGTTGCCGGCTTGCGCAGTTTACACGGACTACCCAACTTCTTGTTCTGATTGACGCCCGGCGTGTGGTTATGAATTCTCGTGTATGTGTAGTACTCGAATCACAAGTACCAGGTGGTCCGTGCGCGTCCGAAGACTGCAGTATTGATCAAGAACTGGTGCCTGTCAGGCCGGGCAGGGCGCAAAGGTACTTATGGTGACTGGTCTAGGTACTGCTCTGGCTCCGAGCCTAGAGCCGAACTAGCCCTCTCCCAAGGTTCGGCTTTGCCTTTGGAAGCTCAAGCCTACTTACGGGTCACGCTGCAAATGAAGTGCCATCTCCGACCTTGGCTCTTCGTCCTCTACATCCTAGTGGGTCTTGAACTGCAAGAGTAGAATACGATGCATTATAGAGGGGATACACCGCCTTTCTGCGTTTTAGCAAACTCCATAACGGACGCCGAACAAGGGTGCTATAGGACGCTATCGGACAATATCGTAGGAGACCGAAACCTCACTCAGGCTGGAATTTATATTTACAGTAATGGTCGCGGCCCCGAAGTTCAAGCAAGGATTCACCGAATCAAAGAGAACGGCTTTAAAAGGTCCCCTTCAAACGAGGTTTGAGGCCTGAGGTCTGACTCGCCTTTCTCATTCGTTATCATGGTGACCCCAACAATCAAGCTCAGCAGCGGCTATGAGATGCCCCAAGTTGGGTAAGTAGTTTCCTTGCCCGCTGCGATGGTCACTGTTTGATGACCTCTACTACCAGGTTCGGTCTGTGGAAGGTTCCCAATGACACTGCTCCTGACACTGTCTACAACGCCATCAAGGCTGGCTATCGTCTCTTCGACGGTGCCTTTGGTTCGTTCTCCATTTCTCCTCTACTCAAAGATCTACCCCTGATCTAATCTAATCCCAGACTACGGCAACGAGAAGGAATGTGGTCTAGGCATCAAGCGCGCTATCGACGAAGGCATCGTCAAGCGCTCGGATCTTTTCATCACCTCCAAGCTCTGGAACACTTTCCATGAAGCCGATAAGGTCGAAGCCATCACCCGCCAACAACTCCAATGGTGGGGACTGGAATACTTTGATCTTTTCCTTATCCACTTCCCCGTCGCCCTCGAATACGTTGACCCTGCCGTCTCTTACCCATCTGGGTGGCACAACTTGGAGGGCAAAGTTGTCCAATCCAAGGCTACGATCCAAGAGACTTATCAGGCTCTGGAGAAGCTTGTCGATCTTGGATTGACAAGGTCCATCGGTGTGTCCAACTTCCAAGGCGCCCTTTTGATGGATGTTCTCCGATATGCCAGGATCCGACCTGCTGCTCTACAAGTCGAACACCATCCCTATCTCACTCAGAAGGAGCTCATTGAATTTGCAAAGTCTGAGAATATCGCCGTGACCGCTTATTCTACGTGAGTGTTAACCTCTTCTCATATCCTTGCTCATGCTGAACTTGAAGAACAGTTTTGGACCTCTTTCCTTTGTCGAACTTGACTGGGACAAGGCTAAGGACACCCCTAAGCTTTTCGAGCACAGTACCATCACCTCCATCGCTACTGCCCACGAAAGGAAACCTGCCGAAGTTATCCTCCGCTGGTGTACTCAGCGTGGACTCGCCGTCATCCCTAAATCCAACACCCTTACCAATATGTCGTCGAACTTGTCCAACGTCGAATTCGACCTCACCCAAGAAGAACTTGATGCTATCTCTAGCCTCAATAAGAACATCAGGTTTAACAACCCGCCCGATTACCTTGGTACTCTCTACATCTTTGCTTGAACGATGATATTTTTTGGACTCGATATATTGATTAGGAGCATTGAGTTGACTTTGTTCTTGTCTTTTGTGTATTTTCCCGTTATTGATCGCTGTATTCATACAACATTGTGATAATGATAAGAGGTTTCTACCCAAGTTCAAATGCTGTCCCTGGACCGATAACGCCGAACAACAGTATTCGGCGCGCCTACCTGATCGATCGATTCGTTACTTTTTCTTTTCCTCGCCATGTCCAACTCAAACCTGCAATCCTACCAAACCGACCTCATCAACCATGCAATGTCCGTCGGTGCCCTCAAATTCGGCTCTTTTACTCTCAAATCCGGAAGGTGCGTTTCTCAATCTCAGACACCAAAACACACATTCTCACCACATCTCCAGAATATCACCCTACTTCTTCAACGCCAGTCTCATGAGTACCGGTCCCATCCTCTCCGCGCTCGCAAAAGCCTTCGCATCCACAATCGTCTCCGCCCAAAGCAACTCTTCAACACCTCTTCCTCAATTCGACGTCCTCTTCGGACCTGCGTATAAAGGCATACCTTTCGCCGCTATGACCGTCATGCAACTCTACAACGAACACAATATCTCCGTTGGCTTAGCCTACGACCGAAAAGAAGTAAAAGACCACGGTGAAGGCGGGAATATGGTCGGAGTACCAGTCGCTGGAAAGAAGGTTTTGATTTTAGATGATGTGATGACAGCTGGGACGGCTGTGCGTGGTGCGATCGAGTTGGTGAGGAAACAGGGAGGAGAGGTTGTTGGTGTTGTTCAGTGTTTGGATCGGGAGGAAGTTGGGAAGGATGGGGTTAGTAGTACGGTTAAGGAAGTGGAAGGGATTTTGGGTGAAGGACGCGTCAAGGCGATATTGAGGATGAGGGATTTGATGGTTTGGTTGGAGCAGAATGGGATGGGGGACGAGTTGGTGAAGATGAAGGAGTATTGGGATCAGTATGGGTTGAAAGATTAGAGTTGGCATGTTGAAGATTGTCGACTGGGGATGCTGACTTACGCGCAAGGAAAAATGTATTCTTATTACCTACATATGTTTATCTTTCGACTTGAATACAAAACATGCTTATCAGTATCGATCTGAGCCACACTGTATCGCATTCTCTACTAGTACAAGGCAAGGGCACTTTGCGCTTCTCAGGATATCCGTAAGAGTGCTGGAGGAGTGCAATAAACCCGACGAATCGAGTTTGATAACGAACATCTTTACAATCGTGATAGATTTGAAATAATCCCGATTCTGAAAACTATCATCACCAAGCAAGCTCTCCCTGATCATTCCAGAAGAGTCCTAAATGATTATAGTTTGTGAGTTCCTCGTTCTATAGCTATGTAACAGAGACACGCACCAGTCTTATCCTCGCTCCCTGGACCTAAGAGACACCAATCCACAAACAAACTCGCAGCTTGTTCCGGCGTCTTACCACCAGGCATATTCCCATTCAACTTCGTCGTCGTAAAACCCGGCGCAATACAATTCACCCTTATCCCATCCTTCTTCAACTCCTTCGCTAGCGCAATCGAGTACATATTCACCGCAGATTTGCTTGAGCAATACGCAGCCCACACAGTGTATCCTTTTGGTGAGGACTGGAAGGTAGCGGATGCTCCACCTGTGGAGTTTTGGACGATGTTGCCATAGCCGGGTTTGCCTTTGCGGATGAGAGGAAGGAATGTGACGGTAGTTTGAACGAGGCCGAAGAAGTTGGTTTCAAATATTGATCTGAGGACGTCCATGTCCATGGCATCGGCCGTTTGAGGTTTATCAATAAAGGCGACTCCTTCAAGTTGCAGCGTTGTGAGAATCAGGCCGCGGGCGGACGGATAAAGAATCGAATCCCAACGTACCTGCGTTGTTGACGAGGACGTCAAGTCTACCTTCTTCTTTATCAACTGTATCCCTCGCAGCTTCGATCGATTTGATGTCGTGTATATCTAGCTGTACGAATTTGACGTCGAGACCGTGTTCGTTCTTGAGTTTCTGCCTAATGAAAGCGTTTAGATGCTTTGACAAGCGGAAAACATGACTCACTGGGCTTCCTTTCCAGCATCGACTCTCCTCGCGGCCAGGTATACGGTATGACCTTTTGCAGCAAGTAGCCTAACGAGGTCAAACCCAATACCAGTGTTGGACCCAGTGACGAGGATGACGCGTTTGTATTCTTCGGATTCAGACATGTCGTGGGGTGTGGGAGGATGGTAGAATCTCAGCAATCGACTGAGCTCTTTTATGCTCAATTAAAAAGTGAATTGGTGCGTCAGGACAGTGACTTGGCAACGAAATCTCGGAAGCTAGCCGAAGGCCTTCGCATGTTGGCAAAGTGGTGAAAGAAGGGCTGGAGAGCTATTGGTAAACATCGAACGGATATCATCCGAGGTTAAACGGCGAAGTCGTGAGGTAAAACCTGGGAGATGTCTGAGTTGCGCTACATAAGTGTATCGGCAAGAGTTGATCGAAATCGTCCGGCAGCACTGTCGAGTACCTCAGGCTGTTTGCGGATTTTGACTCCCTGATGACTTCAGACTACAACCATTAGTCAACCCGAAAAGGCTGAGAGGTAGTAAGACCTACCTGCGACCTGTTTAATCATGGGCAGAAGATTTCCTTTCGAATCCACTGATAGAGAAAGGCGCGATTAGTCTTGAGTTTTCTGGTGACTGGTCAGCATATGCAGAAAAAATCGAAAAAGCCATATTTTAGCGAGAATAAGCATACGTTAACAGACAGAGCTACGGGCTCAGCATCACTACCTCTAATAAGGATGGAGTCGACATGACGGATGAGAAAGTTTAACACTCTAAGCGCCCAAAAGCGCCGTCGGACAGCGTCGGACTTTGAAGTTAAAGGTCCGACTAGAGGTGCCGAAATCCATTGTCATTCAAGTCAACCCGCTACCTCTGCCACTAGAATGCATAATTTACAGTTCTCCCAAGCCCATACTCGATATATCGACGAATTTACCGGTTCTAAAGCTCTCATTCGCTGCCAGGCCAATCGCCAATGCTCTCGCACCATCTCTTTCGTCAGCACTCTGTTTTGACGCGTCGCCAGTGTCCAAGGACTCTCCTGCCAAAGGAATGAGTTGGAATTCTATAGATTCAGAGGATCTGGAAGTATTGGAATTACCTTCGAGGGGACCGAAAAGTACGTTTAACATTCTCTTGTCGCCTCCGCCATGAGAACCGTGATCAACCTCGACTTCCAGGGTTTTTGGCTTCTCCCATAAGGGGTGTAGCGTCACCTTCGTCTCGCCCACATTTGGCAGTGCACCGGTACCATGGATCAAACCACCCATCCCATTTTCCTTATTGGTCTCGGTCGAAGGAATCCGGTATTCAGATTCGCAGACGTTGAGCTCGAGACGGCCGCGTGAACCGTTGAACATGACATGGTAGCCTTCCCAAGGAGAATAGGCAGTGAGGTGGTATGTCATGACGGCTCCAGTACGGTAGCGGACGAGGAGAGCCATGTCATCTTCGATGGTGATGGGGTTCTTCGAATCAGACCCTGCAAATACCTGAAGAGCGATCAGTTGGGGTCTGGACTGTTCATGGAGGAACGCACATTCTGATCTCGGTGGTACCCGTCCTCCTGCTCGGCATTGGCATAAAGATCCATTAGAGTCTCATCCTCTTCTAGTCTCAATGAAAATGGATCACTCTTCGCCGCCTCGCTACCTCTTGCCCTCTCATATTTCTCCTTGACCCATCCATGCTTTCTACCGTTCTCTTCCCCATAAAATGCCAGTCTCCCCATACCAGCGACTGTAACCGGTGATGAATTGAGCCACCAATTCACTAGGTCAAAATGATGGCCCGATTTGTGTACCATCAAGCCTCCAGAAGACGACTTTAGACGGTGCCAGCGTCGGAAATAGTCTGCACCGTGGACCGTGTCGAGGAGCCATTCGAAATGGACGGATAGAACTGAAAGAGGCCTTAGGCTTTGTGTAACGGTATCTTCACCAAAACACACCTTCTCCTATCTTGCCCTCCGCAATTGTTCGCTTGACGAGCTCGTGCACGGGGTTGTATCTGCGTTTGCCAAGTAAGTCCCCTTTTCCACATCAGATAAGAGATCGCTAACCGATAGTTGAAGGTTACCGTCAAATGACGACCCATTCGTTCGACCGTTTCAAGGATAGCACGGCATTTCTCCACGTCCGTGGTCATTGGCTTTTCAGTCAAAACGCGCACTAGGAAGATATGTGAGTTTGAAATGGAGATCACTGCTGAATAACTGTACTCACCACCGAGCTCTAGTGCGGGAATGATATACAAATGATGCAATGCATCCACACAAGTCACCAAAACGGTCTCCACTTCTTCATTTACCAGCATCGTCTTGTACTGTTTAGGCGGGTAGACGGGGACTGTCGGGGCACCTAGCGACACCAAGAGATCGTTGTAGTACTTCGCCCGCACCGCGTTGGGTTCGCAGAATGCAACCACCGAACTAGAAGGTCTCTCCACTACTCCACGAAGGAACATCGCACAACGGCTTCCGGTGCCCACGATGGCTACGCGTCCTCCAAGCGGCTTGCTCATAGTTATGCACGATCTGCCAGTTTAGTTGGGAGTTGGGATGGGAAGGGAAGGAAGAAGAAATACCGCACGGATACCGTCTTCAAATAGACGCGATGCGCTTTACCCCCTAATAATCAATCCAAGCTCGGGCCGGGTAGTCTCGTGGTCGTGTTTCGCAGGCACTTTTGATGGACACAGCCACAAAATCGACTCTCAATTGACTCTCATGACCTTCTACTCTACGGACCGTGAGTGACCCTGGAAGGGTCAGAAGGGCTCGGGCTGTTATTGTGGAATATAAAAAAGGCAACGACATACTCGCGCCTTCGCGAAAGATGCCTTCTCGAGAACCATCCTTCGACTCCAATCTCAAGGCGACGGAATCACGCATCGAAGAAGCAGTTCCTTCGGTCGGGCCTGCTGCGTCGTATGCGAAGAAGGGTGATGCGGCTCTGGCTATCATTGGTGAGAGCAGGGAACGTCGGGATATTACCGAGGAAGAGGATCGTAGGGTGTTGAGGAAGATAGACCTGTGGCTTATGCCAGTCATCCTTTTGGTGTATTTTTTGCAACAACTCGACAAGTCCTCACTCTCGTACACTTCCGTTTTCGGTATCGTGGAGACTACTGGTATGTCGTGTTATATTTTCGTATTCTTCGTACCCACACGTATATGTCCCCAGGCCTAGTTGGACGACAGTATAGTTGGCTATCGAGCATAGTTTACATTGCACAGCTGGTGTGCCAACCGATCTCATCATACTTGCTTGTGAGACTTCCCATCGCAAAATATCGTGAGTTTCGACATTCAGCTTTTATTAGTTCCCGCTGCTCACGTCAGCTTAGTGTTCACGAATGTGTTGATGTGGGGAATCATTGTTGCCTGCACATCGGCAGCCCACGAGTTCAAGGGACTGCTGACTGCCCGGTTCTTTTTGGGCGTATTCGAAGCTTCTGTGGCTCCCGCGTTCATTACAGTGACTCAAATGGTACGCCACAGTTAAACATACACGAAATGATATTCTCATTGACCATTGGGACAGTGGTGGCGTCGTCGCGAGCAAACAATGCGACTGGCAATGTGGATGGCTATGAACGGAGGAACTGGGATGATAGGCTCATTGCTATCATGGGGATTGGGACACATCAATGGCTCTTTACATCCTTATCAGGTGAGCCTTTGAATGCATCATCTAAAACACCAAAACTGAAGTGGCGCCTGTTATTAGACGATATTTCTGTTTATCGGCTGCCTCACTGCGGGATTGTCTCCCATTGTATAGTACGTGTTAGTCCGATAAACCATACTCAACGGGATCTAACTTTGAACATAACAGCTTCGTCCTCCCGGATTCGCCGACAAAAGCCCGATTCCTTACACCTGACGAAAAGGTCATTGCGCTCGAACGACTTCGTGCCAATAATCAGGTGCGTGTGTATAAGACGCAAACAGTCGCCGTTTCTCAACCTCGCGCGTCAGGGTACTGAAAGTAAAGTGTGGAAGTGGGATCAAGTTTGGGAGCTTCTGCTTGATCCGAAGACATACCTCTGGTTCCTCCTTCTCTTTGTGTGTTGTGTACCCAGCGGCGGTATCGGTGCTTTCGGTCCCCTTATCATCCGTGCGTTGGGAATTCTATCCTCTCTTCAGCCATGACCTATACTGATTGTCGCGCCCAGAGGGTTTCGGTTTCAACCAATTCAATACTATTCTCTTCAACATACCGTTCTCGTTCTTCCAGATCGTTATCACGCTCTTTGCGGCTTTCATATCCCAGAAAACTAAGCTGAAATGGCCTGTTATTGTGGGACTTTCTGTACCACCGATTGCTGGAGCAGCAGCCCTGTTGAAGTTGGGAAGAGGCTTAGAGCATCGCGGTGCACTACTGGCTTGTTACTACGTCGTAAGTTCGGGACTACTCAAATGACGCTGAAAACAATCTAATACTAAGTTTACTGTTTAGTTGTCCTTCTTTACCGGCTTACAACCGATGCTTTATAGTTGGAGCTCTCAGAACACTGCTGGACATACTAAAAAACTTTGCACGACGGGTATGGTCTTCGTAGCCCAATGTGCCGGTAATGTGAGGAATCTCATTATGATATCTTATCATGTCTCAAGATCTCACGACTTATATAAGATTGTCGGACCCTTGCTCTATCGCACGGAGGACAAACCATACTACACCAATGGACTCGTCGCGAAGTATGTCACCCCAGCTTCCTCAGTCATGAACGGATTAAGTACTGATGTCATATCCTCAGTCTTATCTGCTGGATAGCCCTCGTGGTTCTCACGCTTATGACCGCTGCCTACCTAGCATACCTCAATAAGCGACAGGAAGCTGCCCGGAGAAGATTGGGGAAAGCGGGGAAAATCGTCGACAGATCCCTGGAAGTGTACAAAGCTCGAGTAGAGGGAGAAAAGGAAGGATCAGAAGAAGGCGAAGCAGTGAACGAGAAGGCCTTCGACGACTTGACCGATCTCAAGAACGAGGATTTCATTTACGTTTTGTGATGAATGCACGATTATCGATAACTGCACCTTAGTATAATGTACTCCCACACTCGTATCTTTGCTACTTAACAATAGGTTTTCAAGGCTTCTTGGAATGATGATGAGGGAATAGGGATCGTATCTACAATACAAAAAGATTAACAGATGAATGGAGTATGTATCATATGAGCGAGGAAATCATGGTTCTTGCACGACCTTAACGAATAAAGGCATCTTTCCACCTTCACCGTATGTGAAAGGCTGCAATGTAGGACTCGGGTATGCCTCGATTTCGGCGGCTGTATTCCCAAACTCAAAGTGACGAATCAGAAGGCCAACGATGACTTTCGTCTCTAGGAGAGCTTCATGAAAGTGATGTCAGGTTACACAAAAGAAGAATAGCGCAAACTGACACACCTAGACGCCACCCAATGCAGCTCCTCGGCCCATCACAGAAGGAAGAAATACTGATCCATGGTCCATGGGGAGAATCCTTGGAGGACGGTACGCGAGTACTATCAAACCAGCGTTCCGGACGGAACTCGTTCGCATCGTGGCCCCATGTTTGTGTATCGACGTTTGGTCCGATAAAGGGAATATGGAAGACCTATCCACGTCTAATTGGAAACTCTATCATGAAGAACAGACAAAACGCCACAAACCTGGCCAGCTTTGATAGTAAGCGATGTCAAGGCCTCTCCGTCCGAAGTCACGATGGGCCGACTAAGTGGGATCACATCATCTTGAAGGGCGACTCGATCTGTTCGGGAGATAGGCGGATGGAGTCGAATGCTAAACAGAATCATGAGGTATAGGCCTAAATGTTGCAGCGGATCATTTACCCTTCACGCACAACTGCGTCTAAGTATGGAAGAGATACTATCGTGTCGTGGTCGAGTCGCCCAGCGGATTGTATTTCCTGACGTAGCTTTTCCTGGGCCTCCATGTTCCGCGCCAGCCGGAGGAGAGTAAAGGACACGGTAACAGCTGTTAAGACCACCTTTAGTACCAAGTCGAGAACTAAGGTTCGAGCTCACACGTTGTCTCATGCCCAGCCATTCTATTAAAAAAGGGGTAAGTTGCTCAAGCGACTGGGAGTGACATATTCTCACATTATTGTTGACATCTGCAATGTATCGGAGCACCGTTAATTTCATAGAAATCCGGAGACACTGACGCTTACATTCTCCAAAATTTCAGTTGTTGACAGCCGTTCCTTGCCTGGGTTCTTGCCGCTTTCCGCTGCCAATAAGGACAATATGTCCTTACCCTGGGAGACGCCCTTGTTCTGCCGCAAGATGTCATTACCAATCTTGATGGAGACTTGTTTCGCTGCGCCATCCGTATGCAAGGCTGGTATAGGTATCTTCGTGATCCAAGGCAGGAGATTGATGAGAATTGGGGCAAAGAAACCTCCAAATGTATGCGCAAGGGCGACATCTTGTTTCCAAGATTGCAGTATCTTCTTCGCTTCCGCTGTCTCCCCCGCACCGAAATCAAAGCCGAACGCCACGCGCCCGATCATGTCGAGACTGCGGTAAAGATGATTAGACACCTGGTGGTGCCAATCAGCGAAATGAGACGTACGAGCATGTGGAAATCATGGGCATAATATTCAAGATAGGCCTTGTTTGTTTCTCTGCGACGATACGAGCATTGAGACGGTTGATTAACTGTAGACAAAGGTCAATATGTCTGGCCCAATGATTTACTATTCCGCTTACAGTCTCTGCGCATTTGAAGATATCATCGGACATGTCCTTAGTGGAACTCGTCCTAGCTGAATGTCAGCCAAAGAAGAGTCCCCGTGAATACGAAGACAAACGTGAATGCTGGCGACAAAAGCCTTCGCTGATACCTGTGCTCATCACCTTCCGCCCAGGCTAGTCCTCGCCCAAGTAGCTTCGCGAACAATGGACGGTGCGCAGGCGCTTTGACTGGGACACAACGGAGACACAGTGAGTGTGGCGTCGAAGTGTTAAGCAGAGGGCTTACCGTAAACATATGCATTCTGGAATATGTGGTGCATAGCTGCATTGTCTAGAACCGCAATCTGGTCCACTTTCGTGAGAAGCTGCTTGTAAGGAAGTTTTATTGAACCTACGGCATCGGGTTGGAACAACGCAGGCTTGAGACGATACATTGTACCCAGTTTAGAAGCCCATGTCAAGTATCTGTCACAAACTTGATGCTTGAAGATTTGAAGCTCGTGGCCCCATAACCAGCTTGATTCTTCCTTTGGCTAAAGCACGGCAGTCACGGGAATTAGTCAAACACCACCTTTAAAAGAAGAGCGACTCACAGCGATCGGTAGTTTGTGAACCAATGAACCTTTAGCGAGTATTCTCGCAGTCCACCTATAGATAAGGAAACAGAGTCCAATAATGCACGCCCCAGTCACCATCGTCATCGTCGACAGAGAAGAGGTGATGAAGACGGGGTCGTCCAGGTCCGGATGCTTTTAAAAGTAACATAAGCATGATCAGCTCCCATGAATACATGCCTCGATGGTCGCGTTCTGGAAGGCCGAAAAAGAAACAGCTTATCCAGTTAAGGATAAAGTGAGCGCTTTCGTGACATCAATACCACGCAGAAGTCTTTTTCCCCTCTTGTCATAGTTAGCCGTGCCCTTGGTCAAACATTAATCATTCAAGACTAACCGCATTCAGTGCTCTTTTAGTGGGACCCACTGCAGTTCATACGGATTCAAGAATATTTCTGATGATCTTTGCCGCCGATACATACTTGGGTCCACGATTGTCAGCGAATGATGGAGGGGAACTTCTTTCAGGTCTTGAGTGTTGCCCTGGCGAACCGATGTCAGCGGGTTCAGAGCGATGCACGCTGTTTAGCCATCCCAGGCTAGAGTGATTGATCTCGAGGAAAGAAAACAAGAGCTAGAAATGCTGGGATCACATATGGAGAATAAGGAAGATTCATGGTGGCGGTATGAGAAATGAAAGTGTCAGTTGCGGCGCTTTCTGCCGAGGCCCGTGTCTTCCTCCTGCCAAATCTAGCAATAAATGTCACGACGTGTGGCTGTGTTTTTTCTTTTCACTCTGTGTACCGTGCAAGAACGGTTACGTTTGTACACTACTTACTATTCATAGGCACAGACCAGGAAGTTGGTTGCACAGAAGCAAGCTAGTAGCCGAAATCAATATGAAGGCTTCGACGCATTCATAAATACAAGGCGCTCTCCCGGGACGTCACCCAGCCTCGTTTTCACTCTCATTCAAGTCTTTTCCCCTTGTTCTCGACGATCCGACATGGCGATAGATTGGAGCTCTCCAGAGGCTTTAGCTCGTGACGCGGGTGAGTCTTTTTGTCAACTAACTGTGACCGAGGCACTTAATATTTGCTTCAGCTGCCTTTGGGAAGTTCATGCACGTCCTATTCGGTGTCTATGTGTGAGTTCTTTAGATTCCAAAGCCTCGAGGGATGCTCAAATGCTCTTCTACCACAGATACGAATGGTTCACCTCTCTCGATTTTGAATGGGCACTCCTTACGGCGAAAAGAAGGTTCAGATGGCCTCTCGTAAGCATGCCGTGTCTGTAACTCCGTTCTTGATTAACATACGACGCAGATATTCTACTTTCTTGGAAGATATTGCTTGCTTATTGCTCTTGCTGCAACGTGAGTTGGATAATGATTCGTTCCATTTCCCCTAACACTCCATTCCAGCGTTGCCTCTCTCAATTTGACGAAGTAAGATCAATCATCTCTTCTCTGGTTCACACAATGTCTAATACAAACCGTGGTTTCCAGATCCGTGGACTGCGCGTCTCTGTACCTCTTGATCCAAGTCATGGGCGGCATGTCGATCGCCTTAGCGAGTGACAACCTGGCAATTCGCACGTCAGTACCATTCTACTTGGAGTTCGTCGCAAAACCCCTAACATTTACATACTATTCAGCATTGCGCTATGGAGAGGGCATACGAACGTTATCATTCTCATCGTGGCCATGATGCTTGCCCACTGGGGTCTTGTGTTCCGCATTTCCGTCCTCATCCAGGCCTCATGGGTCGAGGGTCAAGGCTGCGTCATTGTCAATAACATGGCGTACTTGATTACGGTGACCTACGGCTACACCATGGGCTTTGATTTCGCTATCATGTGTTTGTCGGCCTATAAAATCGGAGCGGCACCTGGAAAGCGGAGCCAACTCGTCCAAATGCTGTATTATGACGGTCTCATCTACTTCGTGGTTGCGTGCGTGTTAGTGTTATATATCACCTCTTATTCCGCTGATACCTGGTATAGATTTGTCGCTAATATGGTCGCCTTGGTGGGTCTTTTGGTTCCCGCCTGCAGAGTGAAATCAAGTCTAACTTCCCATAGATATTTGCAATCCTTGACTTGAATCCCGTGATGTCCGTCATCGCCAATGTCCCTGCCACAACGATATCGATGGTGAGTATCTTGAAAGCGGATACAGCGAATGGTACTTAAATGTGCGACAGATCGCTGCTACTCGAGCAGTCCGCCGTCTCAGTACATTTGTACATGGGGATGTGGAAATGTATAACACGTCAGTCGCACCACGGACTAAGCCTCATTTCTGCTCACTGAATAGCGTCGATCGTAGGCGCAGATCCGTGTTTAACACTCCTGTCGCCTTCGCGCCACCCACTCCTGCCTCCAACAATCTCCATATCCAGGTACAATTGGACTTTGGTGGTACTCCCTTTATCAGCCGACTGACCTTCTCCCAGATGAACGTCATTTCGAAGAGCGAGTACGACGACGTCGAGACTCTTCCAGCTGCGGGTCACTCGAAAGTACGTGATATCGCAGAGTCGGCCTGAAGAGAAGGAAGAACAACTTGCAAACCCCCACATACCCTCACCATATATCAAGAAAAGGGGTAACGGCATGAACAGGATGCTATCCTTTAAGAGAAGGTATCGTTGTACTTTACATTCCACGATCAAAACATCTATATCCTTGGGTCTCTGTATCCCAGCAACGCTTTACGATACACAGGCAATTGTACACTTCAGGTTCACATTCTATTTCTATCATGGCTACCGCGATACTTACCACCGTATACATTCAACGAGATCCCCGCAACTATCCTTTTTACTTTATTTCTTCCCTTATTCTTCCAAAATCGAGGCTTTTACATCCCATAAACCTGGCGTTCCACGGCTGGAGAATGAAGCAAGGACCCAAGCCTTGGCCCTGGGTTTAGCGAGTACGCCGTGTCTCAGGTTTGCCATCATCCGGAATTCACCAAGTGCCATCGTGGCTTGACCGTGGCTCTGGAAACCCGAACCCCCGAGCTACAATTCACTGGCTTTGAATGTGGCGGGATGCTTTATCACAGGCCCGCATCATCAGAAACACACACCTACTTGACCCGCTGCGTCAATAATTCAATTAAAGTCGCGCACGCAGATGTACCTGCATCTCCGAACGGAACGGGGCCGCTTGATTCACGGTTTCTCCGTCTCGCTATCAGTAAGCGATTCGGACCACGAACACTGAGCGGAACACGATGACTCCAACCAACTTTAATACAATACGCGCCCTCTGAGATCGAGATTTGCGGTTTTCCGGGGTTTTATGACGAAGCATTTCTCCGGTTTTCGTGTTTCTATTCTCTTCCTGTTCCCTTCCCTTCCATCTCCTCTCTTCGATTCTCCTCGTCATGGTTGACTGGCATTCGGAGGCCGTACTGCTGCAGACTGCAAGTGAGCGTTTGGATTCGATCTGTGAAATACGTTTTGGTGACCAGATAATCTTGCTATAGCGGTTTTTACCAAGTTCATGCACAGCCTGTTTGGTGTCTATGTGTGCGTCGATGAACGTATTATGTGGCGCCTTTTCCATCTCACTCTTGGATCTTTCACTTAGCTGGGAATGGGCCAATTCTTTACAATTTGATTGCGATATCTTGTCCGGAAAGAAGACGTTCAAGTGGCCGATGGTATGTGCTCCGTTTTCAGGTGTTCTCGAATTCTCTGACAAGCGTATTTCTAGATCTTCTATTTCCTGAGTCGCTACACCATGTTGATAACTTTGATCGTGATGTAGGCATTGAATTTCGGCGCAGACTAGAAATTTGTGGCTGACCATCGTCGTCAACACAGGGTTGTTTACATGAACGCCAAACTAACGTGTGTTCAGAAGTTTCGGACTCCGAAGTGACGACTGACCTAGGCCTTCCGAAAGCGAGGCGAATTGCCTCCCGCTTTCCCAAATTTCACAAGTAGCCGGCTGTTGTGCAATTGCCCTCGCGACAATGAACCTTGCTCTACGAACGTTGGTCATAGTTTCTTTAACATAAAGGCTTAGGATTCACTATAACTTTTCAGAATTGCCCTATGGAGGGAAAGGCGGCCCGTTGTCTGGATGTTAATAGCTGCCATCCTAGGGCACTGGGCGTTGGCTATTCTCGTAGGAACTACTTCACGAGCGTCATGGCGGGAAAACTCTTGCCAGATCACCAACGACCACTCCTTATACATCGTTGGTTTATACTCTTACACGATGGTCTTTGACCTTGCCGTCCTCTGTTTGACGGGATACAAGCTTAACTTTGGACGTGGTTCGTTCCAAGGGAGTGCCATTGTTCAGTTGTTGAATCTGGATGGACTTCTTTACTTCTTCATTGCGTAAGTCGTCCCCTACGTTATCCCGTCTAATCCTCTCTCATTTTGTTTCTTTAGTTTTCTTGCGAACACAGTAGCTGTGGTATTCTCTGCTTTGAATTTGAACCCTGTCATGTCTGTGATCGCCAATGTCCCAGCCACAATGATTGCCACTGTTCGTATTTCTTCGTCCTAACAAATGCAGTGTTTGAACAGACCCGACAGGTTGTTTCATGTCGCTCATTCCGCCGCTTGAACATACTTGCCAATCAAGACACTGAGCCCTTCTTAAAGTGAGTCAGTTCCTACCTATCCAGTCAAGCATTTTGAACGTCTACAGACCAATGCCATTCTCTACCGCAGGCTTCCGGAGAGAAAGTAATCGTGCCAATGAGGTACGAATCCAGGCACGTCACTTTTTAATGAGAGCTTTCGTCAGTATCGTACGCTAACCTGGCTCTACGTATGGAGGTTGTCACCCAAACCCGTAACGACTGTGAAGATCATACACCAGTCAAAGCGTCTCGCCCCAATAGCCAACTGTCCGTCACCGAAACTCATGCTCAATAAATAGATGTAGACGCTCCTTGATTCCACCTTCCTTTACTTACATAGATATATATAGCAGATGTCATAGACGTACAAAAGTAATACGATCCCATCCTATTTCGAGATTGCTTGACATTCTTTCTCCAACCACTTCAGCGCCCTCTCGTCATTCTTCACCAACGGAGAGATCTTATCCCAGACCTCCTTGTGATACTCGTTCAACCATTGTATCTCTACATCATTGATCAGCGACAGTACAATATGATATCCGTATGCTGAACGTACCCTCTTCGGACACTAGCTTAGTATCGACCAACTTCGTCTGAATGGGGCATCTTCAAGACGGTGTTAAGCATCAGAAGACACGCAAATAGAAGAAAGCGCCCTCACATCGTGACATGCTCAAATGTCAAATATCCCTTGTCACCAAAGTTGTTCGGCGTCTTCGCTTCTTGTACCAGAACTACATTCTCAATCCTAATCCCGAACTTTCCGTCGGCGTAGTATCCAGGTTCGTTTGATACCGTCATGCCAGTTTTCAGGGAAGTGGAGTTGTACGCTGTTCGGACAAGTGAGCGAACAGCACCCAGCACTGATACGTTGGTGGGTTGCGTACCTATCCGAACGCCGATACCGTGGGGACCTTCGTGGACATTGAGGAAGTGTCCGACACCATGGCCGGTTCCGTGGCTGCCCGTCGCTAATCATGAGAATCTCCCTTCAGTGGACGAAATATAATCTTTACCGATAGTCTAAAACCAACTCAATCAGTATTGCAGTATTGGATGACCCCAGAGACCCTACATACCTAGGCCATCTCGCCATAGCGCCCTTCTGGCCCACGAATCGCTGGTTACGAAAGTTAACGTTGATCACCATCAACCCTTGTTGGAGGATACGTGGGACGTACATTGTATATCCTGCGGGGATACACATAAGCTCGGGGGTCTTCAGATGTCGACAGACGGGTTACTGACCGGTAGTTCCATTGGGGAAAACGGCGGTGTCAATAGCTATATGGCCTTGAAGAACTCGCGTCGCCGCGCGCTTCTCTTCGTCAGTTGGCGTGCCGAAGTGCTGGTGAAGTAGCGAAGATGAGACACTATGGAAATGGGCGTGGCATGGTATTTTTACGCACCCACGTCCTTGTAACATCTGTGGTTCCATCCCAGAACTGAGCTGCAACACGACACGTGAGAATTGTTCCTCATGTTATGGTAATGCAGCTCATACCTCCGGAATCGCATAGGTAAATCTGGTCCTGCTTGATAACCGCCGAGTCCGTAGGACTTGGTGAATAATGGATAATTGCTTCAAGGTGTTTGTCAATACAGTGGCTTGAGTCATATCAATGAGAGAGCCAACCTCCGTTGGGACCGGTTGAAGATATCGTCGGGAAACTAAGGCCTTTGAACAGAGCCAATTCGCTGTCCTACAATCAATCATCAATCCCCATTATTACAATCTCGCCATCTCACCTTCTGTATTCCTCTAGTTTCTCCGCTCCTTGCCACTCGGTGAGTTCCTTGCCTGCGGCTAGATACTCTTCGAGCCATGCGAAGTACCTAACCAAGGCTGCACCATCCCTAATGTGACTTTGTCTAAAGCCTTCGAGCTCCGTTTCGTTCTTAATAGCTTTCAAAACAGCTATTGGGGAAGGTGCAGTGACAACGACATCCTGTGTGTGGTATTAGCCAGGCCAGGGATTTCGATGGCTCAGACAAACCTCGCCAACTGTCTCAGCAACCGCAAGACTAGCCTTGTCCGAAATCAGAACGACCTTCTATGTTCGGGATCGATGATTAGTCGTTGTTTCTAGTCATAGTACGTACAGACCTTTGCATCGTCATTCTGTCCCTCAACATCTTTCCTCACCTTCTCGCCGAGTGCCTTCAAGTATGTCCAGACCTCATCGTAAGGCTTGATTTCCACCTCCTGACCGAGAGTGTTGCTGAGTCCAGACACATCTTCAATGCCCTCCTTTTGAAGGAACAAAACCGCTCGGGGTTTTGTTCCATCAAGATGCACGACAGCATAGGAAAAGAATACAGGGTTGTAAGCAATGTCCGAGCCGCGCAAGTTGAATAACCATGCAATTTCGTCCAGAGCGGTAAGAATGAGGACTTTGCGGGTTGCACTGGCACCTTCTAACGGTTTAGCATTCGGGTTATTGGCCTTGGCACTCGAGGGATCGATGATGGCAGTAGTGACTCTATCCAACTTGGAAGTGTGAGCTTCGCCGGAGTACTTGAGATCGAGATGGAATATGGGATTTGTAGGCCTACCGGGGCGTTCTGAGCCCCAGACTTGATCCACAAGGTTCTCCGAGATTGACACCAGCGTAGAGTTTCGGGGTTTGAGAGACTTTGTGAGGGAGGTAGAATCGGCTATGGAAGTATGAGTGAGAAGTCCAGAAGCTACTGGTCGGTTCATACCATAGGTGATGAGTGTAGGATCGAGGCCAATTCTGGAGTTCTCTGAAAGATGCTTCGGAAGGAGATTAGACAGGTAAAGAGACCAAGACGAGGAAAAGCCAATACGCTGGTGAGGTACTCTTGCCAAGTGGGTACATCTGATTCGTACTCGATATTAGCTACGCAAAGAAGACGGACGGCAAACCGAAGACGCACCTGGTAGCCCTTGTTTCATCAACTTCCAATTCCTAGCAACTGTCAGCCCCATCCTTATTGCAAATGACTATATTCACTCGTCAAGTTGTTGGCCGGCCTGGAGGAAGTATCGCCCATCGGTGAACATTAAGGCTTCGTTCAATGTGATAACAGCAAACCCTGTGAGTTGCATCAGCATAGAATCAAAGAGGAAAACCCAGCGAAACACTCACCCGCCGACCCATCAAATCCAGAGATGAAGGCCCTGCGTTCGTCGCATTCTGCGATGTATTCACTTCCGTCTGTGAGCATGCCTGGTGAGCAGATCTGTTGAATCATGTCCTATCTGACAAGAACTAACGTTGATCTTCGCTAGGAACGATATATGCGTTGACATTATTCTCCTGCTTTTGCATCAGCTCTCGGAGCTTAGTGAGTCGAGATCCCGTTGGAACAGGTTGTGCGACCATTTTGTCGGGTGGTAGAGAAGAGAAATGATATCTCAGAGAGGGAAAGCGGATCCTGGATCTGAAGGCACGGTGGAAGATGAGAAATGCGGTCATATGGCATACCACGGTCACGGGGAGAGTAGGCAAGTGCAAGCTCAGGCTGACGCCAGTGGTTCGAACTTCGAAGTTGAGTTCGAACCGAGTTCGGCTAACATATCGCGTAAGAGTCTAGGTAATATTGAAAACCGGAAGTATGGTAAGATACAGGAAATCGGGAGTAAATGAGGCTACATATTGAAGGAAAGACATATGGATACATTAAGTATGTGCTCGTGGATATCGAAACTATAAGACGTTAAAAATCGTGCGATCATTGTACTTTTCAGGCCTCTGGCGCAAGGGACATACGTAAGGGCATGATACCTGCTTCACCATTCGTGAATGGCTGAAGGGTGGGCGAGACATAACCTTCAACCTTGTACCCAGAATCCGTAAACTGAAAGTCGCGAACAAGTGAAGCGATCATAACTTTGAGCTCCAGAACAGCTAACCAAGGTATAGCAATTCAGTGTTGAATATAGCAAAGGAAGGACAGGGCGTACCTAAACGCCAGCCAATACAACTTCGTATGCCATCACAGAAGCTTGCTACACTGGCCCAAGGTCCATGAGGCAACTCAGACGGAGACGGTACACCTCCGGGAGTTAGCCAACGTTCTGGCTTGAACTCGTGTGCATCGGGACCCCATACTTCTGGGTTGACGTTCATTGCAGTGAACGAAATGTGAAAGACCTGCCAGCAGCATTAGCCATCGGTGACAATCACACTGACGCCGAGACATACTTGACCAGCTTTAACAGGCAGCGAGGTGATACTCTTGCCACCTTCCGTCAGAATAGGTTTTCCGAGTGGTATAACATCATCTTCAGTGACCACACGCTCCGTACGGGATGCAGGCGGATATAGTCGGAGACTATTTCTAAAGTTAGCGGGTTTGGCAAAGGAGACGTGGGTTTACACACCCTTCTCTGACCACGGCGTCGAGATAACTGATGTTTTGCACGGTATCGTGTGTGAGTGCGCCAGCATGCCGAACCTCGTCCCGCAATTTGGACTGGATCTCTGGGTGCCTTGCAAGCTCGAGCATGGTAAAGATCACGGTACCGGCGGAGGTCTCTGTGTCATCTTTAGTTCCGAAAATCAAACCCAGATTTATGTACTCACCATGTCCAACCATCCTGTTAACAAGGGGCAGGGTCAGATCGAGTACGAGGGATACGTTTCGTATACTTACAATAAAGTCGAAATCTGCAAAGATGAGTTATGAGCCACTTGAAACGTTTCGAAGAGACGACAGATACTCACATTCTCAAGGAGAATTTCCCTTGGCAAACTGTTTTGTTTTCCCTCCGTTTGTCCAGATAGAAGCAGCGACAAAATATCCTTTCCGTGTCCAGCACGATGCTCTTGAATCATTTGCCCCGCCAACATAACCGTAATCCGTTTTGCCACACTATCCGCCTGCAGCGCCGGAATGGGTAGCTGAGTTATCCAGGGCACGAGGTTCAAAAGAATCGGAGCGAAGAATCCACCAAATGTATGACTGAGCTCAACGTCACGGTGCCATGAATCAGCGATTGCTTTGGCTTCAAGACTCTGCCCGCCGCCGAAGTCGTGCCCGAAACCTACGCGGCCAATGATATCAAGACTTTGATGAAAAATTTCTATCAGGGATGGCTGAGGAAAGACAATCGATGAACGTACGCGCAAGCGGATACGAAGGGTGCGATATTGACGATAGGCTGTTTCTCTTGGTGTGCTAACTCGGCACGCAACATGTTGGACATCTATATGAGAGCGATATGAATATTAAATGGCCAACCCAGCTGGATAAGCGCACAGACCTTCTCAGCACATAAAAATACGTCATCAGCCATCCCTTTAACAGCATTGGGACTAATATAATGGCAGATAAGCAAAAGGGCGGATAGATAAAGCAGCGACAAAACTCACGAGAATGCGGGGGCTAAAAGCTTGCGCTGCTGTTTATGATCATCCCCCTCGGCCCAGACGATACCCCTTCCGAGTAATTTCTGTACGAGCGGCCGAAAAACAGGGGATTTCACTAGCCACAGATCAGATACGTTCGCGGAGACCCATTGTAACGCTCACCATATGTGTAAGCGTTCTGAAAGATGTGCTGGGCAGCAACATTCTCTGCGACGAAAATCTTAATGTGAAGGATCAGGAGCTTAGAATAGAACACAATATATCGAATTAAAGACATACGACATCTGGCTGCGTTAATGCGCCTTTGACACGAAAAATAGGGCCGAGCTCGCCAACCCACTTCACACAGGTATCCGCTTGTACCTGCTTGAACATCGCCATTTGATGTCCCCATATCCAGCTGAGACCATCGTTCTACCATCAATAGGTCAGCCAATATCCAATTTGGGCAGAAAAGGAAAGGCTCACCGGGGTCAGAAGTTCGGAGACCGCAGAGCTTGAGAATCGCAAGAAGATCTTTCTCGCAAAGAGATAGATACAGAGAGCAGCGAAGCACCAGAGGAGAGAAATCATGGTAGTCACCGGTTAACAAGGGTACGCAGGAGGCTTTTAGGCTTTTATCTTGCGCTTGTTCATGTAAGTAAACCTGAGACATAGGCCATTCTGGGATAATAATATGCATCACGACCACCAAGCATCGCTTTCTTTATCGGATTTTTAGACATTTCTAGGCCCGTGAATGAGTGAGATCGTGGTGACACAGCTGGACGAGATGATGGATCAAGACAAAAAAAGTGCTAACCGGTGCCACGTGGAGTCGATCATTTTTCCTGTTTCCGCCTCATCCTCCGGGTTCCGGTCGCAGTGTTCCTGCTGTCGGTGAATGCCCATTCCCTTCCGGAGTGAGTCGATCTGGCGATTCAGTTGACGGAGCATCTCAGTCCGAGCGAATCTCGATTTCGCGTCGTGCTATGGACTTCACGGTGACGATGGCCACGGCAACGAACGGCGACCTGCGAATGATCAGCTATTGTGCGTACAAGGCTCCGATATCACGCCTTTCAGCTTTGTCAAACTGCATCAGGAGGGCCCAGAGTCTCGCGGAGTCCGACACGGGAAAACTCAATGCCTTCGTGTAACGGGAACTTGAGTCAGGAGTACTACTGCAGGCCTGAAAAAGGGACGATGCAGCCATGACCAGACGATACCTGACGACCAATTCTCGTGTCGTGTACCGTGTACAATGGTGCTACCCCATTAGGGATTTCTTTGTGCGCTCCGTCATTAGACATACCTCGGACATACCTCTCATTCAATGCGGCTGGACAACACGCGGAACCCCCATGTCGTGAAACACCTGGTTTCGGCCATATAATGTATTGCCAGTAGCTACCAAGCATACTGTTTCAGACGCCTACATATCTACATAGATTGATATCAAATATGTACCATAACATGAAGCATAACACATATGTACGCACTGAAAGATGAAGCAACATATCCTCCTCCACAATCAATCCTCTTCACGGAACACCTTTCCCTCACCAAATCCAAAATTCACCCCTTCCTCGTCATCGTCATCTCCGTGCTCAAGATCCAACGTTAGATCCAGATCATCCAAATCAATCTCGTATCCATCCTCAATCTCCTCGTTCCTCCGAGTAATCAATGACTTCAACCTCAACAGCTCCTCTTCAGCCTTTCCAGCAGCTTGGCGTCTCGCAGAGCTGAGATACTGCGACTCGCCTTCGCCTGAATCTGTGTCTTCTACAGAGTCTAGCGGATTCCACGTGGGTTGCTTGCCTCTCCATCCTCCGTTGACATAGATATAGTTCAAGAATTTTCGCCACAAGGGGTCAAGTCCAAGGACGATCGGGTTACCAACAATGATAAGCAGTGCTTGAGCCCGAGTAATGGCGACTGAGGAAAGTATTCAGTAAGTATTTGAATACTGAGATCCGCGAAGGGTAAGGAGATCTACGCACCATTGAAACGGAATGGATTGGCTACGAAACCCAACGTCCGAGTAATATCGGCAGTGATGAAGTCTGTTGTACTTCGTACCGTAGATATAATAATGACTCGTCGTTCCTAGGCCACCGTTAACTGCTGCCCTTTGACAGGTGAAAAGAGGCAATAACATACCTGCCCCTGGAATTCTTCAACGCTACCGACTTTGATTTCCCTGAGTTTAGGATCCTTGTGCAATAGATTGAGGATCTTGATTCGCTGCGCGTGATACGGGGTAATGACAGCGATATGCTCAGGTTCTGCATGGAGATTGTCAGTAGCAACGCAGAGGAGCCGAAAAGCAACTCACTAATGGAATTCTTCTTATCCAAAAACAGATTGTTGCAATACTTCTTCACCTGAGTCGCCTCATCAACATTAAAGAACGACGGCGAAGATTCTTCTCTTTGATCTTTCCCGACAATACCATGAAAGATAAGCGGGAACTTCTTCCTCGGTAATTCAGTCGCGTTCTCCAAACTATGGGTGATCGCGGGATCACCAAAGTACTGCAATTCGCGATTGTAAAACTGCTCGTTCGAGAACCGTAGAATAGCAGGATGGGAACGGAAGTTTCGAACGAGTTTGACGATCCTAAGAGCCCCACGTGATTAGCTATACAGCAAAGGTGACAGCGAATAACAACATACGTTACTCCCTTGCCTCCCGTTCTTCCTCCACCAGATCCACCGCTATCACCTCCTGGAGTCAAGGAATAGATATCCCTCTCCATAATCCTTGAGAGGTAGCTGGTCTTTAACCCGAATGCTGCAGCAAGCGCAGAATGTACAATCGGGCCCAACTGCTTGTTATCACCCGCAAGGATGACATTCGTTTTATCCCCTGCGAGACTCTTCAAAGGAACCATAACCGCAGGCTCCGTTGTCTGCCCACATTCATCAACGAAGATATGAGTAAACCACCCCTTCTCAACACCCAAACTCGCCGGAACACCTGCCGTAAGACAGGTGCTAACAACGACTCTTTTCTTCTTGATTTCGTTGGCGTCAGCAGGCATGACAAACACCTCGTTGTCGTTGTACAAGCTGAATTGTTGAAGAGCTTTAGGGAGGTCTCTGAAGTTCCTCGTGAGGGAATTGAGGCGTAAGAGTTGCGAGCCAAGTACCGCGAGTCGAGTAGCAAGTAAGTCCGCTGCGGAATTGCTCGGTGCACAAGCAAGGATCCTGGCTTCGGGGTTGAGATGGAGAATTTGACGGATTGCTTCGACGAGAGTGACCGTCTTGCCTGTACCTGGTCTGTAAATATCCCATGAGTGAAAGGCAGCATATGAAGCGAATCGTTACTTACGGCCCAAAAACGACAAACGGTACACTCCCAGGAGGCATATTGATAATCGCCGCTACGGTCTCCAGCTGTTCTGGATCCTCTCCAACATGCCGGTTGAAAGGTGTGATATCATCCAACTGCTGTTGTGTCACCGGCCTATTACGCCTGATATGCTCCGGCCCAGGAAACAACAACCTCTTAGGGTTATTCGTATTCGTTACAACTGCATGCATACGACGAAGAGAAAGACGATTCAGGACGAACCGTACATCAAACGATGTACCACGATACGTGCTAAAGTTGTCGTCGAATCGAAGGCTGACGTATTGTTCGTGAACTTGATGAACGCGACCTTCGAACCAAGTCTTGCTGGTCGCGTTTTGTTGTCTGACGAGGATGAAATCCCCGACGAGGACTGATGGGCGACCCTCGGATAGCCCTTTGACTTCGAGTCTGGGGACTGGTCGGTTAGCTAATCAGTAGAGAAAGTTGCTAACGCTCACTTGTATCGCGGATAATCTGCCTGAAGAGTGACGCCTTCCATGGCGTATGCATCCAGCTCCTTCCTGTAGAAAGTTTAATAATCCAAGCTGACTACTCGGAAGAAATAAACAAACTTCATCTGCTCCTCTTCCAGGTGCAGCATTAGTTGAAAACGCGATCCATAGGTTTCGGTGGTAAAAGCTGAGGAAATGAGTGTCTTCAAGTATTCGAAGGTGTCTCGTCGAGAACGCGGAGCCCCGCCGACGTTATACAAGATATCAGTGAGCTGCTTAGGAACTTCGAATTGAGGTAATTTGCCCTTCCAGTTGGTCACTGTCCACGTAGGAGGACGTGTGCTCCGTTTGATAGGGCCATCGATGCGCAATGGGACACCGCGTTTCTGTCGTTGGTAAGGAGCGGTAGCCTGCAAGGCTTCGTGATCTTCACGGTCTCCGACAGTTGCACTGATCTGTCTATGAATGACAAATCGTTGACGCGTTTTGATGTCGAAAAATACAAGCTCTAGTGTATCGTCGTAGCGCCCGGCATACGAGGGATGAAATGTAACGAGTAGTGTTCGGGGTCGGGGTGGATTGATATACGGTGAACCGATCAAGTTGGCTGAGAAACTACAAAGAGATGTCAGACGACGAAACGCAAACAAAGAACACTGCGACGTACCGTTCACCATGTTCATCGCTCCTCATTGAGGACAACATCCTACACTTGGTGAGCTTGAGTGGAGGAGGAGGCTGCTCGCAGACACGAGTAATCTCCAACTTCACTGGGGTAGGTTGTTCCTCTTCTGTAACAATCCCAAAATCAACACCATTGAACCCAGAAATCGTAATCCCGCCCTTATTCCGTTCGGCTTCCAGCCTTGCTGCCTTGAGTTCATCTTGGGTGATATGGGAATCCAGATGCTCTTGGAGCAAGTCTGCAACAATGAACCTGCTGCATTTGGGGCAACGTGGTACTCGCGCAGCTCCAGCAAAGTGACCGTCAGCTGGGCGCGCGTCAATCTCGTCTTCGTCGTAACAGTAACCGTTCGATACTGTCGTCTGACTCGGGCTAGCACGAGTCGACTGCCGACGAGGACGAAGGCCCTTCCCTGCAAGAGCATCCCGGTGCCTTTTACCAAGCGAATGACTCGCGTAGTCGGAAGCAGGTAAGACCAGACCACAACCGCACTTCTTGATGTCGTGACGAAGGCGACAGGCTTTCCCTCTCAGGCAGCCTGCACCGACAAAATCGTAACAGAAACGAGGGTTTATCGGAAGCGTCTGGGTCATGATGGTGGTAAAGGGCAAAGCAGGGCAGCAACAGCAGAAGAAGCCGTGCGTCGAGGTCGAGGCGTTTTCGGCTAAAAGGTTTGATAATCATTTTTTCCCCTTTTTCTTTTGCACGAAACCGATCTATTTCCACAACTTTATCGACGAAACATCTTTGGACCATAACGACGACGACGGAAAATCCTTGACAGCCGCAAAGGACAAAGCTTTCCTTTTCAAACAGATGAGAGAAGAGTCCGAGTTTAGGGAAGGATCTTTTTTGCAGTGAGTGACGATCGTCTTCAGAATCCATGTGCACATGAGGTCAACTGATGTCACGGTTTTCGCAGATTTCCTTGAAACGCAGGCGGGACTTGTTCTGAGATGGCGACTCGCTAGCCATTTAAACCACTTCGCAAGCTGGTCTAGTCATCGATGCCAAGTCGGACAGGCCCCGGTCGACGAGTTCGCTCAACGCCTCAGCCAAAGCCCACATGGCACCTCAGCACGTTCACCATAAGGAACACATTTCTCTCGGTCAAGAAGCATCAAAGTCTGATACAGTGTCAGAATACCTCAAGAATACACCGCACGTGTCACTGCCCTCTTGAATATAAGGTGGGAGGCCTCGAGTGTTACCATCGTCCATTCTAGATGATCTCACTGTTCTTTGTGCTTTTAGTACCTTCTATGGCTCTTGGGATCCGTATAGCCTCTTGGAACCTACGATTCGATTCCAAACCAGACGACATCACGGTTCAAGAATCCATAAGCGCCCTACCAGACCCATTGGAGCCCTTCGATTTCTTAGACGGGAACCAAGAGCGTCCATGGAGCACCAGGAGACTGAGAGTTGCGGAAACCTTGTTGAGTGAAGGGATCTCCATTGCAGGTGAGCTCCTCGGTCTCCTTTGTATTCGTGTAAGTACTCATCTTTGCATCCAGGATTCCAGGAAGCCCTAGTTAGACAAGTTCACGACTTGGCAGAACTCTTCGGCGACGATTGGAGCTGGGTATTACTCGTCCCATTCCGACCTTAATCAAACGTTTTGACCTTGCTTACTCCCAGATTGGAATCGGCCGAGACGACGGCGTAGAAGCTGGCGAATTCAGTCCCATATTCTACAAAAAGTACATTCCCCTTTCCCTGTACGATGGTAACAAAGTCTGATTCTTCTCCCAGCTCGTCCCTTAAACTCCTCTCAAACGACTTTTTCTGGCTCAGCAATACCCCCTTCGAACCGTCCAAATTCCCTGGCGCCGGCTCATTCCGTATCTGCACCGCCGCCCGATTCACCTTAACCTCCTCCAGCCCACAAAACTTCACCATACTCAATACCCACCTCGACGACCAATCCGACGACCAAAGACGTCTCGCCGCATCACTCCTTCTCACACGAGCTCGCTTTGAAGCCGCCACAACCGGCAACCCCGTGTTCATCACAGGGGATTTCAACAGCCCATCATTAGGAGACGACTCGGGTGCATATAATATCATCACTGGTGCTACTGAACCGGTACCGATAAACCAGACGTTCGCGGAAAGGTTTGCTGTAGGTGATGATGAGCAACCTGGGTTTAAGATGCTTGATTTAAGAGGAGAGGCTCCGAGAGCAAATGTTTCGAGGAATTATGCCACGTTTACGGGTTTTACGGCTCCTGGAGATACGTCGAGCTGGAGTAGGATTGATTTTGTCTATGGGGGGAGTAATGGTGGCTGGTGAGTTTTTAGTTGTGTTATTGACTTTGTGGACGTGAGCTGATATAACCCAAAGGAACATAGACGGATACAAAGTGCTGTCCGCTCTTCAGGATGATGGGGTTCTGTCGAGCGATCATCGACCTGTATTCGCAGACGTTTCTATCTCTCAGACCTTCGTATCTACTTAATACCACGCATGTTATTAACGCCTTGAACTCGACAGCTTGAATGATATTTATTGGAGAAAGTGGTCTCGATCGACTCCTTTCTAATTCAGTAAAACGTTATGATTGAGATCATGCTCAAAAGAAACTGCCTCAAACTTCGCCCATTGCATGCCCTGCATAAATCAGAGGACAGTGACTCCGAGAAAACAGTACCGAGATACTTTCAATTGCCAGTTTTGTCCTCAGATATTGTAATCATTATTGGCTGTCGCAATGTAATTAATACACGGGCTTGCAGCTTGCTGTACACACTAACGGAAGGAAATAATAAGTGAATAAGCTAGTTTACCGTCCTCAAGAGAAACCAGTATCAATTAACCCCCACTTGCACCAAACCCATTAACGCATACTTAAACATGTCCATGTCAGACCCGTCAGCGGCAAGAACCTTCTTCTCATCAAGATCTCGATCCCACTCATTCAGAACCTTGGCAACACCAGACATATGTGCAACCCTTGCACAAGTGGCATGCAACGCCAACAGCTTGGGGTCAGGAAGGAATTGGTCGGGGTTTTCTTTCATTATCTTGATACAGGAAGAAGAACCCTCCACGATGGCATCGTTGATTTTGAAAGTGACGATTTTATGAGTTTGAAGAGACATGAGGGTTGGAAGCAAATGGTGTATCCTGTACTGCAATACACTTGGATGCACTGAAGCAATTGGTACAAAAGTAGGGCATACCTGATGCTTCACTTCCGTTGGCTCGAAACACATATCTAAGGCATCGAACACTTCGTGACATGCCGTGTAGAGCGTTAGAATGTTACGCAGGTCGTGAACCCCATTGTCCTGAAGTAATGTGTCTGACATTGAGATCCCAAAGGCCTTGAGGATACTCAGCACACCACCAGCACGTTCAAGCCTCTGCGAAGTCCCCATCAGCGGAATCTACGGTACCTTATCGATATAGGTGCTCACCTTGGGTTCGTTCTCCTGACAATACGCGACATTTCCAACACCAAAAATGTGGCAGCATCGGGTTCGACATACGAGTTGTCCATCATGTGGTACACCGCTATCCATCTCAAGTGCCGAGGTCGCGAGACATCGAAATCCATCGCGGAAAAGCGCCTTCCAAGGCGCATGAGCTAATCCTGAAAAGGAGCCAATACGATGATATTCAATATGCAGAGACGCACCAGGTTCTTGGACATCTTATGATCCTTCTTAGGCCCGACTAAATGTTCGACGAGCTCTTCCCTCTGATCGTCGAAAGAGGGGCGCGAGGGACGAGTACTCGGATTAGGTGTTGGTTTACGACGGCGGACTAGACAAGGCCTTAATGAGGCAAGCTACTGTGCCGGGGTAAAGGACGTACAGGCCACGAATAGCTGTAGATAGTGTTCTCCCAGAGCGAACACGGCGCGATCATTTGTCAAACAACAAATCTCTTCCACGAGGTAGGAGATAGGTTTTTCGCCCAAGGTGTGTTTGAATTGATGCAGGTAAATCAGTAGGTAACCCACAATCCGAGCATTTCTCTGTTCTTGTGCTTTTTCGCCAAGCTCTTGGGCATTGAAAACTCTAAGATATGCTTCACGCACATTTGGAGAGCAGGATGTGAGTGTAATGTCTGGATCAGGCAAGCGCTGGGACATGTACATGGGAGGAGCGGACCGAGCGGTTCGATCAAACGACTCCTGAAGTAAATCGGATAGGGGATGAGAAAGTTTTTCCTAAAATGTTAATAGGTCTGTTGCGTTATGAACCGCGTCGAGCGCTGTCGAGCGGCGTCGTTTCGTCCTTTAAAACAAACCAAGACAAGGTAACTTATGTTTAATTTCTCCACGTTATTGTTTTCGTCTCACTTACCGATAGACAGTGCTAAATGGGATCTATACAACCCGGATGTATGAAGACTTCAGCCAGGTAGAAAACGGATTCCCCGAAGCCTCGTATTTTTTTTGGTGATTTGCGTTCATGGTCTGACTGCCCATAAGCAGAAGTGTTATCCTCGATCAAAGCCACTGATTGTTGGATATCGCGTAGACCTCGCCGCATTCCCAAGAGCATATGAAAAACCACGGCGAAACGAGCGCCAAGTGTCAAACATCGAATTTTTGCGTGTTTACACATTTCATGGTCAAGGCACTCATCAGGGCATACTAATCCATGCAAGACATCTGAAACGTAACACGATAGGAATGGTGGTCTTCATGGGTACTCGACTGTTGTCTTGAAATAGCTTTGTGAGTACGCCTTCCGATTTACTCGATGATGTGTTTTGACCACCTGCTTTCCTTGGATCCAATGGCGTAAAGGAACCTCCGGAGTCAAGAGTGGCTTAGAATGATTGATATAAATGGAGGGACCCCGAAAGAAAGCGTTTCAAGGAACTGTTCTATGTTTACTGCACGCACAGCTCTGAGATACATCGAGCCGGGGCGGGATTAACTTCATCTTTGGAGAAAGTGATGGTGAGCTTCGGTCATGATAAGGTCATCCTGGAGTAAATGTGTGTTGATAGAAATCACAGATTACTATCCGCTCACACCATGGCCAGCTGTATTTGCGGACGCCATCATTCCGCTTTTATTCCTGCTCTCGGCTCGGGTCAGCCTGAGTAACAAAGTGTAAGCAAAAACTCGAAAAGCACTTTTTGATGCGATTCTACGCCCACGAGGTCCAGAAGCTCTCGGGAATTGAATAATCTCTCGAGCTGTTCAACGCTGGTATGGAGCCATCTTTTCTGAAGGCTCGACCATGCTTTAGTGATCACCTCTTACACTCGTCAATTAGCTATCTCACTATCTGCTCGAGCGCTCCAATAGCCTGTTTGACATTTGGGGAAGCGGGATGGGAACAATGTCATCGGCTTGGGCCTTGGCTCTGTGATGTATCATAGAGAAGCACTGGCAGGTGCCACTTTGCCATTACTTA
Organism: Paramarasmius palmivorus; assembly: GCA_037176845.1. NCBI lineage: Eukaryota > Fungi > Basidiomycota > Agaricomycetes > Agaricales > Marasmiaceae > Paramarasmius > Paramarasmius palmivorus. The sequence continues at coordinate 351,459 of JAYKXP010000018.1, read as the reverse complement.
TATCGAGTTTCGATGCCGAGTAGTTCTTCGTTCCCCTCTTCCCACACGCCTGCCATGAACTACGAAGACGAGGTTCGGACAGAACGGGATATGTAAGTTGTATCCCCATCTACGACATCGGACAAGTGCTCAAGGATACGATTACAGACGTATGAGTGACTATTGGTGCTTGTTCGGCGTAAGTGAGTGTGGGGTACCATGATTATGAATGTCCCTTTGCTGATACCGGTCTTCGGTAGCTCTCCTCTATTGGGACCACATTCTTACGCTTCGTATGGGCCCCATCTCTTGTCACCGAACACACGCTAAGCCCTTTCAGCTGCGGAGATCAAGTACTTGTGGAATCGTCCCCATCGCAGCATTAGCAGCTACATGTTCTTCCTGAACCGGTACTTCACGGCATCAACTAACATTATTGTCATTGTTTCTCGGCTCGGGCCAGTCTCTCTCCTGGAATCACCGAGGTAAGCGCGATATCACGATGTGTTAACAGTATTACTTACTGTGTTCGTATCTAGCTGCGCGTCCCTTCAAACTATACGAGATATCATCGTAGTCGTCGCCCAAGTAATAGTTCTCTGTACGCCTTCCGTATTAGATTTCGTTCCTTAACGCTAACTTGAAGTGCATAGTGATAATGACAATGCGAATATACGCTTTGTATGAGCGTAATAAACGTCTGCTTTGGATTCTCTTAACAATCTTGATTCTTGGCCTTGCTGGTTCCGCGGTGAGTCTGCTCCAGCCATCAACAGGTCGACTTCGGTATGAATGGCGGTTCTTGTGCGCAGTTCTCGCTTTTCTACAGGTCCAGAGAATCTAGTTTAGAGTCGAGACGATGTCACACACCTCGGGACGACAGACAGTAAGTCATCTCAACTCTGCTCTCATAGTTTCTGCTTTTTAATAAGAGCGCTACCGCAGAGCAGCACGTACGTCACTGTATTCCTCTTCACCGCAACCACTGAATAAACCAAATGTATACAGAAGCTGCTGTTCCCTGGGAGGCAGCCTTTTTCTACGACACGTTGATATTCTCCCTGGCTCTGTATAAAGCATATCGGACAAAGAAAGAGCTGGGCGTGAGACTTCCACTTTTGAACATCATCGTCCGGGATGGTGAGGTGTTCCGTAATAATTCAACCATACGAAACTTGCTGATCCCCCTTCGGTCGATAGGTTCGCTATATTTTGGGTAAGTGTTCCAGCCTTTTGGACACTCGGAGTGAATCTGACTCAAATCATCTATAGGGCGATGTCTTTGGCAGGGCTCGCCAACATCCTTACTTTTTATGTGAGTCTTGGTTGTTACTTCCTCAGGCTGATCATCGTATCGATACTTGGTTATACAGCTCGCAGGTGTATGTGGAAAGTAGCCTTAATTCGTGTTTTGGTTCTAAATGTCATGCAGCCATTCATGAAAGCCGGTCTATCGCCAGTGGCGAGCAGGTGAGCAGAATATACTCGTCCTGATGCCGTGTTTTCACAATACTCTTGAATAGTATCTCGGTGACTTTGGTTTCCAGACTTATGCTGCATCTACATGAGGCTGCAGATACTGGGGTTTACCATTTCCCAACTTCGAACAACCAGACCAGAATACAGCATTATCAGATGGACATTTTCTCGGATAGCTCTAGAACAATACGTATGTAGTTAATTTAAAGTACCTTCTAGACACGAATACCGTATGTATTACTTGTACCACCAACCACAATCCTGAAGAACATCAGTCAGTGATAGATTCAGAAAACGATGATAAAAGACCGAAAAGATCAGACATCCAAAGGAAGGACGTTTCAAGCCCACATCGCGCCGACCCCCGCTTCCCATCCAGCGCATCTACCACAAAGGGCAACGGCCCACACTCGACGCATGCTAATTGGGTTCAACATGGTATTGAGGGGGAATATAAATGTTCCGCATTGGGGGAGTACTCAATGGACGCTCGAGTGGAAACTGCGAATGTAAAGGAAGATTTCATCTTGTAGAGAAAGTAGAAAGGGGGATGTCGAGAAGGTGATGCTCACATCAGATAGTGGAATCTAAGGGGGGTAGGGCACCGAAGTCCCATGATCTTGTCTCGAGGTGGACCTTGAGGAAACGAATCAGTATCAGGTTGTTAAAAAAGTGAAAGGGTAGAAAATAGGTGGATCAGACTAAATAGCACTGGCATGTACTTTGTGCGCTCGTAAAAGCGCGTATCTGTTGCGAACAGATAGCCTCTATTCCTCGGCATGGTCGTGTAGGACGGGGAAGAGAATAAAGTCATCTTGTAAAGAAAAAGAGAACATCCAGCAACACGAGGCTCACCTCTCAGGACTAGAGTATGATGCGAAGCTGCTTCACGAACACATCGGAGACCAAAAAGAAGCAGAGCCGAAGCGGAACTGCAAAATGGGAAGAAGGGAACGTGAGTCAAACTCAAAGGCAGAAAATTTTTCTTTTTATGCGGTCAGGCGCTTAGGTCACGTGAATATTGCAGTACAGTACCAGCGCTAGAATGACCTACAGTCGGGATGCTGTAATTGTATACAAAACATTTTTGTGATATTAGGCATGTATACTGTAGTAATGCGTGCGTGAGTGCTATGTACAGTTGATGTACGATGACCATGAACTGGTGAATTAGTTATACAGCGGGGGACCGCAGGCCCCCCTAGTGGCAAGATTCGTCATGCAGTAAGAGTCGTTATCCTGGGTATCATAAACAAGTCGTATCTTCTCCATCAAGAAACCTCCACGTTCGCAGCCTGTAGCACAACTATGCCAGCACCTGCGCCTGTCATCATCAACGCAGCAGCGACATCCCCAACGGTCTTTTTCACGTCAGAGCTAACATGACCGTGGTGATGATGCTCATGGCTGATCTCCTTCAACTCCTTCGTGTGATTCTCCACGGCCAGCCTCCGTGATCTCCCTACTACAACGGTGACTCTCCGCGTTGAAGAGAGCTCGTCGATATCTTGAACGACACTCCTCAACGGACCTGCCGTGGTCAGATCCTTGAATGTCATTCTCCCCAAAGCGGCCTCGCTTGACCTTCCCCTGGCATTATTCTCCTCCGTTGGTGTAGCGTACCTCGCCCAGACGATAGCATCCGCAGTATCCGACTGCATCCTCGTTTCCGTGGTCGCAGGACCGTAGACCGTATCCGGAAGATGCAGAGTTGTTCCAGGTTGAGCAGACCTCGCAGACGCAACGGTTGCCAGGTACGCATCATCCGGCACTTTTTCATCCACTGTATGGGTATCGCTCTTTACCATCCTGACCACTGTAGCTTTCACGTCGGGATTTTCGCAGAGCTGGGCAACGAATTCGAGTGCGAGCCTATCATCGGGACCGCCGAAGAACGGTAGATAGATATGCTGCTCTGCCGACTCCGCTGGTAACAAAGGCTGTTCGATAAACAGCCCAACGTCTACACCACCTTTTACCGCCTGAGCGAACACGCCGCGCACGAAGTGAGCGTGCATCGTTGTCTCCCTGCCTGAATCCACGGAATCATCGTTACCGCCCTGAGCAGCTTTCCCAAAGAGAGCCTCGAACGGATTGTATCCGTGTACGGAACGCGGCGTCGGGGCAGGTTGATTATGGTGAGCTGCAGGAGTCTGAGGCGCAGTGATGCCTGCCTCGCGATGGTGCGAAGGTGGAGGAGGAGGAAGCCACCCCAACATAACCATCATATCACCCTTATCAGCATTTTCCCCATAAGACCACTCTCTTCTCGCAAAATCGACGACGGAGCTGGCCTTGTCCTCGTAGTTGACCATTTCTACCGTTGGTTCGCCCACAATCAGACGGTTGAGGGTTGTGAACATGCGGTAAACCATGACGACGGGATCAGTGTACAGAACAGTCTTGTCTATGGCTGACGACGACTTCATCATTGTTGAAAGCAATCGGTCAGAGATTGGAACGAGGCGGAGTGGGTGAAGAGATATCCTCTGCGTGTAACGAGACCGTGGAGCCTTATCGAGTCCTGCAGTCGAGGCTTTCGTGGAAGATGAGTCTATCTGGGGATCTTCAGAGGAAGAGGTATCCGTCAACTTCTTCTCGTGGACGGAAGTTACTGGTGTATCTTCGTTGCTCGTCTTCACAAGCTGGGTGAACGCCATCATACTCGGGAGATGTTCCATCTTATCGAGGACTACCGTGAAGTTGGACCATCTCATCGTCGAGGTATCCACGATATCCGAGCCCTCAGCTTGCTGCGACCTCCTTCCGGTAATAGATTTGAGCTTGTCACGTACACCGCGATGCTTGCCCGCTTCTGCTGCGTCGGTACCATCTGCAACATTGTTGAAGGTAGGGCCGGTGGGATCAACTCGAGTTCGTTTTTCCGGTGGGTATAGGGTTGTCACCAGTGGCGTGGTCATGAACGTCAATAGTAACGCTTCCAAGACGAACATCGAGAAGACTCGTCTGGAGAGAATGTTGGCTGATAGACCGACATTCAAGACGATGAGTTCCACAAGACCTTTGCAACTCATAAGGCTTCCGATAGTACTGGATTCCCTCCAGGAGAATCCAGCAGCGAAACGTGCAGCAAGGGTGCACCCACCGAATTTGCCGACAAAGGCGAGCACACAAATGGCAACTGTATAGCCCCATGTAATGCCTTAGGAAGGAGTAAGTAATCAAGGCGAAACCGGAGTAATGTATGTTCGAGACCTACCGTTATTGAGCAAGCCGAGATCGGTAGAAAGACCTGAAAGGGTGAAGTACTGGCCGAGAAGTCAGCTCGCACGAACCCTAAAGATGAGAAAGAACCCGTACCAGGGGCAAAAAGATGATTCCTACAATATCTTCCAGTTTCTCTGTAAGCACAATTGCCACGCCGCCCTCGCGGGGAACAACCAATCCGACCAGGAAGGCACCAAAAATAGCGTGAACCCCAATCACGTCAGTGAAGAAGGCGCTCCCAAAAACGCACAATATGACTACGGTCATATAAAACATCGTCGGCTGACCAGATTCGATAGAACCGGTTTTTCTCCCTAGCCAGCGTAGTGCGATCTTGACGGGGAATAAGATAATGAGTGTCCACCCAACGCAGACAAGGAGGATATATAATGCTGTTAACCCAGACCCTGCATTAACAAGAGCCACAGAGAGGGCAAGGAGTGTCCACCCGATGATGTCGTTTCCAACGCCGGCGCTCAGTACCACGATTCCAACCGTAGTGTCGAGCAACCTGAGCTCGGTCAGGATGCGACAGAGGACCGGAAATGCGGTGATGGAGTATGCGACGCCAGTAAAGAGCATAAAATGCGTAAACTCGATACTGGGATCAATGAACTGCTTGTACAAAGGCACGGCAAGAGCGGCTCCAAACCCAAACGGTAGCACCATGCCGGCTAACGACACCATCGCGCTAAGCCTGGCGTTTCGTTTGATGACAGCCGAGTCGATTTCCAGGCCAACAAGAAACAAAAAGAGACATAACCCGATGTTGGCTGTCAATGTGAGATTCGGTTTGGATTCTTCAGGGAAGATGTGTTGTGTGAAGCCAGGTACTCTCCCGAGTGCAGTGGGACCTAGCAGAATGCCACCGAGTACTTCTGCGATGACCTTTGGCTGGCGGATTCGCTGAAGACCGAGCGAAAGGAGTGAGGCCGTGGTTACTATAATGCCGATTTGGATGATCCATAGTCGTATGGGGTCGTTAGGGTTGGGTTCAGTGGGATCCTTTCCGCTGAGCAGTCCGCCCTGCTCTGCAGCAGCTCGTTTGAATACGGAGATTAATGTCGTCGAAAATTCGCCCATGACGTGGCGAACTTGAAAAGAATCCCAAGGGGAGATGGTGGTGGGAGACGGAAAGGAGGATAAAGGCCATTTTGTCACGGCTGTTTGAGAGAAAAGTAACTGCCGCGCCAACTCGCGATCACAGCTCCATGCCGTAAGCGAGCTTGCCGGCTTCGCTTCCCCTTTTTGATATCTTCCATCTTTTTCTTGTATTGCGTGTACGGAATGGCTTTACGGGTACCTCATGAGCTGTATACGTCTGATTTGGTATGTACATGCTCCAGAGGAAACGTGTTATCTTATGCTTGGATACTCGCAAGAAAAAGTATAGAACTACCGATGACGAACATCGTCCTCTAGCGAATTTGCAAAATCTCGAAAGGTAAATTCATCTCCACAAAATCTGCTCTTGGGCTACAAATGGGACTTATTAGTACCTTGTTGACATCGGTCATCTGCCCGCTAACATGACGCACAACAAGAGCTTTCTCCACAAATCCTTATCTTCCTCCACATCCCCAAGCGGTGCCGTGGCACAGGGCCTATCATTCCCGGATCTGTACAACAGTTGAAATGGAGGGTACTAGTGCCGAACTTGAGCTTGAGGACAGTACTCGTGATTAATCCGGTGATATTTTGTCGGACGTTGACTGAATGGACGAATGTCGAAACATCACCAGAGGCCTTGGATCGCGACGCAAAGCTGTAGATCATCTGATGAGCCTTCTCGACCACGTCAACTATCTGCATGCTGGCCATACCTGTGACCTGTGAAGACAACCCAACTTCACAGTTACGGTAAATACAGCCAGGGCACATTTCCATAGAATACCATACCAACTGGACGGCGACAAATCTTGAGACTCTCAGATGACATTGGGATATTGATAGCGGGAAGCTTACTAGCAGTGTAAAAGCACCCTGATGATCCAATCGGTATCGAGTCGTCCACCATTTCCCCGAGCTCTTCGCTTCAGACACACGATAATTTTAGGACATCGATATCTCGCGAACCTTCGGCCAAACGCTGAGCATGGGCAAAAACATTCGGATTATAAAACATACTTACAGCAATCAAACATATATGTAGTACCTGGTGTACGACTCGTTTCCGACTGCGTAAAAGTGCAAATGCTGGCAGGTCGGAAAGACTTCACCGTTCCATTCGAATCTAAATAATCCAATTCGCTTGAGCTTCGCACACAAACGATACTTATAGACCGAATCTCACAAGAAGGTGAGATGAATTCCCCTTTGCAAGATATTTTTAGAGCTTCCGACCTGATCGTTCGACTTCGCGCCTGGTAAAGAGAAATGGATGTTAATCAAAGTTGACCATCAAGAAGTCGAAAGTGCTGTCGTACCAATGCGCAGAATCCACCGAATGATCGCTGATCAAGATCAAGCCTTGTTAACTAATTCTCTCCGTCCTACACCCGCCTCAGGAGAGCAGAGGGGATGGCAACGAGATAATCGTCGATATTGCGTCGATAGTGGCTAGTGAATGATTGCTGAACCTTTAGGTTTAGCTCTTCTAGGGTAGCTTGCGAGTTGGTCAGATCGACAATAGTCGTAAACAATTATGTAATATTCACACGTCTTGCCAGACAACCACCACCAACCACCATCTCGTTGCTAGCCAATGCTTTTTACTGTCTCCAATATCCCTGCCAGACTGCGGTTCGACTTCTCCCTCGCTCGATCTGGAATATCACCTTTGTTCTTGGGCCATTCCCGCACACGAAGTGTTCGTTTTACGGTAACTGCTGGCGAGGGCGGTATCGGTATAAGTACGCCGATTGACTTCGAAGTCGGCCCCCTCCCAATTTCTGGTTGTGATGCTGTAATGGGTGCGGATTTTTACGATGCTTGTGTGAGACTGGGGAGAGAGAACATTGCAGATGAGCTGTACGGTACTCGAGGTATGTAGTGTACGAGTCTGATTTTTTCAGTTGGATTAATAAGCCTTTGCCCAGGAACCCATTGGAGTGCTGGGCAAGCTATCGACTCTGGGTGTTTCCCTCATTTTGGTACGGCGTCGTCTTACTATGTATTGGTTATTTTGACTGACAGTTCTTTGTAGGTCCTTCAGGATCCGATCATTCCATTACTCCTGCTCTTTCCGGCTCGTCGACTACGTCTTTGCCAGTGCAGCCAGTTAGCCCTGCCGCTGCCGCTGCCACGTCTCTATTATGTAATAATCCCAATCATGTTGATGTGGTGCAGAATCGAGTGGTCTTCGAGCATACTGGTTCTGCGGGTTCTGAAAGCGCATGCGACGAGCGAAGTGCTCGCCCTCGAGCGAGGGTAGATAGTAAGCGAAATGCTTGCCCTCGAGCGAGGGTAGATAGTGAGCGAAATGCTTGCCCGCAAGTGGGGGTAGATAGTGAACAGAACATTGGCCCTCAAGTGAGGGTACACGGTGGACAAAATGCTAGTTCTGCGTCTTCGAAGGTAGTTGAGGACAAGCAAACAAGTGACATCGATATTGCTGCTGGAGGCGGTGCTGAGCAACCGAGTATGTCTTGTGGTCCAGCGCTAATATCTAATGCGTCTGGCGTTGCTGGAGTTTCTGGATCAAGTAACCATAACTCTGGTCCGGATCCTTTTGTATGTTTGTCATTGAGAGATAAAACAAAGGCTACACATTATAATGTTGCAGTAATGGTCATAGATGACGTGCGGTTAATGTGTAGATTTCACCAGGGTATGATTCGGCGGCATCCTGTAGAGCGCAAAGACAAAGCTGCTGAAGTATTGCGTTCTGAGTTTGCTTGCCATGAGTGTACTGAGGCATGCTTGGTCAAACAATCTGAAGCTATGAGGGCTGAGATTACTGAATTTTCTGTTCTTGATGAGAATCAGTATGAGTTTTCATGTTCGGTTTTGAAATTGCCTAAGCGTTATCGTCTTGCAAAGCGCAAGGCTTCAGATGGTATTAGTGGTCATACGTCTAAGAAGATGAGAACAGTAATCTCTGAGGCTGCCAGGCAAAACTTAAGGCAAAAATCAAACAGTGAGGATTCAGTTGCTAATGATTTTCCCATACTTGTGTCTCAGAAGGATAAGGATGATATTATTAGGGAATTCCGGACACATACAAGTAATGCAGCTTTGAAGCGCCATGAATGCTCATTCTGTGGAATGCATGAAATAGGAGCTTCTGTAACATTTCGAGCTGTTGATGAGTTAGATATTACTCTTTTAGAGGATGCTGTGTCAGAGCTGCACAAAATTACCCACCAGCCATTAATTAAGGCTTTTAAAGAGTCATCTCTTGTGAGTGGATGTTATGTTTTATGCCATCTTTGTAATGCTGCAGTTGCAAGGAATGCATTCAAAGAACTTCCTCTTCGCAGCTATGCAAATGGATTGTGGTTAGGTGACATTCCACCTGCTTTACAGGGTTTGACATTTCTAGAGCAAAGATGCATTGCTCGAGTCCGGGCTACCCGATGTATGGTTAAAATGCAGGTCAGAGAAAGCTTCTACTATCTTGGTCGGGGAAATGTTTGTGTTCTTCCACAAGATACTGCCTCTTTTGCAGCTCAGGTGCCTGCTCCTATTTCAAGTATACGAGAAGAGGTTTGTGTCATTCTAGTTGGATCTCTAGATACCCCTGTTACAGAGGATATGCTGTGTAATTCACCACTGCTAGTAAGAAAGGCTGCAGTGCGGACAGCATTATATTGGTTAATGGAAAACAATCCATTGTATGCAGACTTAAATCCTGCTACTGTAGAGTTAAACTTAGAGAATTACCCTGATTACCAATGTCCTATTGCTATATCTGAATGTCTGCGGACAAATTCCTCAGATTATCAAGGTTCCTCATATGCTTCTGCTTCTCAGAGAGATGATGTTACTCATAGAACAGATGGTGAAGATGATAGTGAAATGGAGTTTACCTCATCTGCCTTAATTGATTTAGATGATTTTGATAAAACTCGGCATAACCGTATAATGGAGGCTGTTAGAGAGCTAAAAGAGAGTAATGGATGCTTTATTAAATTTCCTTCTGGCTCTACTCCTATCTCTACATTCCACAATCCTAAGGTATTTGGCTGGCTTTGGCCAGTTTTGTTTCCCTATGGTGTTGGTATGCCTGATTTGAATTTTAGTAAAGCAAGTGAATCAATTCCATTTCGAGAAATTGATGCTAGTACACATGTCCAGCATCTTCTTAGACTGTCTGATTGCAGATTTCAGAGGCATCTTACATTTATGTTTGTGATGGCAAATATAATGCAGCGCAGAAAGTCTTCTTTTCAATCAAAATTAGCTGTTCACAGGTCTTGGTTTTCAAGAGTCACTCATTTAATCCGTAATATTGATGAAGAAACCATTAAAAGCTATTCTGATAAGCTTGATAAAAATCCATATGCTAGACCAGAGACTGGCGGTGAAAAGTCAGCTGCTGAGTTAATGAAATACTTAAGTTATGTCTCTACTCATATACCTGGTTCTATAGGAGATGTTAATACTATGCGTCAGCAGATTCGCAGTAAGATTATGTGTGATGGATTACCACATTTCTTTGCAACTGTAAATCCTGCTGATTCACATAACCCAATTGCACAAGTTCTTGCTGGAAGAGATATAGATTTAGATAAAATGTTTCATATATTAGAGAAGACTCATAATAAAGAGCTGCCTGTTCGTGCTAAAGTTATTGCCAATAATCCAGTGGCAAGTGCAGAGTTTTTTCATTTAATGATTACTGAGTTTTTTGATGTGATTCTTGGAGCAAAGCGTGCAAACAAAATTGGAGTACTGGGAAAGGTTAAAGGTTGGTATGGGGTAATTGAATCACAAGTTCGAGGGCGATTACATTTGCATTTGCTAATATGGGTTGATGGGGCACCATATTCACCGGTAGATATGAAAGAAAAAATGAATGCTGATCCGATTTTTAAAGAGCAGTTAAAAAAGTGGTATGATGATATTATCTCTCAAAGTTTTCCTAAAGGTACACAGCCATATGATGATTTCTTATCTGCAAATAATAAACCATCAGTATATCAAGAGCCTGTGATGAGTAGGCCATTGAATCCAGATTTACCAACTTATCATGACAGTAAAAGTCAACATTATCGCAATCTAATAGAAACCACTAATCTTGTACATGTTCATGGAGCTACTTGTTTCAAACATCTACCTAAAAATATTCAAGCATTGCGAGATGATGATAAAGATTGTAGATTTCAGTTACCTAGACCAGAAGTAGCAGAGACACATTTTGATGAAGATGGTGATTTAGTTTTACGGTGTGGGAATGGAAGCATTAATGGCCATAATCCTACTGCAACTATGTGTTTAGGGTGTAATACAGACTTAAAGCAATTGGCTACAGGACCACTTGCAATGACAATGGTCTATTATATGTGTAATTATACTGCAAAGCAGCAGCTAGATACTTCCGTGGTCTTTCCTGCATTATGTGCTTCAATAAAGGCTACACAGGAACAGCCACCTCTGGATAATGATGGTAATGTTGATGTTCAAGAGCAAAACAGGCTAATGATTGTTAAAGCAGCAAACCGATTAATTGGAAAGCGAGAGTTGTCAGCTCAGCAAACTGCTAGCTTCTTACTTGGTAGATCAAATCGCTATGTCACAGATGATTTTCAGGATTATTGGTGGTCATCTGTCTTACGAGATTTGGATCGAGAATTGTTTTTAGATAGAAATGATGAGCATAATAATTATAGTAGTTCTCAGCAAGCTTTATCTGTTTTTGATGAAGAAGAAAGTGATGAGATTCCTAAGCAACTGGATATACCTACAGATGAAGATGATAATCTTATAATTCTTTCTAGAGATACACTTAGATGTAGTGACTCTGTGTCAAGTGATATGGAAGTAGAGAGTAAAAAGTACTCTATATTATTTAATGATATATTTTATCGGCCTTCTGAACTTGAAAGTTTATGTGCATGGGAGTTGTTTCGCAATTATGTAAAGGTTAAACTACCTCGTTCTAAAACTCAAAGAAAATTGTTTTTAAGATTTACTACTGGTCATCCACAATATACTACCCATTGCTTGAAGAAAAGTGATACAGTTCAAGTTCCTGTTTTAATGGGTTATCGGATTCCTCGGAATGATTTAGAAAGTGACAGTGAAAAATATGCTCTTGTAATGTTGGCTCTATTTAAACCTTGGATGCGTAGTGATAAGTTGTCTCCCCTGAAAGATAGATTCAACTCATGGACTGAAGCATTTCAGATATTTTCTCCTCAGTTTCTTCCTCATCATCAGCAGGTAATGAAAAATATGCAGATCTTATATGCTACAAAGGATTCTAAATATAATTTTGCTGCTAAACGAGCTAAAAGGCTTGCTGAATTAAAGGGTTTTACTAGTATATCAGATCAGCTAGTTGGAGAGCAATGTCAAGATCAGTTTGATACTGCTTGGGAGCAAGCTATGTCAACTCATATTGATTCTGAGGATGTAGCAGAGTTGCTTGCTCAAGATAATCAAGCAACACGTAATGCAGTACGTATTACTTCTATTGCAAGATGTAATGGATTTTATGAGGTATTTAAGTCCAATCAGGTTGCTCTATCTAGTGATAATGTTAGTTTTGAAGTTGATGATGAGAAAAGATTGATATTGGAAGATAAAAATCGTGAAATCCTAAGAGAAAGAGATAGGAGGCAGCACCAAGTACAATCTGAGCACCAGCAGCAAGAGAAAGCTAATCTGAATATCAATTTTAATGATAAAATAGAACAGGCTATATCTACTACTCTAGTAGAAGAGGCTAAAAAGGCACAAATGCTATGTCAATATATAGTATCACTTAATAAATGCCAAGGCTTTAATGGTTGGATCTCATTGCAGCCTTATCAGCAGCTTTGCCTGTCTTTAATTAAAAAATATACATTAAACCAAGAGCAGACTCGTGCTTTTCTTCTTCTTGCAGACAATGTTGGAAGGTCTTTGGAAGGTAGTCTGGTTGTAAAACCATTGTCACTACTGTGTACTGGCCCTGGTGGTACTGGAAAATCACAGATCTTCAAGGCATGGCGGGAATTCTATAGTATACTAGGCTACCCTGAGAAACTTAAGTTAACAGCACCTACTGGAGTTGTTGCTAGTGATATTGGTGGAAGTACAATTCACTTTGAGGCTAGTCTGCGTATTACTCGATCTAATATGAAAGCAAGTAATGATCTGCGAATGAAATTAGAAGAGCGCTTTGCTCGTGTACAAACCTTAGTAACAGATGAGATCTACTTTCTTTCTGCACAGGATATGTCCCTTCTATCTGAATATCTATGCCTTAGTAAGGGTAAAAGTTCTTTATGTGGTGGAATGAACTGGGCTGTTTGTGGTGACCCTTGCCAGTTACCTCCACCCCGAGGGCGACCTTTATTTGACCATCATTTTCTTAACTGTTATAAGTCTCATAACTTAAATGATCTTCATGAACCAACACGTCAAAATGTTAAAGGTATTCAAATATGGCAACAAATAGAACATGTTGTTGTTCTAGATGAGATTATGAGGCAGCAGGGTGATGATGTACTTATTGATATTCTTTGCCATTTGAGAAAAGGCACATGTACTCCTGAACATAAATATATTCTAGATCAGTATGTACTTTCTGATCCACGTTGTAGTGAGGCTACAAAACAATTAACTGATATTAGGCGATGGATTAATGATCCAGAAAATGCCTGCCCTCTTATAACTTATACTAATCTAGCTCGGGATATGCATAATCAATACATGGCTGAAGCTTTTGCACATGCTACTGGTCAAGAAGTCCATATTTATTATTCAAAAGATTTAGTTGGTAGAGGTAAGAAGAAGAGGCAACTTAGCAATATAGCAAGAGAAGCAGCTTGGTCTGTTCCTGTAAAAAAGGCTAATAACCTGAGTGGTAAAGTTTCCTATGTTCCAGGTATGCCTGTATTCTGCACTGAAAATATTGCTACTGAATTGGGAATTTCCAATGGAAGTTTAGGTCGTTTGGTTTCTGTGGCATATGAAGTTATTGATGGTAAGCGATATGCTGTCGCTGCTGATGTTGATTTTCAAGGGTATACTAATAGTGATCCTTCAGTACAACATCCACATCGGGTTACTTTATGTCCAGTTAATTACTCCTTTACTTATTACTTACCCCACTCAACTACTCCTTACTCAGCTACTAGATGGCAGCTTCCACTGATACCTGCTTTTGCTTTTACTGCACACAATGCTCAGGGGCGTTCACTTAATGTATGCTGTATTGATCTTGCAAGCTGTTTGTGTATTCAGAGTGCTTATGTGATGTTATCTCGGGTTCGATCTTTAAAAGGTCTTTGTATTTTAAGACCATTTGAATTAAAGGATATAAGAAACCATATCTCTGAGTCACTAAGAACTGAATTAGCCAGAAATGAGTCAAAGGCTATATATACTAAAGAGTATAGTCATCAACATTTATCTTGGTTTTATGATATGGAGGATGCATTACAATCAGCATAATGATATTGTTATATTAAACCTAATGTATATTATAGATCATATTCCACTATACTGTACAGTAGTACTAGAAGCCAACCCATGCTACACCTGTGCTACAGTATCTCAATAATGTGACTAGCAAAGATTAGATTGTATTCTAGGGACTTGAGTATAGTACAGGTGCACTAACAGTCATCAATGCAGCACTGAAGTTTGTTCAGGGTGCTCCTCAGGGCTGGATAGGACTAAGGAACAGCACAGGTGTTCCCGCGGGTGTTCCAGGGCCTACCCACACCCGCACCCATGGTGGGAGCACACCCAACCTGTATGTCGTGGGTGTGGGTGTGACCTGCTCTTACCCACAGGTATTCACTTACTACACCACTAAAAGATATATAGAAACTATGTAATACACTTGTGTAGTTAGCTAGAATTGTCCTCGTCATCAGATAATTCAATTACATCAAAGTCATCAGGGAGGATAACATCAACGAGGTCCTTTTCGCCCGGAAGGGGCGCTACTGCACCATCACTCGTAATCTTCTCAAAGATGTCGTCATGTACTAGTCCCAGTAGGCTCCAATTACCAATGCACATGATGGCGTGAATCGACTGTGCACTCAATCGGTTGCGCTCCCATGTGATATTATGACGAGCTCAGCTGAATTGGCGTTCCACCTCAACCGAAGTCGCTAATGTATGAATTTAGCATTGAGTGAAACATGTAGAGATTGGCAAACATACCTGGGACTGTAAGATAGTCAAGTGCCATTTGTGAAAGGCGAGGGAATGATTTTGCATGGTCTAACCACCATTGGATGACATCGTCACAGTCTTCAGTGTCGGTGGAAAGATAACGATCAAATTCGTTACGCTCAGCAGGTGGTAGCAAGTGTTGTTGATGAGCAAAGAGATTAGTCTTGTCCTGGTGTCGTAGATATAGTAAGTTGAACATTGATCAAGCAAGTGGTAAACAACTCACCGAATCCGCTTGCTTCACCTTTCCTTTTGATGGCTTGGATAAGGTGCTGGCACTGCATGATGGCTTTTCTGGACCCAGCAAATCAGTGCGGATATGGTAGTTTTCAAGATACTTGTCTGGTGTGATCTGGTGAGCAGTGTCGACCCAACTGGGAGGCCAATTTTGTTCCCGAAAGTATTCGAGCTTCTTTGACGGGTGAAGGACTGTGAGAGAAGCTTGTCAATGAAGTCTAGAACCTAGAGTTGCACAAGAACATACCCATAGCAATACGGTACACGCTAGATGCATCCGTGAGGGTGTAGTACTTGTTGAGAGTTCATTTCGCGAGTATGAGACTTGTCTTGAGTGCATCAGACACTTCAACACATTGGTATCCATCATCGGTAGGCATCTCAATGATGTGTGTTGCAAGGAAACTGTCGATTTTGTCCATGATTGGAATGACTTCGGCCACGGTTGGCTGTTGAGACAAGAAGAAGTTGGTGGCATCATATAAAACCTGACCACCAACATCAGCTCTCAATACATGGTGACAGTGCACTGAAACATACCTTGAGCAAGTCTCGAAGACTTTCCAACAACTCCCATTCCTTTGACGACAGCTCCCATTTACGAATATCATTCTCAACATTGGCTGTAAACTCTTTAATTGCTGCCCGATAGTCGAGAGCAAAGCAGAGCATGAGATATGTCAAGTTCCACCGTGTGTGTACGTCCCGAGGAATGATATGGATGGGCAGACCACAGCTCATGAGGACTGCTTGCCATGCAGGGAGAAGGAGAGTGGTGGAGTAAATCGTCTTGAAGGCAAGGGCCCGAATCTGGGTGACGTTGCTCAATTCAATTGAACTCAATTGAGCAACGTGTACACACCTTTGTGTTGGAATTCTAAATATAGATATCACTAGACAAGTTATTTTCACTTTATTCAGCCTATGCCACAATTACTAAGAAAGCAGATATACATAGAACAGTAGCTTTAACCCGCTTGTACCACCATTTACTGACAGTTACTGACACTGACTGTGCAGTTATTTCTAGTTCACTTAGTATCTATTATCGTACCTTTAGGATTATCTTTTATCCCTCACTCATGTATAAAAGCTAGACAGAAAACCCTACATAAAACATCGAATCGAATCAGTTCATCTTGTGTTCTCTCAACCCCTCTGGTCATCTGCTATCGTTTATATCACGCTTTCTGCGCTATCGCTGCTAACAGAGTTCAATCTAAAACTCTGACACTTTGCCAGCGCACCTCGGATTGGCAGAGCCTCTGCCTCTAAATCCGTGGCCTCCTGGGGGTCAATGCCCTCACGAGCATCTAACAGTCCGTCCTCGTCGGTTTCAACGTCGGTCTCGCTGCCTGTTGATGCTGCAGGTTTCGACTTGCCCTTCACCTGGGGAAGTGCATCTTCGGCATTCTCAAACTCAGCCAATTCCTCACGCAATGTGGCGAGCTCCTCTTCATCCAGCTCCAGGTCTATGTCTTCTCCATCGGCCAAGGGTTGAAGCTCATCCTGAGCATCATCAAAGCCACCATCACCGCCCTTCTTAGGAGGATTGAACAAACGAAGGAAGGATTTGGCATGAGGTTGAGAGAATGGGCAAAGCAATGGACACGATGCCTTTCACCTGGGAAATCCGGGAGGAGACAACCCAACTCTCGAATCATGGTGTCATTGTTTGATGCATTGTCACCAGTGATACAAAGAATCTGAAATCGAAATGTGTGAGTACTCAGCTTTTTCAGGTGTTACCTCGTACCTTGTCTGATATACCGAATTCACGTAGTACCCGTGCAAACTCTTGGGCGAGCGTCTCGCCGGTATGTGACTGAAAATGTGGTCAGTTAGCACGAATATGGTGACGGTGAGCAAATGATTTTTACCTCAGGAACCTCAAAAAAATCTAATAGAATGGGGTAGGTATCTGCTTAGTGAACCAGATGGGCAGTAATAGCAACAAACGCCATATGATTCGGTGACGTCCATGTGTCTGTCGCAAAACTGATATCTCCATCATAGCTCTAGTGGTTTGAAGGTGAGTAACATGACATGCATCCCATGAAACAGCTGCTTACCCTCAAAAGCTTGGATATACGGTTTCTAGTGACAGCAAACGCCTTTTTCACATCGTGCTATGGGACATATGAGATTAAGGCCCAGTGCGGGTGCACGGGAATTTAGTGGGTAGCGGGAATTCCCATATGCGGGTACGGGTGTGGGTGAGAATTTCCAAACCCATACACCTGCCAATAACCTGCTTGTATGTTAATGTGTAATTACATGGTATTTCTACCCAACAATGAGCTACGTTTTGACTCTTTGAGTGCTGGGAAACCTGGTGGGTTACGGGTTTGACTGTGACCCATGCCTCGCGGGGCGGGTGAAACCCGTGATGGGTATGGGTGTGGGTGAGCATTGAGACACCTGCAGGACCACCTGCATTGGGCCTTATATGAGATTGGATAGTGAACGAGGACTAACTACCACAGCGTAGCAGGACCCTAGGGGATGAATCAGAGCTATATACCAAATATGGTAGAAGCTGGAGGTGTGAGTCACCTCCGAGAGCAGAGTTACCTGGATTAGAAATGTCTGAGTGACTGGGTCATCAATACAGGGACCATATGGGGGCTTAACAGCTTTCCAATATTGATCAGAATATCCCTCGAGCTTGGAGTTGAGATTCCTGCTGCTAGTACAGACACAAGGATCTCGGAAATGTTGTGTGTAAGTCTATTGCTTTATACCACAGGATGATGAAACTCACCAATGAAGCAGGAATATCAGGGAGACATCCACTTTGTGACTGATGCCTGGACCTCAGGCAATCACAAGTTGTTTGTGGCTATTACAGCTCACATTATCCTTGAAGGACAGCCAACAACCATCTTGTTGGACTTCCTGGAGCTCGCGAAGGTATTTGGACCCCTGAATGGTTGAACAATGACTGATTGTAGTCACTCAAAGTCGCATATGGGCATAACACTTGCCCAAGAGTTTGCCAAGGTGCTAAAGGCATTCGGAATTGGGAATAAGGTTAGTTCAGCCTGTAACCTTGACATGTATCATTCACACACCATATCAAAGATCCTTTGTATCATGGGCGACAACGCTACCAACAACGAAGCCATGATTGACCACCTCTCTCTTCTTCTCAAAACCTACCCTGGACAGAAGCATCATGTACGATGCTTCGCCCATACCATCAATCTTGTCACAAAATCATTCTTGAGGCTCTTTGATTCATCAAAAGAGGAGGACCAGGATGATATCATCTGGAAGCTGGCTGAAGGAAGGGATATTTAGGATGAGCTGGAGTTGGATGAAGTTGAGGTGAAGACACTGAGACAGGAGTTGGCCAAGTTTGAGAAGGATAAGAAGTCACGGAAGAAGAGTAACAAGGTTGAGGATGATGTTGAGGAAGAGGAGGTGCTGGATGCCAAGTCTCTGCTCAATGACTTTGAGACTGTTGACCTCGAGACGGAGATAGCGCCTATACAACAAGCGCTACTTAAGGTAAATTTCAAATGGTACAATACCAAGAATTTCTCTAATTGGTTGCTACATAGATCTGCACAATCTCCTTCAAAGTCATCCACTCCATCACCAAACTACTACCTGCCTGGTGCGCTCTCCTCACTGAGAGAGGCCTTCCTATCCGCATCATCCCGAGGGATGTACGCACACGTTGGAACTTGACCTTCACCATGCTTGAGTTTGCTTTAGCGTACCGAGATGCCATCAACGCCCTCACATCCGATGTGGAGAACAATTTGTGAGACTGGGAACTGTGGAAGACTGAATGGGAGCTGTTAGATAGTCTCAAGGATACATTAAAGGTCTGTGTTACCTTCTAGTTATGTGTTTCTGACAACGCTAACATTTTGTACTAGGTTCTCAAACAGGCCACTGACCTGTTCTCCTCTCGTTCACCTACAGTCACAGATGTTATCCCGGTCATTGATAAAATAGACCGTTTCTTTGCTAGTTGCATCGTCGAGACCTGTACCAAAGCAGGGGTCACCAGAATTCAAGTTTCGGAAGCTCTCAAAACAAGTCTTTTAGCTGCAAAAAAAAACTCTAAACAAGTATTATACACTGACTGAAGCATCAAGTGTGTACCGAATTGCAATGGGTAAGTGTATATTATGGCGTTTCTGATTTCCTTGTTGTTGAACTGTCATTATCAGTGCTAGATCCTCCACAAAAGTTGGAGTATTTCAAGGCACAGGGATGGGAACGTGCATGGATAGATGAGGCTGAGAAAATCGCGAATGAGTGCTAGTCTGCATGTGAGTGGTTAGTATTGATATCCATGGCATTGGGGTCTTGTGCTGGGAACACTGGTGTCGGTGTAACCATGGGAAAAGGTGAGGTGCATGGGGGGATTGGGAAGTTAGTGATTACTCCAGAAAGGTCATGGACCTTGGGGTCAAGCTGATGTGTTAAGGCACTTTTCGGCGTCATATTGGTGAAAGTGATTGTCAACCTCGATTGACTTCTGGACCAACTTGTCAAAGGTCTTGGTATCCAAGCTACAGCCCCAATTAAGCCACCCAATCTTTGCATGAGTCTAATAGTATAGGTTGCCCTAAAAGCAAATGATTCCGGGGTGTATACTTTTCACACTCCACCAATCAGTGCATGGAAAGATGATTCTGAATTTCTCTATTTTTCCCTGACACTATTTGGCCTTAAAAATGTTACTTGTCTGTTATATTCTACTATATCTATTTACAATAAATGTTTGATGAGCATAGGAGGGAGTAAAGAGTGATCATATCCCTTTTGCTGGTGGATGCCTGTAAGCATGTACAAAAAATTAGAGAAAAAGGAAAGAAAAACAGTAGTGCTATGTGAGGGATATCAAGAAAGTGTCCGCCTTGTGAATAAAATGGTACTCTACTAATACATTTCTCTTCTCTTCCATTTTGCTGCGCAAAGCATCAGACCAACAAACGCCGAGACCCACAAAGTTGAAGTCCATGACAACATTGTCAAATCTATCTTGATGATACGGTGTGATGAGGTCTGGCGCAAACCCACAAACCTCCTCAAGCTGACAAAGGGATACAAAAGTGACTTTGGGATGAATTCGAGCACACATGAGATCTGTATACGACACGGCTAACTCCCCATGATCACATTCAATGCCCACAACCTCTGTCATAGTCGATACCTTAAGAGAGGTCAGGTTGAGTCTGACGTCTTGCTGGTCATATCCGGTAAAGGAAATGTAGAGATCCGTTAAGGCCGATAGGTATCGGAAATCCAAGCGCTCCAAAGGCAAGGCCATGGACTGAGGAGTGCCCACAGCCACCCTAAGCCGCTTTAGAGTATGCCAGTTTCTGTTCAAAGTCCACTGGTCCATGGGACTTCCAGCATCCGACATCAATGGAAGCCAATTGGCCTCAGAACCTTCTATGTGATCATCCCAAAATACCGAACGAAGCAAATCTGTGGACCCCTCTTCATCAAACACCATGCGCTCCAATATGCTAGGATTGGGGACCCTCTGCGAAATGAGATACATAGGAAGATCGGCATCGGTGAGGACGTGAAAGCGAAGACGGCGGAAAGGGTATAAGAGGTCGGGGAACGGACATCCTCCATGGACAACCAGCGTGTTGAGGTAAGGAGCGCAACGCAGCAGCAGTTGAAAAATCCCAATTGTGTCGGTTGGAGTGAGAGGCTGCTCAACGGACACGCATTCTCTGGGATCGTGCTTTGCCATAGGATGAGGTTGATAGTAAGGAGGGGCGGCATGTGCGTGTGGGAGCTCGAGACAGAGTTTCTTCACAAATACGTCCAGAGGGTCTGAGATGGTCTCACGAGCCAACATTGTGCGATTTAGGCCTACTAGTGCGTGTTTGGAACGGATCCGTACAACCTGGTAGAACTTCTCGTACCACTTCCTGGTAAGAAGTATCGTTAATTTGAGAGGCCTGAGTGGTTGGGAAAAAGTTACCTTTGGGCAAAAGTGGTCATCATATGCAGAATCGGCTGAAGGCCTGTGTGGTTGTCCTTCTCCTCATGATCCAGTACTTGTTCAAAAATTCTTTCGAGCAGCTCCACCGCACACCCAGGACGATGGGGATTCGGAGGAAGAATCACCGTGTCCATGATGGGCATGGCAAAAAAAACGAGGAAATCAGGGCTTGCAAAACGAGAGCAAGGGACAGGTAGCAAAAGGTTCGAAGTAAGAGAACTGCGGAAGAGAGCAACTCGTGGAATCAGCTTATAACGTCAGCCGTTTCAGACAGCATTGCCATGGCTGTCGTCGAGCACGGCGGCAACGAAGAAAATGCTGTTGATTCGGCTAGTTACGTATGCCTGTGGGCAAAAATAAAATAAATAATAAAAGACAAAGAAAAATTGGAAGGGGGAGGGAATTATGATACTCAACTACAACTGAAGCTTTGGGACAGTTTCGGAGTTGAAGCGAAGCGAACTCCTCTCTCCGGCGATAGACCGTCCTCACCACCCAGAAATATCCAGATTCGGGACACAGCCACCAATCGGTAGTGAGTCGAGACGTATCCTCCTGAGCTCCTAAAATTCTAGAAACTGTATGCTATGCTCTCCGGCCCCCGTAACAAGTTTCCGACAATTTAGTGCACGGGAGTGAATCTCACTACAGATTCACTACCAGAACGCTGACTAAGTTACGGATGCCTGTACATAACTAGCTCGTAGTGAGCGCACGTGACATTTCCCATACCCTTTGCCGCGTCCGGCGCCGGAGCTCGTTTACTAATTTCCTTCTCTTCACATTGCGTCGTCGTCGTCTTGCACCCCCGCTTGCGCTCGATCCCGTCTTTCTTCAAACCTCTCCTGCATCGTATCACAATCAGCTGGCAATGCAATATATTTTTATTTATCTCCCCTTTGCGTGGCTCCCTTCTAAGTTATCTCCCCGTCATCACAACCCCCGCCGACATTCCAGCCTGTTCATTCTCGGTGAGATCTTTGACCTCAAAACAAGTCTCTTACACTAACCCTTGTCTAGTTTCTCTATATTTCGTACTCTAGCTAATTATTAATCAGTATCAATTCATGAATCAGGACTCGGAAACCACAATTGGTCAAGAAGATGACGCGTCTCTAGACAGATTGGGAACTGAGATAGATGCGCATGATAGTGGGACAACTGCAGGTGAGTAGCTATTCCCTTTGCTATCTGCTTGGGGCTGAGCAACTACTTAGATAGTGAAAAACGTCGTCCGGGTCGCCCGAAGGGTTCGAAGAATAAAACAACGCTCGAAAGGGAAGCCGCGGAACTACAGGACGGTAGTGACGAGGCCACGGCAAACGAACAGCAAACCAAGCGATTAGTAGGGAGACCACGTAAAGTCCCTGTAGTAACGGGTCCGGCTGTGATTCGGGTATGTCACTTTGTCATTATTCGGTCAACAATAGTATTGATATTTTCTTCAGAGCGGCACGACAACAGTGGCCGGATCAGATCCCACTGGAACTGGCATCATTCCACCCATATTCCATCGACGACTCAACCGTGCTGTTGCTTCACAATCCCCCACTATAACCAGCAATCAAGAGACTTCCTCTTCAGCACCTACCTCTGCCCTTCCAATCTCTCAGACTAGTGTACGTGAAGAAACTCTGCTCCCACACGATGATCCCTCTCGGAAAATCTCTCTCAACGCTCCTGACGACGATGGCTTGGATCCAAATGTGGCAACAGGTGAAGGTGTTGGAAGTGACGACGACGACGATTTTGGGATTGGAGTTGAGATAGACGATGACTCGGAAAACCCATCTGTAGGACGACGACCACCGCCCCTTTTTGTTATGCGCATCTTCAATAAACACCTCGAGTTCATTAAGCAGCATACCTCCGGTGCCGGAAATCACGTCACGAGCGACATATACCGCAGATCGAAGTCGTTTTGGCTCCCGAAGGCTGATACCTTTTTCTTACTTTACGACGAAAACATTTCACCGACCTCCCTATACAATCCTCGCTTCTTTTATTGGGACCCATTGCTTCTTGTTGACGAGATACCTTGCCCGAAGCTAGGATGCTTGGGCCGCCTTACTCGCTATGGGCTCTCCCAACGCCCGCGACGAGTTGTCGGCATGGAAGACTGCTTCTGGCTTGTCTGTGTCCGATACAAGTGCAACACGCGTAGCAATCCAGCGTCCACCTTTCAGAGCTCCGATCCACTCGTGCTTGCAAAGTTACCAGAGCCACTCGCGACCCAATTTCCCGCTCACCTTAGTCATCGTAACGGTCTTTCTGCGCCGCTGTTTGCGTTTATGTGATGCTGCTTCCAGAATGGAGTTGGTGCCAAGCAGCTCTCCGATATGATAAACGTCATGCATCGTCGGCGTTACGAGATACTCGAGATACAGTACCTTCAAACAATCCATGCAAGATTTGCTGCGACGAGCCGAACATTCATTCCGTTTCCTCCATTCGAAAGCAAAGGCGATAACGGGTACTCAGCCTATGTACCTTCAGGCCAATGGTTCAGGGATATGTATGATAAATTGATGGAGGAGCATGAGCATGAGTTTGATTAGTATACTGCGCAACTCTCAGCAGATGGATGTACTCTTGATCACGGTTTTAAGGTATGTTCTCACCATAGTACTGTTACAGCTACTAATCGACTCTTCTTAGATTGCAAAGCAAATCGGGAAAGTTGAAGGCGAGCGTGTCTTTGAAGGCCTTCTCTCTATCACCAACTCCAAGGGCCAGTTACGACAGCATAGCCTTGTGCCCACAAAGGCTCAGTCTTGCTTTACAAATGCATTGACAGGAATGCGAAACTCTATCCTTACGTTTGGGTTATCCGAGCCCAAGGTCTTCTTCACAGATAATATGGCAGACAAACCCATGCTAGAGCGACACTTTCCCAGCTTATTGGATGGCGTTTCTCCGATCACAAGGGATGGACATCTTCCGAAACTCAAACTTCCCGAAGACGTTACTATTACGGTCCTCGCAAAGTCTAATGATATTAACGATGCAATTCGTACTATCGTTGATGGTGCTGGCGACGATGAACTTCTCACTGTTGCACTTGATACGGAATGGAATGTTGACTTGGATGCTCGACGTCGTGGTATTCCAGACCACCGACGAACTGCTATTCTTCAAATTGCTCATAGGCGAAAGATTTGGATCTTTCAGGTACAAACCATCATGTTTTCTCTTGAAGGAATCTGAACTGAGAGTCGTTATAGATCATTGAGCATGTTGCAGCAGGAAACTTTCCCGCACAGTTATCAACATTCCTCGCTAACCCTCAGGTTCGTAAAGTTGGCCGAAACATCGCACTTGATCTTCAAGGTCTAGAGGAGGCAAACAAGGAGAGCATTCCATATGTTGGTGGCCTTGATCTTGCAAAGTTGGCCAAGGAAAAAGGAGTCATCAAGGATGCGCGCATCAGTCTCCCAGATCTTTGCGCAAAGGTTCTCGAACATCAGACGGAGAAGGATCCATCTGTGCGCGTCAATTCTGAATGGACCAACTCTGAGTTAGCTGAGGCTCAGGTCATGTACGCTGCTCTAGATGCATGGGTATCTCTTGAAGGCTTTCCAGAACTTGATGCCATGGCTGTTCCAGTTCCAGTCTTGTTTTCCCCTATACCACCTAATCCAGGTCTGGAAGTTTTCATCTATCAAGAGGATCGAACCAGAATCATTGCTCGTGGGCGTATTTCCGATGCCTTGGACAAAGCTTTTGACGGCATCAATGTCACCAAAACCCATGTCTTGATCGTTGTTGATGAAGTTTATGTCCCTGCTGCTATGATTGCTCAACACCATCAACGAGAGTTGAAGAGCTTTGGGACTACACCATTCTCTATTGTTTGCAAGAAGATTCAAATCCGAACCTTCGTACCTTCATTCATTCCCGAAACGCCTACCTCTTCCATACCAAGCCCCACATTACCAATAGCTGACCCGGCCATTCTTATCGAGGACCAGCCAATCCATTCCCTTGATGTCGATCTGTCACGGTTTGAACGACTTGATATTGGTTTTCGTAACAATCCAGAGGAAGGCACTGCCGATACTCGTTCCACAACACAGCACGACGAAGTGGGAAAGGCAGAATGTGAAAAGATTCTTCGATGGCTTGAACGCGAGGTGTCATGGCCAGGCGTTGTTCGGAGTTGCGTCCTTGAAGGCGTCTTCCATGTTTTTCGCATGATTTACATCCCGAGGACGCATGGTTTGCGCGTAACATTTTCAAGAGCACTCCGGGATGCTATTTTCCTTCCAGATGCAGAATGGTTGGCACGTCTGGCACCTCCTATGACCTGGGATGAGTGTTCACGCTCTCACCCTTCCTTTATCAAAACTCATTGCAAATTCACCATCCCACCTCCCGGGCATTTGCTGCCCGTGGTAACTCGAGTTGTTCAAGACTATGGTGACCTCCGAGACGCTACAAGCGGGGATCCTTTGTTTAGCCCAAACGCATGGAAAACCATCAAGGATGTTCTCGAGATCGTCAAACTGGGATGCGTCTCTGATCCACCCGATGTCTGTTTTTACTACTGCCTTGGAATCGATGGAGTGTCTAAATTACCGATTTATCGATGCTGGTGAGGCACCAACCTTACAGAAGGTGGTGTTCATCGTCCAATCCGACATAGTCTACCCATTGGCGGAGCTTCCCCTCGGCATACTACAAACCGGATCAAAGGCTTTCAGTTTCGCCACAGCATGCTAGTATGCGTTTACCTTTAATCTGATAATAAGAGGGCTGGCGTTGGCTTAGACCGGCACTTTCAACACATCTGGCCAACGATATCGCGGCCACTTCGACCTCTGGATTATCAACAAACGCCAGAGGCTCATCAATTCGGACCTAACGCGGGTTCTTGTGCCAGGATCACGACCGCTCGCAGGTTGGGTGAACGCTGAACTCTACTCTCAGACGAAGGTCTTTGGCGTTTTATCAATTCCACGAAATGTCCAGGCTAGCTCTGGCATGCTTCCATTTGACCCAGGTCATAAACTTGAAAGCCGCGCATGCCTTGCTCGCAAACGAGACGTATGGTTTGCAGCTCTCACTGTTCACACTTCCGAGGAAAAGAAGCTGTTTTCGACACTTATGGATACAGATACAGCATTCAGAGAGCTTGATTGGCCAACTGCAGTCAGGCGATGGAATACTGAGGCCAACGGCATGACCGTCTTCTACAAGGTACGTACTCAACGCAAATCTGGTGAATATATGAGATTCAAAACCACCGACAGATTGTCGAGCACTCACAAGCATGCTATTCAACCTGGAAGTCGAGCCTAAATGCAAACGTGCCGTCATGGCCACTGCGACTGTTCGAAAAGCAGTTGATCGCACGGTGCACCACAAGGGCCGTCTCCTTCACATCCCAGCGCTCCCAAGCATATCAGCCAACGTCAACTCTACACCAACGGCAGGAGAACTTCCCCCGGAAGAGCAGCCCTCTGGAGCCTCAGCGTCCCGAATTGTACCATTGGACGTCGGCCGTCGTACGTTCAGTCGGAAGCGCACGAGCTCTGAAATTGATGACGGTGATGGTACGCCAGCTGATGAGGAGCCGAAGCGTATTCGAAGCCGTCGTGCATGTGCAAAATGTGGAAGAGGAGAGGGTTGCAAGGGGAGTGCCAGTTCGCATAAATGTACCAATCCATGCCAGGACTGCGGAAAGGCTGAGTGCCAGGGAAGGAACAATCGCAGTCGTAAGCGGCCATGCCCAAACATTGCAGAGAGCGATGAGTAACTTACGCTTAATTCTAATATCCTTTCCACTTATCCGACGCTTGCGTACAACCCAACATAGTTTGATCTGAAATCTTTAATAAGGCTTTGGGCGGTGTGCGTTGATGGGGGCGGGTTGTGAAGTTCCTCGATTCGAGGAGAGAACTGGGAGTCGCTAGAGAGGCGGGATGGGCTACGGTCGGTCGTGGCGGTTGTAGAAGGTTGAAAGTAGGGTTGCATCGCGAGTGTTCTTGTGGCGTCTCGGCCGGCGTGCACTTTCTTGGGCGGAAGTGCGAGTGCTTTGAGAGGCTGTTGGTGGGCGTTGCGTTTGGAAGTCTGGATGGGACGGTTGCGCGCGTGGTCTCAGGCGTGGGTGGTCGGTGTGGCTTGGCTTTGAATGAGCGGCGTTGGATGGAGCTCTACGGGGGCTGGCCTTCTGCAAGAATCGTATGAGTCTGCCTCTAGATGGATGGGCTGCGTGCTCACCGCTTGGGGTTTCGTTTCTGGGGCGGCCGTAGAAAGGGTTGAAGGAGTATCTTTGATCGCAACCCGGTTACCCAGGACCCCGAAGGCTTCTCGTCGATAAACCCAAACGAGAAGAGCGATGGGGGGGACAGGAACTGGGCGTAAACCTTAAATAGCCAGATCCGTGAGAATATGTACTACTGTTTGTGTCAGAATCAACAAGACGCGTCGTCCACGTGACTTATCACGGGTTTTCCTAACCGCGTTTACTTTTTGCTTCCCATCTTCTATCATGAAGTTCTGCCCATAATTCGACCGCATTCCGAATCTAATCCGCCCGTTTCTTTCGACGTATCTCCGAAGCCTCTTGATTTATACAACGCTGATACGCCGTCTCTTTCCTCCATCCCGCTGCACTTCTTTCATGGTCTACATCACACGCTCTGTTGCTCGCATCATCGACTGTTACTTTCCGGAATCAAATCACGGTGGACTATCTTCAGGCGGTTTGACCCTCGAGCAACTCGTGTATTACCGGCATTTACATGAGCTTGAAGAGCTCAGGAATATAGACCCTTCCTTGGTTGACCAGTATGTCTAATTCCACTGCTTTTGCTACGTCGTCCTCATTACTCTCAAGGGATATGGAGATGCAAGACGGCCTAGATGAGGAAGATGAAGATGTTGGGGACGACGGTAGCGAATACGCTGATTCTGACGACGGGTATGGCGTCCTTTCCACATTACTACTCCTGTCTCATTCTTGATTGTTATTATTATTGGTTTTGCCGTCAGCGAGTTGACGACATCAGACGTCGAACGTTTCCCTGCGCAAAGACCTGCAAAAAGGCGAAAAATAAAGAATAAACACGCAGCTAGCCAACTTGCATCATCAACGCTTGAGTGGTCGGGACCCGTTCCGCCAAACGTCCCATATGACAAGTACTGCTTTTGTTTTGCATTCAGACGCTTTTACCAACTCACCGCCTTTCCTTTCTAGAATCGCATCAGTGCCATCGGCGTCGCTGCCTTCGACAGGCTCGATAAGGCGAGACAAGAGACGCGCCAGAAGTTCCAACCGTCGAGGCATTCAGTCTGAAGCTTATGTTGCCCGTGGGGTCTTCTTGGACGTTACAGAAGATGCGAGAGCGTCCAATCCTCTCTGGTGCGGTCTCAATGCTCACAAGGACGATAGAGAATTCATCAAGGGGGAACTTGGCTTGGAGAAGGTGCTTCCAAACTTAACCCCTCTGAGCTTTGAAGGGTGGGTTGTCCTTTGAAGATCTTTACGAGTCACTAAAGTTCCTCAGGAAAGAAACCCTTGTGGCGGATGCTAAGCGGCGTGCTGTTATATTCCGGTCGGTTGTTACGGACAACGTTCGGGGGTCCATGCCGAAAATCTGTGAAGAAGCGCGTCGCTTCATTGCAGCTACCACTGCCCCTACTGACGCAGAAAGAGCTCGCAACTTGCGCGGGGTTCAATGGTTCTCTATTGCAGGATATGATAGGAACAACAAACCGGCACGTGTTACTTCGGTCGTTCTCGCTCAATTACTGAGATGATTATGTTAGATTCCTAAAATCAGTCGATGGCATGCTTCACAGAAGGCCACTGTCGACCGATTTTTTAAGAATGGCAGTCTATTTGATCAGCTCACCCGCATCGGCTGCTCTCTTCTTCGCAAGCACTTCCCCGGCATTCATCAGCGCTTTAGCGATTGCTCGGAGTGGATGCGGAAACACCACCGTCTACAAGCGCCATATGGAGTGTTTTTTAATTTTTGTCTTAATGGCGTTTCGGTGGACACTGACAGGGTTCACTGTGAGCCACACGTCGATTTCAAGAACGTTGCACTTGGCGTTTGTATGATATTTGTCTATGGCCACTTCAATCACAAGGAGCGGTCCTGGTTGGTGATTTGGGAAGCGGGCATTGTTCTCGAACTTCCGCCTGGCGTCTTTCTCTTGTATCCTTCTTCCCTGTTTTTGCACTTCAACGTAGACAGAAGAAGTAAGCACTATCATTTACTATCTATGCCTGCCTTTTAGTTGACCCATCGATAAAGACTTCGTCGTGACCGAAGGGGATCATCCGACCCCTTCCAACACGCACCCCCTTTGCAACTGCGGCGATTGGGATGCTTCACATGACGAGAAATGGAACAATGCTGTTGGCAGAGGGTCCATGGTTTGGTTCAACCAAGCGACCATGTTCCAGACGTCAGAGTTGGGTTATCCTACTGTCAAGGCAGCGAAGGCAGCAGGGGTTGACACCGCATGCGTTTTCCCAGTCGATGCAGCTTTCAATGTCGTTCCTCGTACTTCTGCACAAGACGACGGGGACAGCTCAGCTCGCGATGTGGACGTGGTTGATCCTGATCAAGTAGACACCGTGGATCGCGTTTGGTAGTCTTGTTAGTATGTTACTATGTCACGTACAAACACAATCGTAGACTTACAAGCACCACGACATTCACCAGATACTACCGTCCTCCGTGATATTGTGAGCTATAGGCAAAGCCTCGCAATCTGTCTCGTGTACATGGAACGACACAAGTATGTTTTCTCTAGGCTGAGCCTCATTAAGAAGCTGGACAAATTATCCCTTGCTACCCCATGTAACGACCTTCCTCGAGTCCTACACTAGATGCTCTGCAACCTATGCGCGCCTCCAAAAGTCCCCAAGTCTGAAAAGATTTCGGCGAAGACCCCAGCCTCGATCGTCAATGACACGTCTGGTCTTGGTCTCTTCGCCATGCTTTGACCGAGATTGTGGACCCTACCTTACGGTCTACGTCTAGACCTCAAACGTCGGGAATGCCACAGGATCTCTTGCGGTTTCTTGGCTTGTGGATGAAGGTCGAAATCGTATTATTGCTTTGTTCTATAAATTTTGAAGGGGCTAATTACACAAATTCAATCATAAAAGAACGGCCATATAGTGAATCGCTTCCAAGAAATCAAGAAATTACCCCTGCAATCTCAAAACCACGCATTATCCATCTCCATCACTGAATTGCAAAACGCGTATCCTTCCATGATTCTGACGGTGGGGCGAGCTCGTGCGAGGGCGTCTATGGCGAGCGGTCTCTCGTCCCCGCTCCTTTCCTCGCTGTCAAAAAGGAATCGGAAGTGTCGCAGGTGTTTCCAAAAGCGATATCCAGTGGAGCTGTTGTGTTGCGAAAGTCGTTTGACTAGTTTGGACGCTTGCTTTCTATTGAACTGGCCCCATTCCACATACGGCGTCGCTGCTAGTAGCGGATCCAACCAATGCTCGTCGCATGCGTGGAGGGACACCTGAATAAACTGCAACGGGCAACGGGATCTGCCAATGAACATGGTGATGTCTGCGAGACACGGACCGGCTGACTCGACTAGAAGATGCGTCAGCGCTGGCGTAAGCAGCCTGTTGAGAAGCGGGGGATGAAGCATGATGCCCGAGTGATATTCGCATTTGAGAGTCAGCGTCGAGAGTACCGGGAGCACGATGGCTTCCTTCGCATTATACGTCGATGGGAAGGCTACTGCATTACTTGACGACTGGAGAAGACCCAATCGCTTCAGATGTTTCCCAGTTATGGCGATGCAATCATGGACAGCGTTTATGTGGTCGGATCGATAGTCTTCTGGGAGGACGACATTGAATTCGCGTATGATTGGTGAGTTGCGTGTCAAGAATTGCCGCAGAGGCTCCAAGTCGATATATGACCCGCCAAAGTGCACTTCTGTGGCATCTGGAACAGATAGGTATAGCAGGAGGAGTGCTCGATCAGAGTTGTAACCTCCGATCCTGAGTCGCGTCACTCGCTGCAAGGTGACGATGTTTGTGGTACGAGATGTCGGGGGACCCTCGTTTGGAATGAACAGGGCGAGGATGTTAATCGTTGTTAGGTTGGTGCATGCCCGCAGCATCCCCAGGAAGTCGCTATCCAAAACGAAGTACATGGATATACCCGTAATGGTAGAGAGACGAGTTCCGAACAGGGTAAGGAGTGTGCTATGGATAAAGGGCCCGTCGGCGATTTCGCTGTTGATTCGACCGTGCCATTCGAGCTTTCTGAGTTGTAAGCATCCGGAAAGACACTGAAAGACGGTAATAGCGAGTTCCTTGGTAACGCTGAATGAAAACTTTGCTTCGAAACGACGAAGACTGGGAAGATTGTCGACATCTGCGAACAATATTCGCGGGAGATCGCTGGGATGTGAAAGGTCAATGGACACTGCCTTCCAGCGTGGCCTGGCTCCGAGGAGTGCGTTGATCCCAGGTGAATCATGATAGTCCGTGTCCATCGACAAGTTGATGCAAAATTTGCTGAGATTGATATGGAGGAAGGCGTCGTCGGATTTCTCGACCTGGTGCTTTACGAAGCGAAGAGCGAAGTTATCCAAGTCACCGATGTTGACATAGGTCCACAAAAATGCTCGTTTGCAAACATTTTCCCTCCACTCGTGGCAAACCAACTGCAGACGTAGCAATAGTGGCATTTTGGTACGTTCCAAGAAGGAAGACTTGATTGCCATCTTCCATATGCGTAGCCATAGGTCTAAAGGCATATTATCGGCGAACTTGCACCCCTGTATAGAGAAATGTGTCGTTAGTGCATCTGTTGTCGATAGGAATCATCATGCGTACCACTGGCTGGTGGTGGGTTTGGTTGGCCGACATGGTTTGGGTCAAGGCGTGGAAGCTTGCGCTTAGCCACAGCCCTTTATTGCAGTCTTTATTTTTATTTCTCACGCGCGTTCCCAAGAAACACACGCACTGCCAGGCAATCGCGATTCAGGGATCGGTATGTTAATGTTTATATGGAGTAATATGACAGACACGGGTAGCAAATGATAATCGATCTACAGATCCATTCAACAATCCCAAGTCGGCGAAATTGAAGAGGAAGGGCAGGACCAGTCGTAAGACTGTCAAAGAAAGAAATTACTCAAAGGGGTAGCAATGATACAAGTGAATGGAAGAGAAAACAAGACACGCTTTCCGCGTTCCGGAAAGCGTTGAATTAGCATAACTACAGGTTGAAGTTGTCGAGAAGGCGTTCAACTAGAGGTAGGGAATAATTAGTCACGAGCAAAAGGGTATCATCAATGAACTACTGACTACCCAAAAGTCGCTGGTTGGTTATTCTTGAGTGACGATTCACGGGCAATCCTTCGCGGACCCGTGCTAGTAGTTGTTCCCTTTGATCTGTGTTGGCTACTGCAATTGCTCGCTGGAGGACATAGTCTGTTGAAGTACTGTCGTTAGTAGGTTTTAACAGTTTCGACGGGTGAATGCGACTGACTCCCATAATGGTCTTTAGCCAACAAGCTCACCGGGGTTTCGTTTGGGGACTCCGCGGAAGCAAGAAATTCGTTGATGAGTCCAGCTCGTGTATCAGGATTTGCCACGGTGAGTGCCTTCTCGCATACATTCGAGCTGTACTTGTTGTGTGCGAGTCTGACCATTTGACCTCGGATTTTTGCGATGACGGTGGCTTTGTCGTACTGATTGCCATGGCTTAAAATGCATTGCATCACGTAGTTCTAGTTGGTCGTAAGGTTGGCGATCAGACTCAGTTTGTAGTTATGAAGTCAAGACGCACCCCGTATTGATCATCAATAAGTAATCCAGTTTTATCGTGTAGCTCGTCGAAGAAAGAAGGAATTATTCTGCGAGGAATGCATTCTATGCATCTCTGGATGACCCGGCAGCCAAAGTGATCTGTAGCGAGCTCCGCCGCGCAGTTTTCAATGACGTGGAGGAAACTAAGGTCTCCTGGTTGGAGAACAGCGATGAATTTTTCGATGACCTGAAAAGAAAGGACGTCATTATGAATTTCGGTAGGATAATCGGTCACGTACATGGTGCGCCTGGGGATGTCGCAGGCAATAATCTATACGGGGTTCTAGTTCTCGAAGAAATTCAAGCTGCTGATCAGGTAAGATGTGCTCAAGGGCCTTCGTGAGATCAGGAAGGATGAGTCCTCATATGCGATACATGAGATGTGACTTGAAATCACCTTTTGTACTACCCTGCATCCATATTGGTCGACACTCAAGTCGAATATATGGCCTGACATATTCAAAGCCAGCTGGATCTTTTGTGCTTGGGTGGCTTGTTCAAATAATTTCTGAATGACCTGACATGACCATTATCGGTTAGCCCAGGTCTGTCACAACTTGATAAGATCATCACGCACAAAGTTCCCGAATGCATCGAACATCACGCGAAGGGCGGCGTTTGGTACTAGTTCGCTGAATATGACACGTTTTTGTTCACTGGAACAAATAGATAGTTTGTCTTGTACGAAGCGGGTGCCATATCTATCACAGCTGAACTCAGCAATGTGACCAACAATATCCTGTTTCCATCTTGTTCAGTACTTGCAGACAAATCATTCAAAGGGGTATTACCGTTAGTGCCCATGTGTCTGTGGATTGACTGGAGTGGAATGCTACCAGTTTCGGGCTTCGAGTGTCTGGAGTGGGTAGTGTTGGGGCCGTGAAAGTGTTAGTGAAAGGCGTCCAATGTAGGAAAGGGGCGCCATGACCAAAGGAAGCACTAGGGTTCAGGTGTGGAGTCGGCGTGTGCGCGAAGAAACCATTATATGGACTAGGGAACTGTGTCAGGGGCTGGTTGAAGGTCAGTGCTTTAACCGACGCAGGAATTTTGACCGCACATACCGAGTGATAAGTTTGCCGCGCCAAATTTTGCGGCTGGGTAAACGCGTTCCAAGTGAACTGCTTGGGTTGTGGTTGCGGAGTATAACTTGAGCAAGCAAGACCTGGGGGAATCGCATGTTGAAAGGCCCGTGGACGTTCAGCAATGACTTCGGAGACGTTGGGGTTCCCGCTGGAATTATGGATCGGGTTTTGCTCTTGTCTTAACGGTATCCTTTCGGACGAGGCCATCGAATGATTGGAACGCGATTCGTTTAAGGCTCGTGAATCGGAGTGGATGGCAGAAGAAGTGACTTCCTGGGAAATACGTTCATGAAGTATTCCACCGCGAGCAGGGAAGGTACCGATGCTTAGGAATTCCGGACCGTGACGGGGTTGAGCTTGAATACTAGGTCTCCAGACGACTTGGTCATCCTCAGCGTTGCGATCGTTGGTGTTCGCGAAGTATAAATCTCCACTACTGGTAGTTCCGCCGCCGATTGAGTATGAGCCTTGGTTATGCATTTCAGTTGACACCACTGCACTTTGAGTGCTTTCTATCGACTGATACTGCAGAGAGCAAATTAACTCAAAAGAAGAGATCAATGGAAACAGAGTACGAACCATTTCAGTCCTAGGAGCCGGATGAGACGGTGCATGGTTCTGAGTGACGCGCTGCATATGTTACCCAGATGCCTAGATTGTTTATTAGTCACTCACCAGTGGAGCACTTTCTAGATCGTTCGTATACTGGTGACCAGGATTACTGGTGTATTTCTTTCGGGTGACTGCATTATTTCTGAGTCGGGTTCGGAGGGTTGAAGTTCCTTGTAAATTACCGACTGATGATTGATTGTTGGATAGAATTTGACTCGAAGTCAGCTTGTCCTGAGTGTACGGATTAGATTATTGGCTTTGATCATAGGCAGTGAACTTACCGGTGGCGGAGAGGCGTTATTCCCAGTCCCAGTGGACATGATTGTAGCTTGTGTTTAATAGTGGTCTCAAAAAATGCTAGTGGACGAAGGTAAATTAGTATGATGTGGCGCAGTGCTGAAAAGCTGCAGGTCTAAGGTCAACCCTTTGCAACGTCGCTCTTTCGCCGGAGAAGCAAAAAAGTCCTCGAGAAATTTATGCAAAATTCAGCTCTTACCAACCAAAGTACAAGAATCAATGACGAGTTTTCCTAGTTGGACGAACCAGGAGGGCAGGTGGCTGCAAACTCGACGAGTGGTGAAGTGAACAATTACTGTAGACCAGGAACTTCTGCTATGCCTGTTAGTAGCTGTGCAACTCAAGACAGAATTTATAGTGCTCACCGATCTTCAGTCTTTGTTCAACCTGAGAAACAAGGATACTTTCAAGAGGGCGGAGGACAAGAGGCGCGTGAGAACGTTTAAGTGATCTCGAGTCAATTCAGTTTGTTACCTCACTTTCCTAAAAGAGACTTCGCAACGAGATCACAGCCATTTGGAAAGAGCTTCCTTTTCTTTTCCGGGTGGGATGCTCGTCCAATTACTGAAAACTTAGTAGTTAATCACATAAGGTAGGCCTAGTTGCTTCTGCAAACAGTTGTTGGTACACTACGAAAGCTGCTTGGTCGAGGCAACTTGAAGCACTGCAGTATCCGATTATCGTTGTGCGCGCCTTGGAGTAATATTTACGTGATCCAGATATCGCTAGTAGATTGTTGATAGCTCATTGGAGGCTTGTTCAACTTCTTCCCGTCCCTACTATCTTGGTGGCACATCATCAACCGTGATGATTTAAAGGTCAATTGATGAGAAGAGTAGCAGTAGGAAAAGGGAAAGGAAGAATGGGCGGTGCCA
Organism: Paramarasmius palmivorus; assembly: GCA_037176845.1. Taxonomy (NCBI): domain Eukaryota; kingdom Fungi; phylum Basidiomycota; class Agaricomycetes; order Agaricales; family Marasmiaceae; genus Paramarasmius; species Paramarasmius palmivorus. Next base: position 315,591 of record JAYKXP010000018.1, on the reverse strand, counting down.
AAGGGCTTTGCCAGTGTTACGTATGCGGTACCCGCAGCTGTTGACAGGAAATATGATGGAATTCCTAAATCGAATGTTACGAGAACTTTTGAGTTTGCCAGCGGCATTCACTTCAATTATATTAAAGGAGCGGCCAACCACTTCCCCTCCATTTCCTCTTCCTCTCTTCATCCTCATTTCAACACACTCTCTGATCCCAATATCGACTCGTATGGCAGTAGCTACTGCATCTCTTTCTCTCTCTTCTATTGATTTAACGGTCAGTATCTTTTTGGTGATTGCTTTTTACTTGCTTATACAACTTTTAGGCGGGCGCATTATACATTGGCACGATCGTCGCAGCTGCGTAGGGGATCTTCCAAATCAATAGCATCGCTGCTAACCTGCTGCTGTGCTGCAGCTTATGGGGAATCGACTGTTTCCAAGCTTGGCACTACTTGCAGGTATGTTAAATAAGTGTGAATCAGCCACATTTTGATACTGCATAGGTTTACTGGAAACGTGACCCTTTGGTCTTCAAGTTTGCGGTGGGTACAAGGAGTAATTTGTTTACTAGGTGATGATTACTGACTGTATTGCACAGGTGGCACTCGTTCTGTAAGACTCGCTGCTTTTCGACACAAGATAATCGCCTGGTTCTGAGGATCCACTCTCTGTGTTAGCTTGTTGGACACCGGACACCAAGTCTTAATTTCACACTGGTTATACACCTTTCTGGTCGTGAATTTTTCGAGCCCTTCCTTCCTCGATGGTTTGGTTTGGTGAGTTGCACTACCTCTTTGGTGGCACTGCCTCATGGTTCGCGGTGTTATGTTTCCAGGAGCCAACTTGTCAGCATTATTCCTCGTTGTCTTGTTTGAAGCATGCTAAGGAATCACATACTTGTAGCTGGTCGTTTTGTTCAATGTAAGTATCTCGCCACTTGCAAGCGATATTGAGGTTGATGATCACGAACACACTAGTCCTTGATTGCCATTCTGACCCAGATGTAAGTTTCTTGCCTACATATGATTTACTTGCACTCAACTTTCCGTTGCAGCGCTTTGTTGAAGCTCACTGATCGGGGACCCAGGCACGTGGCTACTTTGCCAAGCAGGCGCTCAGCAAAGACGCTAGCCACGATTATAGCGGTAAGTATCTTTGTACTAGTGTCTTCAAATGGTCTGTATTGATGGTTCTTAGTTACCGATCGTGGGCTCGGCATTCGTTACTGCCCTTGGTGCGTGATTTTTCCGTGTTGCATGCCAATTGCAATACTGAACACTCGCGTCAGTCTATTTTATTCGTTCGTGAGTGACGGTATTTCCTCAAGGCCGCAATTTGTTTGGTTCTATCGTTGACACTTAGATGGGCGATGAAGACGTACGCTGAACTGAAGAGTCTACAAGTAAGTAATTCGTGAAACTGCACCTAATAATGGGCTAATTCATCAATGCTGCTAGGTTCTTTTCCAGGTGGTCAATAGTTTAGCGTTGGCAAGCAATATTGCTATTACTCTCAGCATTGCTGGGTATCTGTGGGTGGAATATTCGGTAAACTGGCGAGGAAGGTACATTTAAAGCTATTGATATTTGGCCTGTGTACACCGCTTATGATCTCAGCAGCAGTCGCGGGGCCTTCGTGAACAGATTGGCTATTTTCTGCATTAGTGCAGGCATATTTACCTCGTGGGTAGCTGCCTCTAGCCCATTAGTATCTCGCTAATGTGCGGCCCCTTTATTTGTAGGGTTTTCGCTGCATTGGGACTCGTAGTAGTATGTTCTTTGCTCGCTTTTTCCCCACTTTTGAACTGAAGCCGCTTGCTTAGCTATTCACTGTACCAGACACTTTAGTGCATGTAGCCTTCCTTTCTGTGGTGGCTCGCCGTGAGTTGGTGTCTTTGAAGTTGGTTTCACGGGCTTACTTCCGCTGTTTGCCATATAGTCCACACCAGTTCTTTCTTTTCCGCGTAAGTCTGCATTATTTCTACAAGTTATTATTGGCTCACCTTCTATGTCTGGACCTCCTAGTATCCTCAACTTCGGCAGGTCTCCAGCTGTTACCCGCGGTAGCAACCGGCCTTCATTTGTGAGGTCTGCCACTCTTCAATTCGCTCCCACCATATCAGAATCAGAGAGCGGTGGGCAGCTGAGAAGTAGGTCCCTCGGGTCTGTTATTGCTGCCGATCCAGTGCGTGTTCAATGTGTCATTTCCCACTTTCTATCCTTACTCATTTACAGGCCATTCCGGACATTATTAAAAGAGATTATGTGACTGATCCGGTTCGGACTTTCGATTCTGTGAGTTAGCATTCGGGCTCACTTCCCTGCTCTTCTTCTGATACCGCGGTGCGGGAATTTTTCTAGTCGGTCAAGCACGAGGTGGATCGCACATCCGGCGAAATCTCTTACGTTAGCCTGGATTAGTTTTGCTTGTTTTGCTTGTTTTTGAAGTCGCAAACCCTCTGAAGCTCTTTGGTGTTTTCTTGTTTGTCAATTGCTCCTCATTACTCCTGTGCTTTCATTTTCTCGGGATTTTTGCCATTCGAACAAGGGTAATGTGTATCGATATGCTCGTTGTAGAATTACTCTCGCCTTTGCTACTGTGTCGATTAATGTATCAACTTTTAAATCACCCCTTTCCCACCAAGCGATTTGCAGCATTTTACCACAGAGCATCGATATGCTGCCTGTAGCTGGTGCGTTGCAGACCACTATCTTGAAATGACTCAGCTGCAACTCTGCATACATACCAAGTTGCCGCAGCAATCCTTCAAGTCATTTGTTAGTACTTTGCTATTGGTGACGGTTGCTAGTAATATAGGTACTCTAGCAATACCTCAGAATGCTTGTAATATGGGCGTCTGAATCCGGGCGCTACTTGGTTTTGTTACCCGTCAATTCCGCGAGACCAAGCCAACGAATTTCAACCGTAAGCATTGCAAGGGTAGTACTGCACCCACAGCAGAGTTACAGGAGATCCAAGAGTAGTTAAAAATGCGCAGTAAAATCTCAGGTATAGGAAGCATTGGCATTAGTATTCAAGGATTATATCAAGGATAAGGTGGTCAAAAAACAGGCATTCAACGAGCGCTCGACGAGCGCTAAACACAGCTGATAGCAACGAGGAACAGGTAGCTGGCATATGCGCCAATAATGATTAGGTGCTCATTGAGCGATGAAAGGGCGGTTAAACCAAAATGAGTACAAAGTGTTCGACAGTGTTGAAGGACGTTCATGCGTAGTTGTTTTTTTGCCGCTTCCGTTTCCCTGCGTGCAAAATGGTAGCATCGTAATCAAGCCAATAGCCATCATCCTGGTAAGCAGAAGTAAGTATTTAGTAGCAAAAGGCTCAAGATATACTCACTGGCGGCAACCCTTCCTTTTCCCTCTCGTTCCGTATACACAAGCATAGTAAACGATGCCTCCTCCAGTTTAGCGGGTAATACTTTCTGCCCTTCTCAAGCGTAATTTGGCGATTACAAGCATTACAGACGACACTCTCAGCATCCAGCGAGGCCCTGTCAATCCAAGGATCATTAAAGAAGGCGTGGCGGCGTTGCTGCTCGTTGGATAGGCTGAGTCTTCGTTGCTGTAATGGGGTGCCATTGAGCTCTGAACTATGACCATTGGACTACAAGTTCCCTGACTCACTGGTGGACGAGAGACTCGAGAGGTTGACATGCTGGTTTGAGGAATGTCCAACGGCGCTAAACGCTGCTGCAACTGTCCCTCGATTTAATCTAACACCAGTTCCGGAATGACTATGTAAGTACTTACTGAAGTCTTTGTGCACTTATATGGTACCAGGTTCGTCATCCTTATGTCCAAGCTCTGGCTCTTGCGTTGACTTGTTTTCAACGGCATCTGGTTGATCAGTTTATCTTGAGGGGTATTGCGGCATGCCGGCCAGACAGCTGCGCTAAAGTCCGAGACCACGTCTCGCGAAGGTGAGCCTGGTATCGCCTCCAACGTTTTAGGAAATGCAGAGAAGGAAGTATTGAAAGCGTTTGCCACGTCTACATAAGGATTGGCAGTCACGTTGTCCGCAAGTAGTTCTGTTCTGTAGAGCTTGTCAGAACAAGGATATCTTGCTTGTTATAATCAAAGAATTACCTTACTTGTTCGAATAGTGTTGCAGATAACGAGCAGACAAGTTGCAACATTGCGTGTCAAGAGCAAGTGCCGATTGTGTCAATGGTTCAATTCATCGGTACTGTCGGACCGAACAGCGCGGACCTTTCGGGAAGAGCTATCGAACGCAATCAAGGTCCAGAAATGTAGATCTAGCTGTTGCATGATAACTAGGTCCTCGCTATGTATTTACGACGCGACATATGAGACATGTACAAAATAAAAGTAAAAATGAACCTGCAACTGAAGCTTCAAGCTTCAAGAATCAAGACTCGTTATACATATCAACCAAGCGTTGCACTGGAGACAATTCTTTGTCAATAAAGATCACAGGTCAAGCAATTTCATCAACAAACCTGCGAATAAATGTCGCCGGAAAGCTGCTAGTTCTTCGGGTGGCATCCAGTCGAGCTGGCGCAAATAGGGTAGTTGTAAACGGACTCGCGTGACTAGGACAGCACGTTGATCTGAGTCGGCGACCTGTATAGCTTGCTGTAGTACATAATCTAGAAACCTAAATCAATTATGGGCTGCATCGGGCGACTCAATACTCACTTCCGTAGCCATTGCTCATCATGGCAGTAAGGGGCTGATATGGTACTCCAGTGTACTCGGTCAAAATTTCGTCTACGAGGATGCGCCTAGTTGCAGGGTCCGCCACCAGCAGCAGCTTTTCGCATGCGTTAGATGCGTACTTGTGTCGAGCTAGGTCAACAAAGGAGCCAAAGGTGTTTTCAGCGATCACCTGAATGTCGTATGGTGTTCCGCGCTCAAGGAGAAGTTGAACCACATAGTTCTTTGCACATAAGTGTCCATGAGCATGTATTTTATCAGAGTTCGTGAATAGCCACTTACGCCGTATCTGTTTATCATCAGTCGAGCAGCATTATCCCGGATCGCTTCTAATAGCGGCTCGTTAAGCATGTAGGGAAGGGAGTCCAGAGATTTCTGCAGGACACGGCCCCCAAAGAAATTCACCGCCAAGTCCAGGACACTATGTTGCAGCCGACTAATGAACTTGAGGTCATTTGGAGGTACAGTTTCCATTAACTTTTGAACAACCTGCGAAGATCATTAGACTTCGCGATGAAAGAAAAAGGATGCACATACGTGATTTGCGTTTGGGTGTCTGATGCAAACCAACATGAATGGTTCTAGTTTTCGCAAGAAGAGGAGTCGCTGATCCGGAAGGAGAAAATCGATTGCCTTAACAGAACGTCATGAAGGGAATTATTGGAAAGGTTAATCACTCACAGCTTGTACCACGCGACAGCCGTAATAGTTGGTGGACAGTGCGAAGATGTGCTTAGCCACAAGGCTGGCCAATAATGCTCTTTGTCGCTGAGTACCATGCTCAAACAACTTTTGGACAACCTGAGAATAAGATCAGGATAAACCACAAGAAGTTTGCGATATGTAGATAGGATACACTCACATAGTTGCCGAACACGTCCTGAATCAATTGCAAGGCAGAATCCGGGTAGATTTCGTTGAAAACGAATTGCTTGCCAATCAGCCCCGACCGGTCCAGTTCACATTGAATGAAGCGTGAGCCTCTCTGGCTACCGCAGAATTCGACTACGTGTCCACGGATATCCTGAGAAGTGGTGTTAGCATGAATGATGCTTGGAATTTAGGGGTTCTTACTTTGAGCATCCAGCCCCGCCCTTGATCTCTCTCGAAAGCGAGGAATACATCGCTCCACAAATCCTCCTCACCGGACAGTGTTGAGGCGTACAGTGCGGTTGACCGGGACCCAATACTCGGTTGTGTTTGCTGCATGTACAAGTTCACGTCCTACATACGGAGATTAGATCCAACGCAATAGTTGAAGAACAGAACTGACATTACTAATGTTTCCGAGATTCGGATCGAGGACTGGTTGCTGCTGTGGCATGGGCCAAGTTTGGCGAGCTTCGTCAAATGTCGATGTTGGATTGTCGGGTGTTGAATAAGAAGCAAAACTTGGAACATTGACCACCTCCGACTGGTGCAGATATTCATCCGCCACCGGATATGCAATAGGCGCAGGGTGAAAGAATGGTTGAGGATACATGTAAGGCGGCTCATAATATGCCGGAGGTGGATGGGGAAGCTGGGTTGCCGCTGAATTTCCAGGGGGAACCGATACGAAACTCGACTCATCATGAGTGGTAAGTGTGTTCATGCCAGCATAATCGTGATGGTCAGGAAAAACACGAGTATAGCAGGTTTCAGCGAAGGGCATAGAAGGCTCTCCGTGATCTGTGGGGTGCCCAAAAGACTGCCCTGTGGAACGGTGAGGGTGAACATCCGAATTGACCTGGGCTGCGTAAGAGTGTGTCGGCAATTGAGGGTCACCTAACCAGAATAACACGCTTTCGGAATCGGACTCCGTAGAAGCATCGTCATCCACGTCGAAGGCATCTTGCTCGAACCAGCGATCGTCACAATCGGCGAGCTCCGGCAAAGGAATTAGCCTAGCTGGAGCAGACAAGCAGATATCGTCCTCGCGAAGCGGTTGTGGAGAAGGAACCCTAGTAAGAATTCCACCTCTGTCGTAGGTGAAGAAATCCGCTGCATTTCCAATTTCTACGGCCGACACCAAAGGTGTTTCGGGGAGCGAATCATGTATATTCTGCAGAAGTGATTAACTATGCAGATGAAGGCATGGTAGACGATTGACTTATTACCATCATAGACAGGTCCAGGGTTGATACACCTTCATCTAGATAGTTTGTGTGCATGATTGCGGCCATCGATGATCCCAAGAAGTTGGATTGAAGACTCGTATAAGTCTGGAATAAGACAGTGAAAACTGAGATGAAAGAATCATCGACTGTGGATCATACGTGCCTTTGATGAAGTAAAGAAAGTAGTGTCGACACTACAAGAAAGATTCAGTCTTCCGCTGCGATAATAGTAATACTGACTTACCTGCCAAAAAGACGCGACTATACGCGTTTGCAGCACTATGCGTTTCAAGAAAGACGCCGCCACCCAAGAGTAATATAGGATATATGTAACAAATGGCAGATACAGGAGAAGTGGCAAAGAGGTAGTAAGGGTTGCAGAGGATGCGTGTGGGTATCTATTTACGAAGAATGTCAGAGTGTAAGCTGGGAATCTCCGCGAGAAGATAAAAAAAGGCTCACATGATGGCGTGTTCCGTGCCCTGATTATGGCAATTGTCGCCGAGATACAAAGAGAAGGTGGATTGACCTAGTACGTCTCGTCATCTCAACACACTGCAGGGGAATATCCAATACTTACAATCAGGGTCATTCTCTGTCATTCATTGTCATGTAAAAGAGTCATATGAGAATTAGAAGCCTGCCGCCGCTCTTGAGAGTACATAGACACCCACAGAAAAACGGTGTCACCGATATCCCAGTCCAAACTCGTCGCTAGGCACTATGTAGCAGACTTTGGCGTAATACACTGCCGGGGTATGACATACTGACATACTGCGGTGCTTCTCCCATGCAAAGTCCTTTAGGATCCGGGAAGAGTTAGGAAAGGGTTGACCTCGCCAAGGGCATTGAATCCCGCGCGATAAAAAAATTGGTAACGAATCATTGAATACCAATGCGGTGTCTGCTTGGAATTAGCATGTTAGCAATGAATGGTAACGAGCGAGGAAAGGCTCACAAGAAGGAATCAAAAAAATTTTTTTTAGGAACCCTTTAGGGTCCACATAGAGTTCCCGATCTCTGATCGTGATAAATGGTGATTCGAAATGCATGGAATTCGCCACAATGAGTATTAGAAGTTCTGGGAGCGCTGAGGCACCCCTGGACTCAATACGCCCGAATTACCGCCACAAACCATCAGGCAGTGCGTGTTCTGGCGACTGGAGTCAGTAAGCAGAGTTCATCCGCTACCCAGTGATTTTGCACGCATCAATATATCCTCCCTGCAGGTTTTTCATTGATCCAGGATCGGGATCTCTGGACAAAGGCGGTATTGCAGAAGGTAGCATGTAGGTGTATACGTGCCTACTCACCGAGTGGTGCCGTCACGTCGCAACCGAAAGCACTGGCCTGAGTTCTCCAGGTCTTGGATAGAGACTGAAGGCGCAGATATATTTACAGCAAACACAGCACCAAACCAAATTTGTCACTTCAAACTCGGCCATTCATCCAAAGGAATTCGGGACCAGGCTGAAATCTTTGACGGGGTTACTGTTTGGGCAGCAGACCTTGCCGATAATTTGTTCTTGCGAAAGGATACAATCTTTAGGGGCCAAATGCACAATAGAGGTTAGTGTATGTCGCTTAGCGGCACAAGACCATCAACTCACAGGACGTAACTATCCTTCTTTTCAAGACAAGAGTGTTCTTGGACGTATTTGGCAAAGCGACATATGAGGGAAACAACCATGGTCTTACCAGACAAACGTGGCTAAGAGTTGCTTTGGCAGAATAACGATTCCAAACGGTATTGCCGTAAAACGGAGGTCAGATCGGAATGTTACGTTGGTAGGGATCCTTTCCTGAACTGTGGGGGTTGATGACAGCGCTACATTCCTCATACAGAGGCCGTCGGCCTGTCATTTATTATACAAGCACGCGTGTTGGTTAGGTAACGTCTATCCTGCATAGTCAAGCATCAAGATCAAGACACGCGCCCTTGGAAAACAAGTGAAAGCACTTATCGTAAATGTTTTCAATGGATAACCTCAAGGTCAAAAGGAGTTCCCAAAAGCTGTGCCAGCCACTTTCCATATCGAAGATATCCGAAGGAGCATGGAGAACATCCAGGGAAGGGCGATCGTTTCCGTAAGACATGCGGTCATTTGGTAGTCTTGAATGTTCAACCGCAACGAGTCAATAGAAACTTACAATGGTTCCGTACTTTGAACAAAGATAATGAGCCGAGACGGAAGAGTACTCCCTTCCAGTGACACCAGAGCATTCTTCTACAAGTGGGGTTCAATGATGGCTGGTGGTAGAATGTAAGAGTTGGTGAATCAACGAGTTGTGGTGACGGCATCGAAGGCCTAGGCTCAAGTCTATTATGTACGGCCTTGTACGGCCCGCTGCTGTTCGTCCCAAAAGCATGCCGCCATGCCAAATTCAAGTTGAAAGTGAACTATCAGTACTTCAGTATTGGGACCCAGTAAAAAATCAAACACCCAAGTTCAAGTATTCGAGTCCTAACGTTGAAATGAAAAGAGCTCTGGATATCATTTACATCGATAACTATTTAAAGTAAAGCGAAAGATTCAACAAGCGGTCTATATAAGGGTTCTAGAAGACAGCGAAGAAAAAGATCAAAACAAAGCGAACCACGCCCCAAATCTAGTCGCTACTTGGGATGCTACTGTTGGGAGAAAAACGCGTAGTCTTTACAACCGGGATAGCCCTTAGCCGAGGTTTACCATCAGTAAAGGCAGGGCGACGAGGAGGCAAGGGATTGCATCTACTTTCCTCTACCTCGAAGATATCCCGAATGTCCCAACCAACGGTTTCGAGAAGGTGATGAATTAGAATCCGTGCGAATATGTTCCTCTGGCGCACTTCTGCTCCCCTATATCCACACACAATGACCGGTTTCGGATAGATGTCCATAAGCCGCGTCAACATTCGATGCATGTCAGCCCAGCGAACGTCATAAGATCCCGTCTCCATAGTCGCCCAGTCGCCTTCCATGACTAGTCGCTGAAGCCTCGGGATGTACTCGGTCGCAGTGTCCCCGAACTTGAATATATTGTGGACAAGTTCGATCTCAACGTGAAGGCAAGTAAGTGCAGGAAGTCTGGGTAGCAGGCGTTGGTCAAGTGCTAAGATGCTGTCAGTCAAATAAGACAAAACTCGGATGGAGCTTTTCGCACCTTCGTAAATAAAGTCTCCAATAACCTTCACCTCCTCTAATGTCTCGGCGAATGCATACAAAAACTCGTAGACACTGAAGATGTGCCCTTCGACTGCACACGCCACATGTCCGGTCTTGAGCTTCGGGGCATCCACATACTTGGCCATCAGCATCGGCAAGCTGTCTTCGTGCAGCATGATGGAATGATCTTGAATTAGTTCTATATGCTCTAGGTGAGGGAACGATATTGGAGTCCACCCAGCACTCGATCTGGCGATGGCGGAATGCAGGGTTAACTTCACCAACGTCGACATATACGCCGACAGCAGTGAAAACTGGAACCTGCATTCAAGAGACTTCAGATGCAGACTCTTGACGCGAGGAAGTTTTGCAATAAGGTGTTTGATAAAGATGGAAGACAGTGTCCGCCAATCGGCAAAGCGAACAGACGAAGTAATGACCAGTGATAAGGTGTTTTCCTCTGAGCAGGACTTGTCCAGGTAATACAAGACCTCCCACATTGCCACTGCGACATCGAAGACCACCCGGCGAACAGGAGGTCTGGTTTTGCATTCGACCAGGGTTGTGATGTATCGCTGGCAAACGTCCAAGTTGCGCGGTTCAATGGTAATGCTGGACATGAGGTGACGGCGGGCGACGTTTAGGAAGAAATGTGAGACGCGTGCGAGACGAGTCAAATCGTCTCGGAGCAGATAACGAAAAATTCGATCCAGGACTTCAGGGGGTACTGGTAGGGATCGCTGGAAGGACTTGGAGTCCATCAGTCATTATGCGTGGTTGGCTCGGGAGCAATATATACAAAATGCCATAACCCGTCATATCAAGGTCCGCCGCAGCTGTTCCGAGAAAGGTAAGAAGACAAGATCAGTACCGATCTGCAATGACCGTTGTGTGCATGCGCTAGTGGCTCTCCTTGATCACATTTGACTTGTTGACACGCAGCAGCACACCGCATTTTCCTGACAACGCGTGTAGTAAGGGGTCACCTGGGGGCGTATTCAATTACATAATGAAATCTCCCGAAAAATCGACGGGAATCGATGGCAGTTAGCGTTCGACGTTCAGCGTTCAGCGCTCGGTCGTCAAGTGCAGCAAGCAAACATCGCCTTTCCTAAAGATGAATATACTATTGAACTATACGACATAGGTAACAAAAAAAAAGATGACTATGAATCGCTGGTGGCTAATACACGCCCAAAGTTTCTGATTTACTTACTACCTATGTCCATTTTCCGAAACTGCTTTGTAGCACTTCCCTCTGTTTCGTCCCAATTTCCGGCTCTTCTTTTCAGACACATAACCTGCTTGGGGATCTGAGAGTTCCGCTGAGTACTGGAACTGCAAATCGATTGAAACTCGACTTGCTGGTGTTTCATCGAATAAGTAAATACACGACATGCGATATAAGATAAACCAAACCTTGCTGAAATGATCATCCAGCAGTGTAATTGACCTCAACACAGGAAGTGTCTTATACAAGGATCGCCCCAACTTGATTGTCATCAATGTGAATTGAACTTCAACGAGGTCTCCGACTCGAAAAGCGGCAGGCGAAAGTGGTTCGAACCTGAAGTCAAACTATTAAGGAATACAGCTTGATCAGAACGGCGAAAGGACGCTTGACCTCAAAGATTTTTTTTCTTTATTTTGCGATCTTTCGTATTCCACGGTATTTTCCTGGGTGTGAACATACTCCAACCGAGAAACTCTTCGTAGGGTGCCGTGTGGATCGATTTCGGTGGGAATCTCGACTGCTGGCTCGCCCTTGGCATGCTGTTGAGGAGTGAAATAGCGATTGCTGATAGTCACGGTCTGAACACCGCGAAATTCTCCGATACAATGAAGTGTCTCTGTTCCTTGAGGAGGAAGATTCCTCTTGAGTAGCAGATCCCCGATCTTGATACCAGAAACAGCTTTGTCGAATTCCGGAATTCCTAAACCAGTCAAGGTAACTCCTTGCCGAAGCGAAGCAATATTCGATTTTCTTCAAACAAGCGTCAGTCCCAACGCTCGCGCATTCACGCATGACGTGTCGGACATACCTCCCTAAATACTTGGTGAATGGAGGGAGCTCCGACACCACGAGAATACCCTGCATCTTGAAAACAAATTCCTCTGGCTCGTTTGCGTTGGTAATGAGGCGCCATGCGCGTGGTGTACCGCATTCGAATGTGCGTATATCCTTAGTATCCTGCTTAAGAATGATATCAGAAACACCCGGCAAAGCAAGCATAACTAACCTCCAAAAGCTTGCAGACATTCGCCTTTGAATGTTCTGCACGCGACCGTTCTTCAATCCATAACTGAAGCTCTTTTTCTGCGATAACGTTACTCAGTAACTCGGAACGGCACTACGCAAAAGAAAACTCACTGGCTCTTTCTTCGTCGTAGTTCTCCATATTCAAGTACGCAGAGAAACAATATGTCGAGATAGGTCAACGTTTGCGATCGTCAGACTGATTATATTTCCGTTGGATTGTTTGAGCGGGCATGTATTTGGAATCCACGACACTGCATAGTTGCTTCTGAACGTGCGGTGAATACTGTTCAAACATAGACCTGCACAGCGTAGCACGTACCTCCATTAGATGTAGCTGGGCCTCTCTTGTCTACCGATCCAAAAAGCGGGTATTTCAACTGGACAGCGGAGGAGTAGAATGCTAGGTCGCCAGACTAGTGTCACGTTGTCACATCTAATTCGGACCCCGACCACCTCGACTCCACATCATTGATTCAGCAACATCGCCAGCGGCAACGCAACCCATTCCTGTTCTGCTTTCATACTCAAGCTTTACCCTTTGCAGTCTAGAAAGAAATACATAGCAACACCAAGAACTCAAAAACAACGTATCTAGACATCAAGCCAATACTCCGACGTCTAGCTACCCACAACCAATAAATGCACGAATCTCTCGACCAATTAAACAAAAACAACGGGCATATAAAGGGACCTGGCTGAGTTTGCAGTCTATCAAACCCTGCGACCTTCTGCCATGCCAAAGCAAGTCAAACTCAAAATGCGACTGCCCGCCCCGACAGCTGCTGCTGCCTCGATCCCCCTGGTCAAGCAGTCTCAGAGCAGACAAACGTCTGTGGGGTATGTATTCTCCATGCATGCCTTTTCAATTTGCCAATAACCCTATCCGTCAAGGTCGGAGCTTACACCCATCTCTTCCAGTGAAGGCTCTCCTATAAAAACTACACCGATTAACAACCACGTCAACAACTCAACTGTCACAAAGCCAAGCAAGACCAAATCCAAATTGTAAGCCTTTGCAACTTATAGCTCACCTTCAACTAATAACTTTCATTTCCAGGAAGTCTAATAGCTCGCTGCCTGCGCCGTTGACGGAGAATAAGAGGCTTCTCAATTCTGCAATTAAATCGGAGGACACCAAGCCAGCTAAGACACAACCTTCTAAACGGGCTGTACAACCAACTGGACGACGAGCCAGTGAAAGAATGTAATTTTATACCTTCAAATCCTCGTGCCCTTACGCTTACAGTATACATTTCCCCAGAAACAAGCTCAAGGAGCAGAATCCGAATGAACGCAACACCCAGGCCACTGATACCGAGAAAGAGTACGGGAATAACCGAGTTTCATTCTTCCTCTACTCTGTGCACTGAACCTTCTTACTCAGAGTTGCGCAGAATACACAAGAGAATCGCTCTGAAACCCCAGAATGGCAAGCTACTTCATAACTCGCAATACGAAGCATTCTAATCTGAACTTTCAGGGACAACACTCTCCTAGAAAAAAACGTAGGAAAAATGAAACGCTCCCGCGAACAGTACGTCTCGCAACGTTCTTGTTGTGCTTCCAACTGACAGTTCGCATAAGGGATGAATGTGAGGACGAAACACCAAGCCATGAGCATAGGTAACTAGTCCAACTTGAATAACATCTGCGTGACATTCTTACCTGTATCCTCAGCCCGCCACCGCTATCCCAAATGCCCTCAAAAATAGCCAAAAAACCCAAACTAATAGCAGACGAATCAGAAGAAGCTGAGGAAATGGAGGAAAGTTCTTCGAATGGCGGTGAAGAAGCGGACTGCCAAGCCAGTGATGGCTTGGGTGATCCTAACTGCGACGAAGATATGAAAGACCAGGACGACGAGACTCAATCCAACCAGAGTTATACTGAAGAAGAGGACACGTCGTACGCCGTTTCATCTTTATACACCTAGTACTCATCTGAAAAACACCCTATGGCAGAGTCGATCCATACCTAACTATGCATCCCGTTGTTCGGCAAATATTCGACAGGAAACTACAGCATGAAGTCCTGTGGAATTTCTACTTGGAACTGGCTCGAAAACCCTGGATTTCCTCGTACGTGCACTAACGTTCGAGTAGCACCTTACTAATTCATTACTTGGCAGAATGCGACCCGGCAAACTAATGCCCTACGCCGGGAGACTGGCACGAGAACCCCAGTCAGGCGTCCTCAATCCCGCAAAATACGGGAAAGTAATGGCCCACCTCGATACACTTGAACAAACGTGAGTACCGGCACATCGACTAGGCTTCTAACTGATTTTCCTTGTTTTTACAGCACGGTTCTTCGGATGATGTCTTTTGAGAGACATGCGCAATATATCAACGTTACACGATGCTCCCCATTCGTCGCTAGAACTGATCGAAGCCTGGAGTCTGCGATCATTTGCAAATCGCCTGCATTGAACTTGCCAGCGATCTTTGTCGCTTTAGGTGTTTCTCAAGGATCAGACTTACTTTTCGGGAGCGGAGATGACAATGCCCGGTCCCGCAAATTACACCTTCAGCTTCTATCCCAGGATATTCAATACGCATCGGCATTCATCTGTACCCTCATGCGAAGCAATGTTGTCCATTGCCCAATCTACGGGGCTGCTTTGCTGCTTCAATCCAAAAAGGAGAATTTTAAAGTGACGACCTTCAGTTGTAAGTAAATCGCATCTATTCACTCCTATGTTCCGACTTAAATATATTTCCGCAGCGACACCCAGCACAGAAGGCATGGATAGTCTTGCCGACGATAAAGGTAAGACCATGAAGACAAAGAAATCTAAAGACAACGATCAGAACATCCCACCAAGTCCTCCGTACATGCTCTTTGCCGACGAAAGTAAGTCGAGGTTTTCTTTGTACTGCGCCACAGTGCTCATTCATTTGCAGTACCTGTGTATGACGGAAGGCCGGATCCTTCCAATGGCGTTGAGGGGTTCAGACCGACACCGAAGGGTTGGGCAAAACTTGCCTCGATGAACAGGTACTTCGGCGAAATTCCAGATAAAACAATCGTCGCCGCAGGCTTTACCATCTCCGGGCCTTGGAAAATGAAGATGAATCCTGCACATCCCACCGCACATTTCAATCTCATGTTCGCCGTGCTTTTGACGGATCCTCTTCCCGACACCAATGCCATCGCTGACGCGGAACACGGTGGCGGTACTAATGCCGAAGACAACGAGTAGTCGCTTATTTCGTCGGTGCTATCTTCTATCTGCGTAAGTATCTGGTCTTTTGTAGCTAAAATGTCATATATACCAACAATAATACACCATACATTATCTATATCAAAACCAGTGAAGAGAGATGAGAGCCTAAAGGTTCAGCACCGCCTCAATGAGGCCAATCCCCGTCATATGCATCTACAGAATAGCATCAAACACCGGCAATTTGGAAGTTCACGGCAAGCTGTACATATTGTAACTTCGCCTTGAACTATTGCGCGTTGTTCTCAAACTATTCCAAGAAACGTATAAAAGACGCTTAATTGTGCCGGTCAAATCCACACGGTCGCAATCCTTTCATACCCCAACACATTCCCCACACAAACACTCGCTCTCAACTACCTTTTAGAGATGAGCCCAAAGACAAGAGGCTTGCATCTCATTCTCGCTGGCTTACTCTCAGGCCTTGGGAGCGGCGTCCTGGCCAGTTTGGTGTCTCGAGCCGAATGGTCTGAGGCATCCTGGGCATCGGTGAGTACTACAACTCCGTAACGATAAACACACTCCCTAATCAACGAGTTTTCAGATCGAACCCACGAAAGACTTAGCATGGCAGCCCTGTTATGAAGCAGCTGGAAGCTTTGAATGTGGTCGTCTTCAAGTCCCTCTTGACTACTCCAACCCCGATGGACAATCTGCTGCTATTGCGCTCGTTCGTGTCAAAGCCAATGTCCCTGCCGATAGCGCAGAATATCGTGGTCCAATCCTTTTCAATCCTGGTGGACCAGGCGGTAGCGGTGTCGATCTCATTGTTCAGGTGGGGCAAGCTTTGGCGACGCTCATTGGACCCCAGTTTGATATGGTCGGATTCGATCCTAGAGGTGCGGAAATTCGTTAGATGATGGACTTTGAGTGCACAGTCTAATTGCTACTCCATTAACAGGTATATCCCGTTCTACTCCGCGAGCAGAGTTCTTCGAAACCCGCGCAGAACGTGCATTGTGGTATCGCCCTTCTTTCAAGGAGCTGAACCACTCGTCGGATAACGTTGCGAGCGCATGGGCTCGCAGTAAGATCAATGGACAGCTTGCCGGGGAGCGCCTTGGCGATATTCTGCCTCACTTCACGACTGACCATGTATCTCGGGACATGCTCAGTATTGTGGAGGCTCATGGTAGAGAGAAGATACAATATTGGGGTTTCTCGTATGTTCAAGCCATTCTGCCACCATCTGCGTCGTAAATAACATTCTTTTGTCAAGGTATGGCTCGGTTCTTGGTGCCACTTTCGCCGCTATGTTCCCGGTATGTTCACCCACAGCCAATACAGGGCTGAATCTCATTGTCTTCTGCAGGACAAGGTCGAACGGTTGATCATTGATGGGGTAGTAGACGTCGAAAATGACTATTATACCAGTACGTGTTTTCCTTCGACAATTCATCAAGTCGTCTAATGCAGGCATCGTAGCTCAGTGGAAAGAAAATCTCCTTGACGCTTCAAAGGCTCTCAACCGGTTCTTTGAAGAATGTCACAGTGCCGGACCAGACTTGTGCGCTTTCTATGAATCGTCTCCTGAAGCTATCGGAGAAAGGCTCAACAAGCTATACGGCGCTGTCATTCGAGCTCCAGTCGCAACCCGTATCCCCAGTATCTACGGTCTTGCCGACTATGAGAGCCTACGAAATGTACTGCTCGGCGCTCTATACGCCCCATCAAGTTGGCCCAAATTAGCTGCTGGATTAGCCGCCCTTGAGGCAGGAGATGGATCTGTATTGTTCGAACAAGCAGTGGAAGACGGAGTCAAACAGTTCGAGTGCGACTGTGATCCTTCTGAACACGCATTCGAGAACATCCTCGATGGACAACATGTTTTCATCTGTAATGATGGCGATGTTGTACCACCTGGTCTTGAAGAAGCTGAGAAGCATTACGAAGAATGTCTCCAGGTATCGGAGTGGGGTAGTATGTTTGCTGGTGCAAGGATTTCGTGCAGGTAAGCACGCCTCCGGACTCCATGATTCCTTGTCGTATGCTCAGTGTTGAAATTTCTTAGTGGATGGCCTGAGATCCCAAAGACATTCTTCAGAGGTAATTTGTCCTAGTTTTTGACTGCGGGACCAGGGTAATTGATACATAAATCTAGGACCGATTTCAGGAAACACTAGCCACCCTATGTTATTGATCGGAAACACTGCTGGTATGTTTCGCTGTGGACTCCCTTCATCTTTTTCTGACCCCTTCCCAGATCCTGTAACACCAGTCCATGCGTAAGTCTTACTACAAGCAGAACGAGCGTCCTCAGTTACTGAGTATCTGTACTTTAGCGCGCACGTAGTCTCCCAAGGTTTCCCTGGTTCCGTCGTTCTCACCCAAGATTCTGCTGGAGTAAGTTCTGCCCCAGTTTGTCTCGGATCTATGGTACTAATCCCCGATTTTCAGCACTCCTCGCTAGCTGCTCCCTCCGTCTGTACAACCAATGCTGTTCGCACGTACTTCATCAACGGTACACTCCCAGAACCAGGCACTGTCTGCCCTGTCATCGGGACTCCATTCACCAACTGGACTTCAACAGATTCGGAGAAGAGACAGCTTTCCGAAGGACAAGGAGATTCTGCACTGTACGAGACATTGAAGGAGATGGGAAAGTTATCAGGTATACGCCGCCCAGGTCTTTCCCTGTTTAGTGTCTGAAATGTTCAACGCTCTGTGAAATTTTCTTCCGGTACCTATGAAATGTTATCCGTAGCCTTCTCCTAATGAAATATCCCTCTATTCAGAACGGTATATATCACTTGCCTTCTTACAACTTGCTCGAGATTTGCCAAATTCGGGCGGTGGTCATGGCCTCGCGAGCATGTGCAGAAAAGCGTGCCATGTCAACCGGCCATTTTTTGCAAGCAGACGTCTATTCAGCAATTGTTCTTGTGTTCAAGAGAATAGAGATGAGCATCGCACTATATATAACAAAGTCCTCTGTATGTAGCCTAGCATGCTCGACTGGATCAACAATGAATGTACAATTAAAATTTAAAGTTTGACTGCCAGCCATCCTAAGTCCGTGAACCAAGAAAGGGAGTTGGTCATGTAACGCCAGATATTTCGAACGCAGGCATATGTAGGGCATAAAAATTTGTGAACTTCCTAATGACGAGGGCCCCTTGTCTTCGAGTGTGTCCTTGAGTAGATGTAATGTAAGGGCCATCTTCGGAGGAAAGGTGAGCTATAAACTGGCATGAAAAAGAATAAACGGCTTAACAGGTCGAGACAGTTCGCGCTCCGTCATTGTACTTCCACGACTTCGTATTGTTTGCGAGAAATTATCAAGCCTTCCTTGAGAAGATAAGTGACTGAGTGTATGAAAAGATATGTATAGCGCACCTCCCAAGTCTTCAATTCCCCGCGCTGGATCTGTCACCTTGTCAAGCTCAGGCCGAAGGATAATGTCGCCGGAACTCATTTCTGAATCTATTTCATCGAAGTCTCTCCTAGTTCTGTAACACTCGCCCTCGTGTACCTGTTCCGTCATACAGACCCGTCTGTGTAACGCGACGACTTGAAGAAGCAGGGTGTTCTTGCCAACAATTTCCGGTGGTCGTGATGCTTCGTCGAGGATGATATTGTAGTTTCAAACGAGAGTGGTTGAGAAAGGAAGTAGAACAGTCGTTGCAAGGAATGGGATGTCATTGCGCAATTTCTTGACTAAGAACGACATAGAAAATTATAATTGCTGCAAGGCACACCTGGCCAGAGGAGGGCAAATACACAAGTTAGTGGTGATATTCAGGATGAAGATAAAGAAGCTGACGCACCTGTATCTAAAGCCAATACTTGAAGCTTGAGTACTGAGTACTAGTGAACGCCCACGGATCTGTGATCAGTGGACGATGGTGGGAAAGAGTCGCTGAAAGAGCGTTTCTGACGCGTCGGTTCCCTCCTTCCGCGCCATCACCACCGATTTATCGACACACAATGGCATGGATTAAAATCCATGCAGCAAAATTCTATCACTGATCAACTGCCGGAGATTAATATTCCCCGAGATAGTCTGCGAATAGGACATACTAAGCGAATCTTCGAGGTGTGTCTACTTTCCCACTTCTTTCCGTTAAACTCAATGGTCTGATGAAACTGTCATTCTACACTGTTTAGGCTGGGCTTTCCGAATAGCATTTCGTTGTCTCCGAATAAATGTATGCAATGAAGCTGCGGCCAAGGCATATAGCTGGTGCGCCCAAATCTTCAGCATTTTCACCCGGGGCCGTTATGTTTTTGATTTCCCGAGTCATTCGGGTTGAAACTTTTGCTCCCTCGTGAGCAAGGAAGGAGACATTGGGCACGCTGTACCGAGGTTGGGCGCACTAAACGCGTGGCGCAACGTCGAAACTGGCCATGGGTTCCCATAATGATACTATGTACGTATACATATCGGTATGTCTGTGTCACCTCTGTTCACGGAAAATGTTGGATCTATGTAGAACCACCATCACCAGGCCTTCTTTTTCCAGAGCAAGGACACTGGAGTACATGGGTGGATTCACCTTCCTAGGATTACATATGCTCCCGGCGCGATCGATGGCTCCAACAGCTGCGGAAATACATTGGATGTGGCCTCAGAACAGCTTTCCTCTTCGTTTGACTGCAAGCGTCGCTTCTTGTCTATTTATTTGCTTTTGTACGACTGACATACATCTAGAGTATAGCATCAGACCCTGGGAAATTCGAAGTTCACGGCAAACTGTACATATTTTGCCTTGGAGTGTTGCACGTTGTTCCCAAACTACATCCAAGAAACATATAAAAGACGGCTTAATTGTGGTAGTCGAATTCACACACATAAACTATTCATACCTAGGCGCATTCCCCGCACTCCTCGATCTCAAGAGTAGAGATGATTCCAAAGACAAGAGGCTTGCATCTTATTCT
This sequence comes from Paramarasmius palmivorus, assembly GCA_037176845.1. Classification (NCBI taxonomy): domain Eukaryota; kingdom Fungi; phylum Basidiomycota; class Agaricomycetes; order Agaricales; family Marasmiaceae; genus Paramarasmius; species Paramarasmius palmivorus. Next base: position 295,298 of record JAYKXP010000018.1, on the reverse strand, counting down.
TGTTGGCTTGCTCTCAGGCCTTGAGAGTGGCGTCCTAGCCAATACGGTGCCTCGAGCCGAATGGTCTGAGGCATCCTGGGCATCGGTAAGGAAATCTGTAACGATAGACACACTCCCCAATTGACGAGTCTTCAGATCGAGCCCACGAAAGACTTAGCATGGCAGCCCTGTTACGAAGCAGCCGGAAGCTTTGAATGTGGTCGTCTTCAGGTCCCTCTTGACTACTCCAACCCCGATGGACAATCCGCTGCTATTGCACTCGTTCGTGTCAAAGCCAATGTCTCTACCGATAGCGCAGAATATCGTGGTCCAATCCTTTTCAATCCCGGTGGACCAGGCGGTAGCGGTGTCGATTTCATTGTTCAGACGGGGCCAATCTTAGCAACAGTTATTGGACCCCAGTTTGATATGGTCGGATTCGATCCTAGAGGTGCGGAAATTCGTTAGATAATGGACTTTGAACTAAATGCTGCCTCATTAACAGGCATATCCCATTCTACTCCGCGAGCAGAGTTCTTCGAAACCCGCGCAGAGCGTGCGCTGTGGTATCGTGCTCCTTTCAAGGAGCTGAACCACTCGTCGGATGATGTTGCCAGTGCATGGGCTCGGAGCAAGATCAATGGACAGCTTGCCGGGGAGCGTCTCGGTGATATTCTGCCTCACTTCACGACTGACCATGTGTCTCGGGACATGCTGAGAATCGTAGAAGCTTATGGTAGAGAGAAGCTTCAATATTGGGGTTTCTCGTATGTCAAGGTCACTATACCATTGCCCGCGTCATAGCTAATTCTCTTGTGTCAAGGTACGGCTCGGTTCTTGGCGCAACGTTCGCCGCTATGTTCCCGGTATGATGCTTTCCACAATCATGAACAGACGAATATCTCATGGTCTTCTGCAGGACAAGGTCGATCGACTGATCATTGACGGAGTAATGGACGTCGAGAACGACTATTATACTAGTAAGTGTGGATTTCCTTCGATAATACATCAGTTTGTCTGATATAGGTACCATAGCTCAGTGGAAAGAAAATGTCCTTGACACCTCCAAAACTCTCAACCGGTTCTTTGAAGAATGTCACAGCGCCGGACCAGACTTGTGCGCTTTCTACGAATCTTCCCCCGAAGCCATTGGAGAAAGGCTTAACAAGTTGTACGACACTGTCATTCGAGCTCCAGTCGCGACCCGCATCCCAGGACTCTATGGTCTTGTTGATTATGAACGGCTACGAAACGTACTGCTTGCTGCTCTATATAATCCAGGAGGCTGGCCTAAAATAGCTGCTGGATTAGCTGCTCTTGAGGTTGGAGATGGATCCATATTGATTCAGGAACCAGTACTAGTGGAAGATGATGCACAGTTTGAGTGCAACTGTGATCCCTCCCAACACGCCTTCGAGAACGTCTGGGATGGACGGCAAGTTTTCTTCTGCAACGACGGTGATGTTGTCCCACCTGGCCTCGAAGAAGCTGAGAAGCACTATGAAGAATGTCTCAAGGTATCGGAGTGGGGTAGTATGTTTGCTGGTGCAAGAATTTCGTGCAGGTAAGTACACCTTGGGATCTTGTGATCCCTTCAAGTTTTACTGAAATTTCCCAGCGGATGGCCTGAGATCCCCAAGACATTTTTCAGAGGTACTGGTCATCGCTCCCTGGATGCGAAACAACGGTGATTGATCTGTGAACCCTAGGACCAATTTCAGGAAACACTAGCCATCCTATGTTACTGATCGGAAACACTGCTGGTATGTTTTGCTTTGGACTCCCTTCATCTCTGTCTGACCCCCTTGCAGATCCCGTAACGCCAGTTCATGCGTAAGTTCTTCTTTCGGAACAGGCGTCCTCAGTTACTGATTACCTATACTTCAGCGCGCACGTAGTCTCCCAAGGTTTCCCTGGTTCCGTCGTTCTCACCCAAGATTCTGCTGGAGTAAGTTCTGCCTCAGGTTGTCTCGGATATATCGTACTAATTCCCGATTATCAGCACTCCTCGCTAGCCGTTCCTTCCATTTGTACCATCAGTGCTGTTCGCGCCTACTTCATCAACGGTACACTCCCAGAACCAGGCACTGTCTGCCCTGTCATCGGGACTCCATTCACCAACTGGACTTCAACGGAGTCGGAGAAGAGACAGCTTTCCGAAGGACAAGGAGATTCTGCACTGTACGAGACATTGAAGGAGATGGGAAAGTTATCAGGTATACGCCGCCCAGGTCTTTCCCTGTTTAGTGTCTAAAATGTTGAACGCTTTGTGAAATCTTCTTCCGGTACCTATGAAATGTTATCCGTAGCATTCTCCTAATGAAATATCCCTCTATTCAGAATGGTTTTTTGCAAGCAGACCGACGTCTGTTCAGCAATTGTTTTCAAGAGAATAGAATGTGCATCACATTATATATAACAAGGTCCTCTGTATGTAGCCTAGCATGCTTAACTGGATCAACAATGAATGTACAATTAAAATTCAAAGTTTGACTGCCAGCCATCCTGAGTTCGTGGAACAAGAAAGGGAGTTGGTCATGTAACGCCGGATATTTCGAACGCAGCTGAGATGTAAACTGACATGAAAAAGAATAAGCAGCTTAACAGGTCGAGACCGTTCGCGCTCCGTCATTGTACTTCCACGATTTCGCATTGTTTGCGAGTAATTATGAAGCCTTCCTTGAGAAGATAAGTGACTGAGCGTATTAAAAGATATGTATAGCGCACCTCCCAAAAGTCTTCAATTCCCCGCGCTGGATCTGTCACCTTGTCAAGCTCAGGCCGAAGGATGATGTCGCCGGAACTCATTTCTGAATCTATTTCATCGAAGTCTTGCCTAGTTCTGTAACACTCGCCCTCATGTACCTGTTCCGTCATACAGACCCGTCTCTGTAACGCGACAACGAAGCAGGGTATCGTTGCCGACAACCTCCGGTGGTCGTGATTCTTCATCGAAGATAATATCGTGGATTCAAGCGAAAGTGGTTGAGAAAGGAAACAGAACAGTCGTTGCAAGGAATGGGATGTCATTGTACGGCTTCTCGACTAAGGACGACATAGAAAATTATAATTGCTGCAAGTCACACCTGGCCAGAGGAGGGCAAAATCAGAAGTTAGTGGAAATATTCAGGATGGAGATAAAGAAGCTGACGCACCTGTATCTAAAGCCCATACTTAAAGCTTGAGTACTGAGTACTGAGCGGGGTGGGAAAGAGTGACGCGTCGTTTCCAGTTCCTTCCGCGCCATCACCACCAATTTATCGACACACAATGGCATGAACCAAGATTCGTGCAGCAAAATTCCATCACTGAGCAATTGCCGGAGATTAATATTCCCCGAGATAGTCTGTGGATAGGTCATACTAAGCGGATCTTCGAGGTGGGTGCTTTCTTCCCTTAAACTCAATGGTCTGATGAAACCGTCGTTCTACGGTGTTCAGGCCGGGCTTTCTGAATAGCATTTCGTTGTCTCCGAAGACATGTATGCAACGAAGCTACGGCCAAGGCATACGTTAGATGCGCCCAAATCCTCAAATCCCACCACTTTCACCCGGTTTATCGTTTTGATTTCCCGAGCCACCTCTGCTATCTAGCGAGCAAGGAAGGAGACATTGAGGCACACTGGGCCGAAGCTGGGCGCACTAAACTCGTGACGCAACGTCGAACCAGCGATGGGTACCATACCCTGCACATATACATATCGGTATGTCTGCGGCACCTTTGTTCACGGGAATTATTGGACTTAGAATCATCATCACCAGACCTTTTCTTCCTACATAAAGCCTTGTTCATCAGGGCAGCGGAGTATGAGAGTGGATTCACCTTCCTAGGACTACACATGCTCCCGGCGCAATGGATGACTCGAACAGTTGCGGAGATGCATCAGAAGTAGCCTCCAAACGGCTTTCATCCTCCTCGTTTGACTGCCAGCGTTGCTTCTTGTCAACTTCTTTGCACCCGTGCGACTGATATGCATCTACAGAATAGCATCAAACGCCGGTAGTTTAGAAGTTCACGGCAACCTGCACATACTGTAACTTCGCCTTGAACTATTGCACGTTATTCCTAAAATATTCCAAGAAACGTATAAAAGATGCATAACTGTGCCGGTTAAACCCACACAGTCGCGATCCTTTCATATCTCAACAAATTCCCCACACTCAAACGCTCGATCTAATTGTATTCAGAGATGAGCCCAAAGACAAGAGGCTTGCATCTCATTCTCACTGGCTTACTCTTAGGCCTTGGGAGTGGCGTCCTGGCCAGTTTGGTGTCTCGAGCCGAATGGTCTGAGGCATTCTGGGCATCGGTGAGTACTACAAGTCCGTAATGATAGACACACTCCCTAATTAACGAGGTTTCAGATTGAACCCACGAAAGACCTAGCATGGCAGCCCTGTTATGAAGCAGCCGGAAGCTTTGAATGTGGTCGTCTTCAAGTCCCTCTTGACTACTCCGACCCCGATGGACAATCCGCTGCTATTGCGCTCGTTCGTGTCAAAGCCAATATCTCTACCGATAGCGCAGAGTATCGTGGTCCAATTCTTTTCAATCCTGGTGGACCAGGTGGTAGCGGTGTTGATCTCATTGTTCGGGCGGGATCACTCTTGGCAACGATTATTGGACCCCAGTTTGATATCGTTGGATTCGACCCTAGAGGTACGCTAGTCCGTCTAGATGATGGACCCTGAATGCACAGGCTAATTTCCACGTCTTTAACAGGTATATCCCATTCTACTCCGCGAGCAGAATTCTTCGAAACTCGCGCGGAACGTGCATTGTGGTATCGCCCTCTCAAGGAGTTGAACCATTCGTCGGATAATGTTGCGAGTGCATGGGCTCGCAGTAAGATCAACGGACAGCTTGCCGGAGAGCGCCTTGGTGATATTCTGCCTCACTTTACGACTGACCATGTGTCTCGGGACATGCTCAGTATTGTGGAGGCCTATGGTAGAGAGAAAATACAATATTGGGGTTTCTCGTATGTTCAGTTCATTATACCACCGTCTGCGTGGTAACTAATATTCTTTTGTCAAGGTATGGCTCAGTACTTGGCGCAACCTTCGCCGCCATGTTCCCAGTATGTTCACCACAGTCATGAATAGGCGGTATCTTATTGTCTTCTTCAGGACAAGGTAGATCGATTGATTATTGATGGAGTAATAAACGTCGAAAATGATTATTATACCAGTATGTGTGGATTTACCTCGACCATTCATCAAGTTGTCTAATATAGACACTGTAGCTCAATGGAAAGACAACCTCATTGACGCCTCTAAGACCCTCAACCGGTTCTTTGAAGAATGTCACAGTGCCGGACCGGAATTGTGCGCGTTCTACGAATCGTCTCCTGAAGCCATTGGAGAAAGGCTCAACAAATTGTACGACGTTATCATTCAAGCTCCGGTCGCGACCCGCATCCCAGGTCTCTACGGTCTTGTCGACTATGAGAGCCTACGAAATGTACTGCTTGGTGTTCTATACAGTCCACCAAGGTGGCCCACAGTAGCTGTTGGATTAGCTGCCCTTGAGGCAGGAGATGGATCTGTATTGTTCCAGCAAGCAGTGGAAGACGGAGTCAAACAGTTCGAGTGCGACTGTGATCCCTCCGAACACGCATTTGAGAACGTCCTCGACGGACAACACGTTTTCATCTGCAATGATGGCGATGTTGTACCACTCGGTCTTGAAGAAGCGGAGAAGCACTACGAAGAATGTCTCAAGGTATCGGAGTGGGGTAGTATATTTGCTGGTGCAAGAATTTCGTGCAGGTAAGCACGCCTCCGGACTCCGTGATTCCTTGCCGTATGCTCAGTGTTGAAATTTCTTAGTGGGTGGCCTGAGATCCCAAAGACATTCTTCAGAGGTAATTTGTCCTAGTTTTTGACTGCGGGACAAGGGTAATTGATACATAAATCTAGGACCGATTTCAGGAAACACTAGCCACCCTATGTTATTGATCGGAAACACTGCTGGTATGTTTCGCCGTGGACTCCCTTCATCTCTTTCTGACCCCTTCCCAGATCCCGTAACACCAGTCCATGCGTAAGTCTTACTACAAGCGGAACGAGCGTCCTCAGTTACTGAGTATCCGTACTTTAGCGCGCACGTAGTCTCCCAAGGTTTCCCTGGTTCCGTCGTTCTCACCCAAGATTCTGCTGGAGTAAGTTCTGCCCCAGGTCGTCTCAGATCTATGGTACTAATCCCCGATTTTCAGCACACATCGCTAGCTGTTCCCTCCGTCTGTACAATCAATACTGTTCGTGCCTACTTCATCAACGGCACACTCCCAGAACCAGGCACTGTCTGCCCTGTCATCGGGACTCCATTCACCAACTGGACTTCCACAGACTCGGAGAAGAGACAGCTTTCCGACGGACAAGGAGATTCTGCACTGTACGAGACACTGAAGGAGATGGGAAAGCTCTCGGGTATACGTCGTCCGGGTCTTTCGCCAAGTTTCAGTGTTTAAACGCTCCGTGAAGTCTTCTTCTAGTACCTACGAAGTATTATTCATAGCATTCTCGTAATAAAAAATCCCTCTGTTCAGAACGGTATATATTATTCAACCTGCTTGAGCGCTAACGCGAGTGCCGTATTCTTAGCAAAACGTCTATTCATAATTCAACGATCGTTATCCTTGACCTCCGTCAGGAAACAGGAAACCCAACAGATTGGTGACCTCTTCATTGAATATGGCACATAAGCGAGGCATGTTTAGTCATGGAACCTGACTCTGGGCATTCACTATGAATAGAGGGTTGCAATGGCACGCATAGGCATAATCCATATTATCGGGATACCTCCGGCCGCAAGGCTATAGGGTACGAAACCACTACGCCACAGACACTTGTTTCCAGTATTACTGCATAGCAATATACCGAGCATCGAGGGGTTCTGCCACCCAAACCATCTATGTATCTATCTTGTAAAAACGGAGAATAGTGCACCGTTACAAATTAGTCCTAAAAAGATACACAGGATCAAAGCCAAGCACAGGTTTCTTGACTAAATAATTATGAACGTCAAGGCAAAGGCAGCAGTAATGTATGTACGGGGAGTTCAAGTTGTGTTCTTGCCGGAGCCATCCCGGAACTTGCCCGGCAGGCCCTGAGTTCTGAACTTAGAATCTACGGTACATCAGGAAAATCAACGGTACAATGAAGATTTGTATGTACCGTTGTTAATGTGAATGTACCGAAGTTGTTGTTAGCCGAATGTATGTTTGTACCGCTCTGTCTATCCCGGGCGCGCGTTTTGCTTAACCGTACTCCTTATCTCACGGACAGAATCTAATTTATTATAATCTTTGCTATTTGAACTGTTGATACATATCAAAGAAGTCAAACTAGCAACTACTGACGAAGATGAGGGCTACTCAGCGAATGGATTCAAATCTAGATAATTTATGAACGACAGACTGAGAGGCGCACGTCGATTCTGCAAACGTTCTTGTCATTGTAGCCTATACTTCCACCGTCATCGCGAAGTCAAGACTTCAAATCAACTCCAAACCCCCCCAGACGTCGTCCCATCCCACGCAAAAACGCGGCTACAAAGATGGTATAATCGAACCGAGGTAGACGCGCAACCGTTTTTCATCTTACTCATCATTCAACCGCATCCGACGCACCATTGATGATTGGGAACTCGTAGGGATTCTGGGGCGTATAAATACAGGTACGCAAGTCGTTATGTATACCAAACTCGCTCATTCACTGATATGGATCCTCATCACCACCATCACCACCACCAGCACGAACATGGCTCTGGGCTTCCGAATCTAGCAGAGGCTAATAAGGCACATTTCAACGAAAATGCACACAACTACGATGCTATACCGTATATCCTCGAAGCTACCAAAAAGTCTGTTCAAACTTTCGTACGTTGAATGCTCCGAGGTGCTGACGTGGTGGGATTTTCTTTGCAGGATTGGCGAAGGGATCCTTGCTGCAATTCCATTTGATAAGGAGAGTACGACTGTGTTGGATTATGCTTGTGGGACCGGTGAGTACCTCGGTGTTTTTGTTATTTACAATTCTCAAAATTTCATACAGGCCTCGTAGCAAACGCCCTAGTTCCCCACTCAAAATCTGTCACCGGCGTCGACATCAGCGAAGGCATGATCAAGCAATACATCCAGCGTTTCGAAAAACAAGGAGTGTCGTCCGACAAAGTTAAGGGTATCTGTCAAGAATTGAAGGGCGAGCCTGGAGAGCTAGACGGTGCCAAATTTGACGTTGTTGTCGTGCGTGTTCATTTCCCAAGCTCAGTTTTGAGTGGTTCTTTGACGCGTACGCAGTGTTCCATGGCATATCATCACTTTGATCCATCTACTCTCCAGAACACCAGTACGATCCTCGCGTCATTCCTTCGTCCAGGCGGCCATTTGGCTATTGTCGACAACGAGCCAACAGCTGGCGGTGCACAGGGGGATTTGCCAGCGCAGACAATTGGCAAGCCTGACGGCTTTACGAGTGCGGATATGGAGAGGATCTTCAGTGGTGCTGGGCTGAGGTCTTTTTCGTATAGTCATCTCACCCAGTTCGAGCGTCGCGATGGAGTTCAACAGAGGATTTTCCTTGCAAAGGCCCAGAAACCTTCTCTGTAACAGATTCCAGTGTTTTGGGGGTGTACGTGACTGATGTGTCCGGAAAGTAGGCTTGCTTCATCTTTCAGACTTGTACGGCGACTATTGCGACGAAGATAAACACAATATCAGCATGATTCTACTGTTTCCTCTTGTATCTCGTGTTGAACCGAGGTGTTTTGCGTGAATCTCTGCTTGTGTATAGTGAGTTTTCTGTCGGAACGTGGGTTTTCTATGATCCTCAATCTCGGCGAATAGAAGCAGTCTAAATGTCAGAAAAGGAAAACTACGGAATTGCTTAGCCTCATGGAAGCGCTTCCATATATGAAGAAGTAGTATATGTATTCAAACCCGAGTTACCGACGGGGTATGGTGAGTGAATTTCCTTATGTCCTATGTACATCACAATTTCACCTTCACACTTTCCCATTTAAAGCTAGCAATGCAAACTGCGGTAAAAATTGTAATTAATAAGCTCTTGGGAGAAACCTTCTCGTCTTCAGCCTTTCTCTTTCTCCCTTTCGCCACTCAGTACTCACCATCAATATGACTTCCACACCAAACTCTCCATCTTCTCCTCCTCGCAACAAATCACCTTCGAAGCAGGCGAAAGAGCTGGTACCAGACAGCGAAGAAGAAAATGGCGGTGAAGAAAGTGTCGCCGATGACTCGACGCGTCAGGATTCAGCGAATGTTGATGAAGGAGACGATTCGGTTGACGGGGAAGTTGAGGTCCCAGAAGCCGCCGACACAGATCCGATCCAGCTTGCATCGAACAGTCTTAGTGAACCCAGTACCACCTTTACGCCGTCAAAAGATCTTCAAGGACAGTTCTCTGCAAATTACCATCATACTAGTGGCCCACATTCAGAGGCTCGGAAATGGGCGGAAAAGTATAACCATCTGGTAGGGTACACATGTCGTATGCGTAACACCATCTCACATTTTGTTATGCAGTCGTGCGAACGATGCAAGGAATTTGACTTGGTTTGCAAACCATTCGCTGGAAACGGCCTGAGGGCGACGGCGTGCAGTAACTGCTCCTTGAGCTCGAGGGAACCATGTTCAAACACAGAGAACGCTCGTAGGGATAGACTCAAAAGCAAGTTCAACCTCGACGACGTGCAGTATGAAGTCCTCCGAAAGATACATCTAAGCAGAGATCGCCCGAAAAGAAGCATTCCGAAGAAGCAGAAATCGAAAAGCGCATCCACCACCAAAGTCGCCTCTAGGAAGGAGACTGAAGAAGAAGAAGGGGAAGTGTCCGACGAAGGTGAAGACGAGCTTGACGACGAGGTGGAGGAGGAAGAGGTCACTCTGAAGAGAAGACGCAAAGTCACTGTTCACCGTGATGACGACGATGACGAAAATCCGAATACGGCGCCTCTTGACGAGGATGAAGGCTCTCCCGAAGCCCAAGACGAATCCCGAGCCCAAGCAAGAAACTTCATGCCGTCCAAGGACCTTCAAGAACAGTTCTCAGCGACTTACTACTACGGCGCGCACAACGAAGCCCGTGAGTGGATAAAGGAGAATGGACATTTGGTGGGCTCAATTACACGTTCACCGGGTGATCTACTCACAGCATCCGTTTCCAGCCCTGCGAACGTTGCAGGAAGCATAACATAGAGTGCTCGATGCCTCCTGGCCCTCGGGCCACAAAATGCAACCCCTGTGCCACGGCTTCGAGAGCTCCGTGCTCCAAAACGGAGGATGCACGCAGAGTAAGACTCAAGGCAAAGTTTCATCTCGACGACACGCAGTACGACATCCTTCGGAAGATCCATCTCAATACGAACCGTCCCAAACGAGGTCTAGCAGCTCAGAAGAGTACTGGAAAAGTCGCCAACAAACGTTCCTCCGAGAGAGTTGATGACGAACCAGAGGCACCGGAAGGCAAGGATGATACGGAGGATCCAGAGGAGAGCTCGGAGTCCGAAGAGGAGGTGGTTACCGCCAGAAGGAAGAATAAGATTATGGTCCCCAAGGTCCAGTCGCGAGTTAGCGTAAAGGTGTGTATGATAGTCCCGCATGTGCTTTGGATCCCGAGGTATTAACCCTGCCCTAGAAAAAGCAATTATCGACGTCACAAGCTGGCCTTCGAGCTGGTGGACGTGCTCGTAAGCCAACCGCAAAGGCAGCAGCAAATGTCATACCCGAGAAACCGATTAACAAAGCTAGTGCACCGAGGAGAACAATGTCACGTTTGCTCGAGGACTCGGAAGATCTAGAAGATTCAGATGATGAACAGCCTCTTGAGCAACAGGCAAGGACTGTTTTAAATGACCCGTCGGAGATCTAACATTGTTGCAGGTTAGACGTCAATCTCTTTCGACACAAAAGACTCCCAAAGTTCCAAGAAAGGCAGCTAGTACGGTAGGAGGCCCTTTTCATCTTTCCTGTATCTTGAATTGATATATGACCTTTCATCGCATAGAACGTCCAACCGTGCACACCTCGCCCCAGTACTTCGACGACTCTGGCTGGGAGTAAACGTCGCCGGCCCCTCAGTCTCGATCCAAGCGACTGCAGGTTGGTCTTTTCCATCGAGCGATTACACCGTGAACTGATAACCTTTCTTTAGCACACTGGTACATCATTCCACTGCATCTCCAGTTACTGCTCGGCCTCCTAGACCGTCGCCTCGAAGTAAGTCTACCCATTGAGTTTTCTATGTATCATGAGCTAAATCCCTTGCAGATAGGTCGGTGCCCAGTGGCAGGCATCGTGCCATCAAGCGGCGAATAGAGGATATTTCGACCGAGTTGCGTTACAAGAGGACCTCTATTCAGGATCTACTGAACGAATATGATGCTATTGCTAATGAACTAGGCGAGATGTCTGATGACCAACAGATGGATGTAGATCAGAACTGAAGGGACTAGCGCTGCATTCTTGGTATTGTACAAAAGTGGTTTCCCAAGCAGACGGCTCCTAGACACACATATTCTTGCTCGATATATTTTGCAGTACTGTTACCGCGTACTTATAGCATGTACCATCCTCAATCCCATCGGTTCACTTGCGCGCTAATTGGGCGCCAAACACGCGACTAAGCGCCTCAGGGGTCAAACGACCAATTTCGTTCAATTGTTTCATTTCAGTTTCAATCTTCTTTCATCTCCACCACCACAGTAATTCTCTCGATAGGCCACTTCAATTTTTCCTGCTCTGGATCCAACGTATCCTACCTCAATACTGAAGCGATACACTGAAATAGGGGTTGTGCGAGCGAGCGCGAAGTCGAAAGTCTGGTGTGTATGCTACGAAAAAATTAGCCACATCGCCATATAACCAGTTTCAATTCCACTAGATACTCCATCGTCAAAAGAGCCGCCGCTCTTTGTGGTTACGAAGCTGTCAAGATTGGGCCCAAGCAACTTTGCTCTCGCCTCCTGTCGGCCGACTGAATACTCGGATTATCGGTTACTTTGTTCCAATACTTGGGTTTGAGAGATATGCAGCGATGGTATTGGTGTGTCCTTGAACTCACAATGCATGAGGATTGTGCGGTTGACTGGAATTCACCTCACGAAGGACCTTCAACGTTCAAAACAAAGAATCGTGTCGACTAACTTGCGGCACACGCCGATTCACATAACCAAATCCGCCCGTCAGCTATCTATGCGCATCGATGGGTTCTGTCGAACAAGCCAGGGACCAGGAACTAGTCAATTTTACACTCCTCCGCGGTCGGACAAAGCCTGTGGGCTCCAAAGCTTCAAAACGTGTAGTGCATGAGGCCTGTCAGTATCGTGCTTTGATCCTTCCAAAGTAGGGTAACACCTGGCTTAGACACGTCCTGACATGTCCTTACAACGTGTTCTTCGTGCGTCTTTCAAGACTAGCATCTTCCGTGTATAGATCTCCTGGGATTCTCTGAACACAATGACGTGGAGAGGAACAGAGGTAAAGTGCATCTGACCATGTCCCCTTTACTTTCTCAATGACGAAAACATGCTTTTCCAATAGATTTTGTATGTTGTTTGTCGCATGGATAACGGCTGGATAACGGAAGATGTTGATGAGAAACCACTGATGGCTGGAATTTAGAAGAGTTCCAGAACCAGAACGTATATTGCGTGCGAGTTGGACGCCCTTCTCTGTGATGGACCAATGCTACGGAAACCTTGATGCCTGTCGGTGCAACCTCTGTCAAGGCAGCGGCGAGGGCCGCTGAGGGGCCCCAAGACTTGAAGAATACCACTGGGGGTTATATTGATGGGAATACGGTGCATGGGCGTATACTCGTCGTCCAGGGCTGCCGATACCGCGTCCATAGCAACGCACGACTGCGACTCCCGGGGGATAATGGCATTTTTTGCATCTTTACCTCAAACCACCACTCACAACCGAGTGTTCAGACTCTGGCACTCTAGTATTCGTTCCTTTCAGACCTTCGTTTTGCGATCCAGACTGAAAATTTTCTGTCAAGGTTTCGCCATCAGTTCCTTATTCTATTTCAGGGTTTTCGCTTGAACGGCCGGCGCGGAGGAAGAGATTTGGGTTAGGGCTCCGGAATAGGTAAGGCGCATGATCGCTTAATTTTGGTTCAAGTTGGGTGTTCTGGTGGGACAGGGTTGACCGTTGGACCTCTGCTTCGTCCTCGCCCCCATCTGACCTAGAGCATCAACACGAGGCAGATCACCCAAAAGACACGAGGCTCGCGCGTTCAACCTTTTGAACCGTCGTGATATCTGTTTGCTCAGCGTCCATAGCTGCATGCAACGACGAGCTCACAAAAATCTAAAAAATAAAACAAAAAAACAACAACGCCCCCGGGTTGCGACGCGTCACATTCTTCTTCCTTCTGACTCTGGACTTTTGCATTTGACGACGTTCTCATGTTTTTCTTTTCACGTACTTCACGACAGCCTACGCCAGACGATCCTCACTCGGAGGCGAATAATCACAGTAACACCAACTCAGAGTCAGCGGGCAACTCCGAGTCTCCTGTCGAACAGGGAGGTGATTCTTTCGAGCGACCTTCATCCTACTCTCCGGCCCAGATGTCCAAGGATTCCGAAGGCTATCCCTCATGGCTCCCCAAACGACCCCCTCCTCCTGCACCAGCATCCACATTTCAGTCCTCTGTTGGCATCCCAGAACCCATCACCCCTGGCCCAAGCGATTCACCTATATCACCTATGATGGGCGGTCGCAAGCCGACGCCACGGTCGGTTCGTATTGTCAGTTTGGAAGGAAATGAAGGATTTGTGGAGAAAGAGCATAGGCATCCAAGTGACCATACTCGCGTCAACAGCAATCCGCTCCATGGTAGAGCATGGTCTAGAGCAACTGGGACTCCTCTTTCACCTACGGTTTTTGGTGGAGATCTCCCTCTTCCGACGACAATTCCTACCAGACCTCCTCAGCCGCGCTTTCGTTCAAGGAGCGTCAACTTTGACATCCTTCGGAACCCTTCTGTCTTCACCCGCATCTATTTCTACCTCCTTCCTTTACTAGTTTTCGCCCACATCCCCCTGCAGACCTTTTTCGATTTCAATGCTGTATTCATATTAATCCAGTACGTGTTCTTGGCCCTAGTTTCCGGTATCTCGTCACTTACACTGCATGTTGAACCAGAGTTTCCAAATTTCCTAATCCTGAAGCGCCCGGCGTGCCTGGTTCTGGAAGGAACTGGGCATTGGGCGCAGCTGCATATGTTGCATGTTGGCTCGTTTGGATCGTTGTGGTCTTCGTTGTGTACGAGATCATCTATTCGTTCGTTAGGAGGTGGCGTACCAGTGAGTCGATCCCCTATGGTCTTTCGTCAACTCAATTTGACTTGTCAACCTGCCTTCACAGAGCGTCCACCTATTTTCCCGATCTACACTTCTGCTTCTGCTCGGGACCTTGCATCAATGACCTCCTATTCCACATTTTGTTTCCTCTATCACATTCGATGGTCAGCCTTCCTACCTTCTCGTGGAGGTTCGTTGCGCGATGGACTTGCGGAAACCTTCTACTTTTACTCTCAGAATCTACCGACAGTAGCGTTGCTTCTGCCACGAGCAGGACTCAGCCTTGCTTTGTTATTAGCGTTCTGGACCACGGATCCAAACGTGCTGGTACTTGTAGGACAAGGCCTGGAAACCGGGAGAGACGCAACCTTTTTTAACCGAGATGGAACGTTGACTGGGTATTCGAAGGGTGTGCTTGCAGCGAATGTGGCTTTGACGGTTTGGAAGACTTTGGTTCTTCTAATCAGCTGGTTAGTGTCATTTTGTCCCGTACCTTGCGCGCTCTGTGTGCCTGATTCTCGACTATCTTTCGATCAATCTTTCCTGTCTAGTTTGCCACTGAATACTGACCTTGTCTTTTCCCTAATAGGATTGGTCTGTGGATACTCTCTGGCCAGGCTTGTGCCGGCTTGTGTGGACCTCGATACCGTTGGGAAGAGGAAGACGTTCAGGAGAAGAACCGTTCTTCCATGTATAGTCTTGGAGATAACAACTCGGAAACAGCATACTTTGACCCTGATGCGCCACTTCCTTGGTCATGGAAAGAAGGCACTCTATCACGTATCTGGGATGCGTACGATTTCTGTCTTGTTACCATGAGACCGTCTAGACGATGGGGAAGTGGGGCTAAGAATCTCAATCAGGCCCTTCGCGGATACTATGGGCACGGTTACGGTTACAGCGAGGGCAAGGCAGACGTTCCGGAAACCCCTGGATTGCCGTTACCTGCAACGCCAGGTGGATTCGAGGGCATGGATAGGTTGATGGCTGCCGTGGGTTTGATGCCTACTTCACCTACTACTGCATCTGCACAACAAAGGCGAGGTGTGCTGTCAGAAGACTTCTTCAAGATGCCTGATCAGCCTGTCGCTAGCGGCAGCGGATCAAAGTCTCAGCCTCCAACTGGAAGATTGACGCCTCCGGAGTTGGCTGCAGCCATACCCAAGGTTGTGCAAAGAGCCTCGACAAGGGATAAGCAGGCACCGACTGGAAGTGGACCATTGATGCAGTTGCCCTATCCGTTCACTGCTAAGGGTGCTGCACAATTATCGAGTGAGGATGTAGAGAAGGACAATTTGAAGGTGCCATTCCCACCATCCCCTTCAGTGAGGAGCTTTGAAAAATCTTCGTCGTCCAAAAGTAGGAGTGGCAGTGCAAATGGGAGGACTGAGAGAACTCCCGAGGAAGAGGAAGAAGAGGAGGAGGAGGAGGAGGAGGAGGAAGAAGAAGAGGGGGATGATGATGACGAGACCGTAGAAACTGGGGTTGGGACAAGTGAAGAGCCGTCATCGTCTTCAGGCCGTGCTTCAAATTCGATGTCATCCTTGGGTAGGCCGGTTACCTCGCGATATCCATTCCAGTTCCGCCATCCAACACGAGGCACCTCGACGTCGTCTGGTTCTCAAATGACGCCCCCTTCCAATGGTCGTTCAACAATGGGTTCCCGAGTCTCTCAACAAACACACTTTTCTCGCTCGACCATGTCAACCGGAAACCGTGAATCTACTGATTCGCATTCTCCGCGCTCTCAGTACACGACTTCCGATGCTGCGAGTCCGATCAGCATGGCCGGCGCCATTCCGATGCCTCCAAGACACGAACGTGCAGGGAATAGGGCTAGAGCTGGAACAGTACCTTCACCATCTGTTCAATCATCTCCAAGCGTTGACTTCCCTCGAGCTGGACGACCGAGAGCACGTACTCGGGGTGGTAGCGCTGGAAGATATGTCGAGGCGTTTGGTCATCATGGACCGTATGGGATGTCGTCTCCTGAGCGCGGTATCTACAGTTCAGATTTGGAGGGAGATTATGACGAGGAGGATGACGGCGAGTTCGATGAGTCGATGATGATGGAGCAACCCGAACCTGAGGGCTCGCAGGAAGCTGACGAAGGCGATGATGTAGTAGGCTTATTGACCAACTCGAGAGGACCAAGTCCAAGAACTTCGTTAACTGCACTTCGTCACAGAGCAAGCAGTCAGCTTTCTGGTACTCACCGTATGAGCTTCGGTGGAAGAAGTAGTAATGGGTCCCGGTCTGGCTCTAACTCCCGTACAACCTCGCATTCTGGATCCTCTTCTTCGAGATCTCGAGCAGGTTCAATGTCAGGTGCAGTGAGAAACCGCACTCAATCGCTTCTCCAGACAGTGAGCTCGGCTTCCCGATCGAGTTTAGAGTTGGTGCAGAACACTGTGATGCGTTCGCGAGCTAACTCTAGCATGGCAAGGTTGTCTGAGGATAGTCCACACTATTACACAGACCGAACCCATTCAAGATCCGGGAGTGCATCTGATGGTGTGCTGAGTAGTGGTGGCGAGAATAATACCTTCGGACATCCTCTACCCCGTAGGAATCAGTGGCAGCAAAGAGAAGAGAGAGTCAGTGAAGAAGAGGAAGCAGCAAGTTCTGCGCCAGGGTCACCAGCACAACCCCAAGTGACCACTACTGCAACGGCCCCTGCAGTGATTGAGCCTGCAGCGACGACGCCAACTCGACCTCGTGAAACGGAAACATTGCATCAGCTACGAGAGGCTCATTCAAATCTATCAGGAAACGCACCTTCGCTGCAGCCCTCGGAAGACACCATGCATGGACCAGATTTGGAGCAGAGCAGTCACAGCGAACCATCCGGTGGATTGGCTATTCCTGGCAGTGAGAATCGAACAGACGCACTCTCGTCGCAGAGCAGCCACGCAGACATCAGTACTGCACCCCAGTCATTCATCACTGCACCCAATACCATAGGTAGCGCTACGGATGACAGTGGTCGAACTGTATCAAGTTGGGGAGGTAATTCTCATATGGTTGACCGCCCAGAATCAACGTGGAGGCCTGCATGAGACAGTGCGTCTTGACACTTGCACGGTACTGCGGATCGATGCCCTACGCCCTACTCCTCAAAATCTCTTATAACTAACTCGGACTCTTTCATCTCTCACGTTCACCTTCATGATCCTTCACGATTGCTTCATTTCCGGCGGACTCGGCTTTCCTCGAGTGATCTTTCTTGACTATCTGATCTCTGTTGTCACCGATCTTCTCATTCATCGTGTCTCCTTGCATTGTGCTATTCATGGAAGTACTTATTAGACGACATTGTTGCATTACTGTTTATTGACGCATATACTTATTTTCCCTTCTTACGCACTTCGTCCCTTCTCCTTGTATCTCAAACCCAAGCCTGAAACGCCCTCACGACACCAGCGGAATAATTGGATTAATCCCTAATACTACTACTTCCCGTACATACAATAGTTACTACCCTCATACCTTTGTACCGCGCGACACATTTCTTTCATGTGCCTTATTTGTATGTCGACTCGAGGTTCATGAAATTCAACTTTTTCTCTCGAATCTAAACAAATCTTTGCGAGTACATCCATGACTTTGACAGATTGTTGTCTGAGAGCGGATACAATTAAGTCTGCAGATAAAGATTATACAGGTAGAACTACATGATAAGGGTGTCCATCGCGTAAGTTGTAAACGTTTCCAGAGTTCATGGCGCCTTATGCGCCTTGGTTCGTTATATGTATCATCCGTCTCCCCGCTACACTCGTCTTTATCACTGTCTGCAGCCTAAATAGGATTCCAACGCGGCCGGAAGTATGGGCGGAAGAAACTGAAACGTCTGTCAAAATGGCCAGGAATTCCCAAATGCCCATAACGTGGTATAGGCTGATAGACAGGCAGAAGACGTTTAGGAATCCTAGGAATGACCTCGTCACTGGCCGAAACGAGAGCCTCAGGTCCGAGAATATCCAAGTCGGCCAACGGAGATAGGACAACTGTCTGTTGGGCGGGACGTTGGTACCCAGGAGCTAAGCGCGCGAGCCCACTAGGAACGGAAGGCGAAATGCCTGGGACAGAGGAGCTGAACAGGTCATATACTGGGAAAAAGTCAGGAACCGCAGGCAAGGGAATGTACTGGGGCATCGGCGCGGGAGGAACGTGTAAAGGAAGCGGAACTGCGAATAGGGGGAGACGAAGACGCCTATCTCGGTGAGTCAATGCTCCGAGCTCGCCGAGATTCAGGAAAGGTGTATTCTCGACAATCGTCTCCTCTTCTCCGACATCCATGGAATCCTCCTGGGCAGCAGTCGTAGGAGCAGCAGTAAAATCGGAGCCCCAAAGTGAGTCTCCTTTCACGGCGCCTTCGTTTTGCCTGGCGTAGTGATCTCCTTGATGTTGTGGTGTAATAACGCCAACAACACTACCGTTTGAACCAAGTAGCTTTTCTTCCACCGGTTCGTGTGCAGGACGCGGTCGACGAGGGACAAGTCGACGAGCACAAATGTCAACCCGGGCGTGCGACACAGGCGTCATCGCTACCGAACCAAAGGTAATCTTCACAAGCTCTGCTTCGTCATAGATTGCTTGAAGTTCTTGTATCATGCCCAGATCACCAACAGGTGGGTCTGGAAGGAACAAGTCGATACCGGTTGCTGGTTGGTTGGTAGAGTTGACTGCTTGATGAGAAGACGGGAGACGTTGGAGATGGTGGAAAGTTGCGGATAAGGGACTGGCCAAGTCAACAGCAGATTCCGTTGGTACGGAATTGACGGTGGGAGCAGGGATATTCTCGACACTGGTGCTATAGCGGGAAGGCGAGCTCACAACCTGAGACTGCTCATCTGGTATGGTCCTGAATGACACTGGTACTGTGGCCGATGACTGGACCTGAGGGGATCCTGTGGCTAACTCGGATGTCCCGATCTCGGAAACGTCGGATTCCGGAATTAACATGTCTGATGCCTGCTCCCGGTCGGGCGCACTCCTCGCAGGCACTAACATGATAGCGTCGAGAGTTACACAAAACTCTTGCACCTCCCTCTCCTTGTAGAGACGCATCTCTTCTGCAGAATATTCCGGAGAAAGGTCGATTTCAGGGGAAGAAGGTGGGGTGCCATAAACGGACCGAGTATCTTCTCGTGCCTCGAGTTCTGCCTTTGCATTGCGGAAGAAATCGTCCAACGTATCGCAGTCATACAAGTCGCATAAGATTTGGCGTGCATGGTCCTCGAAACGACACACTAAATCGGAGGGAACGTCAAAATCATTCCGAAGTCCATCCAAATAGTATGCCCGTAATCTACCAGCCAATTCCGTGGGTGTTGGGTACCATTGCTGACTAAAAGTAGAGGACAATCAATGACACACTTCTAATGAACCACACGGGAATTACTCACGAAGTAATGGGGGTCCTTTCTCCCCTGATGGTAAAGGTGAACTCCAGTGACAACAGGAAGAGGTAGTACATGACGCGAAGACAGGAATTATCATCCGGAATCTCGGAGAGAGACGTGAGGAGCAGCATTCGATCGAGATATTCCAAGGCAATGAGAATTGCGGAACATGAAGGGCTGACAACACGAAGTACGTTGCTAATCCGAAGGGTGAGCACCGCAAAATTGTCACGTCGGATCGCTAAGAAGGTTGTTGAGTGATGGAATGGAATTTATAGAAATAAAGCCTGACCTATTCTCGAAGTCGAAGAAGGATTGACTCGGTCAACAATCCAAAGACCTAACCAGTTGGCCAGCGTCCTAGCTTCCAAGGTAACGAATGTCGAATCCGGAACCTTTTCATAAACTTTATCCTCGATGGGCCTGTCAACCGGCCCATCTCCTGACAGATAATACGGATAATCGATCAACGTCTCCGAAGGCCCACTACCATCTGACTCATTGTCCTCAATGAGTGGTGTCCGTTTGTGCTGCGGCACGACATGAGGGACGCTCTGCGTCGATACTTCCGAGTCACTGCCAGAGACGAGACGGAAGAGGGACTGCCTGACGAAGGCCAACGCAACAGACATGGCGCGGAAAAGGAGGGATCGGTGTGAACTGAAGAACAAGGTCTAGCCAGGTCTTATAGAAGTCGTTTTCCTCAAGCGGTAACTATGGGATGCATAGACGACGTCTCGAGAAAAAAAGGAGTAGCGCCCGGCATGCCTTGTTATTGTAAGTGGTTGGCATCAGTGTTCCTTGTTCTTTGCACAACAAAAGCCTAGGATCTGCCGAGGCGTTGCTGCCTTCCTAATCTCCGCGTAGACTTTAATTTTATCCAGGAAATCACTTGCTCTGGCGACGTACCGGTGTATTCAATTGTGTAAAAAATGCCAGTGGACCCACAAACGTTGATCCCTTGCAACCATCGGCTTCTAGTACAAAGATTAGTACTTGAGAGTCTTGAGAAAGTTCGTTGTTCGTTCAAGAATAGGACAATATTCAGTCTCTGCCGGGAGTGAAGCTAGTGAAGGATGAATCTAGGAAGGGTACAGAAGAGGATGAGGGTAGGGAATTCGGCTCAGGTCGGGCTTGAGGCCTTATGCCGATAACTCCGATTATCCCACGACCCTAGCCTCTGTCATCCGCGTCCACCACATGCACTCCCGTTTCCTCACCAGCTCTTCTCTTCATCTCAGTGGTCTCGGAAGTCAGGGTTCACCAAGTAGCAAGGAAATATGGATGATTTGCTGGTGAGTCATTGATTAGGAACTTCATTTCAGAAGGAGGCTGACTATATTGTTTTCGCAACTACACAGGTACTGGAAGGTCCTGAACGACTCTCGACATGATATCGGATCACCAGCGAAGTGTCGTGTATTTTTACCTGCGGAACAGTATCCGGCTTGTGGCGAATCCTGTGGAACTGAGCACTGAGGAACGGATACATGATCACCATAGGTGTGTAAAGAGAATTGATCATTCAATGCTCTCAATTGGTTCTGATCAATTCTATATAGGAAATTTATAGCTCTCATTTCAAGACTACCAAATCCAAACGGCCTGAAAAACATCTAGTGAAGACAAATTGCTCGAAATTGTAGTCAGCTCTCAATCGGCCGACGGGCTCTCATGGTCTCCCAAACAAGCTGGTTTTCCAGTCCCGCCTCGTGTGTTCTTATCAAACAACTATTTTAGTTACGGAAGAAGCACTGGTACCCCGACCTCTTGCGCTTCCTTTTGGCGTGGCATGTTCACCTGTTCTTCCTCAAGTCCGTGTCAAGCCCGACATGCAGACGGCTCAGAGCAAGATACCACATGGTATTTCCTTTTATCTCTTTATTTTTTCTCACTGATTCATACTCCTTGTACCTTAGGACAAATTGACATATAATACGATACAAAACTGATTTTGACTGGAGCAAACACAATGTATCTTTCCTTACAACTCCTGTTGGCACGCTTATCAGCGATATTATGCATCGCTACTTTCGGTGGGTGATCTATCACATCTCCTTCGTCGTACGATCAACAAAGACTTCACAGTGAGCGCACAGCTGCAGGACCCGTTGACTCCGGACACATGGCCACCAGGCCCAGGTCAACAGCTTGTAGCTCAACAGCCTGACGCCGAGCTTACCCAGATGCTCAACCAAATCGACCCCGCTCGTATCCAGACTATAATCGGAAAGCTCGTGTCATTTGGGACTCGTAACACCCTTTCTAGTCAGACCAACCCCACCCGCGGTATTGGGGCTGCTCGAGACTGGATTGCATCTCAGATGCGCACTTTTGCAGCAACATCGAACGGTCGAATGAACGTCACCGTTCAAACATTCACTCCAGGATCAGGAGGCGGCGTACCTCAAGGCACAGTTCTCAGCAACGTCTTTGCCACCCTCAAGGGGTCCGAAAACTCCAACAGGGTCTACGTAGTTTCTGGACACTACGACTCTCGAAACAGCAACAATAGTGACCCTGATGGAGATGCACCTGGAGCCAATGATGACGCAAGTGGCGTTGCAGTCTCAATGGAATTGGCTAGGATCATGGCTCCAAAGCAGACTCGGGCGACAATCATCTTTGCTGCCGTTGCTGGTGAGGAGCAGGGGCTAATCGGCTCGGCGTATATGGCCCAGCAGCTGAAGAATGCCGGGATTGATGTTCAGGGGATGTTGAACAACGACATTGTTGGTTCATCAACGGCAGACGATGGTGTCACGAAGGATCCCTACAATATCAGGATGTTTGTCCGGGGTATTCCTCCTACAGAGTCCGCTTCTCAGATCTCGCATCGGGTTGATATCGGAGCAGAGAATGACTCGCCGACAAGGCAGTTGGGGCGATTTGTAGCTGAAATTGCATCTAATACTGTGACGAACATGACAGGTGATCCCTCTTTTGAATATCATAGTTCCTACAAGTTGCTAATTATACATCGGTTTAGTACAGCCCGTCTGGCGCCCTGACCGCTTCAACCGGGGTGGCGATCATGAATCATTCCTTGATGCTGGATTCCCCGCTGTTCGTTTCACCGAACCCAACGAGAATTTCGCTCATCAACACCAAAACGTACGTGTCGACAATGGCCTTCAGTACGGCGATCTACCCGAGTTTTGTGACTACGAGTTCAATGCTCGTGTCGCAAAGGTGAATGGTGCGGCTCTCTGGTCATTAGCGCAGGCCCCTGGTACCCCAAAGGGCGTGTCGATGAACACGAGTGGGTTGACAAACAACTCGACATTGAGTTGGACTATCGATCCCAGCGCATCGAGCTATGAAATAGTTTGGAGGGCATCTGACTCCCCACAGTGGACAGGTGTCATTCCGTTAGGCAAGGTTAGCACGGCTACGGTTAAATTGTCGAAGGATAACGCACAGTTTGGGGTGAGAGCTGTGGGGGCGAATGGGTATAAAAGTCCTGCAGGGTTTCCGCTTTGATAGCCGTATTAATTCTAATGGCTATGAATTGTCCCCAAACGTGTATTTCTGTAGGTCTCATCGCTGTCGATCAATGAAGAAGATTCCAAACCAAGTTTACGCGTTTCTCCCAAAAACCTCCTCACCTATACCATGCCACTCTTCCGCTCACATCGAGACCTAAACTACCGGTTACGAATAATGAAATTGGGAAGCAGTACTTACAAGCGCAATCAAGCAGAGAACTAGGTGAACGGCCGTACGTGAAGCAATGGAGTAACAAGCTTAAGGGTTGTTCCAACCTTCGATGAAGTATGTATGTAAATCCATCCTCAGCGCACGATAGCCGCTGTCGGTGAAAGTACGTCTCCATTCTCCGTGACAGATAGATAGGGTCATTTACAAAAAGTCTTGGTAGGACATAGCATTTCGAATATCAACAAACATCTGTCTATCCCTAACATGGTAACGGGCGGTGGGCGGTAAATGTACCAGGTATTCGCATACCCCTCTGGTGCGGCAATTTCGCGTCATTTTTATCTAAATTGATTATTATCTATACAGGCACGATGATTATTACCATCGAGCGAACAGTCTTTGCATGCCTCATTAGTAAATCGCTGTTCTTGGAATACCTCACCTCAGGCCACCTTTGAATGTCGGATCTCACAGCGGTATACTAGCCCTCCCGCTTTACGGTACACAGCACCAGCGGGATTTCGCCACTTTTCCTTAAAGTAATCAAGAGGCAAATTGGCGGGTATTTAAGCAGGTGAGATGGTCTATAACCTGCAATAACCTAGTACCTATCCCTACCAAGCCAACGCAAATATGTCCCACTTCCTCGTTACTGGCGCAGAAGGAGGCTCCACTATGGGAGCTGCCGCACCCAACCGTCTCGAGATCAACGACCTCATCAAGGATGAAGCCCAGTTCTCGTTGTACATTCAAGCTCTTCGTAAGTTACCATGTCGAATGAGTGGCGGCTCTCTTACAGGACACCTTTCATTCGATAGAACGCATCTATTCTGGCAAGAGCCAGAACGACGTCGACTCGTTTTTCCAGGTTGGCGGAATTCATGGATTACCATATGTTCCTTGGAACGGCTCTGGCCAGCGACCTGTCGATCCAAGAGGTTGGGAGGGCTACTGCACTCACGGAGACGTACTCTTCCCAACTTTCCATCGTCCTTACGTCTTTTTAATCGAGGTAGGCTCTTATTGAGTGTTCTGAAGACATGGATCTGAAACCTCTTTCGCTCTAGCAAATTCTCCAGAAGGCCGCTATCGAGATTGCGTCCACATATACCGTCGATACTGCCCGCTTCCAGACAGCGGCCGAAAACTTGCGTCAGCCATACTGGGATTGGTCTAGAAACAGTGTACCGCCCTCTCAGGTGATTTCTGACGACCAAGTTACTATCATCGTTGCCGATGGTTCACGCAAATCCGTCCCTAATCCGCTTCGGCGTTACACGTTCCACCCAATTGACCCTTCGTTCCCGAGGCCATATAGCCTATGGAGCACTACCTACCGATACCCAACTAGCACAACCAGCCAGAACCCGAGAGAGAACATCAATGCTCTGCGAAAGTATGTATCATACAGCGTGATCCTCATCTGAATCGGCTATTAACTTTGCTTTAGCACACTGAGGAGCGCCCAAACGCAAATCAGAACCAAGACCTACAACCTTCTCACTCGTGTTCACACCTGGCCTGCATTCAGCAACCACACTGTCGGTGACGGTGGTAGTGCGAGCAACAGTTTGGAAGCCATCCACGATGAAATTCACGTAGAAGTCGGTGCTAACGGCCATATGTCTGACCCTGCAGTTGCTGGTGAGTAACAGGTGATAGGCGTTATCGGCGTGTTCCCATCCTTACGATCCCTTTGTGGCAGCTTTCGACCCTATTTTCTTCCTCCATCACGCCCAAGTTGACCGTTTGCTTTCTCTGTGGGCTGCGTTGAATCCCGGTGTTTGGGTGTCCCCAAGTACATCGGAAAATGGTACTTTCACTACACGTGCTGACACCCCTGTCAACAAAGATAGTGGTAAGTTGACAACGGTGATTGAGATTGCAAAACAACACTGACAGCGGACTAGACCTCACACCATTTTGGAACACCCAGTCCACTTACTGGACTTCAGCAAACATCATTGATACTGCACAGCTCGGATACACATATCCCGAATTCAATGGCCTCAATACCAGTGATCCGGGATCTGTACAGACTGCTATTGCCAGGATCGTCAATCAGCTTTATGGCGGACCTATCGGGAACACTATACCACGACCCATGCGAAGCCAGTTCGCTAGCTTAGCCGCTACAGGAGAATCGGCCAAGGTTGATTCTAAACCCCAGAATGAAAATTCTGCAGCTGCTGCATTCACGAGCTTCGCCGTGGTGAACCCGAGTAATGCAAACAACGGGCCTGTGTCAAGTGGAAATGGAGATGCTCAGCCGCAAGTTGCTCAATCAATGACCTTGGAAGAATCGAATGAGATTTGGGACTGGACCGCTCGCATTCGTGTCAAGAAGTACGAGATCGGTTGCAGTTTCGCAGTACCGCTCTTCCTCGGCGATGTTTCGGACAACTCAGAGGAGTGGTTGACTTGCAACAACTTCATCGGAGCTTACCA
Organism: Paramarasmius palmivorus; assembly: GCA_037176845.1. NCBI lineage: Eukaryota > Fungi > Basidiomycota > Agaricomycetes > Agaricales > Marasmiaceae > Paramarasmius > Paramarasmius palmivorus. The sequence continues at coordinate 269,472 of JAYKXP010000018.1, read as the reverse complement.
TGCCTTTGTAAACGGGTAAGTCAATAAAGAACTTCATTCAATATAAGCATAGCCTAATATCTAATCCTTCTGGCAGCTCTGTTGACCTATGTGCCAACTGTCGTGAACGACGGGACCTGGTGATTGAAGGATTCGTTCACCTCGACGACGGAATTGTGCGATTGTCCGGTTTGAACTCGCTCGAGCCTAGCGTGGTCGAGCCATATCTCAAACGTGAGCTCCACTGGCGAGTCATGAAGGTGAGTCACGTTCAATCCATCGATGAAACTGCTCCAACAAAATACAGGCATCCGGCGAGGCTATCGATTTCTCTGCAATTCCGTCACTGGAGGTCACTGTTTTTGCCACTCGGTTGGGACTTCCTACCGGCTCGATGTTCCCTGTACCCCAGGAGACTCGTCAATGCGACGACATTACTTTTGGACAGCCCTGTGGTTCTCGTCAACCACCTCAGGCTTGAAGAGGTTAAGAAAGCGGTATGCATGAATGATATATCTGTATAATGACAAGCAAATAGCGGAGAGTGTATCAAATGTTATAATATATCAGAAGAGTATATGCAATCCAACCTGCTTCCTGAGCTCATCCGGAGTAGGACGTGATAGTGATGGCTGCTAATCGAAGTTACGGGTCCCTAAAGCATTCTTTGCGGCTTGTATGATAATTAGTCTGATCTTTTCTCAGTCTAAACAGACAGAATCTCAGTAAGATACGGCGACCAGTGCCTCGTGCTAAGAAATGAAGGTCAGAAACCTATGCTTAACTAGAGGATAATTCCTTACCTTCCTCAACTCCGCGCATTGTCGTCGCTTCCGCTCCTTCCTTCCCTTCCAGAAACTCCAAATGAAGCCGTTCGAGAACTCATTGTACATAGAAAGTTGCCCATTTCTGTTGCACTAGAGAATAACTTCGGGAGAAGATGGGTCTCAAATTTCGCTTGCACTGCTACCAGAACGCCAGGAAAAGTATCGATGGAAGAACTTCGCTCAATCATCCCTTTATGCCTTGATCCCTAGTAGAGCGTAGTGCCCTCGGTTCGCCGTAGTTGCAGGATCTGTTGTAAGCTGGTTACATGTATACGAAACAGGTGAAAGTTCAGCCACGTACGCACACTTCTTGTGACACTGTATTCTACATTTCTTTGCACATGTACACGTCAAATTGAGAAGTTCTTTGTGTTCCAAGGGGGAAAAGATCTGTGGTGTGTTAGTCTATTTAATCTGAGCGCGAGACTTGTGGAGACGTACCTCAAACCGAAGCCTCAGTGTGCCCACTTCTCCCTCAAACCTCGCATCCTTAATGTGTTTCTGTCAACGATAACCAGTCGTCTCCGTTTCCGACATGCCCTTTTTTCTTGGGAGAAATGCGCGATCGACTCTTTGCTTTCGCCGCTGTGTTCGCCTTATGTTCGCCTGCGCTTTGGATTCCGTTTTCGCCTTCTTCATTTTGGGACCACTCGTCTTTGTCTCTGGTTCGGAATCTCCCCTCTTATTTGGTGTATTTGCGTTGGTGATCCTTGTTTTGCTGCCAGTCTGGACGACTGTCTTGCCATGTTGGTGGTTGAGAGCAAATCATTCTTTTGGTTATCCGAGTTTCGGAGTCAGGAAGAGACAATAAGGAAGATATGGTTGATGACGCATTGGCTATGGGAAGGAAATGGGCGTGTGAACCCGTTATTCTTAGCTTGCACATGTACTACAACGGTATGTGCACTACTAGATACATCCTATGATAAACTATTGTCCTATTGGATCTTCATGGACCACTAGGGTCATATTTAAAGGGCTTTGGGTGTAGATAAGCAAAATGCATGTCTCTGTCTGCATACCAGTGCTCTCGTTTGATGTCCTCATCGGCTAGATCATGTCTAGAAGGCATTAGAGCAAGCCATTACTTCCATATGAGTACCTACCTCTCTCTAATATGCGCCTTAATGTCCTGGTACAACCCAGAATTCTCACAGAGGTTACACCTCCAGAGGGCCTCATCCCCGACAAGAGGATATCGGGAGCCGAAGTAGTCCACCGCAGCAGACTTGACACTTTCTTCCAGTTCTCCGAGTCTGACAAGTGCGATACGGTGACGACGTTCATGATCATGGGCCAACTGAAGAATAATGAACCTAGCCTGAGGTTTCTCTGAGTGTCAAATAGTACTCACCACTGAAGTCCACATCAAGAAAAGCCGTCGAGGTCCGTGACGGCAATCTAAGCATTCGAAGAGGGGGTCAACCTCGTCAAGAGTCGCCAGAGATGTTGTCTTCAGGTCCAAACTACAGATCTGCATCATATCGCGGGCGTACTCGTAGTTGAAGGGCATTCTAAGGCTCTCGGCGGACCATGACCTCCACGAAAGCATTTTGAACGGATTAAAACTTTTCTTCCAAGTCCTTGGAGTCGAAGGTCTATTGCGAGGCGCAAAGCAGCACGAGTGCGAATACACCCTCGGAATCCAAAGTACTTCAGCACATTGTCGACATTGGAAGGCAGCTGTTTCAGCAGTGAACCAACCCTGAACCCTACGCCTCACCAGAACTGTGCGCAGTTGTTGGTTCGTGTTCGCAATCCAGGTGCTCCTCATGTTTGGAAGATCCGTCTCCAAAGCTTGTGAGAGCGAAGTCGTTGAGAGCATTTCGTCGCATGGGGTATCCCAAATCAGGCTTTCGACATTCGGTGACGCCATGACAACATCGCCAATTGGTGGAATGATAGCTTTGGGGTGGTTCTCCCAGTAAGTGTTGTATGCTTCTGCGAGCTTTTGATAACGGTTCGCATACTCCAGAGCTTGTAGACGTTGACCTTGCGTCTGGACCTGGTCTCTCTCGACGACTTCTATGATCCTAGATTTGATCTTTCCCCATTCTATAATATGGCAAGACGATGAGTAGAAAATCATTCTTCAGAACGTGGGCTTTGACCTTCGTCAGTAAGCTCTTTGGGTTGATTGACAAGGGAGTGGTGAATGATTTGAGGCCTACGTTCCAGATCTTTTTCGTCCCAGCCTAGTTCCGCGAGGTTCTTGAGTATTCTGTGCCAGAAATTAGCCAATCTAGAGAGATCAGATGCATGAAGGACGTGCTTATCTATCCGTCGCTCGCGTATTTCTTCTAGCTCCGCTTTCCGCTCTGCTTTCCACTGCACCAGCTTCCGCGCGTGCCACTTTTGGCATTGCTTAGCGTGCTATCAACAGTGAGGTTAGAATCGAACTACAGAACAAGGAAGTGTAGGCTCGACCTTCTTTAAATCTGTAAAATTTTGCTGCTTCTTCATCTTCCATTTGGCCAACTTCTCTGGGTCACTTTTCATCTCCACGAATTGCAGACAGTAATCTTCAAGGATGGAGGGGATGTAATAGTGTTGGCGACCTAAAGGATCAATCCCAGTAATCATGGCATTTAATACGATATCTCAATTGCCAGTATGTACCTGTGATAACACGAGGCACCAGTTCCAAAATGCCTTGCCGTTGCATATCTTGGATATCTGATGGCCATTTGTTTGTTCTATCTCCCGCTGTATAAAATCTGAACCACAATGAGATATGTGTCAAAGTAGGTGTAAGAGGGGCAGAGTGAGCACACATACAATTGTCCAGCACACTGGTCATGACATCGTAATCTGCATTCCCAGGCAACAGATTCACAGGGACCCTTCCCGCAGAGCTATACTTAAAAATTGAGGATCCTGCATTTCAAGAAGGACAACAACGCACATGGCAGAATGAGTCGTAAGCCAAACTTGCGTATTGTGGTTCAGATATATCGCCTGGTGCCAGCGGTAGCTCCGCGTTTTTTATAACCGCCCTCCAAATCTGTAAAGACCTCTTCGAAAGCAACATGGCTCGGAGGTCCTTGCTTGTACGCGCCAGGTTCAAGAGTTCCTTTGGCTGCAAATGGCTGAATATCTGTGATACGAGTCTGTTGAATTGGAATTGATAAGATGAGATCCCTACACACCTCGAGTAATATATCCAAAGGCGCCTCTGTAAACAACTTCTGCAAGAATCTCGCATTCTCGCTAGACATGGCCACATGTGCGTCCACTTTCGCCTTTTTCGCCTTCCCTTTGACCACGGGTGTATTCGCATCCGTTCTTGACTTCGATCCCGACTGGATAGACGACTGCTTCTTCGCTTCTAGTCTAGAAGAGTGTCTGGTCATGGTATGTAGAACACAAGAAAGATAGGAGTCATTTTTTCGTTCATTGTTCGCGATCACATGTTTTTGCCGGCCGGCTCCGAAACGTGGGACGTCTAGAACGAGGTCTGCCCGCAACTTTCAAGAGCTCAAGAGAGGAAGCTTGTAGGAAGCTATGAAAGCTCCAGAGAATTGGAATTTCTCAGCATGTGATTCTGTTCTACGCATATCAAATGGATCATGGATTTCATTGACTCGTACACAATCACCTTAGGGCTTTCTCTACGACTTCGATGATCCTAGGTTTGATCTTCTCCCATTCTAAAAGATCAGGGTGAGCGAGAAGTTCCGGATACAGACAATCATATAGTCTTACCTTTTTCCGTAAGTTTCTTTGCTTGATTGACCAGGGAATGGTGAGTGATTTGAGGCCTGCATGCCAGATCCTCTTCGTCGTAGCCGAGTTTTGCGAGCTTCTTGAGAATCCTATGACAAACATTTAGCCAACCTACTTAGGAAAACCCATGAGAATAGACGTACGTATCCATCCGCAGTCCGCGTATTTTGTCTAGCTCTGCTTCCCGCTCCGCCTTCGCCTGCAGCTGTTTCCGTACGTGCCACTCCCTACACCGCTCAGCATGCTATAGGGCAGAGAGTCAGGCACACGCCACAATAGAAACAAATCCAGACTTACCTTCGTCAACTCTATAAACTTCGCTTGCCTTTCCTTCATCCATTGGCCCAGCTTATCTGGATCATCTCTCACTTCTACAAATTCTAAACGGTAGCCCTCAAGAAGCGATGGGATGAAATAGCCGGAACCACCTGCACAAATTCATAAGCCTGTGTTGAAAATACAAAGCTCGATCATTGGTACCTGAACCTGTTTGGATCCGAGGCACGAAGTCCAGAATGCCTAGGTCTTCCATATCTTGAATGGCTGACGGCCATTTGTTGGTTGTATTGCGGCACGAATAAAACCTAAACGACAATGAGACATGGCGAAAGATTTGGGTAGGATACACATACACTTTGCCAGCACATTCATCATGGCATCGTAGTCTGCATTCCCAGGAAATAGTTTCGCAAGGACCCGTACCGCAAATCTATATGCACCGAAAGTGAGAACATGCACTTCAGAGGAGACAGGACTACGTACATGACAATACGAGTCGTTCGCCAAACTCGCATATTTCAGTTCGCATATGTCGTCTGGTTTAGGTGGCAACCCGGCATTCATTATCACAGCCTTCCACAGGTGTAAAGAACTCTTCGAAAGCAGTATGGCTCGGAGGTATTTGCTTGCCCGCGCTAGATTCAAGAGTTCTGTGGGTTGCAAATGGCTGAAAATCTGTGGTAATAGTTTCGTTGAGTTTCTCAGAGCTCCTCGACGAAAGGATAACCACGCACCTCGAGCATAATGTCTACAGGAGCCTCCTTCAATAACCTTCGCAGGAATTTTTGGACATTTGACGCGTTTGAGCCAACAATGACTGTCCGTGAATCCACTGTCGCCTTAGGCTTCTTCGCCTTCCCTTTCACTGCGGCAACTCTTGTATTTGGTTTTGGCTTTGAGGCGGATTCGGTAGGCAATTTTTTCTTCTCTTCTAGTTGCTTCTCTTCTAGTCTGGCAGAACGTCTCGTCATGGTGGAAAGCAAGAGAAAGGTGACACGCTTTACCATTTCCATTGTTCGCGATCACATGTTCCTGGCGGCCGGGACCGAAACATGCAACTTCTACAAAGCCATTTTGGACTGGAATGGGGAAAGATAGGGACCGCCAGAAAAAGCGACTGACGATGATTCGTCGTTCAAGGAGGAAGACGCTCTGAAGCTATCCCTGTTGAATCGATGAGTGCCTTAGAGGTTTCCCATCACATGATCTCATTCTACGCGTCTCCTTAACCGGAGAAGGTAATCCCGAATCTACTCCCGCGGAATTCTACTTAGAATGAATACAATTTTCGCAATGCAAGCTTGCTGCGAGCCAAGCATTCACTAGCCCCGCATACGTACCGCCACTCGGGTTGCCTGAGCGAAAAAAAAGCTGTTTGCTATTTCCGGCCTGAGTCGGTGTAGAGCTGAATAACGCCCTGTCGACATCCATTAGACCTTTTTTCTTTTCGTCATTGTGATCGATAATCGCCTCGAAGCTTCTTTATGATTGATAGAAGACGTTCTGATTTCTGTGGAGAGCTTTGGCTGAGGTAGATTAGAATTTCTAGAGGCCGCAGCAGCCCGCATGTGTCAAGGAAGACGAGTACACATTGAATAGTCTATTTTCTTTCATGTTTTATTTTGAGCCGAGGAGTTTTCTAAAAAAATATATACATAGTCCGCAGATGCATGCACCATGGGCTCGGAATAAAACAAGGATCAGTATACTAACGGGTCCGTACGTACCCCGCACAAACGTCTATCAGCACTCACCCCGGAACGAATGACTCTGAAGACGAGACGCCAGGTGGCGGACCATCTCGGTCGAGTGGGAGTAGGGCTTACAGATATCGATGTCGCTTGTCCAACCCTTGTATCGAATATCAGTCCTTCCAGAATCAGGGCAGGTGCTTGTCGTGCGATGCAATGTATCCCTTTGAAGCGAAGATATTAGTATTAGTAAGGGAGAATGCACACTGCACACACATACATCTCTATGAAAACGCGGGAAGGAGAGCTTGAATGATCCATCAGCTGGACCTTACTCCCGCTTACCCCATTTAAGGACAAAACGAGACCGAACACGAATGCACCGAACTATCGGCTCTGTTCCGTGGGCCGATAGTCAATTTTGTTGACGAGAGCAGCCCGGATGACAGATGGAGGTTGATTCGTATGCACCAAGGTGAGGTGGAGGTCGTATTGGAGGCAAAGTATTCGTCCTCAAACTCGAGGAACCGAAGAATGATAGTAATCGTGCAGCCCTGGGCCTGAGTACTTGACGCCAACCATTGATACAGGAGACTTGGCTGAGGGAGGACGCGTTGTGGGGACGTAACTTGACCTGTTGTTCCTGGACTAGTAAACACGAACCTGAGGGAGCTGAACAGCTGAAGACCTGAATGATGTTTGTCAGCGCCACTGCAGCAAATGAAAAAGTCCGGGCGTAATTCCGGGCAAAACATATGCAAAAGCCGACCTAACATACGATGACTTTCCCGTCGCGTGCAAGGAATCAAGAGAAGTCCGTGGGGCGAATGACTAAAATGCTTACCTGGATTCGTCGTCAAAGCTGGCTACATGACTCCAACAATAAGCAGTGTCAGTGTTGCCGCCGACGTCATGATACATCGACTGATATGGACCAACTCTAGAAACGAAAGATGATGTTAATTGTGGAGAACATGGAGACACAAGTTTCTGGCCCGTCCAGCGACTGCTGTGCAAGTATATCTGCAATTTTTTCGGTAGTCCGGAACTTGTCTAGGCGTCTAGAATTTCGTGTCCCGAAGGTGGGTCCATCCTAATATTCCCGACCCTCTTACACCGTTTGTGAGCTACAAGTAAAGTGTAGAAGAGTAGAATTCAACGAAAAACCCTGGGCAGCACATGTCATAAGAAGAGGAAGAAACGAGTTCATGTGGAGCGGGGAAGAGGAGGAAGAAGCACGTCAGCGTGGAAAAATGCCGGGAGGTAGGAGGGATCATGCGCCGAATTGCCGAGCTTGGCAACCCTGAACTTCGGAGGTATATATTCAGCTGCTTGTTCTCCGTCTTGTTCTCCCCCAATCCAACACACAATGAAGTCAGACATACAGCGTCCCCAGCAAATTTCTCTCCCTGATTCCCTTTTATACCCTGATCACTTCGATGTAGATGATGGTGAGTTTGCTGTTTTTCTCTTCTTAAAGAATGCCTTTTCACCGACACGCTTTTTTCGTGGTTCTAGACAGCATCGAGGAAGAGCAAGAATACAACTCATTTGGACTCAACTTGGGGGCCGAAACCCCAAGGTCGGTCATGGACGAACCCGTCGATGAAACCTCTTTGCTCAATCGTTTCAACAACGCGAGCAGCAGCAACGCGAGTACCAGCGACCCTACGCAAGCTCCGAGTAGGAGCAGGCTATGGCGTTCAGCGTCCTTTTACGACAAGCATCGACGGAGGACGAAGATGCAGAAAGAGACCATTGATAGGGACTGTGACATCTGGTATGCCCATCATGTCAACTTTTTTGTCGCGGGCGCAAGACTCATTGATGATGTCCTTAGCTTTGAAGTCGCAGTGTCACCAGCTCGTACCCTTTGTTGTGGAAGGTTATATTGCTACGAGCACATTTACGACGTGAGTACACCCCATGACTTGCATTCGCGAAGAGTCAATTATAACTCGGGTCCTCTCTAGTGGCTACATGGTCCTTCTTCAGATGGACGATGCCCCTCATGCGGGGCTCGTTGCTCCGCTGACACCGGGATACTTTCTCTGAAGGCACCCCCCAAATATACAAAATCAGTTCTACCTCCCAAATCATCGCACACAGCCGCCGACAAACAGGTTCCATCAATATCCACAACTGGCATCGAGCGGCGTAAACCTAGTCGTAGCGACTCAACGTCGTCATCGTCGTCTTCCTCTTCGGACGAAGATACTGCCTCTCCAGACTCGGCTAGCGATTCTGAGAGTCAGACCCCTTCGATGATTCGCCATCACTCTGGATTACGCCTGCCCAATAGCAAGAGCACCGCTAGTGGAACTTCCACCCCGGTTCCTATACCCGTAGAGACAGCCGAAACCGCGAGTAAAGTAGCAGGCAACATCCTGAGCCTCATCGGTTTGACGTTGGTCTTTTACGTTTTGGTTTCATGATCCTGAATCATTCCTTTTTGGTTTTCTGGTGTACAAAATTTTCACACTTTGACTCGGACGTTCCTTTAGCAAGCATTCAATTGGTCTGTACGATTACCTGTAATGACTTTATGACACGCAATCGAAGATGCGCCCATTCCAAGCATCATTCATACAGCTGTACAGTGTGATCGCTGGCAATTGCTATGAGACGCATTTAAGGGTGCCAGCGTGCCGGACTCATGTGATGGAGATGTGTGCCTCGCTGCTCGCACGACGCGTCGACGCGTCAAAAACTCTGGATACCATCATGGTTGTCGCCTTCTCCCGTCAATTCGAATCCGAGTAGATGGATTGGATAGCTTCATATATGTGCGGTTCTCGAATACAACGCGTCAAAAGGCTATGTTGTTGGTTACATTTTTCCTCGGCACTCTGCTCAACAAACCGACTCTTTCAACGGCACAAAACTGTCCCTCCTTGAACCATTAGACATCCTCCCACTTCGTTTGAGTCTCAACCTCTCCAACTTCACTTCTAACGCTTCTGCTCTCTGCTTTGCTTCGTCTCTTTCTGCCTCGATTTCCTTCAGGGGGCTCGTTTCGCCCATTTGCATTACCAATGCTTTTCTATTCGCCACACTCGATTCTCGACTAGCCAACTCCAACCAAGCCTCAAAGTTTCGTATCTTTTGTTCGGCTTCGTTAGCACGGTTTGTTGCGAGGTGTAGTTGGTAGGTTAGGTCTTGGATGATGTTTTCGTAGTGATCTCGTTGGTTTTCGAGGATTTGGTTTAGTTTTGGTTCTATGGCCTGCGATTATGAGCTCCGAATGGGCAGAAAACGTAGGAGTAGCGGGCTTGCCTTTGAGACTTCGACCGCTAGGTCCATAGTTGCGGATTGGTGAGCCATTGGGACCTCGCGAAGGCTCAGGGTGTCTTGTATATATTCGTAGAACCTGACTCGGATTCGGGATAGTGGACTTCTTTATGTTCGATCATAAGTTTAAATCTTAATTGCGCAGCATGATGGCAAGTTCTAAGGTTGTGTGATACTGGTACTGTACATAGCGGCGATTTTAACTTGATAGCAGATACAACAGCATAGCGAAGTGATAGCGGAATAAGGAATAATGATATCCATAAAATGGGGGTTCATAAAGGGGATACGACGAAATAGCGAATAGAACTGAAGAAATGGTGATACAAGTGGTGTACAGCGTATAGATCTCATTTTCAGGGTTTCGGTTCAAAACATCGCACAGGGCCTTCTACAGGTAGTGTCTTGGGCGATGCACTGGGTGATTTGAATTCTGATTACGATTCATTAGAAGGCTGCGCATTGGGAGAGAACAAAGACGAGCTCACCATCCTTGGTTGAAGAAGCACCTGTCTTCTCCGATGCAGTAGCGCTCTTTGGTGACCCAGGAGTTGGAGGCGTAAAGACTGGCATCCCATTACCAAGCAACGATTGGCTCCTTGTTAATTTTGGCTTCTTCTCGTCAGCATCATCGATCTCCTTGTCACTCCGTAAATTCGGGGAGGTCGGCGTAGGCACCCTGTCAGTTTTTGCCTCATCCACAGCCCTCGCTTCTCTTCTCGCATACGGCAAACCAGCTTCGTCAAAGTTGACATTGATCGTATGAGCGATCAGTATCGTCAACACGACAGCGATATGGTTAATATCGCCTTCGTTACGACTTGAAACAGGACCGGAATCATCGTCGAGGTGCGCGTGTGGGAGGATGAATGCTTGAGTGGAGTCTTTGTAGAATGATTTCACGACGGTGATCTCGTCGATGATGACATCGACGACGGCAGAACGGTGGTCACCTCGAATGGCACTCTCGTGTTTGGTAAAGGACAGAATGGAGTGTAAGAAGTCGACCCAGTCAGAGTGAGGAATAGAGAGGTCATCATCGAGCATCATGGTGAATTGACGTTCCATGGTTTCTATGTGGTGAGCTTCGAGGAACATCTTGTCGACCCTGAGATGTCTGTCAGCCTTTGAGTTTTAGATGAAGGAAAGGATCAGCTTACCATTTGGCAAAATTGACATCTTCGGGTGCCACATGCTTGAACGCGACTAAGAGAGCGATCAAAAACATCCAAGTCACGTAAAGAGCGATGTGTTGATCTGAGCGGCCACGGAGGTTGTTTGCGTTGAAGTTGTTGTAGGCTAGACCGACTTGAGCACCGCGTTCGATGTAATGCAGTGCCAAGAAGACAGCAGATGATGGCGGATTCATGTGCTCGAGGATGGAGTGGTAGTAGCTTGTTGCTTTGGATAGGATCTTTGGGATCGAATTCCATGCTTTGTGGGAGTAAGTAAAGATAGAGAATGAAATAGAAATGCGGACATACCATCCAGTGACGCGGCATGAGCTCCGAAAATCGTCTCCCACATCCACTCCACCAAAACTCTTCCAAGTGCGTGATTCTGGTACAAGTCGCGATAAGCGGGCTTAACAACGGTTCCTTTCACGTCTTCCATTTGATACGATTGCCCTGGTTTGAGATAGAGGTTGGATTGGTCGTAAGCGGTACGAGGGCGTTTGGTGGGACGATTGTGGATGAGACATCTCTCATTTGAGATGACGGTAACGGTCTGAGGCCCGTTAGAGACTGGCCCAGAGATGTTAATGAGGGGCCGCTTCGAGCAAGAGTTTAAGAGGGATTTGGTTGAAGTGTTACTCTTGCGAACTTTCTTGTTCTTGACAACGGAATCGAAAAGTATATCCCGGTCTTCATCGTCTGAAAGAAGATCTTCCTCCACTTCCTTCTCTGCATCGGCGTCATAGGCTTCCGATGCGAAAGAAGCATCAATAGGAGAGGCCGATTTCGACAGAGTTGTCGTGGCTTTGGGCGAGTGGATTCTGGACACACACGGCATGGTAGGTCGAGAGGCACAGATTGAAGGAGACGTCTCCAGCCTGCCCTTTATAAAGGAATCTTGCCCTTGGGCCACGGGCCCACATGTTCATCAAAAAGTAAACGATCGAGGAGGACAATGAAGCTGTTGACAGAACAATGAGAGTTGTTCGGCGTTAATCTTGAGGATATCCACGAAAGGAAGACCAAGCAAACAAATGTTGAAGGTTTGATGAATTGTCGATATCTTTTCCCCATGATCCCGTTGGGCGACCTCCGTTCAAGACGTTGATGAGAGAAATTCTGTGCCGTGTCCGCAGTAATCGACCTGGTCTGACTTGACTCTACCGGGACTGTCAATAATTTGGCACTTTTTCCTGAAGAATTTCGAGTGTGGAGCCTAATGCGAATAGGAGACTTACCAGTGTGTGGAACTTGAAGCGGAATGATGATGAAGACATCATAATTTGGAATTTCGCTTACTTCCTAGTACCCACATCTCTGTCCCGAACCACCACCATCACCCCTTCCGTCTCATTCTCCCTGCTCTGGCAGGCCCCAAAAGTGTTGTTGAATGGTCCATAGATCAACCGACTCGCGTCTCCTTGCCAATCTCATCTCTCACGAAAAGGACTATTCGAAACACCTTCAAACTTTACTTGATACTTCACATGCGTCTTTTAACTCTTTAACGGCTTATGCCTCGGCCTCGCCACCTCCAGCTTCTCAGATCATATTGGCGGTAGCCAGCTCGCTATACAATGCCGATGAAGCCTTGAGAATGTACGCAATAGCTGTTGAGCAATGGAGGCAGTGCTTGGTGGACTTGAAAGATTTGGAGGATGACATAGGGAATATCATACGGGACAGAGAAATTTTGTGAGTTTTTTGTATTCGTTATACGCGGAGCATGTTACCGGTGGACAACTTGCTCGTGTTGTCTGGATGCATTCCGCGTGCGGTGTTCGAAACGCGGCTCTGAATTGCCGCAGACGCGCTACATTCTACGAAATGGTTCAATAAGCTGGTGCTAACATGTAGTTCTGCTAGGGTGACCCGGTTGTTAAAGGCCTCCAAGAGCTCAAAACCAAGCTCTAACAGAGACTCTGTATCGATGCCGCCACCGCTTTCTCAAGCATACCAGTCATCTTCAACACTTTCTTTAAAGTCTTCGGAGGACCATCCGTCTACAACCTATGGTTCATCCCCGTCATTCTTTTCTGGCGCTACGAACGTCAACAAGAAACTACAAAGCGCCCAAGCAGAGCTCCAGGCATGCGAGGCGCATCTCGCACTCAAGGAGAAAGAATTGGAAGTCAAGCGGACTACTGCTGTTCGCGAAGGACTACGAGTTCGCTTTCGTGCACTCGCGGATTGCGGTTGGCGATGGACTCAGGTTGGGAAAGAAGTACAAGTCTTTTTGGGAGATGATCAAGATGCAATTAGGTCGATGTGTAAGTCCTATTATCGTGCTTCTAACTCCGTCTTCTGAATCAATACCCCAGCGTCTTCACCGCTCCCAGCCTTCTCTAGGCCCACGTCCCAGGTCATAAATTCACCTGACAACGCTAATAAGCCTTTGCCTCTTCCGGAGATACACACTCCAGTCCCCATACGCGCTGTAGTAGCATCACCTCAACTACAAGGTACAGATCGTTCGTCTGAACTATCATCCATCGCTCCCTCACAGTCCGCTTCCCAAGTCAACGCCCCAGTTGCGTCTCCGCCTCCATCATCGCCCCATATCTACACGAACCTTGAGGTCCACTCATTACCCTCGACGGCAACGACTCAAAGTTTCAATCTCAACGTGCCTCCCGCACACGCTATTGAGGAAACAACCATGCCAACTTCTACACCACGCGAAGCACCGCCGCAAAGAGCGATGTCACCATCCGGTTCTGCTTCCGGTTCAACCGGACCATCTTCATATGCGGCTAAAAGGCATGTCTTGACTCACCGGATAACCGAAGAAGACTTGGGTGTGAGTGATGGCACGTTGGGTAATACCAATAGTGGAAGCACTACTATCCTTGCATCAAACAACAAGTCGCAGCCACCTGTTCCTGTAGACGACGGTGGTTCCTCAGACGATGAGCCAAGTGGTCTCCCCGCCAACATCAAAGTTGTTGAGAACCCTCGTTTTCATAGGAGTGGGAGTACGAGTGTACTTGGCGTACCTCCGTCCCCGAAGAAAGAAAAGAACGGTTTGTTCGGGAGCATACGCGGGCTATTTACTCGGCATGGTAAAGATGCGAGTACGGGATCTATCTCGGGTGGTGGAGAGGATGACGAATCTACTGGGAGCGCAGAACCTAGAGGTAGAAGGCAGCGCAAACCTCTGTTCGGCAGGAAGAATAATCGCTGGGATACGAGGACTGATGGTAATGTGAAGAGGCTGGCCAGTGCGAATCACAGCGATGAAGATATAGCTAGGTCGCCTTTGAAAGCGGCGTTCCCTCGTCATGAATCGCTCGATATACCAGATCGCAATCCGCTCGGGTCTTCACCTAGCCGGACGAGGGTTATGAGTGATGTTGGGACTGTAACGCCGACTGCAACGAGGAGGCTGAGGAAGAAGAGCGTTAAAGGGAAGGCTGTTGATGATCAAGAGGTCATGGATAGGACTGGTATGGACACAATCAAACAAAGGAGGCGACGAAGTGCATCGTTCGATGCTGATATCCTTCAGTATGGGAATGCACGGGCAAAGGAAGGAGAAGAGGACAACAACATTGTTGATCTCGATATTCGAGAAGAGCGGCTCTCACGGGCGGAAGAGTGGGTTGGTCGACAGAAGCAGCACCTACAGGATCAGCAAGTGGACGAGGTGAAGCCCCAGGCAGAGTCGGGCAGCTCGGTCCCAGGACCGTCTACTCAGCCTCAAACATCGGGAGAAACAAAGAAGGGAACAGTCAGACGTAAAAAGTCTACTAAAAAATCAGTCAGCAAAACGCAGTCCCCTTCACGCCCAGAGTCCCCTTCGTCACCGACGATAAATGATGTGTATCTGGTTTCCGTGGCCGACGGAGGAGCAACACTTTCTCGAAATTCCTCGCTTAGTGCAGCCAGTGCACCACCCGCACCAGGCTCTCGCGCTCGAAAGTCCCCGTTGACGCCATCGTCCGCGTCCGTTTCAGCGCTTCCGACGCACGCTCCTACAACCTCCGCTAAGAAACACCAGAAGGCGGGGAGTGTTGACGATAGTGTTGTGCTCAAGGGTCAAATAAATGTCACTGGCACGACTGCGACTACGACTAAGGCTCAACGACGTGCTAGCTCCCCTCATGTCTTCCCTCAGAATTCGTTAACCGTTGGAGAAGGCAGCACCAGCCTGATGTCCATCGTCGAGGACGTGGCAAAGGCGAATCGGGAAGCTTGGAATTCGTCTGGCGGCGTGAAGAAAAGTATAGGTGGTACCGTCAAACCTGTTGGTCTGCTAGACCTGGAGACGGTGAAGGCGCCGAAGAGCGTCACTGCCAAAGAATTAGAGGCCATGAACTTGGACGCGGAAGCCGGAAAACCTAAACCGAAGCATCCACAAGCTAATGGCAGATCAAGTCTTCATTTAGCCCTCGAGATTCCAAAGGCTCCTGCATCGTTGTTTGATAAACACCATGAACCGATGCCTGAACCTAGTCATCCGCCCAAATCAATTCCTCCGTCTTCACCAGCACCTGTACAACCCACACCTATATCGCCCACAACTGCGCCAGTGATTCCACAACCCAGGCGGCCAGCTCAATCACCTCTAAAAAGTGCCTTGAAGAACCCTAGTCGTACACCTTCACCAATGCCACCTCTCCCACCACCCGTCGAAGAAAAGCCGATGGTGAAATTACCCTGGAATGATCGACAGACCCCGTCGCCACCACTTCATTCCTCCGCGATACCCAACGGGAACGCTCAAAGGCCCATAGATAGAGTGACGTCGCCTGTACCACAGGAACCTGACTCCGATGAATCCGGGTCTGATGCTGCGTCAATATCGTCTTATGAGACCGGACACGAGGTACTCTGGCGCGATGAACCCGCCTCAGTGACCAGGACCGACACTCCGCCGCCTCCGCCTCCCGAAAAATATGACAATCCGTTGTCGTCCTCCCATGCAGGTCCATCTGGACTTCGCTCGAGTCCTAACGGACTGGTGTCGTCCGAGCGTCAGGGCCCATCGTCAGACTTGTCTGCATCAACAGCGTCCACGATAGTCAACCAGAATCTCGCGCAAGCTCAGGCACAGGCACAATCGCAGAGTGGGACTTCCACGCCTGATTCAGGTCCTCAACCACGGCGACGAAAGAGTGTCCGTGTGTCATTACAGCCAACATTTTCTCCTACGCCCCCGGCGATCGAAGATGATGAGCCTCCGTCTTGGGAGACGTCCTGGGACAGCACTGCAGACGGGAAGACGGGCGCAAATGATTCACGCGACATCTGGGATGACAGTTCAAGCGAAGATATAGAATATTCAAGAGCCCGGAGTCTACTGAGTAAACTGTCCAGGAAGGATAAGAAGGGTTGATTATATTACGCCACCAACATTGTATTCCCGCTTCACTGGTTGGCTGTTTCGTTTCGTTACTCTCGTTTCTATGCTCAAACATTCCTTTTCCCTTTTCGTGGTCGTGACCATCGGGTTTTTTATTGCACATATCTATGACACGATACTTATCTTACTTTTTATAATAGGTTTAGTGGGTTATTAGTTTGAGGTTTGTCCGTGTACATTTATACTTATTACTCTTATATGCCTGACAATAATGCCTCTTGAAGTTAGCACGGGTTTTTCACGAGCGCGCTCTGGTCTGTTAGCAATCTATCGCGCATCTCGGACATTTGGTGGACTGGAACAATGATCGGGAGGTACATCCGTCCAAATTAGCGTTTCGCTAGTCTGCCATCATGATGCGTGCGCCGTGTGGGCGCAAAGACCCTATATAAGGGAAGAACAAAACACAAAGTTGATCATCGAACCGGAGCCCATCTCTTTTCTTCCTTCCAACACCATCATAGTGCCATGGTCGATATCACACGCAAGACTGTCGTGTCTTCTGACGGAGGTCACATCTACGCTGAAGCAACAGGAGATCCAACGAAACCTCCACTCGTTTTGATACCAGGATATACTCTGGCTTCGTTCGTGTTTGAGAAGCAGTTTGAAGATCAGGAATTAAGGAAGGAGCTTTATCTGGTAAGTTATTGTTTGGCTCACATGGCGCTAACGTTAACCTGGCATCAGATAAGGTATGACCCCCGCGGCCACGGACGAAGCGTGATGCCAGAGACTATCGAGGGACACGCGTCGAAACTCTATGCAGACGATTTTGCAGCGGTGTGTAAGGCTTTCAACGTAGTACGACCTGTGGTTGCAGGATGGTGAGTGTGTATGGATCGAAACAATGAAGACCGGATTACTGACCTGCCCTACAGGAGTCTGGGAGGTAAGGAAGATTCGGAAACTTCAACCCCGTGATAGTAACAAATCGGAACGCAGGAGCAATCATAACCGACATATGCACACACCTGGGTTCAGACACCATTTCTGGCGCGATTTTCATGGCTGCAGTTCCGTATCTCGGCCCAGAGATCTTACCCAAGCTTGCCAATCCCACCATCCTTGCCGTGGTTCCTGATATCATGTCGCAAAATGATGTCGCATCCCATAAAGCAGCGATAGTCAGATTCGGGAAATCGATATTTTTCGACCCAGAGAGTATTCCGATAGAAACGCGGTGCGCATGGCTTGGGGTGAGCCTCTTACAGCCGCCTTCTGTCTCTAGCCTCGTGCTTGTGAGGCCCCAGGTTCCGGAGAAGTTGTTTGAAGCGGGGAAGAAGGGACTGAAGGTTCTCTTCATACATGGAAACCAGGACGAACAGAGGGTCAGCGGAATGACGGTCGTAGAAGAGCTACGAGAACATTTCCCGAAACCGGATATCGTGGGTTTTGAGGGCTCGGGGCACGCGTTCTTTTGGGAGAAACCAGAGGAAACGAATGCAGCATTATTGGCCTTTACCAAGAAAGTCTCTACACAATAGACGTGTATGATCCCAGCAATAGTGTTAGTTGTAAAGCTTATTAATGTACTTCACCTTGAGATTTGTTTTAAAGTCATAGAACCACGGCAAAGTACTGCCAACGAGCCAACAGAGGCTATCAGGCTGATATTGGTGTCCACTGAAGGCCCATTGACTTCTGCCAGCGCAAGCTCAAACGTGTGTGCTAGATTGCATGTCCAGCCCAGGATTTGTCGATTTTATCTTCATCGTTCGATGGAGCTCCTCTATGGCCAGGTGGTGGCCTGTTGTTGTGGTCGATGGCAGACAAGGGCGAGCGTTAAAAAGAGGCGCCAGGCTTACTTAAGCTTCTGGCTTAGTTATCCTCTCTTTTGCTCCTTCCTCTCGAACCCCCCACCAAAAGCCGTTCACTTGGACAAGGAATCATGTCTGACGAAGAGCAACGTGCACCACCAACTCAAGAAGAAGTCAAAGCAGAGGACGGAAATGCGCCTATCAACGTCAAAGTTCGGCTTTTAGATGCCATTCAACCCTTTGCAGATGCTGACGATCAGCCCCATTTTCAATCTTCAGGTCGTCAGTTCGCAGGGGGATGAAGTATTTTTCAAGATCAAACGGAGCACGAAGTTGAGCAAGCTTCAAGGAGCATATGCGAGCAAGGTTGGAAAGGATGTTAATAGTATCAGGTGCGTTGTCTTAAGTTCGACCCTTTTTTCCAAAACCGTCCTCATGAGGACGCGTTGGTCTTCTTTAATGTTAGAATTTCGAAATACTGACTAAATCTATTCGTCTAGATTCTTGTATGATGGGGTCAGAATATCAGAAACAGACACTCCGGCATCTCTGGATATGGAGGACAATGGTACGCGTTATTTACCCCTCATCAACTCTCATACTCACCCTTCGACGTTCAGACACGATTGATGTTATGGTCGAGCGTGAGTGCCACTGCATCTTTTATCTTCGGATAGTTGCTAAACAAAATACAGAGGTTGGAGGATGGTCATCGTGTTGATCGCTTTCAAATTCCCACTTCTTGCCCGCGTTTTGACAGTTGTACAATTCATGTACTATCCGCTATCTTATTATTCATGTTTTCGGCTCGTTATCTGTGCATACTTTGGCTCCGACTATAAACGAGGCACACTGCCACTTCCCGTTCGTTCATTAACCGATCTGAGCTCGTATGGCTGAAGAACCAACAGAACGGGGTCGTCCTAAGGTGAATGCGCCACTTCGTGTGGGGGCTTTTTAATGATCCCCTATACTCCGGGGTAAACGCTGGATCTCTACGTAGAGCGACCCGCTTTGTGATTTGCCTTCCAGTCAATTCAATGCAGGATCATTTCCTTCCCGATATCAACCACGTTATACTACCATGGCGCTGTTAAAACAGCGAGACAGCACTTCGCTGACATACCAGTACAAGGTCCAACTCGCTCAACGGAACCTGGACCCTGGCAGAGCGACATACCGTATTATCTCCAGACTCATCGGGACGTGACCAGCCCCGAACGATGGCTCTGGTCTGAGCGCCTGAGGAATATGTGTGTGTAATCATGCTCTTTCCGGTGCTGCTCAGTAAGCGTAACAACACTATTCATAGAGACATCCTGAAGACTAATAAAATGCTTGTGAGTAGCAGACTGGAGGTTCCCTTCCGAAGATTTCGTTCTTGGCCTTTGTTGTTCGGCTTATCTAGAAACAGGGTCTACCTTCATCCATATCGTTGAGTTTTCGTGAAGATAACAATTCACTAATCGGATTGTCCTTTCAAGCCACCCGTTTGCCACCCTATACTTTATGTCAATATTCAATCCTACTATCCCGGCTTCTTTTATTCTATCATTCATCCACTCAGTCGAGACCGATACATGAGTCACCGCCTTTAGCGAGACTTCAGAGGCCCGTTTTACAGTTATGGTGAAGGGATGTTCTTGGGTGTTCTGTTCGCCTCGGATTGGCGGATATGAAAGCACCGGACAGCAGAAATCTTTGTTTCTCCGGAAATTGCGGCAGATACATAGGACTAAACGTACCAGATCTTGGACTCATAATCTGGACTTTTTACTCGATGTTCAAATTGTTGAAAGCAATGAACTCGGGCTGCAATGCATTTATATGCATTCTCCGTGTTCCTGAAGCTGACGACGCATTGTTGTAACGCCACAAATTACCGTTACCTTGTAGGTATCATCTTTCATGAAGTTGACGACTTCCTTCAAATTCGGTTCGGGTGCTATTTCCCATGGCCTGTTTATCTGCTATTCGTTATCTACTCGAATACATTGCGGTATCGGATAATGACGAGTTGACGAGATTTGTTGTACCGTCTACCCAACACTTCCATCAAGCCACGAAATTCTCAGTTAACAAAGATGGGCGGCGGGTGCTCTTGGAAGCTGGCGTTAGATTCGATGGTAACCAAATGGCAGAGTTCGCCGGGAGGATATCACAGATGGCACTGTGTTCTCCCGTACTTAAGACAGCCTCAAACCTCTACTAGTACGGTCAATTCATCGGCACAAGATGCTGGCAGGAGACAACTCCGAGGATAGGCTAAATCGTGGTAATTAAATCTCAGGAAGGGAAAAGAGCAGAGGACAAAGACAGCTCCCGCTATGGAAGAATGCCGCGGTAGCAGTACTGCAGCTTGGCCGCGAAGGATGGAATACCGCGATCAACTCGCACTTTGTCCGAAAAGAGGCCAGACCATGTTTTTTGAGAGACCTGTTGGTTCTGCGAACTTGAACAGTTGTGCGGGGATAACATACATTCAAGCTTATCCTTGTCGCCAATCTGACTTACTCTGACAGGGTTATCATGTCCGATGCGCGCTCGGCATAGAGGCTGTCGACTTCTTAAATGGCAGGGTCGAGGGTGCTCTTACTTTAGACCTGAGAGATATATGTATTTGAAATGTTAGTGCTTCTTGACAGAGCTGAGAGGAAAGACGTACGTACATTACGACTATGGGAACTTGCAAACGCCGGATTCGAATGATATTGTTGGCGCCACTAAAAAGATGGCTGCTATTCAAGGAAAGCTGCCCTTGCACCAGGGACATCTCTCCGCTCTGAGCCCCTTTGTGCATATTCAAATGAACAATCTGACGCTACCGTTACGGTATGGCTAATTGTGGGGGGAGGACATGTATGGCATGTTGGTAGAGCATCCCATAGATACCACTTCTCCTGAGCTGATATGAGTATCGGGCGGACGTGGCTATAGCACCCGTCCCGATAATGAGAATAATGAAGGCGCGAAACACAACTCTGAGTTTATTGTCATCTGTCCGTCGATCTCGTTGATTGAAGCAGCTAAAAGGAATAATCAGCTAAAATAAGTCACATAGAACCTTGTTTCTGGACTCACATCGTGTTCTACATGATATTCTAGACGCAGCGAACAACACCGGGTCGACATAGAATGACAGCCTTGAGCCTTGGTTTTCTTTCTTCGTCATGTTTCGCCTCACTTCCTACATCGCACACGAGATTGAGGCCTCGACCGCCGACGCTATGCAATGTCAGAGCGGCACCGCCTTAATTCCTTTAACTTGATAAGAAAGTGCTGAAGGAGCGGGTACATAACGTTGCCGTGAAGAGGGGTCCTGTTGAGACGTCAACAGGATCAGTATCATTGATCAGTCATCCAAGAACTGTTTTAGTTGAGAGAGACGAATTAGAACCATGCGATAGTCACTAGCTACGTAGCTTGCGGGAGAGCTAGACCACAAGATTCAGGGAGCAAGAGGAACTTGCAAGTTCCCAGGGCTCGCATCGCGTTCAAAGAAACTCGTCTATAGCAGAAATGATCACGACTGTCGCGACTCAGGCTGTTGTGATGTGATGTAGCTTGAGAAACCTTCACATTCACATCCAGGTCACTGAACGCCGGTTCATGACGAAAGACGCTACCTACTTTTGGATCGCGCATCCAAGCATTCGACATGTCCCTCGAGTTTTCTCTCAGTCTTCCCTTGTTTCATATCTCCATTGAAGGCGTTGTATTCCAACATCCAAAGCGGTGCGTGTCGACGTTGGTAAGAAATTGACAGTAGGCTCCTGAATTTGCTGTGTCATGGTTGGTCCAGAAGTAAAAATAATAGTAATAGCAAGTCATATCCATGAGGAGAGGACCCTGTAGACGAGAGAATGCCTGTCTTGTTGAGAGTAAAGATATCGGTTAGCTGCAAGCGCAATTCGGAATCGAGTTACGGAAGCTATCCCAAATCGGGCAGGTTGACCTGCCGTTGTCGGCCGAACAAAAATTCTCTGCTCTTTACCACCATCATCAACATCAACACATCCAAAGATTCATCTTCCTTGGTTCCCAATACTCAAATCTTCCCCTTATGGTTACTGTCAGATAATGATTCATTTTTTCTGTGCTAATATTCGAGCTTCGGTCCGAGTAATGGGTCGGCTTCAGGCAGTCACTCGAACAAGTTGTCAGGGCAGATTCAGATAGAATCGCGCCTTATAAACGGCAATAACATGCAAAGGTATTCACCCCAGTTTGGATTGAACGGGATCCAATAATCTGTAACCTCTCTAACATGGCTTCAGCTCTATCTTCTACCAGCCGTCCCAGTGATGCTAAACCTGACCGCAGAGCGATGGCTATTGTCGGTAAGTATCCCCTATTGAAATTGATTGTATATCTCACTTTATTGTCGCAGGCATCTCCATCGCTGCTCCCGGGGGTGTCGATGATGGTTTGGACACTGAGGAATTCTACGAATTCTTGCAAGCGCGCGGTTCTGGTATCGTCACTGTGCCAAAGGATCGCTGGAACGCCGAGGCGTTCCTCGCCACTCAGAAGGACCACCCAGGCAAAATTGTCACCGTCAGTAGCCTTCCACCACCTTGTCGACTATTACTTACATTGCATTTCTATAACCAGACAAAGGGTGGCTACATCCCCAATTTCGTGCGACATCTTTAATGACATCTCCTGACCGATTCCTGACCCTTCTCTCAAGTCTGTTGGTGACCCTCAAGAGTTTGGTATCACACCTGCAGAATCTGCACAAATGGTACCCTCACAAACCGCAATGTATGAATCGGCAACACCATTTTCGAATTTGAGTTTAACAGACACATTTTCATAGGCTTCATCAAGCATTCAAAGCCCTACAGAGAAGTGGCGTTGACTACCGTGGCACTAGCACAGGCGTGTATGTTGGCTCTGGTAAGTGGTTTATATATTCGTGGGGGATAGCTGTTTAATGGTTGACAGCTGGTGGAGGTTCCACTGATTTTGACACTTGTGAAGCCGGAGCGTGAGCAAGAGATATTCTTCCAGTCGCTGATTATTCATCTCACCATTTTTTAGGTATTACATGACCGGTACCTCCCTCTCGATCTATGCCAATCGTATCAGCTATGTCTTCGACCTGACTGGACCATCCTTGCCTGTCGATACCGCGTGCTCCTCAAGTCTGGTTGCAATGCACCTTGCAATTCAAGCCGTCAGGAACGGGGAATGCGACCAAGCCGTCGTAGCAGGAGTGAACATTATCATGAGCCCACTGGAGACATCTTCCTTTAGTCGACTCGGCGTTCTCAGTCCTGACGGTATCTCTAAATCATTCGACGAAGATGCTAACGGCTATGCTCGTGGTGATGTCGGTCAGAGGAATTTCCGTTACTCCCCTCGTATGCGTCACTGAATCTTCCAATAGTCGGGGCTATCGTTATCAAGCGCCACGATCTAGCCGTCAAGGACCATGACCACATTCTCGCTACTCTCGTCGGGACTTCCCTCACTTCCTGTGGTTCTCTGATGGGCTCATTGACTACTCCGAGTCCCGAGGCTCAGACAGCGGTAATGTCCTTGATTTCGAGTCATGGAAAGGTACCTGATCACCATCACTAGGCTATCAAGAATGCTTACACGGATGCCGGATTACTTCCTCATCAAGCAGACTTTGTCGAATTGCATGGTACCGGAACAATTGTAGGAGACCAGTATGAAGCGAATACGGCAGGTGCCTGCTTTTCAGAAGGTCGCGAGGGCAGGGAAGTTGTTATTGGGTCGGTCAAGAGTAATGTCGGCCACGGTGAGATGGGGGCTTATATCAGCTCTGTCGTCAAGGTATGCACTCTTTTACTTTAGTTACTCATCTGAACTGACCTTTGGATTAGGTTGTGATGATGCTGGAGCGCAGGCAAATTCTTCCTAATGGCTACTTCAAGAAGCCTTCCTCGAAGATCCAGTTTGACAAATTCAAGCTGCGAGTACCAACTGAGGTCGAGGACTTCATCCCCAATGATCCTGAGCAGGGTCTCATAGCCTCGATATCCAGCTTTGGGTTTGGAGGTCCGTTCTTTTATCCTGTAGCAGCTCAGCCTTATGAATTGATCTCAAATCTTTAGGCTCCTGTGGCCACACCGTCCTTCGAGAGCATGACGTCAGGACGGTCCTCCCTGACTACGAGACTGTAAAATTACCTCCATATCTCTTCGCCATTGGTGGCCTTTCGCCACGTGCAGTGAACAGTCTCATCGAGACTTACAAGGCCGAATACACAAACGTCGATCCTCCATCGCTCTCGGAACATCTAGGCTCTCGTGCTCGTCAACTGAGCTGGCGTTCCTTCGCAGTTGCAGACTCTTTGGGTCAAGCTAAGTTTAGCGAGCCCGTCATGGTCTCAAAGCGTGCGGTGCCACTGGTCTTCTGCTTCTCTGGTCAAGGCAAGTGCCTATTCCTTCTTGCGGTACTGCGACCTAATTCATTTCCTCAACAGGTCCTCAGCATTGGCAACAAGGACGCGAACTTTTCCAAAGGTACTCTGTATTTCGCGAAAGTATCCTTGCATCGGACAAGGTCCATACCGAATATACTGGCAAATCCTTCCTTGCCACTTCCGGTCTTTTCGTTTCCAATCCTCCTACCGACTCTATCCTTGCCAAGTCCCTCTCGTGGCCTGCTGATGCCATCTCTGTGTCGATAACCTTCTTCCAGATCGCGCTCTTCGACCTTTTGGTGTATCTTGGTCTTAAGCCTAATGCCATTGTTGGTCACAGTATCGGCGAAACTGCCGTCCTTTATGCCAGTGGGGCTATGCCTCGCGAGGTGAGGTACTATTTTAGTGAACTGTTGTCATACTGATATTGTCTCTAGATGGTGGTCAAGATTGCCGTCGCTCGTGGTGCCGCTCTTCGACTCGTCGACAACATCGGTGGTGCTATGGTTGCAGTTTCTGGATGCGATCTCCAAACCGTGCAGGATTATGCGGATACCGTCAGTGCCCTCTCTACCAATTCGGCCTCGGGTGTTACCGATTCCCTCCACGTGGCGGCTCGGAACAGTCCGACTGACTTCGGGTTGTCCGGGGCTGAATATCTTGTTGATGATTTGGCCAAGTACATTGATCAATGGGTGACTGGCGTCTCTGCGCGCAAACTACGTGTGAGCACGGCGGTTCACTCTCCATATGTGGATGCCTGCGAAGCCCAATATCGTGAAGAACTCGCAGTCATTTTCGCAAAGCACCCCGGTACACACAAGCCTTCGATTCCAGTGATGTCCACGGTTACGGCAGAGTTTTTCCAGGACGAGTACACCATTGACTATCTGTGGAACAATCTTCGACAACCTGTCCGTTTCTCTGACGCGATTCCGAAACTCATAGAGAAATATGGCGAGTCGACCACCTTCATTGAAATTGCCCCTCATCCAGTTCTCTCGCAAGTATGTGTTCTCTTCTTACCATGCGATGTTGAATTTCTGAATTCTCGTCAGTACATCAAACAAATGGGAGCATTCGAGACGGTCGCAGGAAGCAAACGACCTCCTTCAGCACGGCACATCAAACCTGGTGTGCGTCCTGTGACTGAGGTCGACACTTTGTATGAATCTCTGGGTCAACTCCTGGTCTGTGGTGTTAACTCGGTATGTCTCCACCCCTGGTTTTACTTTTACTCTTGCTGAATGCAGTTTGTCAGATTAACTTTGCGCTTATAAATGGGTGCCCCCCTGTGAAAATTGAGGGGCCCGCATATCCATTCCAGTTCAAATACTTCCCTATCACCATCAACCGTTCTCAAAGCTACTATCAGAAGCTTTTACCTCTGGAAAGACCCCTCAACAGCGAACGCCTCCGTGTAAGCCCCCGTCTTCCAGAGGATTGGATGGGAGACCACGTCATTGACCAATCAGTGTGTTCATTCTACTATGGGTAAAAACAATATCTGACGTACGATGCGAAGAATCTCATACCTGCAGCTGCATACATAGAGATGGCCTTAGAGTTCCCTGGCGTTACATCGGTCTGGGATTGTCGTTTCGAGTCTGCATTCATTCTCGATCCATCGGTGCCTGCTGCGACCTTGAAAGTGGCACAAGAAGGAAATAGGTGGAGCGTCAAGTCCTCCAGTGCACTTCGTAAGCACGGTGTTTGTTATGTGCCTTATCCTTCCCTCATATACAAAGCAGAAAGCATGGAAAACGACTATTCATGGACACGCTCCGAGCCGCATTTCGACTCTATTCATGCGTACGGCAAGCTTGGATATGGTCAACCGGAAATTCAGCCCGGAGCTATCACTCACGTCGACGTGGACGCTGTCATCTCTCGTTCGAAAGTCACAGCTTTGCACGAAGAGGTATACGAGGAGTTAGCAGGAGTCGCTCAATTTGGGACAGAGTTTGTTTTGCCTTTTTCGAATAATAGGTCAACGCTCATCATAAAATTGTAGATTCCGCCGTATTCAGAAGATCTGTGCTAGCGACACGGAAGTAATCGCCTGGATCAAGGGACATGGAGATACATTAACTCGCACGGGGTACTTCTTCCACCCCGCTCTTATGGACGCAGTATTTCAGGTGAGCACCTTTACAACGGCACAAAAATACTGTACCGATAGCTCTTGCAGACTTGTATCGGACACAATTTAGTACGTATATCGCCAGCATTGGATGACTTGTTCCTCATCACAAACTAGGCCTACGATCACGTCAACGTTGGTAATGCAGATCGCACTTTTATGGTGAGCTGATAGCGAACACAGTCCATTCTCACTCTTACAATCTTCTTGGTTTAGCTTCCCCATTCCTTGAAACGTGGCTTTAAAAACAATGGAACCACCGAAGCACTCATTTTCCCAGACGAGTTCCGTGTTTACACGGTGATGGCTGATTGGTCCCCGTATTGGTGGATAGTGGATTGCTACGTGCTGAACGATGATAACGATGTCATTTTCACTTTTGAGGGTAAGTATCGCACCGGTCTGCCAGCAACGAACTTATCTGACTCTCACTAAGGCTTAAGGTTTGAACTGGTGCAGCAAGATATTCCCGTTGTCAGCGAACGATTCAGTATGGTTTGGCAACCGCGGGCCTTGCCTGCCTCGAACAAGTGTGGACATCTCGTACTCGAAGAGAATTCTTACGCGGAGATACACGACTTGCTCGAAGTGCTGGATAAGCTTGCACTTACTTACACTAAATACTCGTTAGGGTGAGTGTTCATGCGAAGCGCTCCATGCCCATCTTGCTGAACCCCACGCGTTATTTCTAGTCGACTTCCACAGGATTTCCATACGGAATTACCTGATCGTAAGCGATACATGGCTTGGGCCTTAGAACAAACTGCTGGCTTGACGCCCAAGTCGTTACTCAACTTCGACAGCGTACCGGTAGCTATGAAAGAAAGATATGCTTCGCTCTTCGAACTTACGCAGCGGGTCGGAGAGAGCCAACCAGGTATGTGTTTTGCTTGAAGGGGCTGGACAATATTATGACACTTTCTCAGATATCTTTGTCTCTTCCAAGGCAGCCGTGGATGTTCTCTTCCGTGACGATCTCATGAGTCAGATATACGAACATCCACCCTTCGTAGGAAGCGTCTTCGACGAAACTGTCAAACAATTTGTTCAATTGGTTAGGAACGCTTGCCAGAGTGGTAAACGGGTCGTTCGTGTTCTCGAGGTAAACGTATTCCAAGTCCTGCCCATCCCTTACTAAATATCGTCTTGTTCAGGTTGGCGCAGGAACCGGTCGATTCACTGCATTACTTGGACAAGCTCTCCTTGATGCCCAATTGGACTTGTGTTATGTCGATTATGTATGCACAGACATATCCATATCCCTGGCCCAAGAGGCAACAGCGAAGAGTCCCTGGCCGACTGTAGCGCCGGCGGCTTTAGATCTCAACAAGCCCATTGACCAGCAGAGCGTCGATCCAGCAAGCTTTGATATCATCGTGGCATTCGATGTTCTCCATGCGACGCCGAATATTCAAGAGACCCTTCGTACTCTTCATCAATTCCTGCTTCCTGGCGGATATCTCGCAATCATTGAGTTGGATGGTGGCTCGTTTGCAGCTGGTGCTGCCGGAAGCATTTGTAAGTATTGTGTTCGTGGTCTGCAACGTAGCTGGTCACTTACGTCATCTATAGGGATGGATTACATCTTCGGTTCCTTCCAGGAGTGGTTTGGAGTTTTGGAAAATCGTCAGACATCGCACTGCTCATTGAGCGAATCTGAGTGGGACACTGTTCTTCGCTCGACTGGATTCATGGAAAGCCTCTTCCTCACAACTACAGGAACTGCCGTATCCCATCTGTCCTTCTTATCACAGTCTACGGATGGTCGACATGCCTCTCGCGCACTCTCAACACCCTCGTTGGAGAGTGATTATACTGGTTCTCATTTACGTTCTTTATCCTTGTCTTCGACCCCTCTCTTTACACCTGACATGAACAATCTCTATACCGACGAAGTGCTACCGTCCAAGGATGATTACACGTTGTCCAAAACGCCTGCCAAATCACTAGAGAGTCAAAGATCACAAACCATCACACCTTCCTTCACATTGCCGCCCAGCGTCCCAGTATCTCCGAACACGATAGTTCGTCGCTTCACTGCGGGTGGTGAAGTCGACCTTGTTGCATTCGTTGCCACCCTCGATTCTTCGGTCCCTTTAAAAATTTGGCTTTATACAGATATCGAGAGCGACAATGCCCCGCTCATTGGGCTGACCAGATCACTCAGACACGAGTTTGGTCTCTGGAGGATATATCTCGTTCTCTTCCATCCAAGCTGGAGTTTCGCTAGCCAAGAGGAGTTCGTTCGGAACCAACTCATACCACTGAAATGGGTTGACGCAGAAGTGATGGTTGACAAGGATGGTGCCATGCGAGTGCCACGTGTCGTTGCCGGTCCAGCTCCGCCGACAACGGAGATTGCCGATTCCAAGCCGTTGCATTTCGACGATACTCAATTCTGGCGTGCATTCCCATGTCCCTTGGCAGCCGATGAGGTTCAGGTTACCGTTTCATTTATTACTTTGTCGAGTGTCATTCCCGGTCACTCTGAATTCTCTGGTCGGATCACAAGTGTTGGCTCGAAAGTCCACCCATCTTTCATTGGTGAACGGTATGCAATTTAATCTATCTCTCGTCGATTTCAAGTCTGACTGATTTTTCGTCACAGGGTCATGGGTGTTACGTCTTTCCCCAAAGGAAACTTTGTCATCTGTCCCAAAAACTGTGTCGCTATTATTCCAGACAGCATGAGTTTGCCTTTCGCTGCTGCTCTAGCAGGTCGCCTGGCGTTCACATATTCTGCTGTGATGAGCACAGTAGCAAATGCCAAAGAGAATGCTCGCATCATTCTACATGCAGCTGACTGTAGCCCAGCTGCTCTGGCCACGTATGCATACCTTACAGAGCGCAACTTCGACACTATGGTCACCGTAACAGATCCTGCCTGCCACCAGATACCTCAGAAACAAGTTTGCAGTTCTTCCGAAGTCCAGGTCTGGTCATATGCTGCCCGTAAATGGGCGCCTGATGGAGCTGATTTCATATTCAACTTCGAAGATGGACCAATCGTCCTAGAGGAGTCTATTGAACGGCTGGCTCGCCGAGGCACCATTGTTCAAATTGGTGATGCCTTTCCATCTAGCATACGCCCTGGTCAATCCTTTATCTCCATAGGATATGATCGATTATTCTCAGGGGAACACAACATCCTTCAGGACGCTCTTCAGTCCACACATCGTCAGACCCTCTCCCGCATTTCCCCTTCATCGTTGATATTCCAGGCTGATGCACTCCAACTAGCTCACTCAAGAGCTAGCCTATACAAGGACCTTTCAATTGTCCTCGACTTCGAGACACTACCACAAGACATGACTGTTTACCGTCCTGGTAGACTGCGTGGTACCAATGCTTTTGATCCTCGTAAATCTTATGTCGTTATTGGAGGGATTGGCGGTCTTGGCGTAAATATTGCTCGGTGTTTGATTGAAGCCGGAGCTACACACGTCGTATTGACCTCAAGGTCAGGCAGCAAGGTTAGTTTCTCAGTCGTTTCTCAGCATTAGTCTCTCATAGTCTTGTTCAGGCGTTCTCTGATGGAAAGCTCGCGCGGGAAAGGAAGTTGATTGACTTTTTGCGTCGGAAGCCGGGCGTCAGGGTCGATTTAGTGGCTGTGGACTGTCTTGACGAAGCGAAGACAAGAGCACTGTTCTCGAACCTACCGAATGTAGCCGGTGTCTTCTATGTCGCAGTCAGGCTCAACGATTCCCTCTTTCTCAATCTCAACACCAAGGAAGAATGGTCGAAAGGTAGGTTGGGCTTGAGCATATCTGAAACATCTGTTAATCGATTGGTTCGACAGTTTATGATGTCAAAGTCAAAGGCCTTCATATCCTTCTTGATATTGTTGACCCCAAGAAGTTAGATTTCCTTGTCTTGACCAGTTCGATGGCCACTGTTAGCGGATCTCCAGGTGCGACTAAGTCAATGCACGACTAGGATTCATACTCAACCTTCGTGTTGTTAGGTCAAGCCAACTATTCAGCAGCTCAAACTGAGATGGAAGCCATCGGCGCGAAAATGCCCAACTGTGTTTCAATCACCGTGCCTCCCCTGGTACGCGGCTTTCAGATCTTCTCGCATTGAATATGTTATCTGATGTTTATCACTAGACCGATGGTGGGGTCTTTGTGCGAAGTATGCCTCCAGGAAGTGGCCGTAACGCAGCCTTGGACAAAGTATGTTTCATCATAATGCCAAACCTGCCTCTCGCTAAATATCATCCTTCCCGTAGTACAAAGATCTCGGCATGACCGGAATAAAGTTGGCTCTTCATTGTGTTGACGCGATTTGGACTATTGGAACGCCCGCCTACAATCCTGTTTATATTCCGAAGTCCAACTGGAAGAAGGTTATGGAAAGTAGGTCAAATGGTTTATTTTTTGGTGGCTGAATCGTTGACCGATATTGGCAGTGGTGCCCGATTATCTTCAATCTAGCATGCGCCATCTCTTGGTCAAAGAAGTCTCAGAGAATCTGATGAGTGGTGATAACAAGGAACAGACCATCCTGGGAGTCTGCTCTGCCGTCTTGTCTCTGGAAGCCGAGCGCATCGAGGAAAACGTTCCGCTCTCAGCATACGGATTGGATTCGTTGACTTCCGTCCGGCTAAGTGGTATTCTCAAAGCCAATTTCGGTATCGAAGCTACTCAGCTGCAGTTGCTCAGTCAGACGATGACCGGTAAGTGTTGTTTGATCCCTGATCACGCAAAGCTAAGGTCCCTGTAGTTGCCAGATTGCAGCAGCTTCAAGAAGAGCAAAAGGTTGCTGCCGCAGCCGCTGCATCAGTCTCCAGTACCGCTCAGGGTCATCGTGATACGGAGAACACCAATGTTCACGAAGCTGATATGGACAAAACCGTTGTCCGCCTCAACACAGCTACTGAAGGCACTCCTCTGTTCCTCATGCATGGTGCTGGGGGTGGAATTGTCGTCCTAGTCAAAGCCGCACAAAAGGTTCATTTCCCTGTATACGGTGTGCAGGATACTCCAGAGGCGCCTATCACTGGCACTTTACGTCGACTCTCCGAGTTCTATCTGTCCAAGATCCGGGAGAAGCAGCCTCATGGACCCTACAGACTAGGGGGATTTTCATTTGGCACCTGTTTGGCTCTAGACATGGCCGTTTTGCTACAAGAACAGGGTGAGGTTGTGGAAGCGATGGTTCTTTTGGACGGTTCTCCGACTTTGTTCAAGCGCGAGTCATTCCAGTCATATATTCTGGACCGTATCAAGGATGGTAGCATTCGGAACGATGTGAGTGAAACTGGAACCTTCTTCGCGTTCTTAATCTGACCTTCCAACAGATTCTCGAAATTGTTAGGGACATGGTAAGTAGGATTTTGATCCTGTATATCGTGTACTGACCCATCGGTGTTTAGGTTTCTAGCGGTACATTGGACGATTCCGAAGGGATGGCAGATCAATTCGCGGAACACTTCAAGAAAGCGAAAGAAGGAGGCAGTGGTCCTAAATGGATTGCTAGGTTCTGTACTGCATATGTTGCTCACGTACTCATGGGCTTCCGCCGCGGCAGAGAGTTTTTGGCAGAAGAAGAGAAAGCCGGTGGCAGGCTTTCCATAGCCTGGCCGACGGAGCGAACTGTCCTCGTTCGTGCTTTGAATGGTGTATCGGCACAGTCGTATTCTGCCGGTGCCTCGGAGTACTTTGATTTGGACCACTACATTTCGGGTGTCGAGAAGTATGATTTGCCTGGTACACACTTTGGTATTCTCGC
Organism: Paramarasmius palmivorus; assembly: GCA_037176845.1. Lineage (NCBI taxonomy): Eukaryota > Fungi > Basidiomycota > Agaricomycetes > Agaricales > Marasmiaceae > Paramarasmius > Paramarasmius palmivorus. Next base: position 237,103 of record JAYKXP010000018.1, on the reverse strand, counting down.
TCCAACCTCTGGACTTGACACCATCCTCGACAAGCTCTTTTAGTTATGTGTATGGACTATATCTGTTGATCTTTTAGGACTATATCATAGACTTGCTACAATACGGACAAATGTATCATATTCATTATCTGGCTTTCTTTTTTTACCACAATTTTCTTTCACTTCATATCCCTAGTATCGACGTCGACTCGACGACCTAAGGGTGTGCCAAGTGCCAAGTGCCAAGTTCAAGTCTGAAGATCTGACTCGCCGAGGCTGCGTGCAATTCCCTTTCTTCCTCACCCACCATGACGACCTAATGCTCATCCATATTCCCTGGACCTTACGCTAAAAAGGGTTTACAGAATTTTATTTGTTTCCAGCGGGGATATTCAGCACCTGGAAGGCTGTATAGAACTGAAAGTCGCGAGGGTATGAGCCTGACACCAACTGGTGCGTTCGCCGTCGTTTCCTGGCTCATTTAGACCTCAAACCTCTGCATAGGCCTTCAGGGATCCACCAACCCTTTCCCAATATCTCTCCGTCACCCAATGCAGCGTTAACAAGATTCCGATGGACCGGACCAAATATGAGGTTCACCTCCTCAAGCTCAACCCCGCATTCCCTAGACTCCGACAGGCACCACAGACAAAGACTCGGATGAACCATGCCAGGGACACAAAAGGGACGATTCCGATAGAGTCAACACAACCGATGCATATGCATCCATCGTTTGGCGCGACAGTGCACTAGGCGACCACTGGACACGTATCACAACTTCAACTTGAAACGGGGAACCTCCAACCCTCACTCTGGTTCGACGACGGAGATGTTCTGTAGATGAGCCCGCCGCATTGTTTCATATAGAGGCGATGTCTCCTTGATCACCTCTAATCATCGGCAACTGTTGTCAAATATCGTTGAATCCGACAGGGATGCGGTGAACTGCTCTAGGCTACGAGTACAAATCGTTCCTGGGGGTTCATTATCATTGTCGATGGGCGGTCGCCGATATTCAAATGAGATAATTGCGCCTGTACGCAGAATACATTTGTTATTGCAGTTTCCATCAAGTTGATTCACTGGACTAACTCCCAGATGGCCATTCTAGAACATCGAGGTGTCTAGAGCCGCTGGGAGCTATCTTTTTGAATGAAGTCCTGCGGGTTGACAGGCACTGATTTGGGTGTATCAGTCTAACAATATCATGCACGACACTAATCTTAGACTCGAACATGTTCTTAGCACGAAGGGGTCGAATATAAATAACTTTTTGATAGCTATACACATACCACATACAGAAGAATCAAGACTTGGGTCCACGCATCAGACGTCGACTTGAGATCGATCTAATCCTACACTCTTCTCCATAGGGAAGAAACTCGAAGTACTAGGAGACTGTAAACGATTCATCTCTACCGCCAGTTCCCGACCTTGACTACCCAAATCAATCTGAGTGCTATCAGGACCGCCTTTGCCAGTCTTAAGTGCCAGAGGTAGCTGATGCTTCAGACCAAATGTGGCGAGCGCACCAACGGTGAGCCAAGCAGCTGCCTGAATGAAAGTCTTGGAGAACCCTTTGCTATACGCCTCTCGTATGAAAGTGCTCAAAGCAGGATCAAGCGAAGGGATCACGCCGGTAGGGCTCTTCAAGACACCTTCCAGGAGTGACGGAGAACCGGCGAGCTGGACATTGGAGCGAAATGAGGCGTTAACGGAGTCATTGAGAACAGCAGTCGAGACTGCAATTGCCACTAGCCCTCCGAGTTGTCTGATGAAAGATTGAAAACCGGTTGCCGCTGCCAGATCGCGTCTCTCGACGCAAAACTGGATGATAATGGTTGATACGGTGATGGTGACCCCGATAGAGAACCCGACAAGGGTCTCGAAACCATATACACGAGAGAAGTTGGTCGGGAGACTGAGTGTGGAAAGCAAACCAGCACCGACGGCCCCAACTGAAGTCGCAAACCACATCAAGGGTCTGTAACTCCTTGAAAGCATCACTGCGGCTCCGGCGAATGGGCTGAGGAATCCCAATAGCAACAGCAGCGGTAGCATACGTACTCCGGCGTTGATGGGCGTTAAACCGTCCACAACCTGCATTCGTTGAGGTAGGAAGATAGTATGGGTGTAGAGTCCGGCGCCTAAAGCGAGGGTAAAGACGAGGATAAGAGAGACATTTCGGATTTTGAAAAGTCTCAAAGGGACGATGGGTTCAGGATGCTGAGTCTCGACGTAGGCGAACACAGGAAGAATACAGAATGACACGATTAGCGGTGTTAGCACCTTCGCTGAAACCCATGGATACCCATCTGTACCTCCAACTTGGAGCTGTGTGGAGTGAAGGGTCAACGACCGGGCGGAAGAAAAAGTGTTAGACCTCACAGAGAACGCTAAGAGAACGCTAGCAGCGAGAAGGAGGAAACTGCCTATCCAGTCAATCCGCCGACGTAGAATTTGGAGGTTCATTGGACCCATATTTGGATCACTCAATGCGTAGAAAAGTAGAGCGGTGCCAAGAGCACCGATTGGCAGATTGACGAAGAAAATCCATCCTGTTCAATGGTGTGTTAGTCCTCTTTGTTACAACAAAGGTAAGAGGCAAGGTACCCCAATGAGTATGTTGAACGATCGCTCCTCCTACCAAAGGACCTGATACACTGCTGATGGCAAAGACCGCGCCGATGATGGAGGTGTAAGAAGCGACTGATTCCTACAGCCAGGGCTCATGTTAGCGAATTGTTGAATAATTGATAATGCCTCACTGACCTGTGGTACGATGGTACTGATAGTCACGACGACACCAGAGTATATGGCGGACCCTCCGATGCCCTGTAATGCCCGGAAGACGATCAGTTGCACCATCGACTTCGCGCCTCCGCAAGCTCCAGACCAAAGCTACCAACACATCAGTGTCATGCAATTTGCCAGAGACAATAGTATCAATTCACTAAGAAAAATATAGTCGATGCCAACAGAACCGGCTTCCTTCCAAGGATATCCGTGAGCTTTGAAACGATGGGTAGGAACGCAGTGTAAGTTAGCAAGTAAGCAGTCACAAGCCAACTCGTTTGCTGATAGTCATTGAAATCGGACCCGATTGTAGGAAGAGCAACGGCCACTGAGAGATCAAAGTGAGTCGCAGAGTCAATCAGGACGAAAGATATCGAGGACGTACCGATAGTGGAGTCCAGTGCTGAAATGAATAAAATGAGCGAGAGGCCAAGTGCTACCAAATATCTTTTGTGTCCGTAGATGTAGTACTGTTCTGGAGCAATATCGTTCATGATACGGCAGCGAGGGTCAGAAAGGAGGGGTGATGATGGGAGAAGACAAGGGGCAAGGAATTCAGGATACCATGGTCAAAGTCAATAACAAGACGCGTATTGTTACTGGGATGGCGATGGCGGTGCAGTTGGTGCCATGGTGTCCGATTGTCGTATTCTTCATTCCTCCTCCCGATTTCCTAACGGGAGTAATTTGTACTCCTATACAACGATTCTTCCAAAGTTCAATCCAGATTTATTGACATCGCTAAGGATACTTGTGATGCCGTTTCGTAGTTAATTCCATTCCTGTAGGAAAGGGGGAAGAATGACCAGCATCGTGATGCATATGGACTCGAAAAGTTGACAGTGGCAATGCATAGTACTTACCACGTATGAAGGCGAACGAGATTCGCTCGAGTTCTGGGCCATTTACAGACGGAAGAAAGGCGGGCAGGCAAATCCCGCCGCTGCAAGGAACTAGAGATCGCGGCGGCCGAATGAGGTGATAGATATCTTTGAAATCTGCCCGGAGGTGCAGTCATATTACGCAGGGTCCGAAACGCTTCAAACGTTCAACGATGATTCGGTTTACAGAACAGACAATAACTCACTATGATTATTTGTCTGCATTGAGATTCGCGGCCTCTTCAAAGTGAGCTGCTCAGAGTTGGTGTCTCGCTACCGAACTTGAGAAGTGTAGCGTCAAATTGGAGATGCCTCGACTTCGGCCTACCTCCTGGCTTGTCGGATGTGTATTTTTTAAGCGACGAAGACTACGACCAGCATGGCTACCAATCTGATCAGATTCGAGTCTTCTGAGCTTCAAGAGATTTCTGGCGTATTTCTTCATGAAACCATGTCCTGGCGGACAAGGTACGATCAGCAAAAACGCGAAAATGAACCAGTTTATTTCGCGCTCACTTTATTCGATTTCCCCGATAACAGAGGCGTGAAACACCGAACACACGTAGCGTCGCGTCGGGAACATTTCCGCACATGGGATATCTTCACAACGTTGTGATCATTCAATTAAGTGGCGGGCCATCGGACAATTCGTTGATAGCGGTGGTGATTATCGCTGAAAGGAATGACAGGACGTGATGTTTGATGGAATCATTGCGTTTTATGTTGCTTTGTCGGCGTTGGAGCTCTGAACCTGTACATTAGATTTCATTAACACAGCAAAGACTCGAGAAGGCTCACCGTTGTTCGTTGAATTACTTGTTTTTCCTATGTTTGAAGAAGAACGAAGATCTAATATAGAAGATGCAAAGGCCGGCTGAGGTCGGCACTCTGAAGTTTTCGAGATTCTTGTTGGGAGCATGGTCATCGGAAGAGGTCGAGAAGGCTAGGCTTGGCGTCGGTGTGGGATATTAGAAGGCGGCAATTGGGCGGCAGACTGATCCGCGGCAACTACACCCACGTGGCCTACCCTCCCCTACCTTCTGAACGAAATTACATATGATTTGTTTAATGTAGGAGTGTAAATGGTAGATATAGAGGTGCGAATATCTCTTTCTATCTTCCTAGCACGATGTTTACAGAAGACCTTTGATACTATTGCCAGATCATGCTCGAATCTCTACCATGCCGAAGTGTCACTGCAGGAAATCCCGGGGATTTCCGTCAAACTGTCATCTCCGATGACAGTTTGGAGTTGGATGTTCGAGAGTGCCCTGTGATGAGAACATACCGGGCTCCAGCTAGAGCTGCCTGAAAGATACTGCGAACCATCAGCATACCAACGGCCGTCGATTGAAACGCGCGGTTCCTAGACGCACCAGGGACTTGTGCGACACCTACAACATTGATGTGAATGTCATTTCTCTACCCACAATCTTCTTTTCATGCGGTTGAACCCTCCTGCCAATCATGCCTAGAAGTTTCTCTCCTAATGCGCAAGCTATCGCGCATTTATGGGGCGATCTTTCGTCTAAATTTTGCGTTGAAACGATACCGTCTGATAGTGGTCTGCTCCCCTTTCCGATTCCCGACGCCACAGCTCCCTGTCCATGATATCGTCAAAGACGATACAGATCTTTCCCTGTGGGTATGTTTGAAATGTTTCACTACTGGAATAGTCGTGTATCATAGGTATCATAGCACCAAGTCGCTTATCGCCAATTTGTTCACCACTGTCGGTATTCGAAGCGCTCGAGCTATTTTTAACATGATAAAGATCTATTCGACAACTATCAAAGACGTGTCACCCAAGCCACAATCTGCATTGCACCAGATACGATGCATGTTCTGGAGGATTGAGATGAAACAAGTGTATTATAAATGTCGAGATACAGCTAAGTAGGAAATTGGAGTTCTGGGAATAAAGAATGTGTATTCTATTCTAGTTATGCTGCGACCAAAGTCCGTGGAATCCAATAGGGAAAGCAGTCTCCATTTCAGCCCTCGCGCATTCCTTCATCTCCTTCGCATCCAAAACAATCAGCACGCTCTTTCTCCTATCTCCGTCAAGAACAACACTGAGAACCACTCCGTCATCCTCGTCTTCGGCTCCAGGACGTGGAACGAAGATAGGCTCGCTAGGCGTGTACCCTGGTATACCCCAGACCTTGTGTCCTCCATCAATACTCTCCATGTCAAGCTGGACCGAATATGATCAGGGATACAGAGTACAGAAGACAAGGTAGAAACATCTCTACGTACCTTGATTATCCTGTCTGCGAACGTGTGATGTGCACGGGGATCTAGCTTGTTTATACCATAACTATATCTGTAAGGCTTGTGGTAGTTTGCAGGGTTGATGGTAGGTAGTTCGATAGATTCCGACTGAGGAAGTGTGAATTCGACATCGGCTGTTCTAGTCTTCAAGGTCGAGGACTTAGGCGAAGTGACAGATGCAAGTCGGAATCGTCGTGCGCGCCCCATTAACATGGGGTTCTCGGCATTGAGGTTTCGCAGTTTGTCGAGATACAGACTGTCAATCACGGAGTGATCATCGTAAACGGACATGTCAATGATGATGTCGTCCTTGGCGGGATCATCAAATGCGTTGAGTTGGTGGAAACAGAAGAAGGGAGGTGTCTGGGTACGAAAAATTAGCGTGTAGAGATAAGAAACTCCGAGTCTGCTCACCTCGTATTTCGCTACGACGCCGCCGCTTGCTTTATCAATGACATAGAAGAAGCTGTTCTTCTTGGGGTTCCATTTCTTGTCAATTGATTGAGCAATGTTCTGGTTGTATAGGATCGACATTCCGTAACTACATAAAGAATGTCAGAAGAAGCTTAACAGAGTAGATTACTATCACGTACCCAGTGATGTGAGCCTGCCAAATTGCGAGAACGACATATTTCGAGGTCATGGCGAAAGAGTGGAGGTAAGAGGCAGGCGCATCCTTAATTTCAGCTAAGATATCGACTGAGCCATCGTCTTTGAATCGGAAGACTTTGTACGTTGGGAATCGACCTCCGAGTTTGCATGTATAGTTGAAGAACTCGTTGGTTTCCTTGTCTCGACACGAATGGGCCGCGCTCAACTGGCCATCGAGACGAGGATCCAACGTTTTGTAGGTTCCAGTAGCGAGGGGTTCGAGGGAAACAGGGTCAATCATTTGAAGGCCGTCTGCATCGGTCTTTGCAACGAGATACTGAGGGCCGGAATGTTGGTGCGTTAGTTTGTTTGGGAGGTTCTCAATGATACCCTGCCATCCCGGCATGTTTGGAGTGAGTGTAACCTGGACGTTGGAACCAGAAGGAGAGCCGCCAGAGGTTGGTGGAGAGCGCATCTGCTCGAATACGGTGAAGAATTTGCGGAAAATGCTCTGGCAAATGTCCGGCTGCTGGCCAAAAGCAATTCCTGGGATCTTTCCATGTTCCGAGATACGTTTTTCGTAGTCTTCCGAAGCCTTTCTAGAACGGTAAGAAACCCTTTGGCCGCCAGGGTGGATCTCGAAACGATGGTTCATGCTCAGGCCATCGAACCAGTGCTGGATGTCGACAATCTGAGAAGGGTCTTTTGCAGAAGGGATTCGATAGGTTCCAGGGCCTGTGCGGTACAAAACACCACTCAACCATGAAGGAATCTCGCCCTTAACCTCCAGGTCGACTGGAACGCGTTGCTCCGGGGCATTTTCGAATCCAATGGCATAAGAGTGCATACTGGTCTTCTGTATGGTCGAGTAGTTAGCGAGACCTGCGCGTCGAGTGAGGAAGAAAGAACGGGAGAGCATTTGAAGAGGAAGAAAGGAAGGAATGCGAAGAACACGTTTCAATGAATCCTGGAGCCTCGCCGGAATGAGACACTGCAGCAATCAGGAACCGTTTGACATGAGTATGGCAACCCTCTTTTCTTTCCCGAGCTCGCGCAGCGATGGAATCACAGATCTGCCACGATTTACGGGGTTCGTTCAATGGTGGGTAGTGACAAGTCGCAATTCCCCAATTAGGCACGGTCCGATCCCGTCGCCGAAAAAGGAATTACGATGATGGAGTGGGCTCGGGTCGTTCTCTTCCCCAAGGAATACGGACGGCTTCTTCCCCTCAAGGGCCCTCTGTTGTGCTCTGTTCAGGTGACATATCGCAGTAGAGCTTCTACCTACCTATGAACGTATGAAAACATGTAGAACACGTTCCTTTTGAAATGTACTTGAAGCACAGGCATTCTTCTATTAGTATCACAGCAGGGAAGCGCTCTAATACTATTCTTCGGAGGATTAATACCGGTAAAGATACGCAAAGAGTCTACATGAAGCTCAGTCAGGGAAAGACCGAGAAGAACCCGAGAAGAACCTCTCTTCTCAAGTTTTGGATCAGAGACCTGAGGCCGGCGAGCAACGATAGTTTTCCTCTCTCTCTTCTTCATTCCGAGTCTATTTCGACCAATTTTTGGAATTTATCCGACGGTTTCAGCTTGTAACAGTAGGTCCAGGCTCGCTCACTTTGAGTCGGCTGCCTTCCAGTAGCGGAGCCCGAGCGCTGCAATACGTTTGTTTGTTTGTAAAGGGCGCTAAAATTTCTTACACCTCAACCATCATGATCTCTACAGCCTCGCAATTCCGATTTTCAACACCCTCACATCTGAAGCTATTTTTTTGACAGGTAACGATCTGCTCAAATTGTAGCTGTGCCGCTAACATATTCACATCGTTTGCAGGCGAGCCTGATCTAGTTTGGGTCGGGTCGTTATCTTTGAACCAGTTCACGATAGATTTCGCATTTCGCGAGTCATGCGCTCAAGTCAAGATTCAAAGATGAGAAGCCTTTATAAGCACTGCGCTTGCGTCGAAAGACCCCATCCAAAACCCCAGCCAGCTTGACTTCGACCGGTTGCTCGTACATACTCATTCTTCATAATGGTTTCAACCCCATACTCTACCACCCGCCCCAGCTATGCCACTACCGACTCCCATGCTATGGCCATCGTTGGTGCGTTATCTTATTCTTTCTTTGACATTTGACGCGTAGTTGACGCGATATTTCTCGCAGGTATGTCCATCGCCGCCCCAGGCGGTGTCGACGATGGACTAGACACTGAAGAATTTTTCGAGTTCCTCAAGTCTCGTGGCTCTGGTATTATTACCGTACCAAAGGACCGCTGGAACGCTGAGGCTTATCATGGCACCCAGCCCGGCAAAATCGTCACCGTAAGCCTTGTCGTTCCCTCTTCACTTGATACAATCTCACCCACCTTCTTTCTTCTTCAAGACTAAGGGTGGCTTCATTCCGAACTTTGTGAGTACTATCTGCCCTTCAAGTCTACGATGGCAGTGCTCATTGGATTTTTTGTAGACCCTCGCTGACACTCAAGAATTTGGTATCACTCCCGCTGAAGCTGCACAAATGTCTTGTTCTCAGACAGCTGCGTAAGCTCTATAACATCAGGCCTATAGGAACGTGGCATTCTGATTATCTTCATAGACTTCACCAGGCCTTTAACGCCTTGCAACGCAGTGGAGTTGACTACCGCGGCACCAACACTGGTGTCTATGTTGGTTGTGCAGGTGGAGGACCCCCTTTTACTATGGATATCACCGATGCGGGGGCCTACTATATGACCGGCACCTCGCTTGCAATCAATGCCAATCGTATCAGCTACGTCTTCGACATGACTGGCCCTTCGATGCCTGTCGATACGGCTTGCTCTTCCAGTCTAACTGCCATGCACCTCGCAGTCCAGGCTATTAGGAACGGCGAATGTGACCAAGCCGTTGTCGCTGGTGTCAACGTCATTCTTAGCCCTCTCGAAACCTCTTCCTTCAGTCAGCTAGGAGTTCTCAGCCCGGATGGTATCTCCAAATCCTTCGATGAGGATGCCAATGGATATGCACGTGGTGATGTTGGTGAGTACTTCAAACCTATTTCCTATGATCGAAGACCTAAGCTTCAACTTCTAGTTGGCGCTGTGGTTATCAAGCGACACGATCTCGCTGTTCGAGACCATGACCGCATCACTGCTACGCTCGTTGGCAGTGCTCTGACCTCATGTGGCTCTTTGATGGGCTCTCTTACTACACCAAGCCCTGACGCTCAGACTCAAGTATGTATTCTGCAAATTCAACCTGACCTATTTAATTCAATTGTATCGACAGGCCATCAAGAATGCATATGCTGATGCTGGACTGGTGCCCAACCAAGCTGACTTTGTCGAGCTTCACGGTACCGGAACCATTGTCGGCGATCAGTTCGAGGCCAACGCTGCTGGTGCTTGTTTCTCAGACGGTCGGGAAGGACGTGAGATTGTTATTGGTTCAGTCAAGAGTAACGTCGGTCACGGTGAAATGGGTGCTTACATGAGTTCTTTGGTTAAGGTACGTGGCTTTTTCTTCATATATTTATTGTGTGCTGATCAGCGTTGACAAGGTTGTCATGATGCTGGACCGCAAGCAAATACTACCGAACGGCTACTTCAAGAAACCATCATCCAAGATTAACTTTGAGAAATACAACTTACGAGTTCCAACTGAGGCTGAAGATTTCGTGCCTCATGATCGCGACCAAGGTCTTATCGCATCGATTTCAAGTTTCGGCTTTGGAGGTAAGAGCTATCTCCAAATCGGTGGATATGTACTAACATTGTGTACCAAGGTTCATGCGGACACACTGTCCTTCGGGATCACGACGCCAGACCCGTCCTTCCAGATTATCATGGTCTCAATACCGCACCTTATTTATTCACAGTTGGAGGTCTCACTCCTCGTGGCGTCAACTCTCTTATCGAAAGCTACAAAGCCGACTATTGCGACGTTGATCCCGCCCTACTTTCCGAACACCTGGGATCCCGTGCTCGTCAGATGAGCTGGAGATCGTATGCTGTTGGCGATTCACTCAGCCAGGTCAAATTTTCCGAGCCCGTTATGGTCTCGAAGCGTGCAGTCCCTTTGGTTTTCTGTTTTTCCGGTCAAGGTATGTATGGATTCTTCTTGGTTTCGATATGGTGCTGATAGCCGTCGTAGGTCCTCAACACTGGCAACAAGGCCGTGACCTCTTCATGAAATACTCTGTCTTCCGCGAGAGTATCCTGGCCTGTGACAAAGTCCATACCGAGTACACTGGCAAATCATTCCTCGCTAATTCTGGTCTTTTCCTTCCTAATCCACCCAAGGATTCGATCCTTGCCAAGTCTCTGTCGTGGCCGGCGGACGTTATCTCCATCAGTATCGCGTTCTTCCAGATCGCTCTGTTCGACCTTTTGACCTATCTTGGCTTGAAGCCCGATGCCATCGTCGGTCACAGTATTGGCGAAACCGCTGTTCTGTATGCCAGTGGTGCTATGCCTCGCGAAGTATGTCCCACCTGTTCTTCATTATCTAGTATTCACTAACAATACGAGTAGATGGTTGTGAAGATCGCTATTGCTCGAGGTGGTGCTCTCTGCCTCGTCGACAACATTGGCGGTGCGATGGTTGCCATTTCCGGCTGTGATGAGCAGACCATCCAAGATTACATCGATGCCGTCGTTGACCTTTCCGACAACCCACGAGCTGGAGTCTCCGACTCCTTGTACATAGCCGCACGCAACAGTCCCACTGATTTCGGTGTCTCTGGAGCCGAGTATTTAGTGGACGAGCTCACCAGCTATATCGACCAGTGGGTCTCAGGTGTCATGGCTCGTAAACTTCGCGTTGGTACTGCAGTGCACTCGCCTTACGTTGACCCATGCGAAGCTCAGTACCGACAAGAGCTTTACCGCATCTTCGCATCTTATCCTGGTCCTCACAAGCCCACGGTCCCTGTCATGTCAACTGTCACCGCTGAATTCGTGAAGGAGGATTATACCGTCGACTATTTGTGGAATAACATGCGCCAACCGGTCCGCTTCTCGACTGCCGTCCCTAATTTGTTGGAGAAGTACGGAGAGTCGACAACTTTCGTTGAGATTGCTCCTCATCCTGTTCTCTCTCAGGTATGCGCTACCTCCTTTCAATCCTCGCATCCAGGGTACTGATGATGATAAACAGTACATTAAGCAAATGGGCGCCCACGAGTCTGTTGCTGGAAGCAAACGGCCTCCGTCTGCTCGTCACCTCAAGCCAGGCGTCAGACCACCAACTGAACTCGACACCCTCTATGAATCCATTGGTCAGCTCTTGGTATCTGGCGTAAACTCCGTACGATTTTTGTATCTTTCCTCAGGCATGGTACTGACTTTGGTCTCTTTGACAATATAGGTTAACTTTGCTCTTTTGAACGGCTGCCCTCCCGGCAGGATTGAAGGACCCAAGTATCCCTTCCAGCCCAAGTACTTCACTATTGCTCCGCGTGTGCAGAGCTACCTCGAAAAGCTCCTTCCGCCTCAAAGACCGCTCAATGGTGAACGTCTGCGGGTTAGCCCAAGCCTACCTGAAGATTGGATGGCCGACCATGTCATCGATCAATCGGTAGGTGTCTTCACGATCCTAGATAAATAGTGCATATTTGACCATTTATATTCCAGAATCTCATTCCTGCTGCTGCTTATATCGAAATGGCTCTCGAGTTCCCTGACGTGACCTCGGTTTGGGACTGCCGTTTCGAGTCTGCTTTCATCCTTGATGGTTCGGTGCCTGCTGCTACATTGAAGGTATCACAAGAAGGGGACAGATGGAGCGTCAAGTCTTCTAGTGCCCTTCGTACGTCGCGTTTCACTCATTTCAAAGCCATTTCATTCATACCATTTTGCAGAGAGTATGCAGGGTGATCTTTCATGGACACGATCGGAACCGCCTTTCGACTCTATCCATGCCTACGGCAAGCTTGGGTACGGCAAACCAGAAATCAGTCCTGGGGGCATTACTCATGTCGATGTCGATGCTGTCATTGCCCGTTCACGAGCGACTGCACTGCATGAAGCTGTCTACGAAGAGATGGTCGGGGTTGCCCAATTCGGGACAGAGTATGTCACAATTCTCATTGGACGCTAGCAAAATCCACTAAATCTTTGACAATCAGATTCCGGCGTATCCAGAAGATCTGCGTTAACGACACCGAAGCTATTGTCTGGATCAAAGGCCATGCGGACACTCTAACTCGCACCGGATATGCATTTCATCCTGCTCTGATGGATGCTGTATTCCAGGTATGTTTACCACCAATCACTGCCTAGGAGTATCTGACTTTCTTTTTTGTAGTCCGGAATCAGCTGGAATTTGGTATGGCGACAGTCTTCGCTTTGATAGCTTGTATCTGAACTCTTCGCAGGTATACGACCACGTCAATGTTGGAAACGTCGAACGGACCTTCATGGTGAGTCCAGCCCTTAGTTCTTTCCCCTTGCTTTTAATAAGGTTGTGTTAGTTGCCTCACTCGCTTCGACGAGGTTTCCGCAACGATGGCAGCACAGAACCCCTAGTGTTTGATGATGAATTCCGTGTCTACGCTGTCATGGCGGATTGGACTCCCTACTCGTGGACACTCGATTGTCATGTGCTCAACGACAACGACGACGTCGTTTTCACCTTCGAAGGTTCGCTCGTTGAGCTAGTTGGCATTTATATGGTTAAAGTTATTTTCTAGGTCTGCATTTTGAGCTGGTGCAGCAAGACATTCCGGCCATCAATGAACGCTTCAGCATGATATGGCAACCTCGAGCTCTACCTGAGTCAAGGCTCCGTGGTCACGTGACTCTCGAGGACAACTCTCCGTCTGAACTTCAGGAGTTGCTCGACGTTCTAGACAAACTTGCGTTAGGATATACCAAGAGGGCGCTCAGGTAAGTCGCTGGGCCCATCCAGTCGGTGTAAACATGGGTGACTGATGTGGTTTACAGCCGTCTTCCTCAAAACTTCCAAACAACTTTGCCTGATCGCAAACGTTACATGGCCTGGGCGCTCGAGCAGACTTCAGGATGGGCTACCGAATCGCTCCTCGAAATGGAAGATGTATCGTCGGTGATGAAAGAGAAGTATGCATCATTGTTCGAGCTCACAGCACGGGTCGGAGAAGGTCAACCAGGTATGAAATGCTTTCCGTACTTAGACACGAAACTGAACGGGTTTCCAGATATCTTCGCAAACTCGAAAGCTGCTGTGGATATCCTTTTCCGCGACGACCTGATGAGCAGGATTTACGAGCACCCTCCATTCATTGGCAGTGTCTTCGATGAAACCGTCAAACAATTTGTCAAACTCGTCAAGAACGCTTTCGAAGCTGGGAAACGGGTAGTTCGTGTATTGGAGGTATGATGAACTTGGAGAATCAGCATTCTGATACTGACGCACGTCACATAGGTTGGTGCTGGTACCGGAAGATTCACGGCTTTACTTGGTCAAGCTCTCATTGACGCCAAGCTCGAACTGTGCTACGTCGACTACGTTTGCACGGATATTTCTATTTCCCTTGCTCAAGAGGCTACTGCCAAGTGCCCATGGACCACTATCGTCCCTGTTGCATTCGACCTCAACAAACCTTTAGAGCAGCAAGGCATTGACCCAGCCAGCTTCGATATAATTGTTGCTTTCGACGTTCTTCATGCGACCCCAAGCGTCAACGACACCATTCGAACTCTCCGTGAACTTCTTCTTCCCGGCGGGCACCTTGCAATCATTGAATTGGATGGAAACTCTTTTGCCGCTGGTGCTGTTGGAAGCATTTGTAAGTGACCCTCACAAAGCTTCGGATACATGACTAACAACGAGTCCAGGGATGGATTATGTTTTCGGTTCATTTCAGGAGTGGTTCGGTGTTCTCGAACAGCGTCCAGCCTCTCATTGCTCTTTGAGCAAGTCAGAATGGAGTAGCGTGCTTCGTGCCGAAGGCTTCGCTGATAGTCTCTTTTTGACTACCACAGGAGCTACAGTTTCTCATATGGCATTCCTTTCGCAGACCACGGAGAAAGCTTCGAAAAGGCTTGGATCACCAACATCGTCTACGCCCTCTTTGCAAAGCGATCGCAGCCCATCCCACCTTAGATCGTTTTCCCTGTCATCCACTCCACTCCCCGTCACACCCGGCTTGAACGAAGTTCATGGCAGTGGTATCCTGTCATTCGGAGACGAACACCCGCTCCTCAAGAGATTGGAAGACGCGGCAAAGTTCACCGATAAACGAAAGTCGCAGACTATGGCTCCAACTCTCACCACATTCGAGGACATGCGCTCCGGATCCCTGTCCCCTGATATCTCCTTACCTCCGAACACAATCGTTCGTCGATTTACTGCGGGAGACGAGGTTGATCTCGTCAATTTCGTTGCTACCCTCGACTCTTCAGTTCCTTTGAAGATCTGGCTTCATACAGACACTCAAAGCGACAACGCCACGCTTACTGGACTTGCCAGATCACTCAGGCATGAGTTTGGCCTGTGGAGGATATATCTTGTACTCTTCCACCCGAGCTGGAGTTTCGCCAGTCAAGAAGAATTCATTCGGAACCAGCTCATACCTCTCAAATGGGTTGACGCAGAAGTGATGGTTGACGAGGATGGTGCCATGCGAGTGCCACGTGTCGTTGCCGGTCCAGCTCCGCCGACAACGGAGATTGCCGATTCTAAGCCGTTGCACTTTGATGACACTCAGTTCTGGCGTGCATTCCCCCGTCCGTTGGAGTCTGATGAGGTCCAGGTTGCGGTCTCGTTCATCACCTTGTCCAGCGTTATTCCAGGTCACTCTGAATTCTCTGGAAAAGTCACCAATGTTGGTTCAGAAGTCGAAACTTCGTTGATCGGGAAACGGTAAGCTACGGCTGCTCCTAGTTGACTTCATTTGACTGACCAAGTTTCTTAGTGTAATGGGTGTTGCCTCCACAGCTAAAGGAAACTTCGTTGTCTGTCACAGAGGATGCATAACTTCCATCCCAAACAGCATGAGCTTGCCGTTCGCCGCAGCTCTCGCTGGCCGTCTTGCATTCACCTCCTCAGTCGTCATGAATACTTTAGCCAAAGCCAAAGCCAAAACTCGTGTCATCCTTCACGCTGGGGACTGCTCTCCGGCTGCCGTCGCCACATATGCATACCTACAGGAACGCAGCTTCGATATATTTGTAACCGTCGCCAATTTGGCTTCACATCAGATCCCTCATAAGCAAGTCTACGACTCCCACAATGCTCAGGTCTGGTCACAAGCTGCCCGTCGTTGGGCAAATGATGGTGCCGACTTCATCTTTAATTTTGAAGATGGAACTGTTATACTCGAGGAGTCTGTTGAAAGACTAGCTCGTCGGGGTACACTTTGTCACATAGGAGACCTCTGTCCCTCCCGCCTTCGTCCAGGCCAGCGCTTCGTGTCTGTCGGATTTGATCGTCTGTTCTCTGGAGAGCACAACATTTTGGAAGAAGCCATTCAGACCACTTCTCGCCAGGTTATGTCTCGTATTTCACCCTCATCCCTCATATTCCAAGCAGATGCCCTCCAAATGGCGCATTCAAAAGCTGGTCTATACAAGGATCTGTCCATTTTGTTGGACTTTGAAACATTGCCCGACAACATGTCGATCTTCAAACCTGGCAGACTACGCGGCACGAACGCATTCGATCCTCGTGCATCCTATGTGGTCATTGGAGGTATCGGCGGTCTCGGAGTCAATTTAGCAAGGGCAATGATTGAATCAGGAGCACGCCATGTTGTTCTTACATCGCGCTCCGGGGAAAAGGTGATGCTACTCAGATATACCTTTCTGTTCAGCAATTGACTTTCTTTCAGGCCTTTGATAACGGGCAACTTGCTCGGGAGAAGAAAATCATCGACTACTTGCGCGAGAAGCCTGGTGTTCGTATAGATCTAGTTGCTGTGGACTGTCTCGATGCCGTGAAGACGAAGATCTTGTTCTCAAACCTACCGAACATCGCTGGAGTCTTCTATGTTGCTGTACGCCTCAATGATTCTCTGTTCCTCAATCTTACAACCAAAGAAGATTGGACAAAAGGCATGCCAAATCGAGCCCACTCTGTACCAGCATGTACTAACTTGATTTGAAGTGTACGATGTCAAAGTCAAAGGTCTTCGAATTCTTTTGGATGCCGTCGATCCCAAGAACCTCGACTTCCTTGTTCTGACGAGTTCTATGGCTACTGTTAGCGGTTCTCCAGGTTCGTTTGTAAAGATCTATAAAAAAACTTCCAGGCGCTGATCTTTCTCAGGACAAGTCAATTATGCCGCAGCTCAGACAGAAATGGAGGCTATGGGTGCTAACATCGCCAATTGCATTTCGGTCACAGTTCCCCCTCTGGTAGCGCAGCTCAGTTTTGTTTAGTGCTGGCCAGTCCTAACTCTTGATCTTTGCAGACTGATGGTGGTGTCTTTGTGCGAAGCATGCCCACTGGTAACGCTCGTAACGCGGCTCTTGACAAGGTGTGCCCTCTCCTATCAGCCGACCTTTGTTGTGTTGACCCTTCTCGCAGTACAAGGACCTCGGTATGACCGGAATGAAGCTTGCCCTCCATTGCATCGACGCTATCTGGACCATTGGAACACCAGCCTACAACCCAGTCTACATTCCCACGACTAACTGGAAGAGGGTCATGGAGAGTACGTCGTTTGATGTCTTTTCCCACTACTCCAGCTTATCAGAACACCCTCAGTTGCTGTTCCCGAGTACCACCAAGCAAGTATGAGGCATCTACTAGTCAAGGAGACGACCGACGGAGTGGCATCCAATGGCGGAAAGGAACAGACCATCCTTGGAGCCTGCGCCTCTGTACTTTCACTGGATGTCGCTGATGTCGAGGACAATATTCCACTCTCGACATACGGGCTGGACTCGTTGACATCAGTCCGCCTTAGTGGTATCCTCAAGACTTACTTTGGTGTCGAAGTTACGCAGTTGCAACTGCTGAGTCAGACCATGACAGGTACGTCGCGTTCACTTTCCTTCTCGTTCTTCTGTTTGACGACCTTGTGCAGTGGCGCGATTGTACCAATTGCAAGAAGAACAGAAGGCTTCCGCTGCAACAACCACCATAGCCGATGGTCCATCTGAAGTAGAACAAACCAATGTCCATGAGGCCGATTTGGACCAGACTGTTGTCCGACTCAATACCGCCACCGAAGGCACACCTCTTTTCCTCATGCACGGTGCCGGTGGTGGTGTTGTCGTACTCGTCAAGGCAGCACAGAAGGTCCATTATCCTGTCTACGGTGTACAGGATACTCCAGAGGCACCCATCACTGGTACTCTCCGTCGCCTCTCCGAGTTCTACCTGTCAAAGATCCGAGAGAAACAGCCCCACGGGCCATACCGACTTGGAGGATTCTCCTTTGGAACTTGTCTAGCTTTGGATATTGCCGAGTTACTTGAACAGCAGGGCGAGATCGTAGAGTCATTGGTGCTCCTCGACGGTTCTCCCACGCTCTTCAAGCGCCAGTCATTCCAATCTTACACCATGGGTCGAATCTATGATGGAAGCATCCGCAACGACGTGAGCACTTCTCAATTCATTCGCAATACATATAGTTAACTTTCCTATTCAGATTCTTGCTATCGTAAATGACATGGTATCAAGTGGCACACTCGATAATTCGGATGATCTCGGTGATCAATTTGCCGACCACTTCCAGCGAGCCAAGGAGGGCGGGAGTGGCCCTAAGTGGATCGCTCGTTTCTGCACTGCATATGTCGCTCACGTCTTGATGGGTGTTCGTCGAGGCAAGGAAGTCATAACCGCGGAGAGGAATGCTGGAGGAAAACTGATGGGTGCTTGGCCAGCGAAGAGAACGGTACTCGTCCGTGCTCTCGACGGTGTTTCAGCTCAACCATACGCTGCTGGAGCCTCTGAATACTTCGATTTGGATCTCTATGTCATGGGCGTCGAGAAGTACGACCTACCTGGCACCCACTTCGGCATTCTTGCGCCCAAATCCGGACTAGACGCAATTCTTGATAGATTATTCTAAAGAGTCATCTCAGGACTTCTAATGTTGCATTTCAAACGCGATACGACTCTTGTTCACTCATACTTAGCCTATGGACACCATTTTCATCACATAAATTATTAGCATCTGTACAAGTACAATCAGGATCACTCTTTATTTTGGGTTTTTGGCAATACAAATCTCTTCGTATCCCTATTCGCAGTGAAAATAACAACAACTTACATGTGCACTTCTAAGACATGCAATTTATTGTATGTTCCTAAATAACATATTGAGGTATGCACCTTATACCTTATACCTTGATCAAGGGCCGTACACCCTTCTATGCGTGTGTTAAGATATCCAAATCCTTTACCACTTCGATGTCCCTGCTTCCTCAATGAAAAGCAAAACATGTCACACCTCATTGTTCTTCCAATATCTCATCTCCTACTCTCTATGACGTCGTGGGAATGTTCGAGACAAACTGGGATTCATCGCCGAGAAGATGCTCTTCAAAAGATTGCAGGAGCAATCACTTCTTCACAACCCCACCACACATATGATTCGAATCTCTAATAGTACACTATTGCACACAAATTCAAAGATATCAATACATATACCGAACGGTCAGACAGCTGACGCGTCAAACGAAGGAACAGAACTGCCTGCGGCTTTCGACGTTTTGTAAGGTTTAGTGTCCTCCAATTCTACAACACGCTCTGGGTCATTATAGCTACAACAGAAATAATCAAAAATTGACTTACCATAGTTCTCAGGAGTTCTTGTGACGTGGTTCGAGACTTGCACCGTACTAAAGGATTTTGAGAATCAGAGAACATGTATCACGAAGCGAGACGTACATTGGAATAGGCGGGGCAGTCCTACGGGCCGCTCGACTAACTTCGTGCCTTGTGCTTTCGAATCGTTCCGATGACAAGTCACCTTTAGTCTCGTTGTATACGTTGATGCCGCACGAACGCGCGACCTTGATGAGTAAACCTGAAGTGGACGTTGAGAGTTGAGTTGTTTGTGAAATGAGGCACGTACGAGACATCGTCATCTCGATTTGGAGTTTCACAATGTAGACTACCGGGTGGAACTACCGCATTGAAATTAGCAAAAATGATGGGTTACCAGACAGAAGGCTTACTTGACAATACACAAACCCATTTTTCAAAGCGGTCATTCCGAGGAGGAGGATATCCATGCCGATCGAGACGAAGATGATGTACTCGTTAAATCTACACAAGATGAGTGTGTGATACGGGACAGGATCAACAAGACGCACCTCATTACAGGATAGTACTTTTTGAGACCATAGTCGACAAGTCTCTTTTTGACCAGTACGATGAACGTAATGTTCAGCGAGAGGTCCAAACCTACAATATATGGTGCGAAGATGAGATCACGAGGTTCATAAAATAAGCTCACACTCACATAGGTAGACAGACTTTTCAAACCGATCCCACCAATGATTTAACTATGAATCACCTTAGACGACAACGATACCATGAGAGCAAAGAGACGCACATGAATGAATTGATGGTTTATCTGAAGCTGCGCAGGGATCCCTGTCGTAAGAGGGTTAGACGGGCCAATGGTCGACGTGAATTGCTCACATATGCACGCCGATGATACGGAGATAAAGCCGACCACGCCGATTACGACGCCCTTGAGGATTTTCTGAATATAATCCGTCAATGATGATAGGACGAGAGAAGGAATTAAGTACCGGCTTACTCGATGAGAAGGGCGCGATATAATGATACATAAACGATTGACGATGATGAACATTAGACAGGAGACCTGAGGCGGGTAGGTGATGTTAGCATTGCGCGAGGTACTGACAAAGAAGGGCTGACTTGTAGCATCCAGCAAATGATAAGAGTTAAGAAGACACCCAGCCCAGGTGGGATTACTTCGTACAGATACAACCATGTAGTGACCTAGCGAGAACGAAAAGTTAGCGTGCGCCAGGAACCAATGCTTGAGGAAACGTACGGCGAAGCCAAGATCCCTGATTGGAAACATGAGCAAGAGAAGAAACCTCCGTAGAACAGAAGTTGCTCACCCGAGAATCTCTAGCCAAATCATCGCCACATACAGACTCAATCTCCCAGCTCTCTTTGTCTCTAAGATCGCTGTCCAGGTCACATGGATGACAAAACCGAACTAATGTGAAGGTTAGCACAAATTGGCAGAAAAAAAGTGACGACACGTACGAAGAAGCCAAAAACAATTGATCCTGTTATGAGTAGATTGTCAGCATACCGTATCGTGACCACATCTGTAATGATACCTACCAAGCACGATGTCTCCTCTAGTCACCACAAGTTCCTCGAATGGTTTTTCAGTGTGGAAGCCCACGTCTACGGCCATGATGGAATTGGGGTGAGGACGTTTCCCCGGAGCGACATTTATAACCTATCCGCGTCATCAAAGTAGAACCGGGCCAATACATTGAAAAATGAAATGGAATCTTCCTCCTGACGCGAATGCCTGGCGCGTGAGCGGGATCGAGGTGAGACACCGAAATTGCCAATACGAATTACCACGTAGCACCGTATTGAGGATTGAATATTGAGGCCTTGAGGGGTGATTATAGAGGGGTGATCCTAGTTGGTGGTGAAAGTGGATTCTTGCGACGTCACTCCTGCGACAATTCCAGCTGCGAGAACTGAATTGTCGCGAATACCGCGTCGCATGCTCGCTCTGCAGATCGATCGAATGCATTCAGCTTAGTGGTCCTTTCCCCGGTTGAGGCTTGCATTTGATTTTGGAATTCCAGTGTCGAAGAAATTGCTTTGACATCGATATCGATAATGAACAAGCTGTCACTAAAAATGTGGCTCATTGACGATCACAATCGCAAAAGAGAGAGAACGGTACCTCAATGGAACTATCTTCTCACTGGAGTCTGGTAGAGTCTGGTGCAGCTGGTGTTAACGAACGAGTCATAACCGGCAGAATCCGAGATTTCGCACGGTCACCATCCTTGAAAGCTCGAACCAGAGTGCTCAACGAACGTCAAACGCCGACAAATTCAACTCGCGCTGGCCCGTAATCACTTGGAAATGTCAGAATATACAATGCTTTGGACATCTGTAATTGGGAGTGCGAGGATTATTACGAGGTGCGTATCTCGTCTCAGGATGTCTTGATTCAAAACCCTAATCTTTTCCTGGTCTTTCCAATCTCAACAAGCGACCTCATAACATCGTCGGGTTCCTCCTACACTTCATGTCGTGAATGCATACGCATCTTCAAAAACTTGCTCTACATTTCTTCAATCTCGATGGTGGCACATCGGAACTCTTCGGCCATTGTCATCATCCATACTATCCGCATCGGTCCTGCACCGTTAGAAGATCACGGTTATCCAGCTCCAACAAAACTGCAAGTCGCAAGCTCAGCAACACGAACTTGGATCTATAGCACTGCCATCAACGTACTACATACCATTCGAGCCTGTGCTGCTTCCCGTCATCGTCTTGGACGTCTTGGCGAAAGAAACCAGTAATCCGCCAACTTCAAAGTGAGGCGGATGGATGTCAACAGTCAGGCCTACGATCATTTTACTCGGGGAAGGCGCGGTTTCCGATGCTCTCTGTACGACCCCGTCCTGACTTTTTGCTCAGGGATGGTGATTACTGGCCCTTGGAAGCGTATGGCAATATTCGTGATACCCCAGAATCATATGGTCGACTTAGCATCGCTTGGTGCTGCCCTTCAGGGTTGCGAATCATCATCTAGCTGCCAGATAGTCCATGGAGTCATACAAAACAAGTCTTGAATATGGGCGGGTTACCTGAGGCCTCCAGACTTGAGGCCTCGTCCAGTCGGTAAGGTCGACAACTAACACTGGCTAACCCTCGAACCCCGACTTCTCGCAGGAGAAGATCTTCGTCAACCGCATGCAGCTTGATCAAGGCCGCCGTGTTTCTTCTCATCGTCGGTGTTGTGGGGATATTTGTTTTGGCGTTGATGTGGGCGGGTGAGATCTTGATACAGGTTTGCCCAATGCGAGTACAATCCCCACCGTCGTACGCCCCTTTTGCTGACTTGAGAATCTGGACACAGGAGGTCTATAGTATTCGACTCTACTCGTATCTGTCTGAACGCCATTCTCAGGCACGATTGTTGAATGGATATGGTGCATGGCATTCAATGATAATGCTTACATACAGGGCTGATTGTACGAGGTAACCCGATGTTGATTGGAATGAAGTTATTGTATTATCCATATCATTAGACCTTCGGGTTCTTGACAGATAATTAGAATCAGGGTGTAAGTCAATGTCTCGAATTTGAAGGTTTGAACGGTGACGTCGCTCTTATCACTAAATATAACTGTATAGAATGTGAGCGCTGAAGCGATAACAAGACGAGGGTAGGCCTATTTTAGTGCTATAGAGATAAGTACTCATCGAAAAAGATACAAAATGTATCACTGATGTACCGTTAGATACATATTAGCCAAGCTACCTTAGCAGTGACCCTGTTTGTGGCGTGGTCCGGGGAGTGTCGCAGTGGACCTGGAAGCAATGTCTATATTTCTAATTGCAGATTTGCGGTTCTAGGAAGTTCTCGAGCGCGTTAGCAACAGTGCAATCAGGAACGATCCACCGCGATGATACAGAGATGTTGCTATTCGACTTTCCGAGTTGTCCATGTCAACCTTGGGTAGTATGATCCTGCCCTACTCATGAGGTCCATAACCTGACGCGTGAGCCCGGCATTTTTGAAGAGCAAAAAACCATGATATCCTGAAAATCTAATGACAGAGAATATGATCGTGCAGCATCCCACCAAGAGCTAAGAGCTACGGCCGCACGTTGTGAAGCGGCGTATAGAGTTCGAACAGTCTAGCCATTATTGCAAGTCGGGGTGATGTCCTATACATGTTGAGTTTCCTTCCCGACAAAACGGTTCTCAAAACCGCCGATGGTCCCGATTATGACGCTTTTGTACCAATAACCAATAGGTGTCTAGTTCGCCTTCCCAAAGCTGGTCCGTACTGTAATCGTGATTGATGAACATTCGGATGATAGGGTGGCAGCAATAGCCGGGGATCGGTTGATATATACCACTGGCAGGAGGTTGTCTTCGAAGTATAGATTCATTGAGCTGGCTCGGAAGCACTTCGTATGCGCCACAATATGGATGTGTGATGTGGTTCTATTCGCTCATACCGCAAGCATTGTCTCCATGAAAAAGAGCATAGAAGCTTAAATAGGCCTGGGAGAATTTGTTGATGACCGTAACAGAGAATCAGAGGTGCATGGGCGAAAATCGAGAAAATCGGAGCATTGACGTGGTTGCACTCGGCAAGGATATCTAGCTACGTGACAACGTCACTGTCACACCTAGCCTTTGGTCCACAACGCCCACGTAGACGCTGATGGTGATACTCTTCGAAAAGGTTCTCCCTTTCTTCAGAGTGTGAACAGGAGTCTTTGTACGTTTTTTTATGTGATTCTCTCCCTAGATTAATCCCGACAAACTGACTTCCGCGCGTTTTGCCCGCGTTCCACCCTTTTAGTGCTCAATACGACATACTGATTACCCGATTTTTTGCGGTCCAACTGCGGCCCAGGCAATCTTTGATCCTCTTAATGTATCAAAACGCACTCCATTCGGCCAGAAAATCAAGATTGTTCCCCTGGATTTGCGCTAAACACCAGCTTTACGCTCCCGCGACTCTTGGCTGTCGGTGTAATGTTTCGAGATCACTATCATCCATACCGCATCCTTGCCGACACCTACATCGCGACATGAGTACAGGATTATGAGAGCCGCTCTATTCGAGCTGGATACGACTGAAGTCGAATGATGGGTTCCTGATCTTATTCCAAGATGCTGTGAATTCACAATGGGCCGGTCTTCTGTTCCGCTTTAGCAAGTCAATGCAATTGCAAGGCACATTCCAAATCCAGCAACCATTATTAAAGGCTACCTCATTTCTATACAGCCCCAGCTCAACCCCAAAGTCCCAGTGCATACACTACTGCCATGGTTGCGTCTTCCACCTCTTCAAGCCGTCCCAGCCACGCCAACCCAAATCCGAATGTCGTGGCAATTGTTGGTGCGTATTGCTGCGCTTTCTTGAGTGAACAGGACTAATGTACACCGTTCATAGGCATGTCTATCTCTGCCCCAGGCGGTGTTGACGATGGCCTAGACACTGAAGAGTTTTATGAATTCCTCAAGGCTCGTGGATCCGGGATTATCACTGTACCCAAAGACCGCTGGAACCCCGACGCTTTCCATGGCACACAGCCAGGGAAAATTGTCACCGTAAGTCACGGTAGTCTGACATCGTCTCCGATATCTAACGTCTCCTCACAGACCAAAGGTGGCTTCATCCCCAACTATGTGAGAACTCATACTCTTATTCATCCCCTGTATCTCATGGATAGTCTGTCAGTCTGTTGGAGATCCTCAAGAGTTCGGTATCACTCCCGCCGAGGCCGCCCAAATGTCCTTAGCTCAGATTGCTCTGTTCGTATCCTCCGCCTTTTGTTCTCTTCAGCACGTTAATGCTCCGTCGTCAGGCTCCATCAAGCCTTCAATGCATTGCAACGCAGCGGTGTCGACTATCGTGGGACCAATACTGGTGTATACGTTGGTTGTGGTGGGCACAATTTTACATGGAGTTATATCCTTCTTAATGATGATATTACAGCGGTCAGCGATTCAACTTCTGAGATGGATGTCAGTGTTGCGGGGGCGTGAGTTTGTCCCTCCTTGCTTTCTGAATGCCCAACTCATTGCTACACAGGTACTACATGACCGGTACTTCAGTCGCCATCAATGCTAACCGCATCAGCTATGTCTTCGATATGACCGGACCTTCGCTGCCGGTCGATACTGCATGTTCTTCAAGTCTTACCGCTATGCACCTCGCTGTTCAAGCAGTAAGGAACGGTGACTGTGACCAAGCCGTCGTTGCTGGCAATAACGCCATCTTGCGGCCTTTGGAAACAGCCTCCTTCAGCCAGCTTGGTGTTCTTAGTCCGGATGGCATCTCCAAATCTTTTGATGAAGATGCAAATGGTTATGCGCGTGGGGATGTCGGTGAGTAGTCCAAACCTGTTTCCTGTGTTCGAAGGCTCAAGATTCTATTTCTAGTCGGTGCCGTCGTCATCAAGCGCCACGATCTTGCCGTCAAGGACCATGACCACATTTTTGCTACTCTTGTCGGCACATCTCTCACTTCCTGTGGCTCCTTGATGGGTTCGTTGACCACTCCAAGTCCATTGGCTCAAACCCAAGTACGTGTTTGCTCTTATAGCTCATGAATCATGACTTATCAATCTTCTATAGGCAATTCAGAATGCCTACAATGATGCTGGTCTCAAGCCCCATCAAGCTGATTTCGTTGAGCTTCACGGCACTGGGACCATTGTCGGAGATCAAACCGAGGCTAACACTGCAGGTGTATGCTTTTCCGAGGGACGACAGGGACGAGAGATTATCATAGGCTCTGTCAAAAGTAACGTTGGGCACGGTGAAATGGGGGCTTATATGACCTCTCTGGTCAAGGTTTGTACAGTCATCGGGATTCTCAACTTGGTGCCTGACTTGGACCCTAGGTCGTGATGATGTTGGAGCAAAAGCAAGTTCTTCCGAACGGCTATTTCAAGAAACCATCTTCGAAGATCCAATTTGATAAATACAACCTTCGCGTGCCAATCCAGGTTGAAGACTTCGTTGCGCAAGACCGCCAGCAGGGTCTTATTGCGTCAATATCAAGCTTTGGGTTCGGAGGTAATGAAAATACTTCTATTGCCATAATAAATACGTCTAAAATACCGACCGTGTTCTACAGGTTCCTGTGGTCACACTGTACTCAGAGAGCACGATACTCGACCTGTGCTTCCCGATTACCACGGCCTGACTGCACCACCATACCTATTCGCTGTTGGTGGGCTTACGCCTCGTGGAGTGAACTCCCTGATTGAGAGCTACAAGGCGGATTATGCGGACATTGACCCGGCCTTACTTTCCGAACATCTCGGTTCAAGGGCTCGTCAAATGAGCTGGAGATCTTACGCCGTTGGAGACTCTTTGGGCGAGGTTACGTTTACCGAACCTGTCATGGTCTCAAAACGTGCCGTCCCTCTGGTTTTCTGTTTCTCGGGACAAGGTGAGAACAACTGTTCTCGGTCAGGATAAGTTCTTATCCTAATGACAGGTCCTCAACATTGGCAGCAGGGCCGTGATCTCTTTGCCAAATATTCTGTTTTCCGCGAAAGTATACTGGCCTCGGACAAGATCCATACCGAATACACAGGCAAATCTTTCCTCGCAAACTCGGGCCTCTTCTTGCCCAATCCTCCTTCCAACTCCATCCTCGCAAAGTCAATGTCGTGGCCTGCTGATGTGATCTCCATCAGTATAACGTTCTTCCAGATTGCCCTGTTCGACCTTTTGACATACCTCGGGTTGAAGCCGAATGCGATTGTTGGTCACAGTATCGGAGAGACAGCCGCGCTTTATGCGAGTGGCGCTATGCCTCGTGACGTACGTTTTCAGTACTTTCAAACTTTCTTATATTGCTTACCGTTGTACTTAGATGGTTGTTAAAATTGCCATTGCTCGTGGTGCCGCACTATGCCTCGTTGATAACATTGGTGGTGCCATGGTGGCTGTTTCCGGGTGCGATGCTCAAACGGTTCAAGATCATATTGATACTATCGTCGATCTATCTGACAACCCTCAAGCTGGCGTTACGGATTCTCTGCACATCGCTGCACGCAATAGCCCAACCGACTTTGGTGTATCCGGCGCCGAGTACCTGGTCGACGACCTGACCAAGTATATTGAAGGATGGGTTTCTGGAGTAATGGCACGAAAGCTTCGCGTTAGCACTGCAGTGCATTCTCCTTATGTGGATGCATGTGAAGCTCAATATCGCGAAGAACTGCGACGGATTTTCAAGTCGTATCCTGGTTCTCATAAGCCCACTATCCCGGTGATGTCAACGGTGACAGCAGATTTTGTCGAGGATGAATATACGATCGACTATCTCTGGAATAACCTTCGCCGACCAGTTCGCTTCTCAGATGCGATCCCTACATTGATGGAGAGGTATGGGGAGTCAACGACTTTTGTCGAGATTGCTCCTCACCCTGTCTTATCCCAGGTGTGTACCTTGCTATTGTACGACGCATCGTCTCTAACTCTGAATAGTACATTAAACAAATGGGTGCACTCGAGTCAGTTGCCGGAAGCAAGCGACCTCCTTCTGCTCGTCACATCAGGCCAGGTGTGCGGCCACCGACAGAGTTGGACACACTCTACGAGTCTCTCGGCCAGCTTCTAATGTGCGGTGTCAACTCGGTATGTTAGCTGAATCTTCTTGGTGAAAGAAAATAAAGCTCAATGTGATTCAGGTCAACTTTGCCCTGTTAAATGGGTGTCCGCCTGGAAAAGTCGAAGGACCAAAGTACCCGTTCCAGCCAAAGTATTTCCCGATTTCTATGAGTAATGGGCAGAGTTATTTCCAAACACTTCTTCCACCTGAAAGGCCCCTCAATAGCGAACGTCTCCGTATAAGTCCTAGTCTTCCCGAAGACTGGATGGCCGATCATATCATTGATCAGTCGGTATGTGCTGATTCGCGGGACGTTCTTATCCTATGTTAATGTGTATCACAGAACTTAGTCCCTGCCGCCGCATATATCGAAATGGCCCTCGAGTTCCCAGATGTCACCGCGGTTTGGGATTGCCGCTTCGAGTCGGCCTTTATTCTGGACGGCTCAGTTCCACCAGCAACTCTTGAAGTCGGCCGCGATGGGAATCGATGGACCATCAAATCATCCAGTGACCTTCGTAGGCTTGCTGTCACTTTTACTTTGATGCAGACTAATAATCGTATTACAGAGAATATGCAGGGTGAAATATCTTGGGCACGAGCCGGTCCTAAATTTGATTCTCTCCATGCATACGGCAAACTTGGATACGGAAAACCTGAAGTCAGTCCAGATGGTTTCACCCACGTCGATGTGGATGCTGTACTCGCTCGGTGCCGCTCCGAGCATTTGCACGATGAGGTGTATGAAGAGCTCATTGGTGTCGCGCAGTTTGGGACTGAGTATGGCTTAACTTTCCTCGATAAGTTTACGAGAAGTAATAATCCCTCTTTGCTAGATTCCGACGTATTCAAAAGATCTGTCTCAATGATACCGAGGCATTAGTCACGATTAAAGGACATGGTGATACCTTGACCCGCACTGGCTATGTATTCCATCCTGCCCTAATGGATGCTGCTTTCCAAGTAAGGTCTATCACTCATTTCCTTTTGGCGTGCTTCTAAACTCTGTCTCACAGTCTCTCATCGCTTGGAATCTGGTATGTTTATTCTAACATGGGCATGAATACCAATTGACCCCTCTTTAGGTTTTCGACCATATCAATGTTGGCAATGAACGCGGATTTATGGTGAATCTTCGTGATTGTTTTAACACTTATTTTGAAATACTCAGATTTGGTGCAGCTACCTCACTCTCTAAAACGTGGATTCCGGAACGATGGCGCTACCAGGCCCTTAATCTTCCCCGATGAATTTAGGACCTATGCAGTTTTGGATGATTGGACGCCTCACTCAATCACCTTGAATCTATACGTCTTGGATGATAATAACGATGTGGTTTTCACTTTTGAAGGTAACAACACTTCAATCTTCTCCTGGCACGGAGTTCTAATGTCCTGCAAGGAATGCATTTCGAGGCTGTTCAACAAGGGGAGCCTGAGATCAATGAACGCTTCAGTACAATTTGGCAGCCTCGTGCTCTACCCCAGTCAAATCTACGTGGTGATACCCTTCTTGACATCGAAGGACAAGAAACCCACGAAGTCTTCACGATATTGGATAACCTTGCCTTAAGCTACATAAAGAAGGCTGTGAGGTAAGGGTTGCATTTCCTGTGCCTGTTAGCTAGCTACATACTTATAATCCATCCAGTCGCCTACCACAAGGATTTGAACCGAAATCAGTCGACCGTAAACAATATTTAGCCTGGGCGCTTACGAAATCTGCGGCGTGCGAGTCGCAGTTGGAACCGGCTGATGTATCTTCCACCTTGAAGGAAAGATACAGACCTCTCTTTGAGCTGACAGAACGTCTTGGAAGGGCACAAACGGGTATGCATCCCTCTACTCGAGCTATAGAGATCACACTAAGATTATCCTCTAGAAATTCTAGTTGATTCCAACGTTTCTGACGACATCCTTTCGGACGGGGACCTAATGGATCAGGTATATAGGCTCCCTCCGTTTAACACTAGGGTATTAGAGGAAACTGTCAAGCAACTTGTGAGCCTCGTCAAGGCTGCCCAAACTGCTGGTAAACGAGTTGTGCGCGTGCTAGAGGTATGTCCTACTGCTGAGGTTTTGCAGTTAACATGCTCAGATAATGTACTTTAGGTCGAAGCAGGTTTTGGCCAATTGACTGCTGTTCTGGGCCAAGCACTCTTGGACGCAGGATTTGACCTTTGCTATGTCGAATATATTTGTACCGACACCTCGGCAGCACGTTCCCAAGCGGCTGCATCCAAGTCACCTTGGCCTTCTGTCTTCCCGTTGACGTTCGACTTGAACAAACCATGCGAGCCGCAAGGAATAGATCCTCAAAGTTTCGATATCGTCATAGCCTCTGATATCTCTCGTGTGTCCCCAGACATCCCCGTCACATTAAAGGCTCTTTACGAGCTATTGCTCCCTGGAGGACATCTTGCTATCGTCGAAACAGATAGAAGCATGAAGTTCGCAGGCAGTATCTGTACGTCCTAGTTCATAGCGAAATCACCCGAGCTGACACGTGATCTCAGGGATGAACTACATCTTCAGCATGAACAACCCGTTCACGAAGTCGGATTGGGATCTCGCGTTGAAATCCTCCGACTTTTCCTATGGAGCTTGCTGGGCGACTTCTACCGCCAACATATCTCGCATATCCTTCATTGCTCAGACCAAGGAGACAGGTGGTAGCAAGGATACTTCCCCTGCCTCGACACCTCCCCTCCAGAGCGACAGTGGCTCTTCTTCGCCCACTGCTTCCAGATTTTACCTTCCTACCCCCGGTATAAACGAAGTTCATCAGCATGGTATATTAGGCATAGATGAACATCCATTATTGAAGCGCTTGGAGGAGACGTCGTTCACAAAGCAAATGTCTGGACTTGTTCCTTTACCGCTACACACGATGCCCGAAATGACTACCGCCCTGCTTCGATCACTCCCGTCCGACACCTTTCTGCGACGGTTCACTGCTGGTGATGAAGTTGACCTTGTCAGTTTTATCGCAGGGTTGGATGCTACTGTACCACTGAACCTCTGGCTATACACCAATACGGAAACTCAGAATGCCACGCTTGTCGGGTTGACTAGGACACTTCGACATGAATTCGGATTATGGAAGATTTACCTAGTTCTTTTTCACCCGTCGTGGGCCCCAGCAAAGCAAGAGGAATTCCTTCATAACCAGCTTGTTCCTCTTCGATGGGTCGATGCAGAGGTGATGGTTGATGAGGATGGTGCCATGCGAGTGCCACGTGTCGTCGCTGGTTTAACCCCATCAACCACGGAATTTGCCGACTCCAAGCCGTTGCACTTCGATACCACTCAGTACTGGCGTGCCTTCCCTCGACCGTTGGAGGCTGACGAAGTACAGGTCACTGTCTCTTTCATTGCTCTATCCAGTGTCATACCCGGGCATTCCGAATTCTCTGGGAAAGTCGTCGACGTCGGTGCCAATGTCAAGAAATCGTTCATCGGTAAACGGTACGTGATTAGCAAAAGATCTGGGTATTCCTCTGGCTGAGACTTTCTAGGGTAATGGGTGTCACGACCTGTCGCAAGGGCAACTTCGTGATTTGCCCTCAAGGGACCATTGCTGTCCTGCCTTCGGGGATGAGTTTGCCGTACGCTGCCGCCCTAGCAGGTCGGCTGGCCTTCACGTCTTCAGTGGTTATCAAGACGCTGGCCTTTGCTAGACCTAACTCTCGTGTCGTACTACATGCGAGAGATTTCTCTCCAGCAGCGCTGGCAACCTTGGCATATCTACAAGAGCGACGATTCGACATTTTTGTAACAGCTTCCGACCCCTCAGTCCCTCTTTCTCAGAAAGATGTTTCTTCATCTCATGACGTGGAATCGTGGTCGCGCGCTGTGAGGAGATGGGCTGGAGATGGTGTCGATTACATCTTCAACTTTGAAGAGGATGATGCGATTCTCGCAGAATCTGTCGAGCGCATGTCATCTCAGGGAACCATCGTCCAGATCGGGAATATCTATCCTAAACAGCTACGCCCAGGACAGCAGTTTGTCTCCGTCGGTTTTGAGCGTGTCTTTTCCGGTGTTTATAACGTCCTGGAAGAGGCACTTCGATCAACTCCCCGACAGATCATGTCCCGTCTCTCGCCGTCTTCCTTGATCTTCCAAGCTGATGCTCTCGAATTGGCCCACTCCAAGGCTGCGCTCTACAAAGACATGTCTATTCTCCTCGACTTCGAGACACTCCCAGAAAACATGACGGTTGTTAAGCCTGGCAGAGCACCTGGCTCAAGTGCGTTCAATCCTCGTGCATCATATGTGATCATTGGTGGTATTGGAGGCCTTGGCTGCAACATTGCAAGGCTTCTTGTGGAATCCGGTGCCCGTCATGTCATTCTGACTTCTCGTTCTGGGTGGAAGGTACGGTTCTCATTTACGCGGCTCCTATATCTGTTGCTTACTTACATTTTGTAGGCTTTTGAAAACGGTAGAATGTTCCGAGAGAAGAAAATCATCGAATATCTTCGCACCTTACCTGGGGTGACTATCGACGTGGTCGCATGCGACTGTCTAGACGAAGTCAAGACAAAGACACTATTCTCCAACCTCCCGAATGTTGCCGGTATCTTCTATGTTGCCGTACGTCTTAACGACTCCCTTTTCACTAATCTTACAACACGGGGGGAGTGGGAGAAAGGTTTGTGGTATCCTCTTCGCAGTATAACCTATACTGAATAAACCTAGTCTACGATGTTAAGGTGAAAGGTGTCCATGTCCTTTTGGATGCTGTCGACCCCAAGAAGCTGGATTTCCTCGTTTTGACAAGCTCCATGGCTACAGTCTGTGGCTCTCCTGGTGAGTTTGCTGATACTGGGTTGGCTACTTCACACTCACCAAGTGAATTTTAGGTCAAGCGAATTACTCTGCTGCCCAAACCGAGATGGAGGCTATGACTTCAAAGATACCGAACTGTATTTCTGTTACTGTCCCGCCATTAGTGAGTCCACAGGAAATGTCTATGTATTCCTTTACTAACGCAAACTATCCATAGACTGATGGTGGTGTCTTTGTGCGTAGTATGCCAACTGGAAATGCTCGAAGCGCTGCGCTCGACAAGGTAAGTGGTTGACACCAGAAAAGGAACCTCTTTAACAGAACGTTCCTTACCAGTACAAAGACCTCGGAATGACTGGATATACTATGGCTCGCCACTGTGTAGACGCAATCTGGACTCTTGGAACCCCTGCGTACAATCCGCTTTACATACCCTCCATAAAGTGGAAGAAGGTCATGGAGAGTATGTTGCCTTTCATCCTCCTCGATAATCTAGCTATTCACCTTGGTTTCTCTTCAGTGATGCCCGACTATTTGCAATCCAGTATGCGACACCTTTTGGTAAAAGAGTCCTCCGAAGGCGCTATGTCCAACGGGCCAAAGGAACAAACTATTCTCGCAGCTGCTGCCGCTGTATTGTCCTTGGAACCCGACAGGGTCGAGGAGAACGTTCCGCTATCCGCTTATGGCCTGGACTCGTTGACTTCAGTTCGCCTAAGTGGCATTCTCAAGGCCTATTTCGGTATCGAAGTCACCCAGTTGCAACTCTTGAGTCAGACTATGACTGGTACGTCCATCTCTTGACTGACGTTTTCTGTTACTAACACTAATCAACAGTTGCGAGACTGCATCAACTCCAAGAGGAGCAACAGATCGCTGCCGCTGCCGCCGCCGCATCCGCCTCTGTCTCCGATAGTACACCTGTCGAAGCTGAGCAGATTCAAACGAACGTTCACGAGGCTGACCTCGACAAGACCGTCGTTCGACTCAACACCGCTACTGAAGGCACTCCTCTCTTCATCATGCACGGCGCTGGTGGTGGTATTGTCGTCCTCGTCAAAGCGGCTCAGAAGGTTCACTACCCTATCTTTGGTGTCCAAGATACCCCCGAGGCTCCAATTACTGGCACTCTACACCGACTTGCAGACTTTTACCTGTCCAAGATACAAGAGAAGCAGCCTCATGGGCCGTATCGCTTGGCGGGGTTCTCGTTTGGTACCTGTCTAGCTCTGGACATTGCGCAGCTACTCGTTAAGCAGGGCGAGGTTGTCGAATCGCTGGTCATGTTGGATGGATCTCCTACGCTCTTCTCAGCCGCATTCCAGCTACACACAATGTCGCGTATCCATGATGGAAGCATTCGTAATGATGTGAGTGTTCTTTCCGGTTTCTTGAACCTGATGCTCATGATCTTTGAAGGTTCTGGAAGTCGTCAATGACATGGTCTCCAGCGGCACCCTAGACAACTCTGACGACTTGGGCGAGCAATTCGCCGACCACTTCCGTCGCGCTGAGGAAGGTGGCAGTGGACCGAAATGGATCGCCCGTTTCTGCATGGCTTACATCGCTCACGTTCTCATGGGTATCCGTCGCGGTAAAGAGTTTTTGAACGCTATCGACGAAGCAGGCGGTAAACTCGAGGTGAATTGGCCTTCAAAGAGGACTGTCCTCGTTCGCGCTCTGGATGGTGTTCGCTCGCAGCCCTACGCAGCTCGGGTTTCAGAGTATTTCGATTTGGATAAATATGTCGATGGAGTTGAAAAGTACGATTTGCCTGGTACACACTTTGGTATTCTTGCTCCTGATTCGGGGCTTGATGCTATTCTTGACAAGTTGTTTTGATTTATGTATACGTAGATGGACGCTGTAATTCCCTAGTATTCCTAACTGTTATTTGTGTATAGTAGAAGCAAAATCTTAGTTTTTCGAGGACTTTCCTTACTCAATGGTCTTGATGGAGTGAGAATTTAGAAACATCTTGCTCATGAGGCGAAGCGCTCCCGGGCCTCAACCCAGTCCGGAATTACCATTTTAGTCACTGTCCCGGTTTTATCCCAAACGACCACCTCGACCTCGACGCGACTCACCAAGGTTGACTGGCACAATGCAGTCGGTCAACCTCTTCTCGAGGAATACTCCTCAAAAAACTGCCGCTGTTCGTGAAGGTTTACGCATGGTTCGAAGTATCATGGCTTCCGACACGTCCAAGGACGGTCTCACTACATCACAAATATACCAAATCGCAGTCAAGAAGAAGCCGAATGCAGAGTTCAAGAGTTTATTGAAGGAGGTTAGGTTGTCTGCTGCAAAGGTGGAACAACAACAGGCCACGAATGGGCAGTCAGGAAGTTTAAAGGCACCGCCGCCTGCACCTCCTCGTCCATTGCATCCTTTAAAGTCTATGACGTGCGTAATCCTACAAATTGTTACTGTTTCTCGGGCTGAATGTGCTTTATTCCCTATGCAGTTTCCTCAAGAGAGAGGTTCTCCCCATCTTGGAAGGCAACAAGGAAATTACTCTGAAAAGAGTCATGCGCGTTCCGACAGTCACTGAACAAGCACCCGAAACCACCAAGGCTTCCAAAAAGACCAAAGGAAAAGGCAGAAACGAATCGAATGCAAACGCTGCCCCTTCGCCTGTTCAGGTATACTTGTGGAAGAACGTTCCGAAGCCGAAGAAACCTGTCCAAGGAGAGGTCAACTGGGGTCCGTACGCCAAATCCTTCAAACAACAGTGGTGGGAAGTAGGCACTGGAGAGGATTTAGGGTATCTCAGCCGGAGGAGACGTAGGGCTCGTGTTGACAAGATTGGTAGAGAAGTTGAGACTGCAAAGGTAGTCAAACGGGCGGTAACCAAGGCCGAGCAACTTAGGGTTGAGGCTTTGGTGAAAGCGAGAGAACAGAAGAGACGAGAAAGGGTTGATATGTGGTATGAGAGGGTCAGGGTGTTGAGAAAGGCCAAGATAGAGAGAGAAAAGGCCGAGGCTCAAGCGGCTGGTGGTACTCCATAGATTGTCGACGTATCATATTCTATTTTTCAATAATCACTGAAATTGAGATGCAACATTCAACGTATGGATCCATACGCCTTACCAATATTTTTTATGGGCGTGGGTTGTATCAGCGAATACCCGCAGCGTCCGATAATGAAGTCCAAGGGTCGTTTCTGTACCGTCATCACAACACCCGAGTTACACACTTGTTTGCCTCGCCAATTATCAAAACTCAAAGCAAGTAGATTTCCCACTGCAGTTCTAAGTTAGGGCTGACGACGACGCGTTTTGCGTGCAGGAACTTGTATGACAGCCACCGTTCTGTGCAGCCAATGTGGTGTCTGCGTAGACCCAGTTCTGCCCGTAGCTCCCCTGGCACATACCCTTTCATCCAAGTACAGCCCGTCTTCACAAGAAGTCGCAGCAACGCGAACAGCGATAAAAATCGAGGAAGCCGCGGTGAAGCAATACAATAAGGAGATTTTAAGGCTCATGGAGATCGTAGGCACATTAAAAGCACAGCGATCTGCTCTTTGCGAGCGGGTCGGCCAGAGGCGTTCTCTTCTCTCATCGCTCAGAAAAATGCCTCCCGAAATTCTCTGCCATATCTTTATACTAGTCCATGACTCGTCCGACTACTCTCTCGAACTGTCAAGGCACCGGAGAACACGTTCAAATGCATCGTATATCGTCTCCCTTTCCCAGGTCTCTTCCCACTGGAGACAGATGACTCTTTCACTACCTGAATTATGGTCATCTATTGCCGTCGATGTTGGGTTCGTCCGAGAGGAAGATGGAAGCATCATCGATACACACCTTCGGAACGCCGGCACTCATCCCTTGAAACTGCGCATTCAGAGAGATATTGTGCGATATTCATATCCCTCGGTCGACGCTCTATGGATGATTGTAAAGGACCTTCATCGATGTGAAAAGCTGGATTTGGTCAATATCGACGGGAAAGTTTTAGATAAAGCTTTTCAGGAGCGTCAACTTCCTCGTCTCTCCTTTCCCCATCTTCGCTCTTATGGTGACGCGTCGTCACGACTCGGATATGTCTCCGAATTTTCGCGGTGGATTTGGGAAGCTCTTTGCAATGCACCGAAACTTGTGCGATTGTACACGAGCTATTTCCACGATCCAGCGACCTCAGGACTCCCATACCATCAGCTCACTACTGTTCACATCATTTCCATGACGCCATGTCAGATTCTCAATGTTGTTCGCGCTACATCCAGCTTAGAGGCTTTGGTCATAATCCCATTTCGATCAGATCCGGAACCAGAATTGAGCGCCATGCTTCCTGTGGTCTGTTCCTCGCTGCAGACGATATCAATCAACATTGCCGGATATCTTCAACACCGATCAAATTCACAGTTTCAGTCGCTGCTTGCCTTGCTTCGAATGCCCGCTTTGAAGAGGCTTGAAGTGCAGGTACTCCTGCCGTCACCCTTGTCTTTCTTCCCGATGATTCAATATTCTTCCGGGACATTGCAGGAGATAGTGTGGAATTCAGATTCGGAATCACTATTCGAGTCCGAGTCCCTTCAAACACTCTATACCGACATTGTTCAGTCGCTTCCCAATTTACGGTCCTTCAGAGCATTCAACGAAGGAACCACTGCACTTGAACACGTTCTTCGTTTGATAAGGATGCTCACCATCACGTCTTCCCAACCCGTCCTCGCACCTCAACTTACGACGCTTCATCTGGCGGAGTCCAGTGCACAAGTGACAGTCGATTATACCATCGAATTTTTGGATATGATCGAGTCTAGGGATTCGTTGGGTGAGAGGGTTGGCGTTGCGAGATTGGTTGATGCAAAACTTGAATATAGAGGAATAGAAACCGGATCCGCTAGTGAGGGTGGCTATTCGGTTGAAGAGAGGATTGAAAAACTTGCCAAGAGGGGTGTTCGGTGCGAACTCCAAGAATGCGAGTCAAATATGTATGTGTAGTTGAACAATAAGCGTCCCTTTTATCCTGTAAACACTGGTTGAAGGGCATACAACTGCGACCACTGCTGAAGTGCGATTCCTATATACAAGTACATAAATGTGAAGCATCAATAACCACCATCATCAATTGGACGATGGGACGCCATTTGTCTCCTCTGTGTTTCCTCCAATTTTGGACAATTGCTGATACCATGTCCCAGACCACCGCAAACTGGGCAACCTTTCAAAGATCCACCTTGAGCAGCACGAGGGTCCTCGATTGTAGCAAGGAACGGAGGGACCCTGACAATCAAATCAATGTCCTGCGTTCGGAACGATCTGGAAAACGACTCACTTCTGCCCCGCTTCCATTAGCAAGTACTTCAAATCCAGCAGCGTCTGTTCTGGTGTATTCATATTCACAAATGTTGTTGCGATACCTGTCTTTCCGCTACGACCCGTACGACCAATTTGATGCACGTAGTCTTCGATTTCTTTGGGCATGGAGAAGATGATAACGTGCTGGATGTCATTGAAGTCGAGTCCTTTGGAGGCGACTCCGGAAGCTACCATTACATCTTTTGCGCCAGACTTGAAGGATTTGATGGCGTATTGACGTTCTTCCTGACCTACCAAAGTCTTGAGCGCCAGAAAGTCAAGCATGGGAGGAAGGGCTTACTCTTGGAGCCATGAATAGCGACAGCTTCAACACCCTTCAGTAATAGATATTCTTGTATGTCTAGACGAGAATATCAATGCCAGCCAGGTACGACATAGACCAAGAAAGCGCACCGTCGACCTCGTTCTTATTTTCACTGAAGATGATCACAGGTGGAGGCGTCTTTTGTAAACACTCCAATAGGTAAACCATCTTGGCTTCTTGCTTGACGTATTCAACGACCTGCAAGACGTCCAGATTCGCAGCACCGGCACGTCCCACATTGACTAAAACTGGTCGGATGAGTGATTGTTGCGCAAAGTCTTGGATCTTCCTCGGCATTGTTGCAGAGAAGAGTAGCGTTTGCCGTTGTCGCTGTAAGAGGTACATTCAGCGGTCTCTCAACGTAGCGAAGGGATAGAACTAACCTTGAAAAAGCTCATGATATTCCGTACATCATCCTCAAACCCCAAATCAATCATCCTATCCGCTTCGTCCATACAAAGATACTTGCAGTTGTTAAATGTAAATCGCTTCTTTTCCAGCATATCGATAAGCCTTCCAGGAGTAGCCACCACAATATGCAGACCTTTGCTCAATGTATGACTTTGGTCGTTCATGGATATTCCACCCATACATAGTAAGGTGTTTAACCGTGGATATTTTCCGTCTTGAGCCAGAGCGTCGGTCCATGTCAAGACATTTTCGTAGGTTTGGTTGGCGAGTTCTCGGGAGGGACAAAGGATGACGCCTACGGGGCCTTCGCCTCGAACGAGAGGGACTTTGGCTTCTTCCTCGAGGGCGAGCATGATTAGAGGCATGCAGAAAGCAAGTGTTTTCCCTGAACCTGTGAATGCTATTCCGATGAGATCTCGTCCAGCAAAACTATGATGAACCTGAGCTGTGTGTAATAAATCAATGGAGAGGAACACGTACGCAGCAGGGATACCCTGTAGCTGAATTGGCGTCGGTTTTGTTATACGCTTTGACTTTAGATGTTGTAGAACCGAGTCAGGTATCTTCATGTCCTGTGGAAAGGGTGTGAGCATTGTACCACATCCGACAAGATGTATCTTCTTACACTAAAGTGCTCAATCGGAGGTGGAACGTCCTCTCCTTCGACAATGATGTGATACTTTTCACGTAGTTTCTGGTGCTGTTCTTCAGACCTTTCGCGAATGTATTTCGGTGGACGCCAGCTAGGGAGACGCATTTCGTCAGACAGTGAAACGCAGAAGTAATGTTAATGCTACGCACCTCGTTTTTAAAGATTCGGTATATTGTATACCTTTTGCCAGCTCCAGGTCTGAGGCAAGCTTTCTGCGGCTCTTGATAGCTTCCAATATTTCTTCATCAGCTTCTCGTGCCTTTTCTTCAGCCGTTTTCTTCGCATCTAACGAAAGGTGTTCAGTACTACCAACACTGCACCGTGATACTTAAGAATACCTTCAGCCGCTTTCTTGGAATGAACCTCTTGAGCTTCGAGCAGTAACGTTCTCTCCTTTCTTGACTTCTCTCTGCGTCTCTCTTCTTCCCTATTCTCTTCTTCCAATTCATCCTCCTCCCTTTGTTTGTCAATCCGATCTCGCTCGGTCGAAGCCCCCAGAGACGAGAGCTTAGCAAGTTTTGCCTGTCTTCGTTGAGCGACTGGAATGTAAGGCTCATAGTCATCTTCGTCGTCGAGTTTGTAGGTTGGGGAAGGAGAGCGTTCAATGCGACGACGCTTTGTGGGTTGTTCCATGGTGGTAAAGAGCAAGATGATTCGGCACGGAACCGCGTCTGCCTGAGTGCTCTTTCGACTCATACCACCACCACCCGACAGTCTCTTCAGCGCAAATGTGCCGACACGTTTGAAAGGTTCCAGGATTTATATCCACTACGGGCATGTATAGATGCCCGAGCCTGCGAAGCTTTGTGGGTCATTCTTCAAGTCATGCACTTCCCCCGCTGACCTGTTGGACCCTCAGTCATTCCACTTGGCTGAAACTACACGCTTTCAGATGGAATAATACACCACGATCGGCCTGGAGACAAATGGACGCGAAACACAAGGGGCACTAGAAAGTTTGGTTGACTACATTGTGAGTGCTATACCCTCTTCCTGTGTTAACATTTTGCGCGATGAAAACTCCTGTATCACTTCTTTTGAACAAGGAGAAAAGGCCTGAAGGTGTTAGAACCAACAGTGCGCTTTTCCGTGACTGTGTCTAAACGACACAATCTTCTCTCTGATTCTTGTATTCAAGCTTAGTTCTATGTTGAACTTCTGCTAATTTCAATTTGCTTTGTTTAGGATCCCTACATATGTACATGCATCTACATTAGCGTTATGCTTCTTTGTACCTCACAGGAAATGGGTGCAAGTTATTCCATGGTTCGTTCTCGTCCCAATACCAATGCTCGCGCCTGATTTCTTCTTCGCGTAAGCCATGCCTAATAGCAGGAGAGTTGGTCCACATGTGAAAAGAGTACGGTCAGGAAAGACTTACGTGACTTGTAGATGCCCTCTGATGTTGCGGTACCGCATTGTTCTGTCAGTGACACAAAGTGTGCAACCCGAGCCAACGCTATGACTAGAATAAGGATCGCGTTCTTGTCTGGTAATCTGAAGCTTTAAGTTCTCATCCGCGAGGCCAAAGACTGTGTGCTTCGCTCCATCCGCGTGTTGTACCTGGAGGGACATATGTGGTAAGAACTGATCTTGACGTAGCAGAAGATTACTCACAGCACGACTCCAGCGCATGAATAGTCTTCCTTTATCCTCGTTACTACACTCTGCACACTCCAATAAGGGATCGAGCCTTTCCAACCCCCACAAAGCATTCGGTGTCGACCCCAGTCCGCAAAGGTCGACGATCTTTCTGAGATTTTCGCTGGCCGTTGAGCAGTACTCGACCTGAGGGGTCCATGGTCTCCACCGCAACTCACGGAAGGGATCGAAGAATGTTGCCCAGTTCTCTTGCTTCGAGACGTTTGGACTGCCGTGTGCCCATTCTGAAGTGAAGCAAGAATGGAAGTAGATCCTAGAACCCCACAATAGCTGCTTGCAAAGCAAGCATACGCAAACTATGGTCCCAGCCGATGACCTATCCACCAAGCCACCGAAAGATTCGAGAAGCCTTTCGTCGGCTGTACTTTGCCAGTTGTCTACAAGGCTGGGGAGTTCGTCGCGAAGTACCCCTGCGATTCGTTCCTCGGATAATTCCTCATCCCATGGTACGCTCCAAATCAGCTCTTCTGTGGATTTCAACAGAGTAATAAGGGACCCAACAGGCGGATAGATAGTACCAAAGGGTGTTTCCTTGCAATATTGCTCGTAGATTCGGTGCACTATACGATATCTTTTCTCATAGACTGCACGGCGATTTTCGGCGATGCGTTCTTCTCTCCTTCTTTCCAAGTGTTCGATAATTGTTCCTTTAATTTTGTCCCATCCTGCCATGTTATGATAAGGCGTTTGTGTACGCTACAGAATTTTAGGGAATCCGTACCTTGATCAGTCAACTCTTTGGGTTGGTGAACAAGCGGGTGGTAGATAAAATGGGCCTGGTTCAGGTCATCGTCGTCCCAGCCAAGCTCTGCTAATCTGTCGATAATACTGCAGCGAAATGAATACAAGGACGGGTTTAGGATTGGTCGATCACTAATCTGACTCACTCTTCTGTCCTCTGTACTCGAATCTCATCGCGATCCGCTTTGCGAAATATGTCATGTTCGTTTTTCCAATCATTGCACGCTCTGCTGTTCTGTAAAACGTCCTATCAATTTGTGGACCGCTGTAGAGACAAACCGATGTACCTCTCTGATTTGGTCAAACTCCCTTGTTTTCGCACCTATCCAGGCCTTTCGTTCCTCTTCATTGTACTCAACCTCCGCATACTCAATAGACAACCGTTGAAGCATCTCCGGAAGAAATCCCTGACTGGAGCCCCAGTACCTCCGAGGTATGTCAACTTTCGGGATAGATGGCTCAAGGTCCCGCATCATTTGACCCATGCTTGACGTCCAGAAATCTTGTTGCTGCAGTTTTCTTTCAGTGAGAAACCTGTAATAGCGCGTAAGTGCACATGCGTGCCTCGAAGGTCCAAATAACTTACAGTTCCTCAATGCATTTTTTGTGGCATCGAACCCTAAACTCCCACATGATATTATCACAACCACCTCGCCCGCAGGCCTATCAATGAGTGACTAGAGTGAGCGAATGGAGGGAACGGAGAAAAGACTACACGTACATAGCAGTACGTATCAAAAGCAAGAGCAGCGTACTGAAGCTCTGTCAAGTCCTGCGGAAGAGGGGGTAATTTGGCGTTCTTGATAGCTGTTCGCCATATGACCGCGTTGTTTCGAGACATGAGCACCTGGCGCATTTCTGTATTTGTTCGAGCAAAATTCAGTATGTCTCGGGGACTCAAATGCGCGAGAATCTATGTCGCACTAAGTAGTAGCATGGGTATTTGCCTCCAAGGCTGTATGACGCACCTCTAGCATGACATCTAAAGGAGCATCTTTCAAGAATTTCTGAAGCAGTCCACGAATATCAGAGTTTCTGGATGAAACTTCCGGCTGTGCAACGTTCTTGCTAGTAGATCCCATTTTGGCTCTTTTCGCGGTTGGCCTGGACGTGGTTTTCGTTTTCCGATTCGAGTCGCCCTTGCTTGTTTTCCCCGGTTTGGTGGTAGCTTTCTGGGGTATATTGGCCTTTGCGCTTTCTAGTCGTTTGGAACGTCTAACCATGATCTGGATGGTAATGGTAGAAAGGAGAGAATAGGAGTCTCAGTCTGTGACGTTACGCGTCTCCAGGTCATTCACCACTCACGTGTGTTTCGGTGCCGAAATCATTTCTTCCTATTAGGGAAGTCTTATTTCTGGCTCGCCATTGGCCTACAGTACACATTATCTGATTCGTACTCTAGATATTCATGATGCTTCATAAACAAGCAGCGAACGCATAACTAATCTATCGTGCAAGTCCTTCACGACTTTTGTACCATATCCTCCGTTCCAGCCTTTTCCACAGCTTCAGGACCTGATTCGGGTGCCTCAGCCACTTTCACCTGGTCGACATCGAATGTCGGTTTCGAAACAGTCCCATCGCCAGATGCGGCGGTCTCAAGACCTGATTCGTGTGCCTCGACCACTCGTATCGGGTCCACAGTATCAGATACCGTCCCTTCATCAACCACTTTGACTGGGTCCACCACGTATGATACTGTCGCTTTCGGCACATCCGTCTCACCAGGTACGGCAGCTACAGCGCCTGATTCGGGCGCCTCAGCTACTTTGACCGGGTCCACAATATCAGATACTGTCCCTTCCGATATACTCTTTTCCCCACAATCGATGGTCCTGGGACCTAAGTCAGGCACCTCAACCGCCTTTTCAGGATCCACAACCTCCCCCTTGGGTCCCTCCTTACCCAGCAATCTGTCGGGTATTTGATGCGCAAGCCCAAACGTCGCAAGAGCTCCGACAGCCAACCACGCACCAGCTTGAATGAACGTCACTGAAAAGCCCTTGCTATACGCCTGTCTGATAACCAGACGTAGTGTCGGATCAAGCGTAGGCAAGATACTTGTTGGGCTCTTCAAAACAGCCTCCAGTAACGCCGGGGAACTAGCCAGTTGAGCGTTCCCACTCAATGATTTATCCACCGAGTCGTTCAAGACTGCCGTCGACACGGCAATAGCGACCAACCCGCCAAGCTGTCGAACGAACGTCTGGAATCCAGTTGCAGCTGCCAAATCCCTTCTTTCCACACAAAACTGGATGATGATCGTTGATACAGTGATCGTAACACCGATGGAGAAGCCAACCATGGCTTCAAAACCATAAATCTTGGAGAATTGCGTTGGAACGGCGAGAGTGGACAATAAACCTGCGCCGACGGCACCGACGGAGGAGGCGAACCACATAAGAGGTCGATAGCTTTTCGTGATCATGACTGCAGCGCCAGCGAAGGGGCTGAGGAATCCAAGGAGAAGGAGCAAGGGTAGCATGCGTACACCGGCGGTGACCGGGGAGAGCCCATCGACGACTTGCATGCGCTGGGGAAGGAAGATGGTATGTGTAAACAGACCAGCTCCCAATGCGAGCGTGAAGATCAAGATAAAGCAGACATTGCGGACACGGAATAGACGCAATGGAACAATAGGTTCGGGATGGCGAGTCTCGACATAGAGGAAGACGGGCCAGATGCTGAATGATACGATAAGAGGGGCGAGAACCTTGGCAGATACCCATGGATATCCGTCTGTGCCTCCGACTTGGAGCTAAGTGATCGGAGATTCAGCATTTGGACGAATAGAGGCGTCGTTTTACATACCGAAAATGCGAGAAGAACTGCAGCTGCAAGTAGCAAGAAGCTGCCCAACCAATCTATCCTCTGGCTGACCTTCTTGAGGCTCATAGGCCCCAGATCAGGGTCACTGAGAGCATAGAACAATAGTGCTGAACCAACAGCACCGATAGGCAAGTTGACGAAGAAAATCCATCCTGCAAGATACTCGGTCAGTCAAAATAATAACGTGAGAGAGTGGATACTCACCCCAGTGCGTGTTTTCTACAATTGCACCACCTATCAGTGGTCCTGACACGCTACTCATGGCGAAAACTGTTCCGATAATAGACGTATAGGAACCAAGTTTTTCCTATAGGATACTTAGCAATAGGATGCGGGACGAATCAAAACCTTGCTTACTGTCGGAACAATGGTACTAATCGTCACGACGACGCCAGAATAAATAGCTGAACCTCCTATTCCTTGCATCGCTCGGAATACGATGAGCTGTGTCATTGATTT
The DNA here is from genome assembly GCA_037176845.1 of Paramarasmius palmivorus. Taxonomy (NCBI): domain Eukaryota; kingdom Fungi; phylum Basidiomycota; class Agaricomycetes; order Agaricales; family Marasmiaceae; genus Paramarasmius; species Paramarasmius palmivorus. The sequence goes on along the minus strand of JAYKXP010000018.1, from coordinate 192,131 downwards.
TGCTCCTCCACAAGCACCAGACCATAACTGTAAAACAGGCGTTGTATCAGAGCTTGTCCCCCTTCTACGACAAAGCACGCACCATAAAAAACAACGTAGACGCAATTAAGACTGGTTTCCTTCCAACAATATCCGTGAGCTTGGAAACGATTGGAAGAAACGCCGTGTAGGTCAAGAGATATGCCGTGACGAGCCAGCTGGTTTGCTGGTAATCATTGAAATCAGCACCGATTGTAGGCAGCGCAACTGCGACTGAATAGGAAAGAGAAATTTCAATTTACGAAAGAGAAGCAATTGGTGAATGGTTACGCACCGATCGTTGAATCCAAGGCAGAAATGAATAGAGTCAAAGCAAGTCCAAGTGCGACAAGAATCCGTTTGTGGCCATAGATGTAATAGGCTTCTGGGGGTATCTCCTGCGTCACGGCAGACATGACAAACAATTGGTGGTATATGGACGCTGGAGGAAAACATTGGGAAAATCCTGCATACTTGAAGGGTGGAGGACGGCTGCACGGTTGCGGGTGTAGACTTGGACAACCGTGTAACCGGCGGTTGGTTGTTTCTCGCTCCCGTGAAGGCCGTAATGCTAACCTCCCGACGGAGGAGTTCAAGTCTAAGAAGGGTAAAACTAAAAAAATCGAAAATAAATTATTTCAAGGTCCGACGAGCGCTTAGATGTTTGTTCGTTCGGTGCACAGTTTGACACTTCTATCTTGCTTCTATCATATACTACTGCGCAAAAAGAAGCCTTGGATTTCAGCGTAAGTATTCCTGAGAGTTACTGGGCCAGGGACTTTCGGAATAAAGTTCATTGCAGAACAGCGCCTGAGGCGTGAGAGTCGAGATTTATTTATTTATTTTTCGATTTCCGTGATTTTCCATTTCAGGAAAGATATGCACGACTCATGGGGAGATACAGTCTAACACAAGGATAATCGTACAGCAAAAACACAACATACAACAAAGACAGAAGCGAAGACTTTATGCTCTTCGTTTTCTATTTACGGCTCGAGGAAGATCCATTGTGTCAATGTCATCCTCGCCATCCTTATCGCCACTTGGCAACGACTTTTTGCGCTTTCTAGTACCCCTTCCGCCATTCTTTGACCTCTCCTCTTCTTTGAGCTCATTCGTCGCAGTTCTCCCAGCCTCGTCGACCCGCTCTCGAAGGATATCGACCTCCTGGAGATCGTGTGGATACAGATCCAATTTACGGTCCAAAACCTTTTCCAGGCGCTGCATAAACTCGATATCATATTGCGTAGTCATTAATATCGACTTTCCAGAACGACCTGCGCGAGCGGTTCGTCCAACACGGTGGACGTAATCCTTGGAATGAGTCGGGCAATCATAGTTGATGACAATGTCGACTGAAGGAATGTCGAGGCCGCTATAGTGTACATTTCAGTCAATCATAGGACAGCAGCTATATGTAATTCTTTACCGGCTAGCCAAATCTGTCGCCACAAGAATCTTGGAGGCTTCTCCCTTGAAGCGATTAAGTGCGCCTGCAAAAAGTCATCGCTAATTCGGTATGCTTGAAATGACTTATACCTAACCGTTGACTTTGAGTCATCTCGCCATGAAGGGGGACGGAGGGAAAGCCAAGGATGCGAAGCATAACTGCCAGCCTAAGGGGAAGGTAAGCTGTCATCAGCACGTAAAATACTGGAGCCTCACTTTTGACACGTTGTCTTGGTTCGCACAAAGACAATTATCGAGTTTTGGGTCATAGAGTTTAGCAAAGATACCAAGGTAACCTCCTTTTTGACTAGAGGGCAGAGGAGATAGTACTGCAGAAGGGTTGCAACGGTCTTGTATCTGGATAGGATATGAATGGGTATGATACAAATGCAAGATACGTATCTCACTTTGTAGACACCTGAACTTTGACAGGATTCCGGAGATTGGCTCGTTGCAATTTGGCAACCTTGTCAGTTAGTGTGGCGGAGAAGAGGTATGCCGTGCGCTCAGTAGGTACGGTCTTCAATATCTCATCCACTGCAATGCCAAAATCAGAGTCTAGCAGACGATCAGCTTCGTCCAGAACCTGATATGAGAGTGAGTTCCTCGATATAGCCAAAAATCACACAACGCACCAAAAACTTGCTATTCCTCAAATTAAACCCTTTCGTAACCTTCAAGTGGTCAAGTAACCTCCCAGGAGTAGCGACAACGACATGAGGCTTCTTGGCCAGCATGACCGCCTGCGTTACACGATCCTCATCTCCCCCGACTATCACAGCCGTTCGAACACCCATCGCTGCCCCAAGTGCATCAAATTGAGATGCGATCTGGTATGCAAGCTCCCGAGTTGGAGCTAACACGCAAGCAAACAGGCCTTGAGGGTTTTCCCATAGATGGTGTAGAACTGGGAGCGCGAATGCAGCTGTTTTTCCTGAACCTGTAGGAGCGATTCCGATAATGTCGCGGCCTTGTATTCCTGGTGGTATGCATTCGACTTGGATTGGGGTCGGTTTGGTGAATTCCAGCTGGTCGAGGGTTTCAAGTAGATGTTCTGATAGTCCAAGCTCAGCAAACGTCGGTGTTTTGGGTTCAAGGTCATCTTGTGCGACTCCCATGGTGGTCAGTAGAAGAAAATATTTTGATCTCAAAATACCAAATTTGCATATGGAAACGCTCAAGATTGTCCCACGAGTTTGTGATTATGAACGGGACTGTAATCTCAAATACACAATGGCGTTGTACGCTACTATTATACAGAAAGGTCCTTGAAATAAATACAGCTGCTTGGTGAATATGTACATAGGTCGTAAAGATACACAAATCGTCAAGGTCGTCAAATAGGAACGAATTAGCATTAGTAGCGAGACAAGAAGGAAAGAACAGAAAAGTTAGGGTTTGTGAACGAAACAGGCTTTCAAAGTGACCACCACCTCCCTAAGCAACAGCAACCAACATCTCTAGCCTCTCTTGTCGGTATGCGTATACCGGTTGGGGCTGCAAGATCGGGAGTGCCAACAGACTCGACTTGAACTCGAGAAGTTGCTCCGGTGCCGAAAAAGTGTTAAGCTCTTCAAGCAGGGTGTCTGAGCTACCATCGTATTCCGTGTCCGAGATATCCATCGCATCATCCTCATCCGACTCAAATTCCGAACGAACGGGGTACGGAGTCTGCGGACGACGACCTGCTGTTGCGGAAACCTTGATAGCAAACGTAGGTGGTGTCTGAGGAGGCGAAAGAAGTGTCTGTGGAAGTGGAGGCGACGGTGCTGGAGACGGTACGTCAACATCTTCCTCCTGGAGAGACCTCTTGTATTCCTCTTTGGCCGTTTGGAATATGACATCGAGAGCAATGCGAATGTGATCATGACACCCAGTGTCAGTCGCATGTTCATGAAGCACTTCAAGCCATTCAGGCCATGTCTCGTGCGCGACGTAGAGATTGTAACCGAGGAGGGTGAGACCAGAACGTTCCCAGGCTTTGGCTTCTTCGATGGGGAGATCCATGCATTCGGCACTAGAAGTCAAGTCAGTTCTCTTGGAAATAATAAAGTCGCGTAACATTGATTACTCACATCTTGACAAGCGACCAAGGAATGTCATCCAAGAAGATGAACGCAAAATGCAAAGCAAGGATGTACGTCCTGTACATCAGCCCAGCACGCTCGTGATCATTCTTCGTTTCACGTACTTCCGTACCACGAAGCATTCGTTCGAGGTAGATGATAGCAGTAAGAGCGACCGAGTTGTGAGGGTTTAGCTCCTCAAGGACATCGACGAGCCTCCAGCACATGTCCTTCATGATTGAGCGGTCTTCGACTGGATGAGTTGTGGCATGGTGAGTATGTAAACAAGACGGGGCAATAAAAAGTGGACTTACCAAACTCGAAATCATCAGTGGAGAACCTGTCGCACAGATACTCGCCGATCCAGAGCCCGAGAGCAACCTTAGCGTTCCCTTCTCGGAAAGGTGGCTGCGATGGCTGAGGAGGAGTTGCCGGTGGAGTAGTAGGTGCTGAACTGAAGTGCTGCCTCTCTGAAGCTGTCGTCTCCGAAGCAGGGAACGAAGATTCGGATACAGAGGAGTCCGAGTTCAAACTTTGTACTGAGTCCTTTTCGATCCGACGACGCTTGGGCGCTGAAGTAACCGGAAGTGCAGCCAGAGAAGAAGAAGTCTCTTCGTCTACGCTCTCCTCACGCGAGCGCTTCGTACCGCGACCGGGTTGTGCCACAGGTGCAGAGAGGTGAGAGTTGGGTGCACGAACGCTGCCCGAGAAGATGTCTGAGAAGACCGAGCCACGACGACTTGCGCCTGTGACTGGTGAAGAGAACTGTTTTTGCAGATTGTCCGCAAAGAAGAGACCGAAGAAGCGGGTGAGAGAGTTCATGGCGATGGCGATGGGGAGGTGAGGGACATTGTGCTGAAGAATCAGCTTTTATGGCTCGCAATTCCTTGTGTTCAAACAGCATTGAATGTGGCAGAACTAGCAAGAGCTTGTGGCATTGAATGAGCTTGGACCGTACCACCAAAATTGGCAAGTTTCAGCTTCAACTGGGAACAATTGCACTCGAAAAGGGCCGTACATGCAAGACCTCCCATGAGGCTGTCCTTCCGGTTATTTCGCACAATTTCGACCCTTGTCCTATGGTGCATCTGCAAGATTTGAAAAACTTGTGAAAGGAAACACAACTCAAGACGCACATTTTACAGCCCTAGATCACTTTTCCTCGACCGTATACCCTTGCGTTTTTTCCTTGTTCCCTCTGCCTAGGTACTCTAGGCGATGATGATGAAGTGTTAATAGTGTAGAGGACTGTCAGTGTAAGGGACAGGGATAAAGGAACGTGCTGGTGATTGACAAAGGAAGGGCCTCAACCCGATAACTCCGGAATATCATTCGGGCCAAACTCCGATGCGCCTGCCGTTGCTCCCCTTGCTCTTACTTTCTGACCATCACCATCGAGGTCCTCACCAGGCCTTCGACCGTATATTTCTGCCACCTATTTTTTTCGCTTACTTTGACGATGATCTTGGGCGTATATCGACAATAGCACTATTATCGATTCTATTAGCATTCCAAGTTGACTCGCGGCTTGATTTCAAACGCGAAAGGAGCACGCTCGGCTCTATCCACGTATCTCGGTCGTCTCTTGCCTTCGATAGAGCAGATTGATGAATGCTAGTAAATACCGCGGCGGAGAGGAACAATTGCCTAGCTAGAGGGGACTCCGGTGCACCTTTATTTTAATCTGTATTGCTGATCCAGATTCCTATCTTACAGGAGCGTTTTACACCCATATAGTACGTCCACGACCGGCTGATGAGCATAGGCTAGTAGGCCACATCAAGCCACATCCCGTCTCCTATAGTCTAGGACACGTTTGGGGCATCTTACATCCTCGGAAAATCGCTAGGCCTTCGAGCGGGATTATCACAACCTTCGATTCTGATAAATCTACAATTCTATCCGGAGTTTTCTTTTTTGCGATAGTAGGACCACAGGACGTTTCCAAGATGGCTAATTCAACCCAAACTTTGAACTTGATATCAAGTGATTTTCGCAAGAAGTCTGATTAGATTCTCAAGTTGCTTTTGAGTTTTGTATAAATAAAAAAAGACTATTTTGCTCCTCTCAGCCATCCTTGAGCTGTATATCCACACCGTTTCCGCAGAGGCCGTGGATCCTTTTTACCGAGTTATCTAACGTCAGTGGCGAGCGATGCATGGGCAAGAACGGCTTGACGTCACGCCTTGTGTTCCTTGACGGGTAACCTGAACAAAAATAAAACAGCTTTTTCCATCTTACCTCGACAGTGACCTAGGTGGTGGTCACCAAAACTCTATAATGCTAGGCGTAGCACGCGCAGGCGCTCGCCATCGCCCAAATTTCTCGAACTTTCACTTTCAGCGTTATAATACGTCAAAGCGAACACCATATGGCCACCGATTCAACTCGTCATCTTCCACGGAAATACCCCCGACACCCAAACCAAGGCCTACAATTATTGGCCGGGCACTAACAGTAGCGAAATTCACTGCATATGTCGGTTTATCTTCAGTCTTTGGTCTTGTCGTCGTCGGAGCTGGTATATTCATTCACGACGCGTTCACATACACCGAACGACACGTGGAAAGGGTCCCAGTCCATCCGTTGGCGTTGCATCCGGAACGTGGAGGTCCCAAGAATCTACCTGTTGTCAGGGTTCAGATAGATGATGAAGAGGATGAGGAGACGAAGAAGCTGGCAGAGAAACCAAAGTTGGTCATTGTCGGAGGTGGTTGGGGGGTGAGTTGCCTCGTTTCTCCGGAGAAAGTTCTATTCGTATTGACCAGGAATGTAGGCTATGGGAACGCTTCAAACTCTTCACCCAGGAGACTACCATGTAACCATCGTATCGTCAGAAACATTCACTACATTCACCCCGTTATTACCTTGTGCGTTCCTTGCACCTCCTGCGTGTTCAACTGCTAACATATTACTCGCTTTAGCCGCTGCTGTTGGTACCGTCCAAGTTCGTTCTCTTATTGAGCCCATTCGAAAGATTATTGCTCGGTTACGCGGTCATTTCGTCGCTGGAAAAGCTGTAGACCTATGTTTAAAGGAAAAGTTACTCGAAGTAGAAACCATGAGCTCTAACGGCAACAAGGAGCGAGTATACATCCCGTGAGTACACATACCGCGTTTGTTCAAACCTTGGCCTCACCAGCATGAACTAGATACGATCACTTGATTATTGCAGTCGGCTCCACTTCTAGCACTCACGGCGTTCCCGGACTAGAACACTGCTTCCAGCTGAAGACTATTGCGGATGCCCAGGCTATTAGGAGACGGATTATGGGTAAGTTTATATTCACATGGCATATATTACTATGCTCAAGAACGTGTAGACAATTTTGAAATTGCTAGTCTACCTACGACATCTCCCGAAGAGAGGAAGAGGCTACTCAGCTTCGTGGTATGCGGTGGTGGTCCCACTGGTGTCGAAACGGCTGCGGAGATATACGACTTTTGTCAAGAGGATATTATGAACTACGTGCGTGGACTTGCCTACTTTGTTCCGAGTTAAAGCACGGGCTGAACGCGTCTTCTACAGTTCCCTAAGATCTGCCGAGAAGAGGTTTCCATACATGTTATACAGTCTAGAGAGCATATTTTGAACACTGTAGGCGCTCTCTACTCTTTCTAGTAGCCTAAGGTTGACGTCTTCGCAGTACTCGGAAGCTATATCCAAATACGCGGAGGTACTTTTCAAAGACTCTCACATTGTTTACCGTTCACCTCAATAACGATATATAGGAAAAGTTCGAACGTGACGGTGTAAAGCTAATCACTAATTCTCGGTCGGTCGTTTCCTCACTTTGCTGCTAACCACACTCACCCAGATCGTCTTGTCAGCGTGAGCGCGGTAACACCTGATCAAGTCATTTTCACTACACGAGACAAGAAAACTGGTCAAATCAGCCAATATACGGTCCCCTCAAACTTTGTTTTATGGTCGACGGGTATAGCGATGAATCCATTTACGAGGAGGGTAACGGAGTTGCTACCCAATCAAGTGCACAAGAAGGCTATCGAGACGGATGCACATTTGAGAGTCAAGGGTGCACCGATTGGGGAAGTTTACGCTGTCGGGGATTGTGCGACGGTATGTTTTTATATGCTTCGTCGTGAATCACTGGATGACCGAGTGAATTTGCTTGGTAGATCGAGACTTCGCTTGTGAGCCACTTTATGGAGCTGGTAGACGAGGCGGACAAGGACAAGAATGGGAAGATTGATTTCGAAGAGTGGGAGATCATGGGTTAGTTTTCTTTGCTAAGGCCTCTGTCGAGATGATGATCCACATCTTTCGCTATTTCCAGTAAAAAGGATCAAGAAGAAAATACCCATGGCCGAGTCGCATGTTAGCAAAGTACGTGGCACGAATTCCTCCACATGTCTTGTGGCTCAACATGCTTGACTAATGGCCTGTAGGTCAGAGAACTCTTCGAGATGTATGATCTCGACTCGGATAATTCTTTAAACCTCAACGAACTCGTTCGATTGTTGGAAGATCTCGGGAAGAAGATCACTGCTCTACCTGCTGTACGTGTGGCTCGTGTCAATATGTCTTGCCGCAATAATTCTAATTTCTACCCATGTATCCATGCGCATTCTAGACTGCCCAAGTAGCTTCTCAACAAGGGAAATATATTGGTAAGAAACTACACAAGCTCGCTCGGCAACGGGAAACCCAACAAACTAAGGCCATGGATATTGGCGGCACGCCATTCAAGTACCATCATTTGGGTATGCTTGCGTATATCGGTAACGCGGCCGTCTTTGATCTGGGACCGTTCTCGTTCACTGGGGGGTTGGCTGGTATGTACGCGTGGAGGAGTGTGTATTGGAATGAACAGGTGTCGGCAAGAACGAGAGCGTTATTGATGATTGATTGGATTATAAGGTATGTCTTTTGTTTGAATTTCTTGGTGATAGACTATTGAATGGTTGACGGGCGTATTCGTAGGGGAGTTTGGGGTAGAGACCTGTCCCGGCTTTGAATTTGGACCTTGGTGGCGGTGGTGTGCTTTCAGCATTGGGACACGTTGTATATCATATAAGTATTGCAGCCGCTGCGTAATTCTATTCGCTTTTGGATTTGGAAAAAACGTCGCCCGTCAAATTCTGATAAGTGACCCACGGGATTGTCGGCGTCGGATATCGCGTGTGCTCCAAGTTCCAGAGTTCCATGATGAGACATCAGACGTTTCTACCAGGTTTCTACTAATCTGGATTCTGGTTGCTTGTTTACCCAGCTCATGAGTAGACGTCTGTATACATCCGTTACTACATGATATACAACACCAGCACGACACCTCTCTTAAATTCCAGGCTTATTTATTGGACCGGCGGTGATTTGATGGAGGATCGACGCGGACTTTTTCCAACATTCTGGGATCATTATCTCGTCCAGGCTCTCGGACCCGACATGGAACTAGCCTTACTGGGCCTCGTTTGACGAGCACTCGCCGTGGATGCTTGCGCACGTCGAATGACCTCGAATCGTTCTTGGCCTGAGAGTGCTGTGAGGACAACTTGAATACCTTCAAGAGGCTCGCCGTCGGAGACCGAATTCGACTTTGGCGACACGGCTGCCTTGGATACTCTGTGTCATCGTTTCCCCCGAGAAAGTCAGGGGTGACAAGTTACAACCTTTAGATGGGAGGGATGAACAGTAAAGATATCCCTATAGCTTCGTAACGAGAAAATGGGTGCTTCTCTGTGCTTCTCCATTTGATCCGTTCATACGCACCTCTGAGTAATTCTGAAGTTGCATGTGGTCTTTCGTATGGTACACCTAATGCAAGTGGATACTACCCTATACTACCTACACCTTGTCGGTAGCATAAACGCAAAACGTACTGGTTGCATAGAGCCGCGAGTACGATGCGGAGTATTTTGCCGAGAGGATTCGAAACTGGATGAGATGATGCAATTCGAAAAGAAAAAAAAATACAGGTGAGCATATAAGATCTGAACGAATTACCCGCTAATAGTGAACGTATCATATGGACTGGTATCCTTTAATGTACTTCTGCGCCTCCCTAAACTAACGCGTGTACCAAGCACGGCCTGTTCGTTCCCAAGAAATACGACTCCGCTTAATACTCAGAGTGTGATCAGTGGTTCTCGTCGGCTTGAATCAGGGCAATGGCCCGTTCAGACCGAGGAACGATGCTGCACTTGAACGTTACAGGATGACTAACAGGAACATGTCAGGGCACAAATCGGCGGTGAGCGTGTAGTCACTGACCTAATGGTTCCTGTGGTCTGGTCATCAACAACAGGGGAGCCATCCCTGGGCTTTCCAATCTCGAAGCAGTGAAGTGTCATAGCACAAGAGATAAAGACGGAAGCATCAGCGAGAACTCGTCCTAACGGCCCGGTAAGATATGCGAACACAGAAAAAGTATAGTTGATTTCGCCTTACCAGGACAAATCCTATACACAAGTGTCAGTTAGCATTTCTCATGTCATAGAACATTATCACGAACCTTCGTCCGAAACCGAACATCGCGTCCCGAGGATCCGGCTCAGGCTTGTGAGTAGGAGTGGCCAAGAAGCGTTCGGGTTTGAATTGCAGAGGGTCCGGATAGATTTCGGGGTCGTGCGTCATTTTCCTAGGCAAGGTTTAGTTCATCGAAGGACTTTACTCGTCTAGAAAGACCGACCAGAGGTTGGGGATAACGAGGGTACCTTTGGGAATGTAATAACCTTGGAAGATGTTGTCCTCAGATACACGGTGCGCAATAGCTAATCACATCAAGGTTAGTACAACATGTCTTGTCATAAAAGCCACTAAAAGTACCTGTGGGAACGACCGAGTGCCATCGCATTGCTTCAAAGGCCACGGCATTGATGTAGGGCAAGCGTTCCCGGTCCTCAAAGGTAGGTAACCTGTCCGGGCCAACAACGGCGTCGAGTTCGGCCTTTGCTTTAGCCTGGACTTCGGGGAACAAGGCCATTGCTTTGAAGAAGGCATGGATAGTGGCGACAGTCTGCACAATGTACATTAGTCTCAATTCAGGTTACATCACACCGGACCAACCGTGTCAGCTCCCCCTATTAATTAATGAAATCAATATTGTTCTCCATATTTTGATGGCGCCACATACCGGAATACAGGGAGGCAGCAGACCATTTGACTTCAAATTCTTCCTCGGCAGTGAGCTTCTTCTCTTCCAGAAGAGATGACGCGTAGGATACAGGAGCCGTACCGGCTGCCTATGAAATCGGGTTAGTGTAACCAAAAGCTTGGACATCTGCTCTGGATCCTTACTATTTGGTCCTTGACGAATTGGAAGGGTTGTTCTACCATTTCCTCTAGACAGCGCGCCCAATCCTTAGCGGTCTTCTTGAAACCAGTACCAGGGAACCAGTCTGGAACGCCCGCAACTGCACAAGACATCAGATAAATTGCGAAAGGTAGTCGACTGGGACTCACGCGCAGGAATGAGGTTGACCATGAATCCACCAGGGGCAGTCGATTTAGAGAATTGGTCCACAGCGATGTCAGCGAGGCTAACGAATGGATCTTCGCCTTCTTTGACCTCGTAGCCATGAGAAATACGAAGAATGATAGCACCAGCAGTCCTGCAAGAAGGGTCAGGAACATCCCGTGACAAACGAGAGACAAGCGAGGTGCGTACTTTCGAATGTGGTCGTGGAAGTCGTCGGGCTTTGCCAACAAACGCTTAAGGAATCGGTGGGTTTCGAGCTCTTCAATCGGATGGAATCCTTTCATAAGCTGAGCATTTCCAAAAAGTTGGTGAGCTAAACGACGGTAGTTTCGGAAGCGGGTTCCATAGGGGACGAGGACGAGGGTGTTTTTCCATCCAACGAGTTCGCCACCCATGGGAACAACCGGCCGATCAGAGTAGATAGCACCTTGCTTGTCTAACATTTCGACTGCAAGCTTGCTCGAGTTCAAAACGATGATGTTTTGACCGAATACTGTGATGCATGTCTCAGAAATCAGCGTCCAATTTGCATATCAAATATCACGAACCTGTTACAGAACAAATGTCACCTGTGTGCGGTTTCAGTGAGTAGGGCGACATGCGATATGACCAGATACCGACCATACTGCTCTCCCCACTTTGCGAATGTGAGCCATTCTTTCTCACTCGGCATGTCAAGAAGGTTACCAATGAGGGCCTTTCTTGGGGGACCTGGGGGAAGAGGTAATGGGGCTTTCTTAGATAATAAACGAGTGAAGACATAGAGGGCGACTGCGCCACAGGCGAGGTCGAGTAGAACGATAGAGAGCCCCATGGTTAGGAAGGTGACAAAGGAGGGTGAGAAGCAAGTGATGAAGAGCTTTCGGTACGTTTAACAGGGAAGTTATGTGGGAGAGAGGTAAAGTCATAAGACCGTGAGCAGTCATTCCCAAAGCGTCTGATATCGGGAACAATGCCAGTACGCGAGATCCGCGGAACCTGAGAAAGAAGTGTATCCATTTTGAGAACACTGCCGTTTTGTGATGTTGTCTCCTTCAGTTGCGAAGGGACATGCGAGTGTTAGGTAAAGGGGTTGCCGGAGGTAACATGCCATCAACTGAAGACTACTTTCCGATAGGAATCTAGGATCAGACCAGCAGCCCTTATCATTTTATGATGACCTCTTGGAGTTATGAATTAGAACTGGAAAAGCCGACAAAAGCTTCTGACCGAACTTGTTCGGTCGTAAGCGCGCTTGACTCGCGGCTAACTGGAAGTTTGACGAGGCCTATGAAAGCGGAGCCATTATTTCGGGATGGCAGCTTCCAATAAGGACTTTTTTCGCTTGAGGGAAAACAGAAATCGCAGGACTACGAGTGTTTATCGAAGAGTTGACACAAGAATGAAGATGGGGGTTAAGGACACTTTGTACATATTTGGCATCAGCCTGAGCTTCCGAATTCCAGGTACCACGCATCTTGGGCGGAACCACCATTGCCTCTAGTGTCTTACAACTTTGAGATCAAGTCCTTCATTGTGTGAGCGATTGTTTCGGCATCTGTGAGAAGCCATGTATTCATATCCTAGCTTACTTTTTTGCTGTAGTTTGCTGTGTGGTCACTGTGATGCACCGGTGCACCTAGCGGAATTCACCCGTCACCATGTACCTGCGATCCAAGCTTCTATACTTGTCAATCATTTCTGATCTCCGTATGGAATCAATGTTCAGGGTCTCCGCTAGCCTTTTCTACCCATGGAGTAATGAAATATTGACCACGAGCGACCGTGATGTCAAAATCTCAGAGATTTATTCGGTGTCTACAACCCTTGCCGAGAATGTAACCATCGTTGTCACCATCTGCAGGTATTTGAGGGCCGCTCGCTTTGAAATACTTTTCCCCACTTTCGTTTCTTCCGTGTCAAGTCGAGGTCACTGTCAACAATGTCCGACGCTCCGGTTTGTACAGCGCTCACTGGCCTTCCGCCTCTACACAACACGGTGCGTCCTAGCTTCGTTTCCTTCGTATCCAGAGACTCACTAGATGCACAGTTTGGTGCTCTCTTCATCGGTGTAACGTGAGTTAGCGTCCGGAATTCCATCATGGTTATCTAACAAGTGTCTTTACCCAGCCTGGCAGGAATGTGAGTTGGCTCACGATATGCTGATTGGTACAAATGGCTGAAGCAATGGGTGCAGACTATGGGGTATCACTTCCATGCAAACTTACAACTACTTCTTGGTGAGTTCTATTACAATCAGTAACCCAGTACTTCCTGACGTTCTCTAGCAATACTTTGGGGTGGACCGACCGCTTCTGAACATTACTGTGAGTTCAATACTTGAGCCACCCACTAATTGCTGAAGTGTTGTCGGATAGGTTGGAGTCGTATAGTAAGAACTCTACCTCTCAATTCACGGGCCTCCAAACTCACTGAAGGAATTAGTATGCTGGACACGCTTCATCAGATATTCCTATCCCATCTGCTCTATGTTTATTTGGTGTCGAACTGGGGTAATATGGTCATTCTCAACACCCTTCTTTGGTGAGTAGAACTCGCTAATGTTCGAACACTATCTGACTTTGTAACGCTTTTTAGGAGTGTCATAGTAAGATTCATCTGTCTCATCCATCTCATCACGGACTAAACGAGATTTCGCAGGCGATGGTCTTCATGTCGGTACGTCAACTTATCGAACAGTCGCTCTCACCAATTGACACTTGAATAAGGCCCTCATTGGATTCATTGTGCAACTGTACGTCTCCCTTTCGCATGCTCATTACTCATCACTCAACGAGGTTCCCGCAGGTTCTTGTGCTATCGTGTCTGGGTTTGTACGTGCCATTCCGCTCTCATTATTGATTAATGCCAATTGGATATCCTGCAGTGAGCCGAAACAACATTTTCGTCACAGGCGTTGTCGTGAGTGGCTACACTTGACCGCGTTTCATCTCTACATGACATTTATCCAGCTCCTCCCTGTGTTTGGTCTGTTTGGCACTACCATGGCATACATCATCATTGCGTATGTGCCTTCTTTCGAATGTGTTCCCTGTTCTCATGGCTTCTGCAGTTGGAGCCAGAACTTTACGTTGTTTACCGATCTCGGAAAGGTTGAGGTACGGTAACCTTTGGCTAGTGTTTAAAGCGTTATCAAGCTCCTGTCAGGCCGTATCGAAAACCGTGAATGCGTTTGGCGCAGTCAGCGACGTTGCCATCACTTCCGCTTTATCTTATTTCCTTTGGACGTCAAAGTCTGGTATCCGCAAGTAAGATGGGTCTCTCTCCGGTCTTGATGAGTATTCATGGTTTGTTACAGGACCGATGCTATCATGAACCGACTTATCCTGTTCTGCGTAAGGTCTGGTTTATTGACGACGTACGTCTTGCTTTTGTTTCCTTGCTTTGTTCCAAATCAGCTCATTCGCTAATGTTTAGTATCAACGCCATCCTTTCTCTCATTACGGTAAAGTCTTTCGACTGTGTCTAGGATTCTGCCTCATGCAATGTTAACATTCACGACTCGCAGATCTCCGTCTTTCCCGGCACTTTCATTTACATCTGCTTCTACTCTATCCTCGCCCGCTGTACGTCTTCACTCTTTTGATTCATCGACTAAGTGCTGAATGCTATCACAAGTCTATTCATTCTCTTTGCTGGCAACGTACATTTCATCCCTTTCCTTCTTCATACGTCAATGACTCATCGCGTTTCTAACAGTTTGAATGCACGAAAAGAACTGAGGAGCCAAACTGGGACTCATGCCAACTCTTTCGCCGCGTCAGTGTCACTGGAACCCAACCCGACTGGTACATGGAACCGTCGTCCTCAGGAGACCGCTAGTGGTGTGGTGAGTTTGTTTCGTGTCTAAAGATGGTGTATGTATTGATCTTGTTGTAGCGTCACATTGCTATCAAGCAGGACGTGGAAACCATGATCTCACACGAGTACGAGATGAAGGTGAGTCCCCGTTGTGACACTTCTTGGATAATCCGGTTTCTCATTTAACGCAGCCTTCTCAAGGACTGCCTTGAGTATAGGATCGATCTCAGCCCATCTGGGTCTTCAAGACCCTCGAGATTTTAGTATACGCGGTAGTGGATTGCCCTTGTGCTCTCAAGGACATTGTTACCCTTTTCTTGGAGATACGTGTATAGGTTCTATGGCCTGTCAACCAGCATAGACACGTGTAATTAAAGGCAGGCCACAGCTTTAGTACATATGCTGGCGGAAAAAATTCTTGAGCATTTATTTGGATATTTAGTGTTCTCATAGTTGTGTGTTTCCGAAGTCGTATATCATATAGATCATCTGAAGTTGACTGTTCTTGATGTCAATGAGTCGGCTGCTATTGAAAAAAAAAATTTGATCAAGCTTCCATAGTTTGTGCGACCCTTTGAACCAAGTAGAAATATCTAAGTACACGAGGCTCGCATTCTGGTTGACTGGAACCTCATAACCGACCCACCCCAAACGCACGTTCAGGGCTTTTTTGATATTCGGCGACCTTCGGTCCTGTGATATTATTGACTTCAGAAGATAACGAGTTCCTGCTCGCTTAGCATTTACCGTCGCATACAAAAAGAACTATCCGTGCTGTTAGATTCTGTCCAGAAAAAGACGCTCTGGAGTCTGAACTCCAGACTTGAATTTAACTTCTAGATCTTATTGTTACGACAAGTTGACTGTCCTTGTGTACCTCAAAGGTACAATTCCGGGAACTACCCTATACGTACGTGGCAGAATGGTGAGAACAACGGGAAATGGCCAATGATATGAAACCTTGGTGTAAAGTAAGGGTGAACGGCGCGGGGCTGTTGGTCGCTGCGAATCGTGATTTCCAAGAAATTGACCTTGTCGCTTCAGGCTCCACCTCCAGCGGCGGGCACTGTTCAGCCCCGCATCTTGGAGTCAGAGTCGTTTGGTAGCTACCCGAACTTTACTGGGAGTCAGGGATGCATCAGTACGCGAGATTTAGATGGTCTGAGACTCGAAGGATCGTGTCGCACGTATGTACTTACGAATGAGATATTAGCCTCTTGGAAGTTGGAGACCCTGGCCACAAAAATTTTAAGGGTTCTTTTCAATAGCTATAAGCGGTCGATTGATGTCCGTGATGACACGGACATCACAACATATAGTACTTGCCAATTCAGTACATAGACATGCCCTTGAGTGGAACGGAGAATCGGTATTGAACGGGTAACTAAGTATGACACAATTAGTAGCAACAAAGGAAATACATACATTGAAAACTTCTCTGCCATATGGATGGTGGTAAAGCGCTAAACGGTTGCATTATGGTGTCTCGTGGGTCCTCAAACTTCTGGAGGTACGGTAAATACCGCTGCTTACGGCGACGGAGTTGATGTCTTGTGAACCTTCGTTTCGCATAAGCGAGCAGTCTCTGGGGTCTCTGGAGCCTTGATTCCTACCCGACGATGCTAGCCACTTCTTTGGTGAGCATGCGCGATCTAGTCGGCCTAATACTATGTCGTTGATTCTTGAAGCTTGTTTGAAGTGTCCGTATTGGAGGTAAGGATGCCATATCTATAGGCCTCTCCCGCAGTAAATTAGTAAGATCACTGTTGGTATCAGTCTTATCTTCTTCGAAGAGAATTGCACGACTAGAGGGAACAGCAAAGAGAACACATGAGCCGGTCAGAGTATGTGCTTGAACCCACGCTTGCCATTCTGCTGTTGTTGTAGGGCAGTCATTGTCGAGATCGATTGGACACAAGCTCGTAATTCGGGCGTAATAGCCCTGACTTGCGGTCAAGTTACCACCTAACTGGTTTAGCCATCGGTCCGAGACGACAGACGAGCGGGACCGACCAAAGTAACAAGGAAACAACAGCATACTACTTCGCTGTCGTTTTGATTATGCCGCCAGGGCGAGACCAGGAGGACAGTGAAACAGAAAGAAAAACGTCTAGATCAAGGTGATCTGATTCGTCAGAAAGTTGCTTAACTATTTCTGCCTGAAGAGCGCGAGCATTACGAGGGGTCGTCTGCAGTATCAGATCATTCGAGATACCTTCTAGATATCCTCTTCAGCAAGAGTTCGCCGCGGTATAGGCTTCGCTCCATGGGGTGCGTGAAGACGCCCTCGGGAGAAGGCGTTTAGATCTCAAGCGGGAGCACGGCATGGGCGTCACACCGATTGTGTAGAATCGCACCGTTCCTCTAGATCTTCAGCTCCAGCCAATAACGAGGGATTGCCGTTAAGATAGCCTTCACAACTGGTACAGCCGTGTCAACGAGTCCGCTAACAGGGGAGACTATGTCGCGATTCAGAAAGACCGCCTCCGTCCCAAGGATTATCGATTATCCATCGTGCCACGGAGGAATGAATCGAATGGTCTTGCGCTAAAGGTGTGTTTCATTTTTGTACTAATGACGGTGAAACTAGCAGCAGAAGCACGGCATGCCGCAATCCTTGGGGGTATTCAGCTCGAGGAATGCAGAAAACCTGATAGAGACACACCGCAAGAAACCGTCAAAATCATATTCCTCTATCGCCCCGCCATACTTGTATACATTGTAACAAGGTCCGGTCTAGGTCTCGCCAAAGCTTGAAGCTTTGAAGTTTAAAGCTCTTGCCGGGCTCCCCGGTGCGAAAAATACCGAGTTTTGGCCAGCTTCGTCAACTCTCAAGTAACACCATAGATTCTTCCTACCGTCGTCGAACGATCCAGAAGTAGTAACTTTTCATTCCCTAGGTGAGTGCCACCGTGTCAGGGAGTCAGAACGAAATGTGATTGTTGGCTGATGGACGTAGGAGACAGATGGTGACCACTTTAGGGCCTGAGAAAATTTTTGCATTTTTGCTTCTCCCTCACCCACCATGGTTCATCGACATCTTTAGGTCAACGACGGCGACGACAACGACGACATCCTATATCAATGCACCGATTCATGCCGACTGATAGAGGCTATGAAATGAAGGATTCTCAGATGCAATCACAACCAGCTGAGCTGCGGAAGGACTTGGGCACGGATTCAAATCCACAGTCTTCCCTGAGCTCTTATCCAGCTTCTCCAGAAATGACCGAATCTTGGAAAGATTCCGAGATCAGTCATACAACATTCCGACACCCTTTTCAACTGGCAGCAGCCTACAACTATTCTGCTGTAGTTACATCTCCAACCTCCGCTACATCATCAGAGACTCCTTCAAAACCAATGTCCTCGCCATCTATAAATCCCAATTCAGGCAGATCACAGGGACCGAATCGGTCACAACAACCACAAAATCGACCTCGTTCATTCGTACTCCGTCGTTCTCATACACCAGTCTCTTTCTCTACCCGCCATGATGGAGAAAGCTTTCTCCGAAGCACCGTGATACCACTCTCATTTTTCGTTCCCGTTCCTCCTCTTCTATCACTCTTATATCTCATCACCGGTCATGGTATCCTACGCAGCTCTTCCGACAACACATCCGCTGTCAACATGGCACCTCTGATCGACTCGGTCAAAGTTGGCGTCACGGGCGGAGCCATACTCTCATTGCCCCTCACCATAGTTATCTACCTCCTACTCTTCCCAACTCAAACCCCATCCGATTCTAATGAAGAACCTCCTCTCGACTTCTTCGATGACGATGATAGCCATCATAACGGAGTCTCGTCGTTCCTATCTTACCTCTCCTCATTCTTTCACTCAAAATGGCGCGATACATTGGGATTCATCGGTGTCATGATTATCATGGTATTTGTTGGCACTATTGCCGGCCCCTTGGGCGCCACCTGTCTATCTACCTCGCTCAACGCCAGTTTGGCGGCTAAAGCAGGTACCATCGGTGGATTGGTGCTATCGCCTGTGATTGTCGGCGCAAGCGTCGTGTCGGTCGTTTTTTGGCGGATGCAGAAGCTCGGAGAAATGGAGAATTCGGCACAGTCGGACGCTATACGTGCTTCTGCTCCTACTACCAATTCAGCCGGACCAAATATACCGACCACTGGGTCGGCCCTTCGGTGACTGTTGTATATCCATTGCTTGCTGAGGTTGTAGTTACCGCTGTTGCGGTGGGTGTTGCTGTATCGCTACGTGTATGGCGCGAGGAATACTGCTGTCCTCGGCGCTTGTTATTTGTGAGTTTTCTCGTTCTCGTGCTTTACCGATGAATTTATGTTTTGTTTTGCTTCAGGTATTTTCATGGACTTGTGTTTATCTGTTTAGCGGTGTTATTGTTATTGTTATCACATAGTATTTGGGTCACAGCATATCTATTCCCTACGACCACGCATTCTTTTGGTATATTTATGTAGTGTTTTAATCATTGGGATAGGATTACCTTCGGCTTGTAGAGCAATCTGCCTATCCAATATGTACTTACGCCACAAGGCGATGCGGCGGGATCGGGAGGCGAACAACAGCCTCGACGTGTACTGTGAAAATCGTACTTGTGTACTTGATGGCTATCAGACAGACATTGCGGTGCACTAAATTAACAAAGGCAGCCACCGCCTCCAAAACCTATGCAACAATCTTGAAGTCGGGACTGGTGTTGCCAGAGTCACCGAATACTGAAAGCCGATCTCAGTGTCCCGTCAAGTGCGTTCTAAAGAATTATGAATGCTTACAAGTGATGGAATAGTCGTCACCAGCTGGGACCACTGGAATAGTAACTTCAACGAACCCGGCACGGAGGTCAAAACTATTAAAAGGAGCTAGGAATCCCTCTAACCTCACAATCAGTCAACTTTCTCCAAACGAAATTTGTATGATTGTTCTTACCGCTTGCAATAGACCTGTCCTTGTTCAAAGTGACGGCCGCACCATTCGAGATGAGTACTGGAGCATCGGAGGTGTCCCTAAGCGCACAGGTCAATGCTACCATACGAAACAAATCGGCATGTACGAACCAAGTCACATTAACGGTGCTCCCAACAGTCCAGACCGTATTGGCATCGGGTGAGATGATTCTGGGACTCCATACATCGAGGGTACCCATCTCAGTCTTCTTGACAAAGACAGGTGTGGCGCTGACGGCAGCGACGAAGGCAGAGATGAGGCCAAGTGTGAACTGCATGATGGCGGGACTCAAAGATTGACTAAGAGGTGAATGTGTTGGATGATATACTGATATTGTGGATCGTGAGCCTTTTTAAAGGCGAACTCAGAGGGCAGCGTTGTCCGCCGTGTGAGTGTGATGACCTCGACTGTAGAGCTTCGAAGCCGTCTTTTGTCCGGAGAGCATGCCCCCGAGTATCAGTCTATTTAATTATTGACTTGGGCTTGCCTATCTGGACTCGGAGTTACTCTCGCCAAAGACTGTTATTGCTAATGAGCGATTGAGATTGGTACTCGATTGACATGGAAGGGACTTTTTGAGAGAAATTCAGTTAGGTTTACCGTTTGGTATTTTTCGATGGACTAGATATGGGCAATAGATACTACTTAAATTTGCTCCAGCGAGTTGAGTAGTACTCGTTTGCGGCGGACATGAACGGGATCCAGGAAAACCTCAGAGACGAACAACATCTAGGCGCAGATCATCGTCATCCAGAAGACCAAAACGGGCACCCCTTGCCGCAAAAGACCAGTCCAATGTCATCACGAGTTGGCGGAGAGAAGTAGATACCGAGTCAAGACTTGGTAGACAGCGCAAATCTATTCCTCTCGTCAGGAAAAATAGCGGCAAAAATACAGATTGCTTACGAATTGATTTGCGAAAGGCCATCATGCACATAAAAATGGTGCCCACCGTGTGGCACCGAGTGGTTTGTAGTCTGTCCTGGGCATGGTGCTGGAGTTATGGGAGTACAACAGGCCTGAATCCCGAGCTGACGATCCACGGTATGGGACAACACGGATGGTACTCTGAAATCCGGGGTATTGCTTGTGGAGGCAGGCATCTGATGAGTTGACGTTTCATGTTTGTAGCCAGAGATTGATAATACCACCAGAAATGGTCGAAGGTCAGATTTGGACTTGACCGGACTACCTCAACTTCACGGTCTTACTATACTCCGCTGCTGCCGTGCGCATGTCCCAATCCGAACGAGCCTTCATACCTCGTGAGTTTGTGCCCCCTTGAAATATGACCTATATACTTACCTCATGCTGGAAAGTCAAGACGACCGAGTGGGCCCCATGCTCGAAAAGTTCTGAACCATGCTCGTCATTCTTCGCCCTCGCGTTTCCCGCGAAGAGTAACGGCCGTGAGATCTGCGACGTCCGTAGTAATCATTTGAACCGACTAATCTCGCATGCATCGGGTAGCCGGGGAATTATCTGGTCGACGTCCCCTTTGATACCGCCTTCGACCTATACTAGCCTATCCTGCCTCTGACTGACCCGGTAATCCGGAAGTCGCCCAACAACATGTACCGCCGGTTGCAAGAATGATCTGCTTTCCCCCTGCTTACGGCGGATTCTCCTTGACATTGAAACACAGGTAAACGGGGTTAAGAGGTCCTGGGAGGTGTTGAAAGGTAAGGGAAAGAACATGTTAAGAGTATCTGACGACCTACCTGAAACAGCGAGATGTGTAATACCTGAAATGTTCCTCATAGACACTGATATAACGAGTTATTCGCGTACTGGCACGATTCCGAAAGCCATAGGGTGGTTTTGCAAGCCGGTTCCCATCTCTATGCCTACAGTGGTAAGCCGGCTAGTGCAATAACTTCGATATGAGTCCTGGATGGCAGATATGGTTGGAGAGCACCGGATGGCAAGTCGTAAAGCCGAGTTTAGGTGAGGTTTTCCTACCAGGGTTCGTTGCCTGTATCAAAGAGACCCTGAGGAGACGACTCGGACCGACAAGTGGTCCTGATAAGTACTCACTCCGAGCGGGTAGTTATCATGCTTGTTTCGTAGTCATGACTGGTTGCTGGAGCTCAGATTAGGATTTCCTGTGACCTCCATGCGTTTGAGGTCCTGGTGCATAAGTTGCTGGGCAATCCATATGGTCCCAGTAGCATGTCCTAATCTCTTTGTGTTGAGCCGAGTAGAAGCTCAGGACCAAGGGCCTCAGAATCTTGGACACTGACTAAAACTAGGTCAAGAGCCATGTCTTTTGAGATCATCAAGTTGTATTAGAAAAAAGTATTATATTGATTTGGACGCAAAAACATACAAGCACTACAATCCTTTGATCCGTTGAGGCGAATCATGAAAGCCTTTGTTTCATTTCTCCTTGCTCTTCGTGCAAAGAACTGAGAGGGAATTGACACAGAACTAGAGTAGAACTTCACAGTCTGGTCTCGAACCTTGTGGATCCGAATGGGAGCTGGGAAAAGAGAATAATTGGCACAGCCACTTTCTCCCACTTCCTCTTCGTCATCAAGCGCCTTCCAGACTGGACTCTATCCAATCATTCATCGATGCAGTTGCTTGATCTACCAACAGAGATCATCGTTCTCATCCTCTTCTCTCTACCCCCTCAAGATCTCACAAAATGCAGTCAACTATGCCGAATGTTCTGGTTGATATTTCACGAGTCCTCGACTCTCCAATATTACCAGGACCTTTACCTCAGCAGAACAGAGGATAACCCGGGATGTCGTCTTAGCCATGCAGAGAAGCTCCAGTTGCTTAGGAATAGAGAGAAATCATGGATAAAGTGCGAGCCGGATTTCACGAAGCTGGCCCCGATAAATTTCAGCCCAGGCAGCGTTTACGATTTATCAGCGGGAGTGTATATCTTGGGAGATGCAACAAGGCATAGGCTCAAGTACCTCAGGTTACCTAGTAAGCCTGAGGACTCGGTGGAATGGCTAACTTTCGAGCCAGTGGTCACGGATTGGAAGGAGCAAAGAGGCATAGTGGATTTCGCAATTAATCTGTATGAGCACGATCTTATTGCCCTCATTACTGCGTGAGTATTTCCTTTCCTTCGGCCGAGATATTCCACTGACTCCTTCCAGCAACAGAAGGGTGCAAGGCGCAGAAATCTTCTTCATGATCGACCTCTCAATACACGAGTTCTCCACTGGAAGATTTCACCCATTAGCCAAGCAAACAATTATACCAATCACACGATCAGAGATACAATGGGGAACTCCTTCCATCAACTGCGAAATCGTGGGAGAACATTTAGCTCTTGTGACCACTTTCTGGAGGAACCCGTTATCGAGGTGTACCGTGTACGTCTACCAATGGCGAACAGGTAAACAATTACTCGTGAGTAGATATCAGTTTTCTCAGCATTTACGTCTTAATTCTAATCTTTCCCGATCCGCAGCACATTGACGGAGAACCTGACACCTATGGCGGCATCATCTTCCTCTCCGAGCACCTCATACTTCTCCCGAACACGGCCAACAACACACTGGAGATATGGCGGATCCCATCTCCTACAGAAGACCCACCAACTTGCCCAGTCCGAGTTCTCGGTCTGCCGGTACTCAACCCGGGACACCTACTTCGATACATCTCTTGCCGTAGCGAACCAAACCCCACCGCACCAGGTGCAACACTCAAGTCCGATAAACCATTCCATCCTTCACCCGAAGAATCCATTGTCCTGCTTCATCTACGTATCCACGGACAAACCAACATCACACTCATCACCGTCTTCGTGCATCGTTCCTCCTTATTAAGCCTCGTCGTAATGGACGATGACGAACGCGAACAGCGTCTAGCCGCAGGCGAGCACGGGATGAGGGTTCCAGTGCCTTGGCTCGCATGGGCACCACCAGTAGCGTACTGCATGGACTGTGGTGGCGATTTACCTTCGAGGTGGATAACAACAACATGCGGGCAGAGATTTGTTATGCTACCCACGGACGATTGGGAGTTGGACGTGTTTGGGAATCGGGAGCCGGCGCCTTTGGTTGTGTATGATTTTGGGAAGGGTAGTGTGAAGAAGGTCGAGAGCGAGTACGAGAGGTTGAGTTTAGAGGATAAGTTAAGGTACACCGGGCCTGTTGTTAGAAGGGCGATGTCACTACCGGAGGAGTCTGCAAAGATTTTTGCGGATCCTATTGAGTCATATCTACCGTTCGTAGAGACTCGGACGGAGCAGACGTATGGGTTTGACGGAGCGTTGATGGACGATGAGCGAATTATTGGGATCAAGGTCTGTTCCAGATGTTTTGTTGCATAGACGGTACTGATTCGCTTCTAGACAAGTCTCGTCGGACATATCACATCTGTAGAGGTTTTCCATTTTGGTTGATAGAAAACGTTGGATTATTCGTTGCGGAATTTTACATCATCTACACATCATCTCACCATACCCTTCTCACATTCTCTTTTGTCAAACGCTCGTAGCTAGATGACATTCAATGTACATAGTAATAGCAAATGACGGGTTTTAATGTAAGTGTAAAAAGTATCTGCCGCCTACCCGAGACTTTCATATTCATGGTATCGAATTGACTCGTGTGAGAGCTTGACTTCTGCACCATAGTGATACAACCACTCCCTTAAGCTCACTTCATGGAAGCCCTCGAGTAGTACCGAGCCTAAGGTTGGAACACTTGGCATGAACATGGAGTAATGATTTTTCCGAGTGTGTGCTAGTGCTTCAAGCAAGCGCCTCACATGTTTAAACTGTGCGTTTACTTGGGTAAATGTACATAGTTGGCCCCTGTCAAGTCTTGACTCTTGAATATTAATATTAATGCGCCAGCTCGAATCATCGGATTCGCAAGAGAGAACGCTTCATGCAGCGTTCGTAGTTTTTGCCGCTCCACAAGATTCTGAGCGCTTATCTTCTCTTTCTAAAACGTCCACCACCGACGTGGAGCGGCTACATTTCACAGAGCCCATTATTCTTCAAATTCTGCTGGATCTGGCATGCGCGATGCCAGTTCACTTTCCTCTGGAAATCTGGACAGTTATAATCTCTCATCTTCCACATGACAATCTCTACAAGTTACTTGGTGTCAACCAGTCTATATTCGACCATGTGATGGACATGCTTTACAAGGAGGTTGTTTATATGATCGATTGGAACACCAGGCAAGTTGATGGATCCAACGTCTACCAGCTCAGGTATGTCGCGAACTTAGCATGGTCTCCTTGATGTTCTGATTCTGTTCAGAGCTTATCCTTCCATCGCCGAACGAACCAAGTCTCTACGTATGATTATCCCTTTCCCAAAGTCCCAAATATCAAGTCGGCGAGGACTATTCGTAAACTTGAACTTGGGCAGAATGGCACTTTCTCAGCGGCGAGATATCAAAGCCTTCGTTCCAGAAGGTACAAACGCCACGCATCTTACCCATGTAGAATGCCTACAACTAGACATCTCTAACCCAATCATATACAAATCCTTCATTCCATACATAACGACCCTCTGGGACTGTCATTCCCAGAATCTACGCACATTGAATCTCCAGTTCGACCTACCAGCGCTCTACACCTTTATGAGCCCACTCATGAAGTCTCTGCCTATTCTACCACATCTCACAGAATTCGAGTTCCACATAATGAACCACGACTCAAAGTGGCGAAAACCAGTCGCTACCACTGCCCAAACCACCAAGATGACATCGTGGCTTATTACCCTAATTACCTCCTCTTCTCTTCTTTCACGCCTCTTTCTCGTTCTCCCCCAAGAAATCGACACGACGCGTCTCTTCACCGAGCTCTCCAAAATACCACTTCCACATCTCACGTACTTTGGGTTCTCTCAATCCTCTGGGAAAGATAGCTTCCCAAAGAATGATGCGCTCTCAGCGTTCCTAGCAACGCAATGCCGACACGCACTCAGACATGTTATCTTCGAACCTTTCGTCTCGATTTCATGGGAAAAGAATGGTTGGATGGTAGCCGAAAAGGAACCTTACAAGACTTGGTTCAGGGAGAGCTTTGCCTCTCTAGATTTACCCCAATTACGGGTCTTACAATTCACACTACCATTCTCATTCGGAGAAGGGATTTTTATCAACGCTCGTGGAGAGCCTTATTTCCCTCAGTCGAGGGTGATGCAGACGTTGGATACGTTGGTGTTGCTGACGCGGAAGGAGAAAATTCAGACGAGGTATCTTAGATTGATTTTTGGTGGTTCGGGGTTGCCTGATACGAGTAAAAGTTGGAGGTTACGCAAGTTGAGTGTGGCGTTTGAGGAGTTTTTTGT
Source organism: Paramarasmius palmivorus (assembly GCA_037176845.1). Lineage (NCBI taxonomy): Eukaryota > Fungi > Basidiomycota > Agaricomycetes > Agaricales > Marasmiaceae > Paramarasmius > Paramarasmius palmivorus. The sequence continues at coordinate 166,140 of JAYKXP010000018.1, read as the reverse complement.
AGGGTGTTTGGAGGTGTTGGCGGAACAGTTACCTCGTTTAAAGGTATTGGTAATTTTGTTTGATAGGTTGGGTGTTGTCGAAGATGGGTCTGGGTCTAGGTGGAAGTATGCGAGACTGGAATTGCGACGAGGTATGTTTGTTCTTCGTTTTTGAAGATAGATGTTGCTTCGATTGATGTGTCGACGTAGGATTGCGAGAGGTTTTTAGCTCAGTTCAGACACTTTCGGTATCCCGATTGGTCGCTGAGGGAATTGATACTGGTACCGGATACCCAGTCTTCTTTTCTCAAGGGCACCGTACCTCAAGTGATAGTGGAAGGTATCTCCGATTGTTTACCTTTGGCTACAGTACGAGTTGGAGATACTCCATTAGATTATTACTACAAACTCGACGACGATGAATTTATGAAGATGTAATGGGTAAAAGATAATGTCCAAGAATAGTCTGGTATCACCGGTAACATCCCCATCGACAAAATGGGTCGGCTACGGGAGAAGCTACTGGTTCTCGGCGTTCCATAGTAGTTGTGGTTGTGGTTGAGTGTTGAGCGGCTTTAACCTATAGTACGAATGAGCGGCGATTTAATTTCCGGAAGCTTCGGACGCACGGTTTGACTGGGGATAGCAGGTATTGAGTACTCTGAATACTCCGTAGATGAGTTGGTGTGGGTGCCTGCGTGGACCATCTGCCGGGAAAACCATTAGGAAATGGTCAGAACGCAGACGCCTTGACTCACATGTTTTTGCCATGAAGCGGCACCATGCACATACGATAAACCTAATAGAAAAGCACGTTAGACATCTGAACGAACGCCCAAAGAGATGAACGAGACGATCTAAATACATACCGATCAAGCAGGATGAAAGGATGGTGCAGAGTCGCATTGAGTGGTATCTTCTTGAAAGGTATACCTCGGTGCTGATGGCTCTTATATATGTTCAGAGTCACGGACATCTTCGCAACACGAGTACAACGGCCGGAATAGACAAAGGGATTTCTTTGAAGCTAGTATAAGGGCCTGCGCTGATGGAGACGCTGATGGCGAGCGTTTGCTCAAGGCACGGTAATTAGATCATGATCGTCCGTCAGTTTATGATGGAAGATCTGTAACTCGTAAAGATATTGTTGTGGTTGTCATAGAGTGAGGGTATTGCCTTGACTGAAAGGGGTGGTATTGCCGGTCACGGTGTACCAAGCGCGTCCTAGGACAGAAAAATAGAGTCCTCGAAGAATCTTGCATACTCTTGAGATACAAGGATCTGAGCCAGAGAGACCAAGAATACAGCCAGATGAGTAGAGTAGAAGGCAGCAAGCGAAAGGTGACTGGAAGGAGAAAATTCCGGTTTGTTTGACTCTGTTTACCAACAGCTTCTGCCATAAAAGCAATGCTTGTGTAGACTTGGCGTTCTTCATTGTCGCCGCCATCGTTGCCCGCACTGTCGAGCACGACGTCCATTCGTTGCTTCACCTGTATACCAAACACTTCTTGATACCAACCCCCACACTCTTTTATCCTTCCTGAATGGCCGACCTCACGGTTCTTTCCCCGCTTCCTGTTCCTCTATATCCTTCATTACCAGCAGCTTCGCGGTCTTCCCTATTCAAAACATTCATTCCTGGTGCAAGCTCAAGCAGATTTAGCTTGACTTCTTTTGCGACAGATCTTCCATTCACACCAAGGACCAGCAGGGAAGGCAGCGAAGACAGCGAAGAGATCAGTGAAGATGGGCACGAGACTGACACCTCATCTTGTACTTCAAACGAATCGTACGAGGGCTCGTTGTCCAGAAAAGGATCCATGGGGCTTGAAGAATGCGAAAGTCCAGCTTCCGTCAGCGACGGGACATGGAATAATAACCGGTTTTACAACGTCAATCTCAATGATAAGGAACCAGAACCGGAACCTCAGACCGCTCAACTAGCGTCGTCATCACCAGCCCCCGATACCAATAACCTACAATTCTCTCTCGCACCTCACTCTAGAGGTCGTACATCGTCCCAGCGACACCGTCCAACTCGGTCTCAAAGCGCGCCTCCATTCAAAACCACTTTTTCCAGGGAAGAAGATGGTGAAATTACCCCTCGTATGGCATATTCACCAAATGCCTCTCGGATAGGCTTTGGGTTTGAATATGATCAAAGTCGTTCCCCACGTCGAAGTCGGACCGAATACACAAGCTCCACGTCCGAGTTATCATCTCCTTCACGAGCCCCTCCGTCACCTGGGTACAGCCAGGCGGCCAAGAACGGCCAGCTGCCTAAACCACCACCTCCTTTGCGTATGTTATGGCTCTTACACTTAGGTCAACTCATACTAATAGTAGTCTCGTTTTTAGATCGCCCAACTACCTTCTGGCGGCGAACTCCCCGCTCAGGCGTCACCTCATCCTCTTACTCTCCCTCTTCTCACCTAATCCGTCGGTCAACCTTTGTCGCCGCTGGACTTCCATTCGACAAACCAATGGCCGATATCAGTGCACTCGGGGTTGAGAGCAGGGTACGGCGTACTTTCGAAGAAGAGAAGGCCGCAAAGGTGCATGATGTGTTTTGGGAAGTTGTTTTACCTCGGTAAAGCGTAAAGCTATGGCTATGCTGGTAAGCAATGCTTTGGCTGTGCTCTTGTCTGGTCGAGGTGCTAAATCGTACTATTGTAGGCACCTTGATATGCCCATGTCACCCGGTTCGAGTACGAGTACGAATATATGAGTATAGATCTTCGACGACGATGTATTATTTAACTTATGAACATGGATGGAAGCCATTGGCTTCCATCATACTTTGCAAGGGCTTCAATCTCGAGTACATTTTTTTTGCGAAAGCAGCCAACGTTATTCAGCGTTAGGAGATCCTAATTTTGACTATACATAAGTAATGTCTATCAATCGGTATTCCTACCCTTTTGCATCTCCTCAAACTTTTCCGCCGTTCCAGGCTCCATGACATCGATACCCATCTCCTCCGCTATACCACCGTCATCAGCCACACTAACATTCTGTGGAGACAAAACAAAGCTCACCGGCAATCTGCTTAACGGGCCCAGTAAACCACCTTCTTGCGCTCAATAGCCAGAACCCGAAGCTGTAAGTGATGACGATGCCAACAGCGACGATGGAGTAGTTGAGTGTCTCGGAATTGACGGGCTGAAGAGATGGTTCAGTACCTAGTACACGGAATACGGGGAAAGGGAGACGTACATTCACTTGAGGCAGGATAAACACAATCGAGATGAACGCTATCCAGAGAACTGCAGCTATAGCCACTGGATACGAGAATTTGCCGAGGTGGAAGGGTCCCTTGACGAATTTGCGTCGATAGATGACTCGAAGTGCGATGGGGATACCTGGTCAATAGATGAGATTGATTCTACGCATGAGAAGGACCGACAACGCGCCATATGAAATGTACAATCCAATAGTAGCGATGGAGGTTGCCGCTGAAAAGGCGACGGTGCTTCCCAGGCTAGGTAGACCTAGTATGAAGCTCAGTGTACAGGCGAGCCAAACTGTCGACACATTTTAGAATGATTCTAGTAGTAGATGTGACCGGCACATACCAGTTCGTATCGGGGATCTCCATCGCATGTTTACGTAGGCGAAGAATTTCGATCCAGGGATCCCGCCTGTTCCACGACTAAGATTAGTACTCATGCACATGGCTAGACACTGAAAATGAGGAATCCGGACCGTCACGTGAGAATGCGTACATCATCCTCGAGTTCGATGTTATTGAGAACGTTCTGCAGCAGCTTCAACATACAGGTCAACAGGGGAAAATCCTAGGAAGACGCGCACCCGCAGAAAAACATGCACCCAATGACAACTACCTGGTTTTACCACGTCCAGTCAGGGCATGAACTCCATACCAGAGAGTAAATTAAAAGACATACCATAAGTGCAATGGCACCATTCTCACCAACGGTGTCGATGAAAATCTGAGCAACTGGTTGACCAGTGGGAGAATCGAGAGTTCGGTCCAAATCTTGAATGGAGAAGAGTAGCCCCAGGATAAGGTACCATCCCAATAACGCCGAGACACCGATGGCCATGATGATACCAAGACTTCCGGACATGGCGGCGTTGCGGGTTTCTTCGGTCATCTGAGTGATGAGATGGGGGTTGAGCGCGAGCATTGTTGCGTGAGTTGAGACTTACGTGCGCACTGGCATCGAACCCTGTTCAAAAAGTGTTAGTATCAGATGTTGATAGTAAGGCTCATGGAACTGACCAGTAAGAGTATACTGTAAGAAGAGTAGAGCGGAACGTCAAAAGACCCGAACAACAACACTAAACCCTCTTCGTACCTGTCCCATAAGAATCTAATCCGTATTAGCTTTAGCTTTAGGGCGCTTTCAGGCCTTAGACTTACTCCAATAACAGCGACATACGCCGGACTCGCTCTCTCCGCCCATCCCCCTGTTCCATCCAAAAACGTACTGAAAACAAAATGCGCAGATTGACGCGTAGGTGCTTTGGCCAATATTGCAATTACGACTGAGAATGTCCCTGCTGCGTGCCACCAGACAGAGATGTTGTTCAGGTGATGTAGGAGCCGGACTCCGAATGTGTTGATGAGACCTTAAACATTGCGCAATGTGAGGTGGGTGCTGAGAAAGAGATAGGAATCTTGGTGATTGACCTTGAGTGACGAGCACGGCGGCGTATACCCCGATTTGAGTATTTGGGGTCGGTTCAAAGCCGGTTTTGAAGGTGGAAATTGTAGAAATGAAGCTTGCACAACCGAAGCTGGAGATCCAAGGTATAAGCAGCGAGGACTGGGGAAGGACAGAGGTTTCATACCTGATTCCGGTGGTTACGGCGACTTGACCGAGGAGGTTGAACCATCCTGATAGAGTTGTTAGCAATGAGGATAAAGGGCGACGGAAGAATTGATACCAGTTATCCAGGATAATAGTGGGGCATCTTGAGGGTCTGAAAGCATTGCAGCCCAGAAATATGGACCTCCGGAAGTTGGGTGGGCACTATGACAAGACTTGAATGTCTGTGTCAACAAAAGCAATGAAAAATCTACCTGCAAACCTCTGTGCTTTTTGGTCAGTCGAAAAAAATGTGAATTATGGGATGGCTACACACCTGCCATTGCAAGACCGACCATCATCGTGAATACGGCTATTACGAGTGAGGAACGCGTTTGTTTCGTGAAAAATGTTGCCTTACAGACGACAATCCATCCCCACACCATTACAGCAGGACCTCCAGTGTTGAGTCCGTACGCGAAGAGAGAAGGTATTCCTGTCATGATCGAGATAATTGAAAAGGACATCTAGTGTGCTTTTCATGAGTGCCTGCGAGTCTTCTCAAAGCCTTTTTTTGCATACTCCAAAGTTCTAGTGAAATTAAATTGTCAACCACGGCTCAACATCGAAAGGTCGGTACTCACCTGTAGCAACCCCAAGTCTCTCCTGGTTTCATAGGCTACTGTCAACGACTAATACCCATACAATCCGAGGCAAAACTCACTTTAGCTCCTGCTTGTATCCCATTCTAGCCAACTCTGCCTCGTCATTCTCGAGAACTACGTCCCCAGTATTTTCCTTCTCCCTGGTCGACATGATGCTCGTGTGATGCAAAACGGGCGGGAGTCGTGATGCTTATGGCTCCATACTGTACGATTTTGTATTCCCGGGGCTGTCATGGAATAACGATAAGAAGATAAGTCTTGTCCATGTGATCGGCCGAAGCGATCAGAAAAACATTTGAATGGTCATTCAAAATCAAAGTTCAACGATAGGAAGAGGAGTCAGATTGCTTCTCAGTATTGACATGTTTGTATTGTGCAATGTATCTGCCACGTTCACAAGAGTATCAGAAAAGAGGCAGAGGAAATGAGGGGAAGATGCCAGGACGATGGACGATGTGGTGGGTGCCGCTGCGGCCGTAACATCGCAAGCCAAGCTCTGAACTTTGATAGGAGCGGGTAATAGATAGGAAGAACGATGAAGACCAATTGCAGACACCCGATATCGCGACGATAAATAAGAATAGGCGTCCAGATTGCAGTAGAGCACCGACTTGCTATCTGTCAAGGCGACGTACCAGGACGAACAGGGACGCACCAACACCGAACCCAGTGTAGATGCTTATCAGACCTTCATATCTTCCATCTGAACGTTCCGGGAGTATCTTGGGGTATGCGACCACTTGCAATGATGAGGTATCTTCATATCTTCAAAAACCGTCAGCAAGTCTAAACGTCCTACAGGGCTAAAAGCTTCGTTCAGGACTGGATTTACCAAGTTATAGTATATACTTCAAAGCGTATTTTTGACCGATACTTGGACCTATTCCATTCGCATCGTGCTCGTCCTGCAGAGCCTGCAAGTATCTTGAGGGATGGTGATAGAAGGGGTAAGAGTTGTTTCGGCGTCTCCCGACCCTGGACGCTATAGATTCACCTTCCCTGTTTCTTACACTATCCAGCTCATGTGTTCACGGGATACCGGGATACTGCTCAGAATAGCCGGCAACCTTCCTTTAAAATGCCCCTGAACAACTCAACACGACCCTACTCGTCTCACATTCACCATGTCACTGGCGTCCGACTGGAAACCGAAGCGTTCGTTCGAGGAAGGCAAGTCGTTTCAAGCTCAAATCTCTTGACGAAACCTTACTTTTAATTAGTGGAGAAGTTGTTATGTGCACCAGGGAGCATGATGGAAATGGAGCAGAGGGTGCGTCTCGTCCGTCGTTCACAGCGCGTCTTGTACTGAAAATGTTATCAAGGTGATCAACGGCCAAGTGCAGCGCGTGTACAAGAACCTGTGGCCATCTGTTCGATTATTCTTTCTTTCCATCACGGCCTTGCATACGGATAAGATCAGTGTGGTGTTTGAAAACGAACGGTTGACCTATAAGGAGATGAAGGAGCGCGCAGTTCGTGCAGCAGGCATTCTTCGTGATGTTTACAAGGTGAACAAGGGTGAGTGCTAGTCGCTGGAAGTGCTACACCTTTCTTACAAAATACTACATGTATAGGTGATCGTGTAGCTATATGCTCTCGGAACTTTCCCGAGTACCTGGTCGTCTTTTGGGCTATCCGTTAGTGGGTTTCATTATGGAGTCGAGAACCGATTCAAACATGAGTTTCTTCGTGTAGACCTCCTTGGAGCTGTTCCAGTCCTAGTCAACGCGTACGTGAAACGACCATACATATCGGCAGCATTAGTGACCAGCCCCAAATCCCCTTTCACAGCTGGCTACCCAACGAACCCTTAGAGCATTGCTTAAAGCGAACAGAACCCAAAATCATCTTCGTTGATCCGGAGCGAGCAGCCATAGTCAAGCCCATGATACCGAAACTATCCAAAGGAGGTGTCAAGGCCTTTATCGTTCTTCAGAGCCACGAAGGAAAAGGACCTTGGCCAGGCATGCAAACATGGGAATCCGTGCTCAGGAGCTACAAAGGTGATCCTTCGAGTATCCTCACCAAGGATCCTGGAATACTTCCCGAGGATAACTGTATCATCGTATTTACCTCGGGATCCACTGGGCTTCCGAGTACGTTCGGGTTTGCCTATATCACTACGGGTGCTGATTACGATGTTAGAGGGCGTTCTATTGAGCCAAAGAGCATTCATCACCGCTATAGGCAACGTTAGTCATAATCTTTTTCCTGTCTAGTCGGATAATGTCACTGATATCGGTCTACAGGGCTTTGCCGGACGAGGTCGTGCTTTACTCCGCCGAGGGGAGTCATTCCCCCCACCTCCAGCCGAAGGTCCCCAGCCAGGAGTGTTACTGCCGACACCGCTCTTCCATGTTACTGGAACATCATTAACTGTGAGTCACTTCCCAAACAAATTGTCAGCATATTCAAAGCATTCCTTTTAGCTATTTGCAGCCATCGGCGGTGCAAGATTGGTTCTAATGCGGAAATGGGATGTGAAAGAAGGTGAGTCTTCGCGTAGGTGTATGTCATTTCTAAACTCAAAGGAGCTTTTACTTCAAGCGGTTCGGTCTGTAGCCTAGTCTACCTATACGGAGTTTCTGGCACTCAATGCTATTTAGACTATTCAAAGCCGAAAATATCTCCGCTGCTGGCGGGTGCGACATTTTATCCTTATCCCCCTCAATAGCAACTAAACCAATTTACAGTGTACCCTCAACAGTAGTGGACCTACTGGACAACGGAGGGTCCGGACACACGTTGGACGGTGTGATGTTCGGAGGCGCCCCCGTATCAGAAATGATAGCTGCACGAGCTAAAGCAGCGTTCCCTGGTTCTACATTGTAAGCCGGATCACCTTTAAAGTTGGGGCGATTACTAAGAACTTCCGTGATTAGAACTCAAGCGTATGGTCAAACGGAATGCAATGCAACTGCTGTTGGGTTTTGTGGGTGTTCCGTGATCCTTGGAAATTCGAACTAACGCGGTTAATAGCTGGCGAGGACTACGAGACTCATCTGGCTTCTTGGTGAGTACCTGTATATACTGCGGTGCTTGATTGTCGTTGATATCGGTGACAGCGGTCGTGCAATGCCTGTGAACGATCTCCTGATAATGAAGGACGACGTGGAATGCAAACGAGGCGAGCCTGGCGAGGTTTGGATCCGAGGACCAAATGTCATGAAGGAGTACTGGGGCGATCCAGGTGCGTTTGTCACCTAACTGAGAGGAGATACGGCCTAACTCTGTTCACAGTTGCTACGGCAAAGGTATGGAATCCAGGGGTTGCCTCTCAGTCTGGCTCATAAATTGCTTAGATCCTCACGAAAGACGGCTGGTTGAAGACCGGAGATATCGGATATATGGACGAAGAAGGGTTCCTCTACATCAAGGATAGACTAAAGGATATCATCATTCGTGGAGGAGAAAATGTTGTAAGTCCATCCACATCGTATCGACGCGCCCAATCTCTGATCATATCACGATGAAAGGACTCGGTGATGGTAGAGAACGCTCTATACCGGGATCCCCGAATATTCGAAGCAGCCGCCGTTGGCGTGCCCGATGAGCGACTGGGCGAATTAGTGACAGCGCTGGTTACATTGAAACCTGCGTATAGAAAGAAGGGCCGACCCACAGAAGCTGAGCTGATGAAGTTGGCTCGGAAACAGTAAGTCCTACTCAAACACTGACCTTCGATTTTATCTCATTTTCTTCCCAAGCTTACCACACTTTGCATCTCCGGTGATGATATTGATCCAGGAAGGAGATTTCGGTTCGTTGTTCACTCAGTACTAGATTCTAATACGAGTTGCTTACGGACTGTTCTTTCTAGAGCACACACCGTCCGAGAAGATCGTCAAGACGCCACTTCGGAAAATTGCGGCAGAAGAGTGGGAGAAACGCAAAACATCAACTCGCGGAAAGGCCAAATTGTAATAACCGTTCTGATATACCACGAGTGTATGTATCTGATGAAGGTGTATCGCGATTTCGTCGAATTGGAATATCGTACTAAGGAAACCACAGACATTCTTGTCTACTACATGTTCAAAAATTCATCCTCCTCAAGCTTGAAGTATGAATCTTGTGAGGTATCTTTGATTCGTATTGTGGTCATGGGCAAACGATCGGAAAGAGGTTCCGTTATTAGCTGTGATGGAAACTCGTAGTGACAATCAAAAACCTTCAAAATCAGGTATTTCAACGACCAGTCGGTATTCCTAAAATGTCGTAATCGGGACGTGAAAAGGTCATAATCCTATCCAACATGATGGTCAGCCATCGTATACTAACAAAGAAGGAAGACATACTTTGGTATTCAGTGGCCGTATCACCCCGGGGTCTTCCTCAATACCCAAGCAATCGAATGACAGCTCGAGCACCTCTAGGCTAGGCAAGTGCCATGCCAACACCTCTAGGCACTCCGGAGTCAACTCTTCAATAAAGAGGGACAGTTTCCGCAACTCTGGATTAGGCGAATCGAACAATAACCGAATGTGCCTCGTCCTGACTGCTATTCCCACAAGAACCAACACATCCAATCCCTGCGATGCCTTTGAGAGAAAAGATTTCCCGCAACTGTCAATATAACACTCTTCGCCCAGATATGCAGGAAGAGCAATTTGGAGGACGCGTAAAGAAGGCAGCTCCAAAGACGCAAAGCTCTCCTTCAGCCACTCAAGGTACGGGCGCTTTTCCGAGATGAGAGTATCTTTCCTCGATGACGCCCTATAGAGCGGTTCAAGAACGACGCTCTGCAGAGCACATTTACAATGCGCCTCCAAAAATACTGATAGCGCGTTGTCTTTTGGAAAGCTATCCTTCCCGGACGACTGGGAGAATATAAATGACCGAAGACCGGTCTGAGGTGTTTTGGCTAACCGGGTGAAGAGATGCGTCGTATCGATTTCCTCGGGGAGAACGAGGTAAAGCGTTTCGAGGACGCGGGAGGAGGTGATCAGGGAGGTGAGCCACGATGTCATGGCGGCGATTTGCTTTGCGTTGGCTGTTAATTTCAGCCATGTTCCTTCAGTATTATATGTGTAGAACCCGAATTCTGTGAGGTGTGGTAGAGTGGGTACCTGTAGGCTCATCAGCGGACTCATCAGCGTATAAAGCGCTGGCAAGTCGAACTGAAGGTACAGCTTGCGCAAATTAGAGGAGTGACAAGTCCAGAATGTCGTGATGTAGGGCACAAAAGGCTTGTACACGGGTGGGTCCGAGATAGAAATTTGTAGGCGTTCCACGCGCGTGAGGTGAGAGGCAACTGTACTATCTGGAGTCAAAGAAGCCATGGCCTTTGTGTCCCTTTTCGAGGAGATTTTTTCGCCTACATGACGGACCATACCCACGAACGGCCCTCGATGATAGTTAATCTTGGACGCTGGGAAAGGGATGTTGATGCGTAAAGACTTGGCTCTTTCAGCAAGGGAAGGATGGTATCTAGAATGAGAGCCTGAGAGATAAATTACCCAGCTGAGAATAGTAATACGTACTTTAGCTGTTTGACATTGGGCCCACGAACAACTCTAGTATCCCACTCAATCACATACTCAATCTCCTCGTACAGGCTGTCCATCACATAGTCGAAAACTGTCCGGTTTATCCCAAGTAGCTTGTACAGATTGTCTTTGGGAAGATGAGATATGATGGCTGTCCAAATTTCTAGGGGGAGTTGGGCTGGCATGGATCAAGTTGGCGACCGTTCCTGATGTGTGTGTGTGTGTTTTATACGAATCATGGGCGTTGGCAATGAGCGCTCTGAACCCTAGGCCTATTTGAACTCGTTTCAGCTTGACATAACCCTGCAAGTCGCAGTACTATGCAGTACAGTGACATTGCTTGGCTGGTTCTGCTTGAGGCGAGCTTGAGGTCGGAATGTCGGTTTGTGGACCATGGTGGACAGAAGAGCGGTTTAGCGCTCACCATCCATGAGAGGTGACTGGTACATCATTATTGTTGCACTAGCTGAATCGATACAAGATGATTAGTACTATGTAGCCGACTACAGAATTCAACCATTAAATAGGAAAAATAGGATGGAGTCTGGAAAACACAACAATAACTGGATTGGAAAGCAAGGGGATGAATGTGTGATACAAGGAAAATGAGTTGTTAGATGTCACAAGTAATTGAAAGCACTGTAAAGAAGGGACGCAAGTAACCTTGCAAATAAGAAAAATCCGCGAGATTGAAAGAAAGCATAACAGCCTTATGCAAAAACGCCGTTTGATCCTACACCATTTGCGAATGCATTTTTCCCTTGCCTCCTTCGGACCCTTTTCTTCTGCTGACCATTAGTCCCCTGCACCTGCTGTTCACTTCGAACTTCGAAAGCATCCCAAAGTGCGTCTACAAACGCCGAGTCGTGCTTGACAAGTCTCTCGATCGTCTTCACTAGATCTTCCCTGCTGTGTATTGTTCCGATTGTCGAATCGTTCTCGGGGGATTCGTTCCCGCCTGCAGCACTAGCAAATATCGCGTCCAATATGCTCTCCTTCACATTCTCTTTCACTGCGCTAGTTTCTTTGTGGAAACCATTGACGTGTCCATTGGAGGAAGCCTGGGTACTAGGCTGACTCTGCTCAAGCGCAATGGCCGGCTGTGAGCGTGAAAAGAGGAGGTCTATCGGTGACATTCCGTTGACTGTGTCGAGAGTCTTCTTCTCTGAACGTGCAACGTCCTGCTTGGCAGCAGATATAACCTCCTTCGCCTTGGTCTTCTCCTTCTTCTTATCCTTTGCCCGCACCGTCTGATCAAAGACAGCCATATCGCTCAAAGCGCGCGTATCGGCAAAATCGAGCTCGAGTATTACGTCGTCGTCGTCATCCTCCACTTCCTCTTCGCTGGCTTCTTCGTCTTCCACTGAAGGCGCGATATCATCAACTTGTGATTTTGCACCTCCCTTCGTACCATTCACTACTTTCGCATGTTCAACACCACCAAACGAGCCCTTTCCAACACCACTTCCGTCCAACAACCCATCGACAACTTCTTGCGTTAGTGTTAATATTCCTTGTGGTTTTGTCGTTAACAAGGTCTGGGTCGTAGTTGTAGCTGCAGTGAGCTTCGGAGAATGAACCAGAATCTTCTCCGGGCTGCCGCGGAGTTTACCTGTCGACCGCGAAGATGCGGTCGAGGTCGAGACTGAGGCAGTTGACGACGTACGTGCATGCTTTGCACCGTTTACGGCAATCATAGTCGTAAGCTGAGACGTAGTCACCGACGGACCAGCTATCATCGTGTGGGATGACGAGGACGTAGATGTAGTTGTAGTTGTTGGAGCAGCAGAGGCGAAAATGGAATCGAGTAAGGCATTGCCAGTACTCTTCACATGAGGTGCGGATGCACCTGTTGGACCGCCAATCGTAAGAATGGCGCTGTCAGTAGCGCTACGATTGAGTTGTGGGGTCTGCACTGATGTATCCCCCTGCAGCGCGGCGAATAAGTCGTTGACCGACATCTTGGAAGTGTTTTGAGGGCGTGGAAGGGCCGCTGATTGTGTGGCAGGTGCGATTGCTGCTCGTGAGGAAGGGCGAGACGTAGAGTCTCCTGACGATGATAGTTTCGCCAGCAAAGCGGCGAGGTCTCCTGACCCAGATAAGGAGGAAGCTGAGGAGGCGGAGATGGAGGCGGCAGATGCAGCACGACCGGGTGAAGCACCGGTGGCAGTTGCATTGCGAAGGTGGGGATTAGGTGGCGGAGGTCTGTCTGGTCCATATCTGAATTCTTCAGGATAGGGAATGTGTTGTTTGATATAGCTGTGTAAACTGTTGAGTTATACGATATCAGTAGCGATTCCTATGTCTAATTAAAAGGAAACCGACCGAAGCATAACATCAATCATCGGCTCGCGTGCATCTGTAGTGAACATCCAAAGGCCAATGATCTGCATTCCGGAACGGCCTTTTTCCTCGGGAGTAACTTGTTCTCGATTAAAAGCATATTCCTCCGAGAACTTGTCATGGTCTTGTGGTAGATGTGCCAAACGCCGTTTGGTGAATTCTGGGTAAGATCTGAGCATGAGATATGATCCATGGGCACCAATGTCGTCTTCAGGGTAAATTCGTTGGACATAGTCATCCATTCCCATTCGATTTAGGATATAAAAGCCGTAGGGTGGATATGTGTCTCGTTCGTAGAGAAACATGCTGCCCTCGTAGCCATGCTTCTCCCACTTTTCGCCGTTATGATGGTAGACACAAACATGGCTGAATTGGTCGAATATAGATACTATAGAAGAGTCCCGTCGTCGTAGGACTTTGAGATTGTGCTCATAGATGGATGCCGGTGACATGCCCATCGTGGATGTCGTCGTGGTCGAGGTGAAAGAGAGGTTCGAAGCGGGCCGTTACCCTGATCTCAATGTCAACTTATGACCACAACCTCTGTGGCCTCATTCTCATCGCTCTTTTGCCACAGTAAAATCAACAAAGAGGAGGGTCTTTCACCAGCAGGAATTAGCGTTGTTAGAGGCTTACTGGGGTATGTCTCCCGTTTCACTCTGGGTTCTGGCCGAGTTCTGACTTTGTGGTAGATAATTTGGGCCGAGGACAGATCCAACGATACTCTATGACCACAAAGGCATTTGTTTTCACCTAGTGGACCAAAAATGAAGATATTCCTTCGAAAAAAATGACGCTGCGTCGCTAAATGTGCACCCTGTTTCTGTTTACTCGAGGAAATGGTCGTCTTGGCAGGTCATGCCGCATTTGCCAACCAACGGCGAAGAAAGAGTGCATAGGCCTAGGGATCCGTTACAGTGAGCATATGCATTTGATGCCACTTTGCCAACGTCTTACCAACACTCTAATTCCAGCTTGCGACATGGACGTCAATCCAAAGCTCATGGTCAATGTTCAAGATACTAAATTACACTATTCTTCTACTCCTACAGTATGATTCTTCCACCGCACATCCTTTGTACGATCACAGTCGTGCGTCAACAACATCTTCTCCGATGAAAAGTACAAGCAGCATCGCGTGCACGTCCAGTCAGTCGGCTTTCCGTGTTGTGACACCTCATGTCGCCAGCGATCATGTTTCCGCGAAAACAATGCACCACATCCAACCGTGCATTGATAGCTTTGTTTTCGCTTTGGTCGATGGGATATCATGTGCGTTTCGCGGGTATAGCTACTCGTGAAAGTTCGATCACAGTTTGGATGTTGGCACATGAAAGGACGCGGTCGTTTTTCAGATTTATCTGAAACGGACTTTGTCCTTCTGCGTCTTGCACGACTTGGAGGCGGCTCGGATAATTCTGAGGGGGTGGGCGAGTCAGAGTAGTCATCGTCCACATCTGGCTCTGATAGTCGCGATGAGGGGTGCGAAGTTGAGGGGGTCGGCAAAGTAGCGCTCTGGGGGGAGTCTACAAACGTGCTCGAGTTATTAGGAGTTTGGCTATCGCCAAAATTCGCCATATCTAGCCCCATAGCATTTGGGTCTGGGAGCAATTGCTCTGTCATCAAGGTGCTTGGACCTATTATTCCAGGGTTGAATCTTTGTCTCAAGCTAGACTAACGCTGACTCTTACCAGCTGTGGCGTTCGATGGGCTGTACAAGTTCCATTGAGGCATGGCTGGCAAAAAATCTAAAACTCAGGTGAGTCCCTGTTGTTGTAGTTCAGTTAAAAAATCCTTACCCGAGAAGGATGTGTTATCGAAACCTAGGTGCGAGGAAGACTGTTGTGGTGAACCACAAGTAGAGCCTTGAATCATTCGGTCAGAGCACTGTTAACGAAGAGTTGGGTATTTCATTACCAGGTGGTGTGGGAATAGTGGCCAACGGCGCTACCGTCCTTGTTGACATCGGATCGGTCGCCGTAAACTCGAAAATTATGGCCTCTTCAGTCTCCCTAGTTCTGACAAGGATACTAGTAGGCGTCGAGCAAGGGTGTTCATTGAGCGGTAATGGCTTTAGTTCGAATGTCGGCTGTATCTCTTTGTTTCTCGGAACGATGATGTCTAGCTGGAAGTTGGTGAGCGCCTGTAGTGGCAGAGAGAATGTCATCTTCGCAACCAAATTCCGGAGGGGCTGCAAGAGAGGGCAAGTTCGGCGATCCTAGTCAAGAAATAAGTGTCAGCATCTACCACGAGAGTATATATACATGGCCTTGACGCGAATTGTTAGGAAGGAAGTCGATCAGGCGATATCCTCGGTAGCGGTATTACAGGACCGGTCTTACAGGCACTCCATTCATCAAGTTTAGAGCCACTTCTTCGAATCCGAAAACCATCGCATCATTTTGATTCGCAACCAATACGAGATTTACAGAGCGGCGCGAGACGGCCGGACTGGATATGAAGTTTTGGGAATGAACGGAGCTGCCAAAAAAGGAAAGGCGCCCAAGTTCCTTACGGCCGCAAGTTTTTGGACTTAGTCAATGCGCACCACGCCCGCTCTCGACGGAAGACGGGCGTCATTAAATGACACGTATCATTTTCTCACCAAGGGCATCATGACTGGGCTCTGCTATTGCATGCCTATGGAGAGCCTCTTCAAGTTGCTAGGAGGCGGCATAGGCGGCCGTTTCGTGTCGGGAAACAGGATCCCAACGTATAAGAATCGTCTGATTTCGATCTTAGTGCAGGAGTCACTCATCTACAACTACATTGCAGTACATCGATGATGAAATCTCACTCGTGCTTTCGGTGTTCATAAATACTCCTTATGTCCGATCTCCGCTCTATTCTGTCTCTTTGTGGCTTCTCGTCCGGCAACTCTAGGATCGGACTCTGGGACTCTATCATGTGCGATGGCGTAACTTCTCTCCTCCTCGGCATCGATATATCTTTGGGGCCTTGATGTCTGGATAGCCTCTTTATTTCTGGGAACGAAGACGAGGTTTTTGTTCTCGCGATATAGCCGGTCCATATCTTCAAGCTGTCTGTTGGCGGTCTCAGGATAGAAAAAGTATACAGTCTGGGCAAAGCGAGTAAGATACGTGCTATTCTCGTGGACAGAGAGGCCACATACGGGTATAATAGCCGCATTTAACACAACCCAAATAATGTAGAATCTCCACCCCAGGTTGCTGATCCCAATGGGAGTAATTTGAACAACAAGGAAGTTAGATATCCAATTGCTACCGGAGCCCAACTACTGGGTGTGAGCGAAGGAGAATCAAAAGAAAGTGACGTAATTACAGCAGCACCCTTAGTGCGCATGGCAAGGGAGTTAATCTCGACGGGGTATAACCACGGGATTCCCTGCATGCCGCAAGTCAGAGCAAGTAGAAGCGCACATTGCCTCACTTAACTCACCTGATAGCAAATCCCAAAGGAAACATAGTAGAGGAAGAAGAACGCAGTCGCCGCAGCTCCGAATTGCGAGCCTCTCGAGCTTCCGTCTGCCTGCGATAGCAGACCGGTAATAACAGCATAACAAGCACATTGGGCTGCTGCTCCAATCATCAACATCTTTCGACGACCAGCTCGCTCGATAAGAATGAGGCCCAAGAACGAGAAAATAAGGTACGAAACGGAATTGCATGCGGCAAGCAGTCGAGCAAGGTTGTTTGATAGCCCCACAGAATCCTGTAGAACAAGAGGCAGGCTGATCCAACTATGAGTAATCTGACTGCGGCGTACGATGAAGACATGTGGCGTACTAGTAACTGGTCACATTGATGCCAACCAACTGTTGGAACCATTGTGTGCCTTCGCATTCGAGTGAGCACGAGTACCTCAACAGCGTTCTGTCAATACCCACCTGCTCCCAGGATCAACCGCTTCACTGTTCCGGTTTCTCCTGTTTTGCCTCGCAAAATGTCGCTCCAACTTGGTGCATTATCTTGCTCCGCCCTGACAGCTTCCATTATGGCCTGTTTCTGGTTGATAATATGAAGGTCTGTAGGTTTAGTATCGCAGCCGTCTAAAGCACATAAGATAGCGACTCCATCGTCTTCCCTTCCATGAGCAAGCAGCCAACGAGGACTTTCTGGAAGCCACGGGACTGTTGAGATCAGAATAATAGAAAAGACCAGCTGGAAGGCAATCGGGAAACGCCAGCTGATGCTGCCGTGAATAAAGCTAAAGCCGTAGGTCATCCAGTTACTCAAGGAGAACCCGAACACGTTCAATCTAAGAATAAACGATGAATACCAATATGACCCTTCGAGGAAAAGTACGAAGACACTTACATCATGGCCAAGATGATCAGCTTCCCTCTCCATGCCGCTTTGCATGTTTCACTTTGCCAAACTGGTGAGATGGAGGTGTTAATCCTGAATTATGCTTGAGCTACACGTCCCCCGAAGAAGAGCTTCGAGTCGCACCCATTCCCAAAGCCTAAAGAATAGATACTCAGCATGGATCTTTGCAACAGATGAAGATCATACCTGTTACTAGTCGACCGACAATCATATGTGGAACGCCAAAGGCCGTTATCTGGAGGATTGCTCCGATGGACATGACAACAATACCTAGAAGAATGTGGTCCACACATCGCGCTTTGACCAAAAAGTTAATACTACTCACCAATCGTGAATGATTTCCTTCGTCCAAGGCGTTCTCCTGCGCCAGAATGAGCCAGCGTCTCGTTCAGAGGATTGAAGAGGCACTTACCGAACATCATAGTCGCAATTGCACCAGCAAAGCTGAAACATGTCAGAATGAGAAGCGCGTGTATTATTGGAAACCTTACCATCCAATGTCATATAAAGAAACAATAGTTCCTTGTAAGGTGCTATCTATGTACCATTTTAATATTAGCTGTACAAGTCAGATATAGACGCAACTCACCTGGGTTTCCCATCGTCTGCAAGAAGTCTTCCGTGACAATGATACCACCGAAAACTCCTTGGTCGTATCCTGCATGCCAATGAGACCAAAAAGTAACGTTTTCGCGGGTATAGACAAACCAAAGAGCATCATGGCCGTTGTACAAGCAACCTAGCGGAGGCATTAGAAGATGATTTGGGTATAGACTTTTGAACATACTGTAACCCAGAAGTTGAGCCAAAAACCCATCATTCCAAAATATGGCTTGGAAGGTGTTGGTGTTGAGATCGCAACATCTTCGTCGAGGTGAACTACAGCTTTGTCGCCGCCGTCGCTACTTGTGCTGGGGGTTGAACTCATATTGCGCCTGTATCGAGAGCGCTTTAAAAAGAGATCTATGAAATTTCACTCCCGGAAGATAGGACGCTTTTATAGGTCGATATTTTTATGAGATCATTGTCCCGGAGTGGTGAACGACACCACTGCTGATCATTAAACCGGACGCGACACGATGGTTACGGTCTACCTCTGTAACCTCTGTAACCGTTAACGTCGACATTGTGGAGATTAAGAATAATGATGTCAGTTTTCAGCTCTGGAAAAAGGATGAGGAACAATAATGAGTGAATGGCGGAGGAGTAGCATGTAAATTTGGGTTTATCGATCCCCATCGTTAGCGCTAAGCTGACGGCTGACCCAGAAAATCAATGTTTTTCTTCTTTTTCACGACGAATACAGAACTCACCGGAGTTATGATCGACTTCAAAGAAGGCAAAGAAGGACATGAGCAACTTGAGCCCGTGCTCGGTGGCTTGTGGTAGTTACCTCTGTAAAAGATGCTGGAAACCATGTGTCGTGCGGAGTCAGAACCGGAGATGATCGAATGATGCCCGGGTCCCGAATCATATTCCTCGGCTTCGCTCGAACTTCGCCACTCCGCAACGCCGGAGAGCTCCTCCTCGCACACTATAGAAGTCAAGTGGATCATGCGGTAGAACGATGACTGGGTGAATCAATAACCGTATAAACCAATTCTGCCTATTGATAAAAAAAAATAGAAGGCATTCGACATGCGGTTTAAAGCAAATGTGCAAGAAAGACGACTCGAGTCCCTTACTATTACACCTTCAACTTGAGTTTCGTGAACACTCTTCTGGCAAGCATTTGATACTGCCAACCGTCTCCGCCTGCTCGTCGGAATTATATACTATAAAGAGTAGCCAAGGAACCTGTAGAATGGTTGTGAGTATTGAGGGTCAGTAAAAGCGGTAGTGACATTGACCGACCTTGTCAATATTTATCGCGAAACGCACACTCGGAGAATTAGCCCCCATGCTTTCGAAGTCGTCTGTATTGACTTCTCCTGTTGGCATCGGGTTGTGACTGCATGGTGATTTAGCACCGAAGTCTCAGGGGATTAGAGGAAGCCGAAGACGAAAACGAAGTGGGTATCGAGTACTTGGTATGGAGTCGGTTGTTGATTGTCCGGTCGGCAACGGTGTGATCAGAAGACACGTTAACAGAGGAAGATGAACCAGTGCGTCAAGGGTTCTGCCATCGGAAGGCTGAATTGTGTCAATTTCTCGGGGCAGAATCAGGAAGATGCGTGAAAGAAGAGTAGAAGAGATTGGAGAGGTGAACCACGATGTGATTCATGTCGGGGAATGGTTTTCGCTACTATGAGACATGGTTCGTCATATGGAACTCGAGTTCTGTGAGGTGTAGGAGATCGAATGGAGAGCTTGTGAGTGAGCTCATAAATGCGTAGAGCGTTGATAAGTCGAACGGGGATTCAGTGTGCGTATAGTTGTAGACGTCCTAGTACTTGGGTAAGGTGCACGATGTTTGCACCTTCAGGCCTAGTGAAGGGTGTAATGGCTTTGATGTCCCACCGCCGAGAGAACGTTCTGCTTACGTTCACGAATAGCCCTCCCTGATGTGATGTTTAGGACTCTGGACCGGGGAGGGGGGAAAGGAATGACAATGCATGTCGTTCGGCGATGGAAGGATAGGATCTAAGCAGAGTCAGAACATTAAGGCGAGCATACTAGGTTCGAGACGCACCTGAACTGGCTGACATTGGAATCACGAGTTTGCCCAGTGTTTAGCCTCTTCGTATAACTTATCCCATCACACAGTCGAATACAGACCGGTTTGACAGTGTCACTGCCCATCCTGTGGAAGATGGAAGATTATGACCATCCAAATTTCCAGTAGTCTGTCATGATTTAAGCCACAGAGATTTGAGTTTCTTGTACGAGGTGCATTGTCAACGAGCGTAAGTTGATGGACGGCGTTGACATGGCGGAGGTGGGCAAGATAAGCGCCCAGCTCGGTCCAAACGTTCAACGTGCCGGTTTCCTTCCTTCCTTCATTTGCTATGTAAGTACACGAAAAGACATTTAGCAGCGTTTATTGAAGTAACTGAGACTCGATAGGAGTGTGAATAACATTGAGGTAATATATAGAAGACGCGAATAAGTGATGGAACGATTTACATCTGTCAGCCAAAATGCAAGACTTCTACCGATGTGACATCACCGAAGAGACTTGCCTAAAGGCGAGTTAGTACTGGCTATGCAGCAAAGCATCTCTGGAACAGACCTTGATCCCAATAATCCGCTCATCGTCCATCAACGCTCCGTCAAACCCATACGTCTGCTCCGTCCGAGTCTCTACGAACGGTAGATACGACTCAATAGGATCCGCAAAAATCTTGGCAGACTCCTCCGGTAGTGACATCGCCCTTCTAACAACAGGCCCGTTATACCTCAACTTGTCTTCCAGACTCAACCTCTCGTACTCGCTCTCGACCTTCTTCACACTACCCTTCCCAAAATCATAAACAACCAAAGGCGCCGGCTCCCGATTCCCAAACACGTCCAATTCCACATCGTCCGGGGATAGCATGACAAATCTTTGCCCGCACGTTGTTGTTATCCACCTCAAGGGTAAATTACCCATGCAATATGCCACTGGTGGTGCCCATACGGGCCAAGGCACGGGGTCCCTCATACAACATTTACCTGCGGCTAGACGTTGTTCGCGCTCGTCGTTGTCCATCTTGACGAGGTTTAGTAGAGAAGAACGATGCACGAAGACGGTGATGAGTGCAATGCCGGTTTGTCCATGAATATGTAGACGAAGGAGAACGATAGATTCTTTGGGCGAAGGATGGAATGGCTTGTCGGATTTGAGTGTTGCACCTGATGCGGTGGGGTTTGGTTCGCTACGACAAACGATGTTGCGAAGTAAGTATCCTGGGTTGAGTACAGGCAGGCTAAGAACTCGGACTGGAAAAGTTGGTGGACCTTCTGAGGAAGGCGGGATTCGCCATATCTCCAGCGTGTTGTTGGCCTTGTTTGGGAGAAGGATGAAATGCTCGGAGAGGAAGATGATGCCGCGGTAGGTGTCAGGTTCTCCGTCAATGTGCTGCGGATCGGGAAAGATTAGAATTAAGACGTAAATACTGAGAAAACTGATATCTACTCACGAGTAATTGTTTACCTGTTCGCCATTGGTAGACGTACACGGTACACCTCGATAACGGGTTCCTCCAGAAAGTGGTCACAAGAGCTAAATGTTCTCCCACGATTTCGCAGTTGATGGAAGGAGTTCCCCATTGTATCTCTGATCGTGTGATTGGTATAACTGTTTGCTTGGCTAATGGGTGAAATCTTCCGGTAGAGAACTCGTATATTGAGAGGTCGATCATGCAGAGATTCCTGCGTCTTGGACCCTTGCGTTGCTAAAAGGAGTCAGTGCAAGATCTCGGTCGAAAGGAAGGAGATACTCACGCAGTAATGAGGGCAATAAGATCGTGCTCATATAAATTAATGGCAAAATCTATTATGTATCCCTGGTCCTTCCAATAGGTGACCTTTGGCTCGAAAGTCAGCCATTCCATCGAGTCCTGAGGCCTACTAGGTAGCATGAGGTACTTGAGCCTATGCCTTGTTGCATCTCCCAAGATATACACTCCCGCTGATAAATCGTAAAGGCGGCCAAGATCAAAGTTTATCGGAACCAGTTTTGTGAAATCCGGCTGGCAATTGATCCATGATTGTTCCCTTTGCCTGAGCAGCTGAAGTTTCTCTGCATGGCTAAGACGACATTCCGGGTTATCTTCTGTTCTGCTGAGATAGAGTTCCCGGTAATATTGGTGAGTTAAGGATTCATCCCCAAACTTTTGGGCGATTGTGGTATTATTCCCATCCCCGACAAGCTTGTCCATTTCTCTGTCTTTCTCCCCGGACCGTATAACGTCCCTCATCGGAGGCCTAACTGTATCAACCGCAACCGGGACAGCTCCCAAACCTGAAACTACAGGAATCACAGGCCTTCCCCTGTCTTCAAGCTTCTCGCTACCAAGCATCCCACCCAAGCCCTTTACTACCGTCGGCCTTTGATTCAACTTGTTACTTCGCCTATGGACGCTCGTCGATGGTCTGACGCCGCCTGTGATGCTAGGCCAAGGTGTAGCAGCCGGTAATGTTGAGGGTAGCCCTTGCACTGAACTAGTATACACATCTTCATGTTCTTCAACGTCCGGTGACTCTTCCGCGCCAATCATGCTTGACTTTCTACGCAAATACTTTGAGATTCCGCCTTGACAAGAGAACAGTCCCGCACCTTGCCTGCAACCTTGTATGTGACCAAGCCAAAAAAGCCGCGACGTCTGGATCGGTACGAGATGACATGCCAACACCGTGCACGTTTTGCCAGATATGTTTGTAAACCGTTAAGTCCCATGTAGGTGCCGCTTTAGCGGTTCCAAACTGAACATCAAGCCACTGCCTAACCTTGTAGATGTCGGGTCTAATTGCGGTGTTGCCGTCCCAGCATCGTTGGATGAGTGACCACATATCGTCATCTAATTCAGGCCGGTTGGTAGGACGTGAAGGGCGATTTCCCTTCATAATTTCGAGTATCACGTTAGCGTCGTAACGCAAATCGTGGAATGGGTGAAGCCCAGTATATATCTAGCTGGTATTAAAGCGGCGTGCATATCGAATGATACTTCCGACACACCTCGTAGCACACGCACCCGAACGAATACATATCGCTTTTGTAGGTTGGTCGTGGTTGGGAACGAGTCACTATTTCCGGGGCTAGCCATCGACATGTACCACCAGAGAAGGCACTTGTAGAAGTCATCCTCAATACTTCGCCCTCTGCGACATAGGAAAGGCCAAAATCTCCGATTGCTGCCCTGCCAGACTTCGTCACAAGTATGTTGGCCTAAGAATCAGAGACGTCAGGGAACGCGACTCGGAATAGATGAATTATGATGGACACAAATCTCACCCCTTTGAGATCTGCATGAATAATTTTCATGTAGTGTAGGTGTTGAAGGCCACTGGCGACGTCCCAGACCTGGCCAAGTCAGTACAACGAGCAGACTCCCTTGACCAGCTCGGTGACATACCAGCTGATAATGGTTCACATTGCGTCGCGGCGTTTGTTTCAAGAATTGATTCAAATTTCCGTTTTCCATCCACGGGGAAATGAGGCATAACTTCTTTTGCTTTTCATCGAGGAAGTAGAGACCAAGAAACGGTAGAAGGTTTGGATGTTCAAGCTGTCTCCATACGATCGCTTCTCGCAGAAATTCCTGACATGTCTAATGTTAAAAGCAATAGGACCAAACATAAATGGTCGTACGCACTCCAAGAACCTTCTCAGTATCAGACATTTGATACAGCTTCACTACTTTCAAGCATACAAGCTCCTGGGACCCTTCTATTCCACCCATCCAAATCTCTCCGAATCCTCCTGAAGCTACAGGATGTTCTCCGAGTTGCTTCACATTCCTTATCGTCATGCACTGGGGGTAAAGATTCGACTGCCGAGAAAGCCTGAGTACTGCTTTCAAGATGGATGAGCGGAGCCGAGGGGACGTTTCTTGAGCATGCGATAGCTGAGGCGAAGATTGTAAAAAGGTTTGCCACGAGATGTAGCGACTCAGAGAACGACTCACTGACTGAAGTAGGTCCAAAATTGACTGCGCGAGATCCCCTTGTTGAGATATTAGCTCCAGATATTCGTGTTCGTCTTGAAGAATTGATTCAAGTTGTTGCAGGCTCGTGGTATGCGAGGTCGCTTTTACAGGATTTTCAGTTGCCGAGGAATAGCTATAGGCTTCTTCCGCATAGTCGTAGAAATCGCCTGATGGATCATACATCTCCAGGCAAAGATATCATGAACGAGTGTATGAACGAGTGTAAGAGTGCTCTTGGATGCGTTTGCCATAGTCTTATCCACCATCAGCATCAGTGTTAGTAATGCATCGAATATTGTTTTTAAGACACTTTTCATTATCCATGCACATCCGTCATTTTGACTAAAGAGAAAACAATAGATTCCTTGGATCGATTATGACATTCGTACAAAACGGTACGCATAAATAAGCAGAGAGTGCAGCAGCGCCCAAGCCCAGGCTTTCAATAAGAACATGTGAAGAAGTAGTTGTCGGAGAGAGAAAGCGCGCGAGACAGTACGGTCTATGAAACCAGAAAAAAGAGGGAACGAAAGGCATAACACATGAGGTCGTTAAAACCAGCTGATAGTAAAATGGAGAAGCCCGATGTAAGGTAGTCAAATGAGAAATGCGTGTTATGTAAAAACGAGAAGTCCTGCTTATCATCACAACTTGAGCTCCGTGAGCACTCTTCTGGCAAGCATTTGATACTGCCAACCGTCTCCACCTGCTCGTCTGAATTGTATACCATGAAGGGGTAGCCAAGGGACCTGTAGAATGATTATGAGTACCGACGGTCAGGAAAGGTGGCAGGACATTTGCTGACCTTGACAATATTTATCTCAAAGCGAACACTCAAAGAATTGGAACCCATGCTTTCGAAGACGTCTTTATCGACTTCTCCTGTTGGCATTGGGCTAGGACTGCGTGGTGACCTAGCACCAAAGTCTCGGGGGATTGGAGGAAGCGTCTTTGATCTGACCGAAGGAGATCCAGATGCGCCAGAAGGTGAAGTGGGTATCTGATTATCCAATTCCATTGAAGGAGTATTTGGTATGCCATTAGGGGTAGGAGTCGCAGCACCTTGCTGATTGTCGGGATCAACAGCAGTGTGATTAGAGGATACGTTAAAGAAGGAAGATGAACCAGTGCTTGGTGTTGCGGTAAGGGTTGTGCCACCGGAAGGTCGACCCGGGGTTTCCTTATGACTCTCCCTGTCTTTGTCGACGGATGGCTCGCGATCTTTTCCTCTGCCTCGAAGGCTGAACGAGAGCTTAGAGGATTTCTTGGTAATGGTAGGCCGAGGAGTTTCACTGGAGCCGGTAGATGGTTGTTGATGATGGCCACGGAAGCCCGGTGTCGAGGGTTCGACAGAGGAGATATCAATGGAGGGAACGTGAATGCATTCGAATCCGCCCTTGACCTCTCGGTACTGAACCTGCATACGATCGAGGACACGTCGAATATCTGCTTTGATGACCGGAGGAGGCTTCGTAGACGTCGTGGCCACGCTAGAAAAACCACCTAGATGAAGCAAACTGCAAATTCAAAAACCAATCTCACTAACCTGAATAGCCCTTTGAGATAAACAGCCTTGAAGTCTTTATCGCCCACTCTGCCCTCTTCGTCTTCATTATCTGTGATAGCCTCATGCCCATCAACACCGGCGCTATGTCTCTCCGCGTCATCCTCTTTTGCCTCGGGAACTTCAGGCTCTCTTTCCTCTTCTGTTCTACTGAATAGTCTCTCCGCTAAAGGTCTCGTTGTGCTGTAACCAGTTGATGGTCGTCGGTGCCTTCCGATCGTTCCGCCACTCGTTTGCAACAGCGCAGCACCGGTGCTACTTCTCCTCTCATGCCTCGCTCTACTACCCTGAGGATCCAAAATCGTAGCGGCACGTCGATGGGAACTCGTACCCAGCGGCTGGCTTTGGCTATGCGAAATTGCTTTTGGCGCGTCCACTTTCTCACCTTCATTAGCCCCGGCCTCCTTCTCGTCGTACGATGTTGTGTGCGCATCGCCACTCTTCTTCTCCCGTCGACTTCCAGAATCGTATTCACCTGAAGGCCGGGGTGAGCTAGTCAACCCACCCAGAATTGTACGACGTTTACCAATATGATGCCCATGCCGTCTCTCATCACCCTTCCCAACCAACATACTCCCAAATTTTCGGACGAGTGTGGCTCCAGTTGTAAGCGGAGAATGAGGTGGGACGTTATACCCGATCCCACCATGTTCGTCCTTGTCCTTCTCTCCGGACCGTAAGCTGTCCCTCGTCGGTGGCCTACCAGTGTCAGCAGCAAACGAAATGGTCTCCGAACCTGAAACTGCTGGAGTAGGCTTCTCCCTAACCGGTTCCAATTTCTCCTCGACCATCTCATCAGCAGATTTATGCTCTGGTTTCTCGTCAACACCACCACCAAACATGCCACCCCAACCCCTCAACACCGTCGGCCTCTGACTCAAACTATGACTTCGCCTATGGGTACTCGCTGGCGGTGCCCGTGGGAGCGTGTTTCCAGGACCTCCTGGAATAGATACCTTCTTTTGAGTCTGTTGTTGCTGCATCGACTGGATCTGCTGAGCTTCCAATTTCCCAATACCTCCGGTGTTGCTAGGCAAGGGTGCAGTAGCCGGAACTGTCGGTGGTAAACCATTACCAGCATCTCTTGCTCTGGGTTGCGGCCCCTTTTGCTGTTGCTGAGCAAAACCGGGCGAAGTGGGTGTAGTAGGCGTAGCGGAAGCGTCATACGACATGCCAGAGTAATGTGATGTCTCTGGTGCGGGGAGTCGAGGAAGGGGCATGCTGTAATCTGCTTTGGCACCAACATGTGGGGAAGGCGGTTGTTGAATCGATGCGGATGCTGGTGGTTGAGTGGGAAGAGGTGCTGATAATTGTTCTCTCTTTCCTTGGCCCGGGTAAGGAGTAGTACTGCTACCTTCGATGGCTGGGGATGATGCAGTAGCATTGGTGCTGTCACCCTCGTCAGCATGCCCCATGGCACGACCAACAGCTCTTTGCCTCTCTTCGTTGATTTCGACCTTGCTACTGGCAAAGATACCGACACCAAAGACCTTCTCTCTTTCCATCTTCTCTCTTGCCAAATAGTACATCGATATGAGCGGATGGAAGCCTTTCGTAGGGTCAAGTATCATCTCATTCTTCTTGGGATCGAGCACGAGATGATTCGTCGATGAAGGAGGAGAGTTGGAAAGGGGAGGCGTGGATGGAGGAGATGATGAAGGTGAAAATAGCTTTCGGCGATAAAAGTCGAAACCAGAGAACCGTTTCGACTTTTTAGATGGTGTCGGTGGAACATCGCCATTTTTAATCGAGCCATCATACGAAATGGCAAGCGTCGAGCTGCTCATTGATTCTGAGCCTCCCCATTTTCCGCTTCCATTGCTACCACCAAGGCCGTTGAGACTACCCAACACGCCCCTTTTCCTTTCCCATTCCTTTAATGCACGCTGGTACGCCTCACTCTCCAAAACCTTGACGAGCTTACGTTCAATCTCCTTCTCATCACCAAACTCGAACCCCTTCATGCCTCGGATAACATTCCGGTCAAGTTCATCTGGTCGAAGGGGTTCTCGGTGTAAAAGGTGATTTTCAGGAGGTCCCGAAAATCCACGGACCATCCAAGGGTGTGAGATGACTTCGCTAAGGGGTGCGCGAAGTGCAGGGTTGGTGACTAGCATGCGGGATAACAGGTGCTTGCATTCTAGAAGAACGCGATTAGTTCCTGGTCCAAGCGAGTTGGATGGATATCTGATGTGACTCACCAGCACTTAGCCAAACTGGATACTCGACTAATCCTCGTTTGATCTTTGCATGAAGTGCCGGCATGCTCTGATCATCGAATGGTACTTTGCCGCATACGAGAACGTAAAGAACGACCCCGAAGCTCCAAACATCGACCTCGGGTCCTGTATAGACCTTGGCGTTAAGGAGCTCGGGTGCAGCGAAATAAAGGGAACCGCAAAAGGTCGAAAGATGTGCAACAGGGTCGTATAAGTTTGAAAGGCCAAAGTCAATGATTTTGATGTTTCCAGTCTGGGAGATGAGGATGTTTTCAATTTTGAGGTCTATGGGGTGTAAGCGTCGCGGGACGGAAAAATATCGCCGAGTAGGGACATACCTCGATGAACAACGTTATTACGGTGACAATAATCCAGTGCACTAGCGATCTGCCTCGCAAACTTTCTCGCTACTCGTTCTCTTAACCGTCCGTGGGATATGATGTAGTCGAGCATCTGGCCCCCGCTCACGTACTCGAAAACCATGTAATAGTGATGCTGATGAACAATCATCTCGCGCATGCCGGCGATATATGGATGATGAAGCAGCATTGAAAGCGCAGCTTCACGAAGTGTTCTGATCTCTTTGGAGGCATCTTTCGAAGCCTGACGGGCGATAGCTTCTGGAGTGGCACCATTGGTATGAGCTGGTTGTGGAGCAGCTCTTGGGAGGATTTTTACGGCCAACTGGATCAGGTCGTTAGTCAGACAATAGAGCTGCAAGGTAATTGGCTCGTTCCGCACCTGTTCTCCTGTAAGGTTATGAGTCGCAAGCTTCACTTTGCCCATACTACCGGCACCCAAGGTCTTCGTGAGGGTATAGTCGCCCAAAATCCTATTCGAAGACCTGGGTTTTGAGCCTGATGAGTGACCGTGGCTTCGATGTCTGTCTCTGTCCTCTCCGGCATGTCTATGGTCGTTATCTTTCTCCCTATTCTTCGTGTCCGATGAGCTTGCGTTATTCGAATTTGTGTTCGAGCTGGAATAGGATTGAGGGGGCATTGACACGGGTCTTTGCCTGGTAGAACCGGACCTCGGTGTCCTCTGTTGTGGTTGCTGCTGGTCTCCTGGGTACGCTGGGTGCGATGGCTGCATAATAGGCATATCGTATTCGTGACCGCCTGGAACTGTTCCTCCGTGGGTAGGGGTGCCCAATGCGCCGTCTTCTGGAACTTGATTGAGCTGTGGAGCTAGTGAGGTGGGGTAGGCCATAAACTGGGTTGTCGTCGACGTCAGGTCTCTTTAACGACAGCCTCGTTGTCGTCGTCGTCGGTTTGCTGTCCGTTGTCGTCGCCGTCGACGACAGCGAAGAAGTCGAGGTCGAGACTTGTTGGGGGTGGTTTCAAGTTGTGTGTAAGTTTTGGTGAGACTTGCCGCCCGCCTGACCGCTTCCCATCTTTGGCTCAACCCGCACGCCACCAAATAATGTCAATTTTTTTACTCAAAATTATTCGACCCTGCAGCAAAATAGAGAGCTGATTTACATATCTCGCAAGCTATACAACTGCTGGATATTTTTCACGCTTTATTTCTACCTTATTCCTCATACTCAGCGGAATGCCTCGGCTCGGGGTGTCTCGCCCGTCGGGGTCCGAGAACCAATTATGACGAGCCTTTGGATAAGCTGCGGAGGGACAAGCGACGCGTATGGAAAATAGAATGCCAAAGACCCGACGTATATTACAAAATAGCACAAAAGCCCAGCCTGCTCAGTAGCTGAAGGCCCTCAGCTCTTTTTCTTCTTGTCCTCGATGACGGGCAGCCACGTAACCGGATGACGATTGAACATGGGCCATGGGGGAATGACAACCTAAATGACGATGAAATATAAGTATTCAGTGAAATAATGTGAATTAGTGTGACACACAGCGAGGAGAAGCACGGTCGACACGCCGAGGAAGCCAAAGGTGACACGTATATTCTGTAAAGCGAATCCTACGAGGAATGATATGACCTGTACACCTGCTTCAGAGTTGCGCTAACGATTCTAAGGAGTCGGTCTGCTCACTGTACTGGCAATCAACCAAATTCTGGATATCTCGTCCACTTGTTTCTGACCAGCAAAGTCCTATGGTGACAGACACTGCATCAGTGGAGATTCGGGATTTGAGTGGGGACGTGTCCTCCACGTACAATCATGCCCTGGGGTAATTGGATGCTCATGGTAAATGTATATCCTTCTCCTTGATGTCTCGGTCAACTGGTCAATATCTAGACTAGAATTATGCAGGACTCACCACCTAGAAGAATTCTGACAGTTGTGGGACGGTAGTGGGACAGGACAAGTGAGTGAAGGCCATGTGACACCTGTACCGTTACCCGATGGCAGCTCGGACGGGTATCTCTCTTTATTTCTTACCTCCATGTCCAGTGAGTTTGCAGTAAATTTTTCTCGGTACCCTAACCAATGCACATGTAACAGGTAGATAATACGGATCTCACGGTTCAGTCTCTTCGAAATCAATCCACTAGGCACCCCTACTCGGTCAGTATGCAACCCTTGGAGTATCAATACTTTATCCGAATTGCTGACTGGCAATGGCCCGACCTTTTCACCTTCTTACTCGCACGACGACCACGATGGATATGGATTTTCCTATTCAATACTTGTTCAGCTTCTCGATCGCATGACCTCATCCACGCATTCGTACCCATATATAAGGCTTCGGTCCGACAATGACCTTGACAGGTGCATCTCTTCCTCTTCTTCCTCCGAATTGTACCTTTACACCGTCTCAAAATGGGTAGACCGTCAGACGAAATCGATAATGGCGATGGCGACGTTCTAGTGGCGACAAATACCAAGAAGAAACCATACTTTGGTTTGACGGGTGTCGCGCTCAATGCCTGGGTTTCTGTACGTCCACGTTTCAACGTTGACGTTGTGAAGATCTCGCTCATGTTGGATAGGTGGCATGCACAACGGCGATGACACTCTTTGGTTCGTACTGACGAAAACTGCATCTCGCTGTGCGTTGACGTTGACGCGTTTCACCAGGTTATGACCAAGGAGTCTTTGGTGGTATCATTATCACCCCACATTTCTTAGAGACCATGGGTAATCCAGGTGAGTGTCATATATCGTTCTCTCGCAAATCAGCTCTGATGCTTACGCACAACGCCAGACGCCGACTTGCAAGGAACAATCGTGTCGCTCTATGACATTGGATGGTGTGTGTACTCCACCGTCTCCCGAAGAACTCGGATTGACTTCTAGGGCAGTTTCGCTGGTGCAATGTTAACAATTGTCTTCGGCGAGCGTTACGGTCGGAAGAAGACATTCTTAGTCGGTACGTGTCTCGGGTTTCCCTTACTTGCTGTGGCTGATGACAGCACTCTACAGGCATCATTGTCATGTCTATCGGCGCAATCCTTCAAGCTTCTGCAACTGGCGTTGCGTTCATGATTGTAGCTCGTCTAATCACCGGTCTTGGAAATGGGTGAGTTCACAAACCCTGGGCTCTTAGCCATGTACTCATCGCTCCAACCATAGGGTGAACACCGCGACAGCGCCAGTATGGCAGAGCGAGACATCTAAGCCATCCTTACGAGGGAAACTCATTGTCTTCTCCATGATGTTAGTCTTATCTTCACCTGTTTAGCCCATAGCTAACACTCTTTTAGTATGAACATCGCCGGTTTCTCTCTCAGCAACTGGATGACCTATGGGTTCAGCTTCCTCTCAGGCAACATTAGCTGGCGTTTCCCCATCGCCTTCCAACTCGTCTTCTCCGTCATCCTCCTCGCTACCGTCCCTTGGCTTCCCGAAAGTCCCCGATGGCTCCTTGCTCATGGACACGAAAGAGAAGGCACTGCCGTCCTCGCCGCTCTCGAAGGTGGCCAAACCACCGTCAAGGACCCTCACATCCTCGAACAGAAGATGGAAATCCTTGAAGCCGTCCGAATCGAACGTGAATGTGCACCTTCTTGGTCTGATGTCCTACACGGTAGAACCGGCAACACGGGCATGATCAAACGACTCGTCTTGGGTGCTGGCACACAGTGGATGCAACAACTCGGTGGAATCAATGTTACGAGTTATTATCTCCCGTTGGTTTTGCAGAACTCGGTGGGGTTGTCGAATACGCTTTCGAGGTTGCTTGCAGCGTGTAATTCGGTGTCGTATTTAGTATTCTCGTTTGCGGGGTTGGTATTGATTGAGAGAGCTGGGAGGAGGAAGTTGATGATGTGGGGTGCAGCTGGGCAGGCGGTGTGTTATATGCTTATTACGGGGTTGTTGTCACAGGGAGGACAAACGTTTGGGGCTGCGGCGACAGCGTTTTTCTTTTTGTATTATGTTTTCTTTGGGATTTGTTGGCAGGTATGTGATGGTTTGTGGTAACGGTATTGCGCTAATGCATTAGCAGGGTGTTCCTTGGTTATACCCCGTAGAAATCAACTCGCTTGCTATGCGTACCAAGGGTTCGTCAGTGTCTTCCTTGTTTCTATTCCCTTGCTAATGAGATTCATTCCATAGGTGCAGCGCTTGGAACAGCGAGTAACTGGATATCCAATTACATGGTACAGTCCTTATCACATACATCGCCACTCTCCGGCTCACAACGCATCTAGGTAGTGCAAATCACGCCAACTGGAATAGAGAATCTCGGATGGAAGTTTTATATTATCTGGGTTGTGTTTAATACGGCTTTTGTTCCTGTGCGTGCCTTACTTCCTCGTTGGCCTTTCATACTTATCATCTTCGCAGATCGTCTGGCTATTCTACCCCGAAACCGCTAATCGGCACCTAGAGGACATCGACAAGCTTTATCGCGATAACCAAGGCATGGTCATCGTCGTCGGGAATAAGGAGGCTGTTCAGACTGAACGTCCTCAGAGGTTTGTGGATGCAGAGCGCGAAAGAACGGTTCAGGCAGAGCATGATATTGAGATTTGAGTGTCATGGGTATTCATCTACACTCGCATTCGTAATTCCATCCATTCGTTTTGTACATAACACGTTACACAGTTTGAAGGTGCTTCTTGAGACACTTCATCACCTTTTTCTCCGAGAACCCGTCCTTGACGCCAAGACCCCTCGACTGAACGATTCGACGAAGCTGGTGTGGGTAATCGGTGATGATACCGTCGACACCCCAGTCCAAGAGTTGTTCGGCGACGTTCATTCTGTTGACTGTCCAGGGCTTCACCTGTAACCCCAACTCGTGTGCTCTATCGATCATTGCCTTGTCTGTAAAGGGTACGAAACCGGGAGAAGTTGGGTCGGGAGCAGAAGAGTTGGCAATGTCGGCGGTAGAGAGGATATCAGCGTTGATGGATTTGGCGCCTTCGGCAAGCTGGACACCGGGTGATATGGAGGATGAAGGGTCAATGAAGACGCCTGCGAGCCATGGGGAGGTGGTGTTGTCGACTCCAAATAGAGTGGTACTGAAACCGGTATCATCAGTTGGGAGTGTTTGATAACTCATGAGCAAGAAGAGACTTACGGATCAGCAAGTGCTGCAGTGGGGATGCTAGGATCCAGAGCCTTCATTCCTACCAACTTGACAGACAGCAAGTCAACATCAACGCGTCACACGAAAGGAAGATGGGTACGTACAGAGCGCCAGTCAAAGCTCTGGTAGGTGATGGTCTTGTAGAAGGGGCTCTTAGCAAATTGTTCATGTTGTAACCTCACGAAATCCTCTGGGCCACGAGTCTGGTTAATCTGAACAGGGTTGATCTTGGACTCAATGTTGAAGGCGACGGTGTGTTTGGAATCAACACAGTCGACAAACGCAAAGAGCTCTTCAAGGGTTGAGATCTTGGTTCCAGGGTATTCGAGTTGGAGAGCTGAAAGGCACTATGTCAAGTTGAGCTAAATGAATGAGATGAATGATAGCGCACGGAAGTTGAATTGCCTCTCTGAACCACAATCAAGCGTCTTGATCTGGGCCAAGGTGAGGTTGGCGACAAACTTGCCGACATAAGGAAAGTCTGGGTCATTTTCAAACTGTGAACAGGAGCTTAGTTCATTCCCTGCCTTGAGATAGTAGACACGAGACGCACAGCGGGAGCAGTATCAATACATTTCTCTTTCATCATGTCTTCATCGTGCCAAACGATTACATGCCCATCCTGGATGAGAGACGCGTCAGACACGCTTTGATACACCCAGGGCGACTGTCGTACCTTTGTAATGCCATTATCCAGCTCGAGAGTCTTTGCCCCATCAATCAGACCCCTTTGATCCCATCTCAGTTTGTGGTGGAATAGAACTATGGGAGTTCGTACCATGCAAAACTCGGTAGCAAGCTTTCTACAACCTCTCCGCGTCCACCTCTGTGACCCTGCAAACCCAAGCCTAGTGAGAAAAGGGACTCTGAAAAATGTTGGACGCTAACCTGAATGTCGAAAGGCTCCTGAGTTCTACGTGCAGCAGTGTTGGCTGATTGCACTGGGAAGCCCCAAACAACAGAAGCAAACGCTGCTACTCCTAAAACAGAGGTAATCATGGCTTTTGCGTCTACGTTTGAGTCTCCTGGGACGATTTAGGTGACGAAGGGCCCACAAATCTAACTGTGATGAAACTTCCGCATTTTAAATCCTCCAGGCTTCCAATAACGAACGTGTTAGTTCTCCCGGGACTGCTTGAACTTGGCAGGGCAAATACGGCCCCATGAAGCTTTCCGCGTTGTCAATAATGTCAGAGTGGTCATTGAGGGCTGATGATACAAGAGTATGAGTACGAGAACCTGGTGGTCGGGATGCACGTTCGTCGTTGCCCACATCCGCGACCGCTTTCGGCAGTGTCGGCTTTGTCCGTGACGAGGCAATCAAGGAATCAACATCTTTCCTTTGTACCATATGGATCATTGCGGGATTGTTTCCCAATACTGCGCATTCCTCTCATATTCTGTCTCGGAAAACCTGGATTATACGTGAAGGAGTCCTCAGTCCGTCGAATCGCTATCATACGAATCACTTGTTCCATATGTCCAACTGTCAATCTTCACTCTTTCTAATGGTCGTTCACGTCAAGTTCAAAAGTTCATCACGGAAGAAGTAGAACAGAACATTGGTCTGTGGCCTAGTAACGATGAAGTGACTGACAGACACGTCAGGCGACGCAGGCACAGGGCATTAGTTGCAGCGAATGCCTAATGAGTCTTCCAACCTGCTTGAAGACAATATATGATTCACATCGGGTCACTGCTTCGAACGACTACTGCAATTCTCAAGAACTCACGTCAGCGCGAGATACGCCTTCATCTCGAACTTTCCAATACCTCTCCCATCAAGTTTTCAATTTGACTGTATTTCTCTGTGTCATTGCGTTGCCAATGATAAAACTTCTTGTCTACATTTATGCATGCATTGCCAGGCGCGCGCTGTCATCATATCAGGTATTCTCCGATTACTGTTTATACTCCAGGAGACGCGTCTAGACCAGGGAACATGTAACATGTCAATTTGGTCTCCATGACTAACAGCCCGTTACTATTCGGCTCAGCAACATCCTGAGTAGGAGCGATCTTCAATCCTCGACCATCCAAAGATCATCTTAGGATTGCTCTAGCTTCTTTTTCTTCGTCTGCTCTTCCCTTCTACACGTATGCCTCAAACTCATCCAAATAACGCGACAGGATTACAACTAGGAGTCGAGAGGAGAAGATAGCCCTGCAGGCAAAACTTGACTGGCTCTAAGGATACCCGCATCATTGGTGTCTGCATGTACATGTCGTCAACCGTGTCACCAACCTCCTCTGCTACAGCTCTTCACACTATCAGGGTATGCATCGTCAGAGCGTCAACGCCAGTCATAGGAGCACCGGTGATTGCAGTCCGACAGTGTTCTGGCAAGCACCAATTCCGACCGTGAAGTTCTCAGCAACGATCCGCCGCGGCGCGACTTCTGGTGTTCTCCGGGTTCATCATCAACACTTTGACCTCGAGCAGTGAATTCAAATCACTGACGCAAAGACAGCCTCTTCACACGCAGAGAAACACATCTTACATACATACATACACAATACAAGGCAAAAACTATGTTTCATATCCTAAAATAAATGCTCTGCTTATGCTCAAATAGCAGGCTTTGCACCCAACGCCGCGCGACGCGACTTTGACTTGGGGTCAAGGAACGGCCGTTCACCAATACTAACGACACGGTTCCCCTCTCGGTGGCCCTCGTAGTCATCTCTACACGTAGGTGAACGCGATTCGACTATTTAATGGGCCTTGACAACTTACGTGGCAGTATGGAAAGTCACCCGGTTGTCCCAAATAGCGACATCGTTCTTCTTCCATTTGAATCGGACCTAAGGAACAACATCGAGTAAGTGAGAAGAGAACGTTGGTGAGCTGTAGCCCGAACCTGAAGGTCGTGGTTCTCAGAGATGTGCCTTGCGAGATAGTCAAGAACATCGTCACTTTCGTCAGGACTCAGTTCGACGATACGTTTCGTGAATGTTTTGTTCACGAAAATGGTCTTGTAGCCAGTTACGGGGTTCGTGCGGATCACTGGACTAGTGGATATCATGAGACTCAAAGTTCTGTAGCTCCTGACGAAAGACTCACTGGACTGCGGTCAGATTACAACCAGTGTTCTCCGGCGAGCCCCGTGGATCTTGAATACTCAGGCCACGCTGTCGGGCATACTTGAAAAAGGCAGGAAAGACCCATTGATATGAACACGCGGAAGACGTAAGAGTTTGGTGATTTATACCTCATTGAAAAAGTCTGCGTTGTGAATGGCAGTCAGGCCTTCGAGGAACCTTGCATATGCAGGAGACAGCCTATCGTAGGCTTCATAGCCACTGGCCCACTATCAAAAATGGATGTTATGCGGAGATTAAGCTACAGAAACAAGCGAAACTTACGAGAGTATCCCCACCAGCTACAGATGGAAAGCTGATTAGTGTCCGTAACACTTCCTCCTATGCCGCGAAAGGAGCTCACTCTCAGGTAGAGTGTGAATCTTGAGAATCTGTGAAATATGTTCAACGAACACGTTTCCTGATAACGATGGAAGATCACTGACCGCGTAGTCCGATGGCACTTTCTCGAATGTGATATCGGCATGCCAGCCTTGACCTAGGGTATTGACAGAGTCACGGGAACAAGTAGTATCACCAGATGAGCCGGCTGGTATTCTGAAGCAGGGTGGTCACACACTTGCTCTCATACTTCGCTCGTAGCCAACGCGAGCGATTCCACTGATGGGTTCAATGAATCAGCCAAGTTGTAAGTGGCATTCGACGAGGAGAATAACATACTCCATGGAGGAGATCACAGAAACCTCGGCACCGAGTTCTGGAGTATCCTCCGATATCGGGTGTTTGTGAAGGGTGCTTGTCGCTGGCTTTCCCGAGAGCTTACCAAGCCTTTCGCCGAGCTCGATTTGTTGGTCTATCGCAATATCCTGGTTTCGAAAGAAAACGACGCCACGTTGGGAAACCAGTTGTGCGAGATCTTTGAGGAGCGCATCAGAGTTTGCTTTTTTCAAGAGTTCTGATAACTGGGCTTTGGGGAAAATGGTTCCTATGTGCGTGGTGCTATCCTCGGAGTCATAGGTGCTGAGAGAACCGAGGTATGAAGCAGAGGAGAACGGTGAGCTAGCGCCGGATGCTGCGATCATGGTTTGTGAGTTTTCCTGGGGGTTTCCAGTATAGCGTATACGCACCAGTTTTGAGTAGTCGAGTCCTCGCTCTAAATAGGTGAAGGGTTCGAGCTGAATGGAAACCCTGAAAGATCATACTGGGTTGAAGCGGGAGAAAGTTTCGGGAGAACAATGATTATAATCATCTTGATAAGAACAGGTTTTCATTCTCTGCCAAGCTGTCCACCTATGGTCATGGTCACTCCATGATTTGTTCTCAGAACCATGGAGTGATTTTGGGATCCATTCTAGGCCGAGAAATCGGAAGGACTTTCCGATATTGATACCTTTAGGCTTCGGCGCTTCGTGGGGAAATCGCTCTGGGATTCGGGTGAAGCCCGGTGAACTCAGAAACAATTCAGAGCAGTGCAACTGAGTGAACTTGACAAGTCCTAGAGTCGACGAAATGTCAGTACGCAAATCTATATCTCTATAGTTAGCTTTACTTATGGGCTAGATTGAAATCTATCTCTCTGGAGTTGCCGATATGGCTGCCTCTCAAGATCAGATGGTGGTCTAAAGTTAAGCGTGGCATCGCGTGATCTCGTTTATCAAAATGAAGTTCCCACGACTCGGGTCAATGTCAACCGTCATGGTAATCCCTGCACGATTCTCTGGAACTGGCTGGTACAGGTGCGTTTTCAGTTTGTTTTATTCATTCAATGCTCTCTGGTTTGGTCAAAGCAAAACTCAACGGTTCAGTCGAAAGGAACTCCCTACCCCTGGTCTCGGAGTCCCGCGATACTCTATAACTTTAAGACGATTCAATGACATCATGACCCCACAAACTTCATTTAGTAACTTGTCAGGAAGGAACTCAGCCTGAGGATCAAAATGCTCAATCCCCTTTTTGACCTCAAGTTCTTGGTAACAAGTCACAGACTCGGATATCGACATACAAAGGGTAGTTGACTTTGGAGAATACAAGTGTTCATCTTTATATCTGCCTTCGAAAAGCCTCCTGGCTCTCTTGCTCCTGTGCCTCAATACGTCGCCTCTGAAGGTCCTCAACATCTGTCCTCGTTCCCTCGGCAAATGTGACTCCAGGAGATGACTCAAGAGGAGGGGCCTCCAACGCGACGCCTGGGTGACTGATATCCTTACCGAAAGAACCGAGATTTATCTCGCTAGAGGTGGTCGCAGTCTTATCGACGGGTTCAAGCTCTCCAGCGGATGATAGGATCGTTGATAGCTCAACGAAAACTTCGGTCGGGCGGGTACCACGCCCTGATGATTCGGATACACTGGATACACTTGTCTTGGTCGAAGAGCTCCTTGTTTTCATTTTCCTGCCAAACGGTGTTTTCGAGAAGAGCGTTTTAATACCCCGAACAAGGGCCTGTGGAAAATACCAGTCAGCATGTGCTTAATCGGAGAAGAATAGCTGGCACGAACAGGATCCGATGCTGCGAGTAAGGCGTAAACTATTGCTCGTCCCCCATAAAGAAAATCGCCTATGAGCGATGAAGGTGAGCCACATTTGAATGGCAAACGGTCGGGGACTTACTAAGGAGAAGCATATTGTAATCCTTGCCAATAAGGAGCGATGAGAACGGGGTGCTTTATTGTTGGTGTAAAGTTCCGACTTACAGTTCCGTCGTGTATTCCATCGGATAGTGTCGTGTGTATCGCACACACTACGCTTAGGAGGTTGACGCAGCACGAAGCGAGAGGATAGAGTGCTAAAATGGTGCATCCTGTGAGTGATTTTTAAACCCTCAAGTTGACTTGAAGGGAACCTCACCAATTCGTAAAATGATGTTCTTATATTTATTCGCATGCAGGACCTGTGGTGCCGACGAGCCATGCGAGAAAGAGCGCGTGGAAACAAATATTCGCCGGACGCGAACCTATACATAAGAGGCTCAGAAAAATGAGTTATCATCCTAGACAAAGACCTTACATTGTGCTGCAGCATAAACACGAGTACGACCGTCGCGCATACGACCTCGCCAATGACAATGAGCGAAGTCCATATCATTTGCGTCGAGAGCTGAAGCTGAGGTTAATGGAGTTTGTGACACCGTCCATTTCAATACGAACCTGCCAGATTAGTCGTGTTTTTGAATCAGTACTTGTGTACCAGCATTCCCTTGTCAAGTCATCCCAACTACGAATTCAATCTTGGAATGAGCAGATGGGAACGGTAAAACGACGGCGCTTACCCGTATTGGCCGGCAGCGTATGGCGGAATCACCAGAATAGTCGCAAGAACACCAGATATAATCAAGTAGAGTTTTTCCATCTTCTGCCCGTGGAACCCGTGAACCACAACGAGCCTAAGTTTTGATCAGGGTTGCATCGCTCGACCGCATGAAAGGACTCGTCCTGCACTCACTGAAGATTTAGGCCAATACAGAACAAAAGAAAGCTCGATATTTGAAGCGTCAGCTATTGGGACGATACGTGAGCCACTGAGTCGACGCATGAGATGATAAACTCAACTTGCAGGACAAATATTGAGAATCCACATATGAATCCTGGGCCAGTACGAGTACCGCCGACCACGCTGGAGATCCCGAATATCATACTAATGAGTTGGTGAGCGGGGAATCGGTCTTGACTTGTCTTGGAGCCAGTCTTACTTTGCAACCAGTGCATAGACTACAATCCGAAAGCTAACGCGATCCAAATGTGCTCGGGATTCGGGATGAGCCGCCACTACGGCGGTCACTGCGAGGACGAGAAAACAGAGCACTGCACCAATAGCTGAGGTATAAGCCCAGAGATTGGCCCTGACAATTCATAGTATTAGCAATAATGACATTTTGAACGAGCTATAAATCTCATACGAGATTGTGGACATTTCTTGAGTGAACTCGAATGCCATAGTTGCTGTTGTGAGTGCTCAGAGAAAAAAGGGTAGACACTATATTTATGCATTCTTTTTCAGCAAAGATCAGACCGTTTCCGCTCAAACATTGATTTACGGTCACTGCATCTTCACTGAACCGAAACTGCCCAAAACGGTGGATAAAAAGCCGTATCTCGGTTCAATGTACCGGATAGCCGTCAGGCTTGATGCCCGACAAAACATACGAGCCTGGAGTGAAGGAACGTGGAGCGGGGAGCCGTGAGAGGGAGAGCCCGCTCGTTTTGATGCCACGTGAGCCAAAATCGCGATTGCAATTAATTTAAGCTACCTCAAAAAATTATTATTATTATTTTGAATTCTGGGGGTATTAGAGAACTAAGAAGTTTTGAGAGGCGGGAGTACAAAGAATTTGAGTGAGGGAAGGCGTGAGAATTGCTTATTCAACCTCGACGCGTGAAGTAGCGATTCTATGACGCGTTCACCGATTCTACCACCAGGGTACCAGAATCCTAAGCCATCTACGCGTCAAGGGAATTACTTTACTCTAACCCTGGCATCGTACCCCCAGAGTACTGGGGCACTCTGACGCACAGGCGACTGACAAGGGCCAGTATTCTAGTACTCTCGGTATCGGTATGTCCCTCCAGCCCTTAGAATATCTTTACACTCTGACCCTTATCCTCCTAGTCACGGTACAGTACTCACTCACTACATCCCCGGAACGTGAAAGATACCGCAAAAAAACTCTAGAGCTAATAGGTACTCTTACTGGCGTTTCTCTTGAAGCGGTTTCGGATTATTCTGGCGCACATATACGGTGCTGACGATGGTAGTATTTAAATACCTTCAGTGCGTTCCCGAACCTTGTGGAGTCTTGGTTTACTCTGACCACATCAAGTATCAAAATACTAGGGCACCAACACGCTCTTCATTAGAGTATATTGATACTCTGCGGTCGACCTCCCAGAGTAAAGAAAAACTCTGGCGCTCCCATCATACATTCCCAAAAAAATAACAAAGCGCCGCTGAGCCGACTGGCAGAGTATACCAATACCACATGCCCTTCCTTTCATGCACCAGAGTATCGCGGAACTTCCACTTCTTGTCGTTGTCGGTATTGAAAATCTCCAGGTGGCCGCGATATCTGACAGAGTATATAGATACTTAGTAGGTTTGATTTCAATCCGTCCAATATGTGCTTACGGCTAACCTCTCTTTCTCAGATGCTTCCATCCCATCGCACCGTGGCTGTCAGCAATACTCGCGGTTACTGTGAACATTGTAGCTCTCGACTGCAGGATGAAGCCATCCAATGTCTTCAGTGTTCATCTGCGGTCTACTGTGTGCGTACAACGATCCTTTCCGACTGTTTTGCCCTACTTATCAATAGGAGTAGAGCCTTGAGTGCCAAGTATTACACTTTGCGCGACACTATCTTCTGTGCTACGATCTCACCACGTTTGGAGAGCACGTTGAACCAACAATGCTTGCCGCTCGACTTTTGAAGGCTGGGCGCCTGTTCATGAACACCTATCACAACCAAATTCGAGCTGCCGCAGCACAAGGGATGCTTTCGATGCTCGATTCCCGCTCCCCCTCCAACGAACCACGATGGAGTTTCTATCGTCGCCTTCATCAGATCACGGAGAACTATCTTTGGCTATTCTTCCTGCAAGAGAAAGACGACGCCTCGCGAATTGGCGAGCCACTTGCCAGTGACTTGTACTACCCTTACCCGCGATACCGTAGTATCCAGGTTGTTCAGTCGAATTATCCCTGTGGAAAGTTGGCCATGCAAGACGCTATTCGGTCCAAAGCCGCTATTGACAGATATAGTGCTGGAATGATCGTCGCATTCTGGGTTATGGACCGCAACCGTCACACCTTGGCTAGTTTCTTTGCCTGTATGGACATTCCCATGGTACTAGAACTTCAGCACTCCTATTTCACCCTCACACCCGAGGAAGATCTCCAATCTTGTTCATCGTAATAGCACTTTGATTTGTTACCTTTTTTTCTGATTATATACTCCAAGTCTGTTTGTTTCTTGCTCAATGTATACATTGGCGTTCCCTTACTTATGCACTTACAAGAAAACCAGGAATAGACAGAACGCTAGGAAGTGTATATGTATAGAATAGTACCGGAACGCATACATTCATCATCTTAACTTGTGAATAACACGGCCACCAGTCCACTTCGTCGGCAGCATTGCTGAAGACGGGATTCGATTAAATAAGGTCCACCTTTCAAGCACCTTCTCCTCGGCTCTGTCCCACATGTATTCATCCCTGATTGTCTTAACGTCGAAAACCATGCATGTCCCATGAACAGTGCGCATCCGGGGAGAATGTCCTAGAACTCTGTCGAACTGGTCCAGTAAACCCTTTTCGATGACAAAAACGGTCTTGGGGTGAATTGTATAATTCCCCAGAGAATCGAACCTGATAGGGAGATGAACACCCCTGTCTTGTTCCAAGACCACGACCGTTACAGATTCTGGTACACGCAGGTTGGGTAAGCATTGTTCCACATCACTGCGATATTCGGCCCAGTACGCGATGTAGAGATGCGTAAGCTGGGTAAGCTGGGTAAAATCCTGGTGCGACAAAGGATCCATTGCGCTGTCCGCCTCGGAATTATAGGTTAAACGGAGCTTTCGCAGTTCAGAATAGCGAACGAGTCCCTCAAAGGAATACTCGGAATCAGGTAACAGTACCAAATCCACTGGTACGTCCAACTCCACCAATTTTGGGAAGTCCATGCTCATGAAACTATCACGGAGACGAGGATAGTGACACTTCGCTGTGATGGTGAGGCGCGTGAGGCTGGGGGTAACCAACTGAAGGGCTTTTGAAAGAGAAGGGACCTCTTCTTCGGAGATATGGACAGGAAGCAGCAGGTATGGGGTGTAATCCGGAGGATAAGTATTATCCTTGAGCGCTGGTGCACACAACCCTTCTCTTCCTAGTCGAACCCAGAGAGATTTGACATATTGAGAGCGTTGTGGGTATTGTACCAGCGTGTCAAGGAGAGGGCGTAGACTGCGTGACGACAGCAAAAAAATGTTCTGGTAGAAGGCAGGGTACAAACTGCAGCATCGTCAGCGTAGAGTAGGGGGAACAGTAT
The DNA here is from genome assembly GCA_037176845.1 of Paramarasmius palmivorus. Classification (NCBI taxonomy): domain Eukaryota; kingdom Fungi; phylum Basidiomycota; class Agaricomycetes; order Agaricales; family Marasmiaceae; genus Paramarasmius; species Paramarasmius palmivorus. The sequence continues at coordinate 122,685 of JAYKXP010000018.1, read as the reverse complement.
GGAGTAGCGCACCGAGTACCCAATGTCTTTGTAATGGTGAGATATCCTGATGCACGCTGGTTACCGTGATTCTTGAAGTGATGTTCCAAGCACTCTAGGAGGGAATCCCCGTCGAGCTGAACCATAATGGCAGAGTGAATCCCGACTCAGATTGTGGCTGTCTAGTTTAAATAGCTAGCCCAGTAAGGTTGCAGTATCAGAAAACTGACCTCCATCCTTTCGGTATTGAGAAACTGCATGTGTATGGAGTATTGTAGGACTGTGTGAGACCAGAAGGAAGTATCGCTTCCGTTAGCAGTATCACGATACTGGTTGCAGGAAGGATTTGACCATCTGCACTTTCAGTTAACGAATACTGCATATTGTTGCGTATGACATACGTACCCTGGCCAATAAGAGAACGAGGACAAGGAAGAGATTCAAAACGATAACGATTGCCAAACAAAAATCGTACGAAAAAATACATGTCACGGGACACTAATTAATAGGACGATTATCAGCAACTTCTTCTGCGGACTTGACCATTGCCAACTTCTCTGCTCGGGCACTAACAATTTCATCCCTTGCCGCCTGGCAGCGGTTGATCGTCTTCGTGAGAATCCACTCAGGACGGTTCTCCACATAGTACCTGCCTGTAGCATCCTCGACAAGTGTGTAGGCGAAAGAGTCGATAACCCTGGCTCCGGAGATCCGTTCGACAGCGTCCAAGAGGAAATTTCGGGAGTATGGTTGGAGATGATTGTTTGCGTAAGTCTCGCGAATATCGAGTGTGGGCGAGTATATGCTCTGGACTTTCCACAAATAAAAGCCCGCGAGAAGGTCTATTAGTCTGCAGCCGCAGTGAGCGTATCCTCTCTTTCGCTGTGGGACATCGTCCGAGCTCTTGCCTTTGCCTTTCGTTCCCGATTCAGTAGCTTGAGCCTTGGCAGCCGCCTCTTTCTTGTCTGCCCTTGGCCGTATACCCTGTTCTGGAGTTCCTGTCAGCAGACTCTTGGGCAAGGCTGGCACCTTTATCTCCTCCTCCGCCTCCTCCTCTCCTTTGCCTGCCTTCTTGCCATTTTTCGCATTCTTCGCCGATGTCTTCTTCGAGGTCCCAATCACTCCCTTAGTAACTGCATTCTCTGCAGGCCCCTCCTTCTCTACCATCACACCGTCTACAGCACTGGTTACGTCGCCAGAAGGCCCTGCACCAGACTGCTCGACATTTCCCTTCAAACCTGCTCGGCCTTCCTTCTCTGCCGTCTTCTTTGCAAGGATGAAAGCGAGGATCGCCTCACGCTCCTCGTAGACCCTTTGATATTCTTCGCGTGAGCTGAGGTCGTGCTTGCCAAGGTTTTTCATCGAGTTGTGGTGATAAATGCACTTTAAGAGACCACAACTCGTCGTCAATGCGGTAAGGGCGAACTCGATGGACTGGAATCCTGCTAACCGACCATGCCGGGCATCTGTTCGGAGCCATTCTCGCGCCTTGAATGGGAGAGTATATCGTCCTGGAAGTCCACCGCTTTTGAGATGGTTTTCGGAACCGTCACAGAAGGTTTCTGTCAACGAAACGGTCAGGAACATCGTGCATGAGAGGACGAGCATGACTTACCGTGCATCCTACTATTGTACTCAAAATCGGCTGCAAATAGCTGTGAGCTTTCGGAAGTTAACAAATACTCTGAATTGACACTCACATTCATCAGCTCTCTGAATGTAAAATTTCTCGTCTGATATGGGGCGTTAGTTATCATTTGGGATGTTCATCATCGTTGTGGACCAACGAACCTTTCTTTTGCTCCAACTCGACTGTCTCCTCCCAGATCTCCTCTGCCCGCGCTATCTCCGGATCCATCGGTAAACTCCCATCCGGATTGGCCTTGACATCGGGCGAAAGTAGATGCTGCTCCATCAACGTTCTCAATGGGACCCCGTGGATATTCGTTGGCAATCCAAGCGGTACCCCCTTGTCCGAGTGGCCGAGATCCCTTGCGAGGCTCCAACAATCAGATGGATCGTTTATAGTAGGGAAGTCGCGCGTATCGTTGAAAACCTTCATTTTTGAGATGGTTTCATCCAGGGTCAATGGTTCTGGATAAAAAGTCAATAGACTATTCATGCCATATATATAGAGGACATCCTACTCGGAAGAACCAGAATCGTCGCCGTTTTGGCCTTGTTACGGCCATACTTTTCGACTAACACCCTGCCTTGACTCTCGTCGGAAGAAGGTTCTTGAGCTAAAATAAGCCACCATTAATGGCGCACACACCCCACAAATAACGTTTCAACTTACGATTGGTCTGCTCCTCGAGGTTTAAGTCGTGACTGCTGGAGATCAGGTTCATCTCTTGAGCTCCTGCGACTAGTTTCTGCGGCTGGTATGCCATCTGCGTGGTCAGGATTCTCGTATGGTTTGACGTTGGGTCGATGAAGGAATTAGTATGGTGTTGGTGTGTCGGGGAAGGATGATAGGAGTTTCGACTCGGGAGCGTCAAGGAATCGAAAGAGCTAGGCTCTAAAGACCCATCGGACAAATAGAAATGCGAGGAACTTGCTGAGTTGCATCCCGGATTGTACAGCATGCCTAAACCATTTACCCCAGCACCGGCATACAAGGCAGGTGCGGCGGGATTAGACGACGCATTCACGTCATCCTCAGAGCGAAGTGTGCCGCCAAGTCCCATATCCGAGGAAGAGCGGGTGGTAGAGTCGTCGTTATGCGGAGAGATATAGTTGTCCGGTACATTGCGGTCCTGCTCCACCGGTCTACCAGGGAACTCATACTCTAGGAGGTATATCAGCAACACCATCGGCACAGAAGAGATGCATAAACAGACCTGTGCTTTGATAGCAATTGACAACATACCCATCAGGGGCACTCGGAGCCATAGTGTGATCAGGCACGGGATTTGTGAACGACGCTAAAGAAGCATCTGATAGAGTTGGAGGTGTATGATGATTTGCGTAACCGTTATCGAAATCTTTCGTTGGTGGCTGATTCACACCCAAAACGCCAGAATGGAAATCCACTGGAGCGTTGCTGCTGCTCCAGACTAAGAGTCGTACTGAGAAACGTGAATTCGCCGCAGACAATGACGACTCACTGTTGCCGACCATCTCAACATCAGGGAAATGGTAGTGTGGGGTTTCCTGAATGAATGGTAACCGAAGGCTGGAAGTTTTTTCATACTGTACGCCGTCCTGGGAGTCCGCGATTAGTTGAACCCCGCTAGCTGCACCCGGGGACAAAGAATTGAGTAGAAGAAACAACGGAAAACGTATTACAACTCACAGGGTGTCTCTTCAGTCGATACAGTCCGGGCACGCTTCACACTGCTCGTCTCGGTCTCTGCATCCGCTGGTCGTTCACGTTTACTTCCGGGGGTTTCGGGATGCGAATCGTCGATGCGAGATTTTGATTCCGAATCTTTGGGTAGAGACGCTTGCGCTGACACGTTTCTGTGTAAGTATCGAGATTCTACAAGGAAGAAAACCCGCGTACCTGCCGATCCCGCCGCAAGTTCCAGTTGCTTTACTTTTTCCTTCTGTCGAGCTAACGCTTGTTCTATTTCGTCGAGGCTTTCGATCTTCTCTCTCAATTCCCTGAGAAGTCGCTGATTGGTCGTAGTGCTCGACGTCGAACTTGAAGCCGCTGCAATCTCGTATTGAAGCTTTGCGATTCTGTTTTCTGTCTTTGTTCGCTTGGAGAGGAGATTGGTGCGTTCGGAGCGTGCTTCGTCGAGTTCTGGAAGTCGGTAATTAGCGTCTGACACCTTGAAGAGCAATCTGCACGTACCTATCGTTGACGATAATCAACGAAAGCCAATGAAGTCGTCAGCGCCTACTCAACTAGAGAAGACAAGTGAAAGTAATACCTGATTTTGTTTGTGCTGTCTTTCTTTTGGGTTGGCTCTTACGAGTCATTGATGAAGGAATGAGGGTTTGAGGAAAGGGTTGGTCACGGTCATGAAGAGAATTTAAAGGGCAGGACACAAACGCGTCCCAACATCGGCTCTGCGTGTTTCCCAGGCCGCCTGCATCCTTTGATGATCCCAAATATTACCCTTCGACCTAAGCTCATCCTCACAAAGGTGCAAGTACTAATTAGATCGAAAATTAGCACGAATACGACCTCAGCACCATTTTCGTAGGTCACTGAAATACACACCTATGATTTCAACGCAGTGAGCGACCAATGGCGGTACGTAATCATTGTTTGCCAAATCGGACTGTAATCTGTTTCGCCAGCCGCAATTTTCCGCGAAGTTGGTCGAACATTCAATTAGGCAATTCGTGCTGAAAAAAGAACTCCAAGGAGAAAAGCTCCTACTCGACATATGCATGTTACTCTGTACCGACAACTTACATGTACATGTCGCAAGGGAGCCGCCGATTAGCGAAACTAAATAATACAATCTTTGGCAGTCTCTACACGCTGTCTCTCTCAGAACCGGCGTGAATACAATCGCTGGCGTCGTCGTCTTTCTGCCAGGATAGTTTCACGCTCCCCGTCACCACAAGACTGTAATTGCGCGCGCTTCCTACGAAACGGTTCAGAACGACAGCCACACTCTGAACTAAATATGGACTCACTCCTTTCGATACCTGGCTGCTTTTGCCAGGACTTTGGCTCGGTTACGCTGGTAATACCTCCGAGAAATGACTCGGGCGCCATCTCGTTTAGCGGTCGAATGCATGTCATTTGCCCTGGAAATTGAGGCTGTCACTGGTTTATGAAGGGGCGCTGGCTGCACCGTCTCAGATGTCGCTTGAGCCTGGGTAGTTCGGTCCGTTTCACGAGGAGACATGGGAATATGCTGTGGTGGATCTGGAGATCTGTCGACATGGGGGGAAGAAGAAGAGGCCGCGCCATGCACTTGATCCAAATGATTCAGTCAGCACACGTTGCGCTCCGGCCAATTTTGAAGTTGCATACCTTCCTCTTCAGGCCTATCGCACAATGGAACACGCTTCGCAACGGTCATGAAACGCACTGCCTCCGCTTTGGTACAGATGAACAAACGTGTTTTGCAAGGGAACTGAGTGTAGACTCACCGTTATCTTGTTCTCTATACTCCTTCTTCTGGAACGAGTACAACACTGGGTCTCTTCGTGCTAAGAACGACTCGTGAGTGAAGAGACACCCAACAAATCCAGGAAACATACTTTTACTGGAGCCGATACGAGGACCCTGTTGCACAGTTGAAACTTTGACAGTATTTGGTGAAATCCACTGACGGAAGAGCACCCTTGCTGGTTTGTATTGGTTTGCCGTGCCAAACCGATGCCAATCGGTAGGAACTTTTGGAGGCAATGGGGGATGTGGTGGTGGTGTAATCGTGAAAATGTCCTCTGAAGAAGCAGGTGACGGCGGATCTGATGGAGGAAGAGGCGATTCATGGTCGCTGTCGCAATGCCTTGATTCAACGATCTGGAGGGGCTTTAGGAAAAGTCGTCTTGGGGTTGAGCACATTGAAAGATGTGTGGAAAATTATGTGTAATTGTGTTGTGACCAAAAGATATGTGCGTGATCTAGGTGTCTGGAGTATTCGAGTACTATGGAATGGATCCCGCTAATCGTTCATTGTACTGGTGTCCCTGATGCCAATTCAATGCTACGAAACACGGCTATGCAACTGAACGCACTTGATTTTCATTCGTCTCAACCTTGCCTTTTCCGCCAATTTCTCCCGATTTTTCTCTCGCCACTCTCGTTGCTGTGCCAGCTTCTTCCTTCTATGATAACTGGGATCTTCTTCAGCCATCTTTGCTCGTTGGGCCGCACTGCGCATCCGAAACACGTCTCGTTTGATCTCTCGATGCCTGTATAGCTCGGTGAGTTTGAGAATTAAATTTTCGAACCAGAGTCGCACCTTTCATAGCTTTTCTTTGCGCTGATTCTATTCTGCCAGCGTCTTCGGCCCTTCTTGCGCAGGGGAATGAGAGTTTGAGTGATATAGCTGTCTTCGTGGCCTTGACTTCGCAAGAAATTGATCTCTTCTTGTCCTTGTAAGTCATAGCGCTGTTCCTTGTAGAACGCGAGAGACATTGTGGATGTTATCACGAGACCCTCGCTGTCACAAAGTCTTCCCTTCAAAGTGTCACCTGTCACACTGCGCTTGCCAGCATTCCGACTAGAACCACAACTACTACACCACCACTCTTCGTGCTATATCTGAGAATCATCAATCAATACGGCATAACAGAGCGTCGGGCTTGGAGCGCATTCCTGTGACATCGAAGGTAAAGTAGCATTTTTTCTTCACTCAAGATTCAAAAGGCTCACTTGACTTCAGCCCTTTATTCACGACCTTTCTGACCAAAATGGTGCCTCCAAACAAATGTGAAAATATCGCTGCAGAGCAAGATGAGCAGCAAATAATGGACACGAGCTCCTCGAAACAGGATGATGTCTTGGATGAAAGGGCAGCGAGTGTGCCAGAGCAGGAAGAGAAGAATTCAGCGGGCCCCGTTACGGACAATGGTAAGTACCACGATTATTGACATGGTTAACGAGCTAAAAAATGTGTAGATCTCGTTTGCGACGAGCATGTCCTTACTATTGCTGAACAAGATACCTACATCCGATGTCTTTGCACCACTCTTCGTATAGTGCAGACGCATGCCCACTTCGCGAAGCTCCAAAAAGACCAGTTGCAGAGGGAAAACGAGGAACTCATGCGCAGAAACGCAATGTTGGAGGGAGCGTTGCGCAGTTTGTCTTCCCTCAACCTTCTGTCTATTCCTCAGACCCAGGGATGAACCGGTACTACATCGACTGTTGTTTCGACGAATTCTTCTGTATTTATGCCTGGCACTTGTCTGCTACTTGTCTGCTCGCGGTGTGTATGTTTTCAAGTAGCTTTGTATCGCGCAAAAAACCTTCAGTTCTAGACTTGTATGGTATCGTTTACGCCTGTAATATTGTTATTTCGAGATTTATTACATCTTCAGTAACATGTGGAGTCTATTGTACCTGCGCAACATCACTTGTGGTTTGGCAAAGCGGTGAAAACTCCGTGCAATAGTGGAAATGTGCCTTCGCCATAGATTAGCCGATCCACTCTTTTGCTACTATTCCTATGCTCTAGGGCTAATAAAGAACATGTGAATCTCTTATCCGATCGGTATTAAGCTATATCTGTGTTATTTGACTGCCCATGAGGCAGGATTTGTGGGCTGGCAAGGTTGAGAGAGCTCTGTGCCAGAAATTTGCCACGCAATGTATATCTATTCGTGCTTCTAACTACTATTCCAATGCCGTGGGGTGATTTTGTAGCGATTAAGTCTCTACTAAGGTTTTAAAGTCTGTCTAACATGATTCTGTGGTGCCCCAGAGTGTTTCAGTACACGGTCAGAGTAAGATTGTGGTTATGGTGAGTGGTTATTGAACTAAGTATATGGTGCAAACACGAGTTTAGTTTGACTTGGACGACTATTTGTGGCTTCACATGGCATCATCTTCTATCAAGACTCACAATGATTTAGCATCACAGTGCCTTAATCCAATGTCGGGTTTGATCTTCGATGTAGAATCCAGGGGAACACTTGGTGGATATGGCGAACGGAATCTTACCGGAATAAGAATCTTACCGCCCAATGTGTGACACGAGCACAAGTCACGCCGGTGGTTCCCGTCCTCTCTCTACACTCATCATCTACTATGCCATCACCATCACCCCCCGCTCGCACAGCCAGAAGTGCAGAAGCCTCACGAAAGGCTAACAAGGTAGCGTGTGCTAATTACCGTTCACGGTAAGCCGTCACGACTTTCAGCTAGGGGATCTTTTCTTAGCACACCAATCCTATAGGAACTTGGCAGAGACTAGACGACGGGCTAGGGAGCGGATGCGAAGGAGACGTGAGGAACCAAGGTGAACGGGAATAATCTGAATGGAAGCCACTTCTTCCTAAGGCGAACTTTCACAGCGTATGTTCCGGGGATGGTGAAAAACGGACGGGCTTCCAACCTCCCAAATATCGTCATAAAGGCAGTTCAGAGTGCGTACCAGTCTCATGTTCCTTCGATACATTTAAGCTCATACCACCACCAGAGCATCGGCTGAAATCTCCCATCATGCCCTTCAGCAGAGTGCTCCGCCGTTGTTCCTCAAGTTCAAGGCTGCAAAGGAGAATAACCCTTCATCCTCTGGCACCGTTCTACATCCATCAACACCACAGAACCACATTTTCATCCATCATCACTTGAATCCATAAAACCATTCAATCTATTTTGTACTAGTACGATACATATTTTATCGCAATACTATCTAATGCGCCTCAGGCAAGTCATCGAAAACATTGCCCTCAAGTAAAACTCGTAATTCCTCCGCTGAAAGAGAATTGGAAGTTGCCAGACGGGAGCGCAGGCCTTGAATTATAGCTTCCGCATCGTCCTTAGCCCGGGAGAGGGCGACTTTCTCCTCGGCCAGTCTTTGCATATCCGTACGCTGACTGGCAACCTCTAACTCAAGCTGCAAGACATCCTTGCGACGAGAGTTGACCAGCCCACGAAACATATTGTGAGCAATGGCGTTAATGTCGTTGACAGGACCTGGAGCTTCCTTACGAAGGCGACGGCTTGCGAAGTGAGTATATTCATGACGTCCAGTCGGCATTTGGGCAGCGACATATATCCAAGAACCCGTTTCATCGGCGGTCTCTTCGGCCTAGGACATGTGGGCGTGAGCTCCAATCCGAACAGACCTTAGAATCGTTGCTTACCAAGCGTAGAACAGCTTGCATTTTTTCGTTAAACTTTTTGTTACAGTCCGCCCAAGTCGGAAGAACATTGAACTGAGGTACTTTGCGCGCTACCTCTGCGAGATTCATCTTGTCAGTGATCGCGATACAGAGTTGCTGTCACGAACTAACCCCATTGTTCTGAACCACGCTTGGCACCGTCAACAAGGCCGTATATAGGATTTGACTTGCTTGGCCTTATTCGTTGCTGTCCTGGTAGTGTTAACGGTGAACGCTTCCGCTTTCGCCCAAGGCTTGCGCAGGGGTCGTCTGACATCGCATTGCGAGGGGATCCAATGGGAGTGTTTGGGTCGCACCGCAAGACCATCTCACCAGGCACCGGCGTACCTCTCATAGTGAGTAATTGATGGGTTGGATTTGGCTCACTGAGCCCAGTAATATTGGCCATATCACGCGAGTTATCTGCTAAGAGATGATGAGACAATAGAGCCCTTGTCACAAATAACTTAGCTTACAGACGGTAGAACCACTGTCGATCCCCAGTTCTGTATCACAATCCACAGCGGGAAAGATGGAATCCATATGTCGTTGTGGACTGATAGTGGGCTCTGGGGGTAATTTGTTAGAAAGGTTTGCTAGTCCCATGTATGGAACGTAAGAAATTAGTACCTCTATCCCCTGAAATAGGCTGTATTACCGAGGAGAGATCTGCGTTTTCAGATTAGTATATCGGTGTACTTTGAGACATAAACCTTACTAGTCGGAGCACCGAAAATTTCCGAGACCAGAGTTCTCGATGACGAGGAAGTCCTGAACTAGGTCACCCTGTTAATACAGGCAATAAATATGGAAAAAAGGGAACGCGTACCACGTCAGTGATTTCAGTGGTAACCTGTGCAGCCGTTTCTGGGGATATACCCTGGAAAAGAATTGATTAATGTTTGTCGGAGGAATTGTATCGGAAACAGACGTTGAGCTCAGGAGTTGTTCGAGGAGTTAGGCAGGTGTTCGGGACATCTGGTTGGGCAGCTCGGGCGAGTTGAACTTGTCTCTGCTGTTGAGCCTAGGAGTGAGTGTCAAGCACAGTAGCAGGGTAACAGAGTATATTAGACGTACGTTCTGAAGCTTTTTTGCCCGTCTGGCCTTCCCACTATGATCAGGACAGTCAACCCGGAAATGTCGATCAGGACCTGTACACTTTTGGCAAAGCTGGCGTCGAGGACCATGTGTGATAGCAGTCGATTTACGAGGTGAACGTCGAACAAGGTCTGACATGGTGGAGGATCGAAAGACGAGTGCTTTGGATGACTAAGCACTAACAATGTGCTCTCCACCATCTCCCGACTCCCGACCACCTGTCATATCCAGCTCGGAGGATGAATATGAATCATCCCAAGCTCCAGTACTCGACGTGAGTGACTCAGAGGGATTATGGCTTCGTAGCCCCACCAAAGGCTTCAAGCGCCGTTTTCAAGGACGACAAAGAAACCAACGTGGGAAGAAGCAGAAGGCGGTAATGACGGATACACGACAAAGGGGGTTTCATGCGGAAGCTAGTGTGTTTCAGCCTATTGAAGTGGCAGCTGCGACAGAATCGGGTAGCAGTGCAGACAGTTCTGCAAGGGTCGAGGATTGCGAAGGCTTGCTGTCTGGAGAAGGTGATCATTTTGAACGGTATATTCGTATGGTGGACGCGGATTGCTTGGGCTATGAACGCATAGGAAGGCATTTATATGTCGTACAGGGTTGGGATGCTGTTAAACACGAAGGACAGGTAAGAATAGAGAGATTTTGCAAGAAACAACAACTGACCAGCATGGAAGGAAAACTGGTACCACATGGAAGCCCGTCTAGTCGGCCAAGATATACGGTTAACCTGTCTCTGTCCCGAAGGAAAGACTCAGGTTCAGCCTTGTATTCATCGAGAATTCTATCTTGAGTTTCGGGATAGCCACTTCAAGCCTCGGGAACATCTATGGTATCGCGGTAAGCAAGGATAACAAACTAGAGACCGATAAAGACTGACAAGTGTATAGATGGTGCCGTGGTCATGTTCTGGCACGAAACAATGGGCGGGGCAGATGACAGAGTGCTCATGCGATTCTCAGTTGAAGGTGCAAACGGTGCACTAAATAACCGAGCTGTTGTCGTCTATGAAGGGCCGGAGAACGGCTGGGGTCAGTGGAGGTGTTTGAAGGACAAAAGAGAAAAGGACTGCTTACACATACATAGGGCCAGGAAGTTCTTGGGGGAGGTGTTAGGCACGAGCTTGTCGTCAAATGGAGGCGACGAGCTTGACCTCGTTCAATGTATGGATGAGCTAGAATCAACAGGTAATTTCAGTGGCCATATCGAGACGCCAGCGAACTGACGATATTGATAGAAAACGAACTCACAGAGGAGACAGCAGTGTCGTTTCTTCCTATATTGCCCCCACCCTGGGCGAGCTTGCCCACAGACTGCATGTTATATGCACGCCCGGATCCAGGACATGACATTCCTACTGTTTTGACACTTTCTCCAGAGATGTCAGGGACTTCTTGTCCACATCCCGCGACCTATGACCCTTGTCAGCCAACAATACACCGACAGTGTACAATTTATACCTTGACGGGGTATAAGGAAGCCACGATAGAACTGCAGCCGTGCTCTTCTTGTCCGATGCGTCATCACTGCTTTGTCGGCCCAGAGACTCGGGACATTGGGATCTTCAACTATAACAACAACGTATTATTCACGCACGAGCTTCTGGACGAATACACCAGTCGCTTTGCCAGTAGCGAAACTCCGTTTTCTGCGTTTGTTCAGTCGATCGGGAGGATATACGAAGGTCGAGGATCGAAATTCATCGGAAACGATATATTCCGGGCTGTATGGTTTGCGTATGTGACATTACAGGTACTGGAGCGCGATATGCAATGTCCTCGGTGCGGGGATATGCCAGAAACCATCATCTGGGATGGCGTGACACTTGCTTTCAGTAAAAAACATCTGAAAGATTATTTGAAGCCACCCACCAATCTTGAACCACAGGCGGCCATCCGCGCGAGGAGGTACCTCAAACATCCGCAGTGGGTCCCTTTGACAAATAAGGGCGATAAAGGGCTCCGAAAGATGTTTGTAGCCTGGTTAAGGGGAGGTACCGGAAAGAGCAGGAGCGTGTTGATTGACGCGGAAAGTGACACGGAAGTTGTTGGTGAAATGACTAGGGAGGCTGTGGAGACAAACGTGTTAGCCTCATTCACGGAAAGGATAAGGACAAACGCGCCAGCACTGGCAAATGCCCTAACTTATGCCCTTGGTCCAGGCAGCCAGCTTGATCGGAAATTGGTGAAAAGATATAGGATTCTGTTCGAACAGGTATGTGTTAGTCAATATTTGTATTAAAGCCTATCTGACCTGCCTCGAGCTCGTTGCAGAGGAGTCCGCCATGCAAATGGTCAACGAGAGTGCACTAGAAAAACTTCAAGCGTTTATCAATGACCCATCATTGCAGAATACAACTAATCTAGTCGACATACCGGCGTTACTGTTGGTACTTGAGGCTGAATTGCGCCTGCGGGGTTATGTTCCTCGTAAGATATACGATCTTTGCGCATGGATGCATACACGAGCAAAAGAAGTGTTGGCGGGGCTAAAGAAGGGATCATTAGAACCGTTGAGGGAAACTGAGGAACAAGCAATCAGGGAGAATTGGCGTAAGGTAGGCTCACACGATATATCCGCCTGAGCTTCGCTAATCGATATGGCAGACAGGCTGCTACTACAGCCTCCCACAGATCCGTACCAGACCAAAATATCCACAATTGGCGGGAGACGAAGGACCAGATAAGGCCGATGCACGAGGTGAAAAATGTTCCAAGTACTATTCGACGTACGGTGAGCGACGGCTGACTGGAGGCATCATGTGTGCATGGTGTACTCACAGTATCTGTTATGGCTTCCATTGTATACCTCAAGGCGAAGGGCGGAACGATGTTTTCTCAGCTATGCTCACAAGATGGCCCAAGGCCCCGAAGCGTGTGGTCTATGACTTTGCTTGCGCATTGGGGCCGTACTGTATGACTCGGGAACCTGAATTCTTCTCGAGGACTCAATTTTTGGTTGACGGGTTTCATGCAAAGGGACATACCAAGTGTTCCTCCGCATCATTTCTCTCTACGTATACGGAAACCGATGCATCGCTGACCAGGGTCAACTCAAGTGCAGCTGAATGCGGCAACAGCGGGATAGGAAGGATACGGAAAGCTGTCAGTTATATGAGGCAGAATCGCGCAATTCTTTACACAAAGGTGTTCCTGTCAATATGGAATCGCCTCAGAATCAGAAGTAATATGTTCAACGTATAGTATACACATACCCGTAACGATTTGCTTGCTATAACAATTGATTTTGTTATAAGGGATATTGCTGCAAAGTCGCAGTAGGGATGTTCGGAATGTGGTCATCGCTTTGTGGGGGAATTTTACTAGTATGTCGGAATTGGTGCCCTGGTAAACGAAAACTATAGGATACAGCCGGGAGAATCGAGATACCACCGGAAGGTTCAATCAGGTATGAGAATACTGAGTTTGAGGATAAGATTAGTAGTCAAGCCAAATATATATATACTAAGCTCACCTACATGGAACAGCGGATACGAGGTGGTCGGGAAGGAAGACGAGGCGGAAAAGTCGGGATGGCCTGTGACCAGTGACTTTGTGACTTGCTTACAACATTGCACGTGTTATGAACATTCAATTTGATTATGTCCTCGGGAGTCGGGACACAGGGAATGGCGAATCAGTAGATGTATGAGTATAGGATGAGAGCTAAGACGCAAGGAGTAACAGCACACTGAATTCAGCTTTTTCTTGTTTTACCATCTGAGCCGGTGCAACTGAATCGGAGGAGGATAATCACTTGCACGCATGTCAAGGGGCTGCAATATTGGGTAAATATTTTAAGATATTCACCGCGAATCAAATGGATAAGTATTGAAAAAGAGGCAGCATTTTTTTATCTACAACGTAGAGCGAACATTGGGAGGAACAAGAATATTATACTAAGCTGAACCGTAGAAATTGGCTAATATATCGATTACTGGAAACCTGTTCGGGGTGATCAGCCAAAAAGAAGCGACGGATGAATCGGAAACACAAACCTCTATACTCCCGTGAGAGCCAACTCGCCCTCCGGGTCGATGGACAAGAAAGCAAATTGTAGGCCCGCGATATTGGGTACTTGAACGCTAAATGAATAGTCTGCTTGTGCATCGCCATGCTTATCGTCAATGAAGACGCCCACAATGATATCCGTCCCTGTGGGTGACAATGGGTTGTCTCTGTTGAAATGAAGGTTCTGTAATCCGACGTTCTTCCGGGGGAAGTCCGACTGTGGTACGATCTTGCCGGACTTGGCCACGTAGCGAACATCCTTTGGGAGTGGTAACTCCTGACGAGTTACATGATTTTTTTCCTGCAGTGTAATGACCCATACGGACTGGCGAACTAGGGCAAGGAAGCGCTCCACAAAAGAGTCCGAAGGTTCGTTTTTAAGGTCCGGAAAGGTGTCCAAGCGGCGAAAAAAGCCGTGCAACGCAGCCACTGCAATACGGGCTTGAAAGATATTGCAGAAGACTCTGGCTGAATGAAGAAGTCGATCGTGTAGTAATGTAGTGTCATTGTCAATGAACTTTGGAGCCGCTCGACAATCCTGCATATGGATGCCAAAATCCTCATCCCGACATGCCAAGCTCTGAAAACCCAGCGTCAGCCGTCATCTGCAGGGAAGAAATGTCAACTCACACAGTACGAAGCGACCTCGCAGTGACCGCATACTTTTCTACCCCGACGAATGGTATGGCCGCATCCTTCGCAGAGGCTACCAGCATAGGTAACCTTGACTATACGAGTTTGGGAGAAGGCGAAAGGCATGGTGGTTGCCAAGGGAGGAAGGATGAGAGGGAATATATAGATGGCGGATTCGGAGTATGCAGATACTCTCGTATGAGTGAGTGCATGTCACAGTATCTGAATACCACTATGCGCATGGTATTTGCGAACTACAGCGTCGAGCGATAGCTATAGTGCAAAGACGACGATTGTTCGTCAGTTCCAGAACATATTGGGCCTGAGGAAGATACGACGGAGAGAGAGAGATGAAGCTTTGCGGTGCTCTGGAAGAACAGCATTAGCCAAAGTATATAGATACCGCGGGAGCTTGAGCATACCAGAAGTAAGAGTATTACAATACTGCTCCTTGTGACGTGTCGGCGTTTCAACGTGGGGAGATATTCTAGAGTATTCCATTACTCGGAGGTTGGAGTAAAAGAGTGCTGTAGGTAGCAACATCATGAGTAAACTAATACTCAGGGACTATGGAACGTACCGACCCGAGCGCATTGGGCTCCAGGCTGCTACTCTATGAGTTAGAGTGAGTACATTTTCAAAACGCACTGAAATAAGAGTGCGGTTATCGTGGTCCGGATACTGCTTTGTGAAGTCAAAAGACCGAGGCTTTTCGATTCTAAGATGGCTGGGGGAATTTGATACTATGTGGTAAATGACACCCACGAGATCGGTATTGGGATACTCGTATAAGTATCTTTATCTTTGTGGACCAAGGGTTTCTTGATACTGTGAGGCTAATTCGCCGAGGTGCTAGGGTAGATTAATACCAAGATCAACATGGAGAAGAAAGAAACCATAGCTTGCATGATGTACCAATGCGCTGAGTGGGAGTGGGGATACAGATGCCAAATGTTCCGTCGGAGTTATTGCGATATTCCGGTGTTGATTCGTTGTATGCGTGAGTAGCTGTTTCATTGGTGGAAACCGAAATTATACAAACTCGAAGCTAGGTCGTTGTAAGCTGAGGTAAATCGATACTGTGATATGTGCGTTCCTTCCGAGTTCTGTGATACTCTGAGACTGGGTCGTCGTAAGTTGGGGTAAAATGATACTATATCTCGCTTACCTTTCGAGAGTTTTGTGATACTCTGAGACTGAACCGTCAAAAGCTGGGGTAAAATGATACTATATCTCGCTTACCTTTCGAGAGTTTTGTGATACTCTGAGACTGGGTAATCGTAAGCTGGGGTAAAATGATACTATATCTTGCTTACCTTTCGAGAGTTTTGTGATACTCTGAGACTGGGTAATCGTAAGCTGGGGTAAAATGATACTATATCTCGCTTACCTTTCGAGAGTTTTGTGATACTCTGAGACTGGGTAATCGTAAGCTGGGGTAAATTGATACTAAGTCTCGCTTGCCTTTCGAAAGTTTTGTGATTCTCTGAGACTGGACCGTCGTAAGCTGGGGTAAATTGATACTATATCCGCTTTCCTTCAGAGTTCTGTGATACTCTGAAACTGGGTCGTCGTAAGCTGGGGTAAATCGGTACTAAGTCTCGCTCGCCTTTCAAAGTATTGCGATTCCCTGAGACTCGGCCGTCGTAATCTGGGGTAAGTGGATACTGTGCGTCACTTCTTTTTCTTCAGAGTTTTGTGATACTTGGTGGCTGGATCGTCGTAGGCTGCAGTAAATCAATACTATAATCAGAGATAGTTAGAGTAAAGGAAAACCACCAGAGCTCTGAGCTCACCCAGTGACCTTGGGGTATGGAAGTACTGGTGCAATGACCAAGTGTTCCTTCAGGGTATTACCCAATACTCCGGGGGGCCCTTCTGGTATTCATCGGTGTGCGAAAGCTCTGAGAGTATTGTAATGCTCTGCGGTTGATTGACGCTTGTAGTATTTTGAACTGAGCTTAATAAGCAGTTCTCACCCTTCCACACGTTAGTCTTTGTGTACTGCGCGTATCTCAGCATTTCGTGGTACATAGAAACCAGGGAAAACAATAGAATAAATATTTTTGGTACGTTAAATTATTTACAGACACATTTTGACTCACGGGGCATCAAAGCGAGCGGGCTCTCCATTTTACGGCTCCCTGCTCGTTGCTTCCTTACGCCAGGTTCGCAGGTTTTATCGGGAATCAAACCCATCGGCTGCCCCCAATGTACTGTATACATCAGTACTTATTTAGAATAAAGCGAAGACCTGAAAGTGCCCATAATGGTCGCAGTTTTCATGAGAATGAACTTGTGGTGTTGAATTGGCATGTTAAACTCACAAAAACCATTGGACCCACGATCTGCTCGTATCATTGAAGGCGGAGGCCTTTGATTTGCACTCCTCATGTTAACACACAAAGATGGCTATCGTCTCGGTTTCAAGTCAATGGACGGGAGTGCTTTTGGAGCCAAAATGATATTCGGTAGCTGTGAGCCCGCATGAAGAACGTTGATATAGTAGCCTACATTCACGAGTTGGAGACCATCACAATTTTTGGAATTCGTTCATCTATCAAGAACCTGATACGATCATATAAAAACCACTAGCTCACAGGAGAACTCACCACAAGCAACCCATGATAACATTTCGAAGCATCCTGTGAGAAGAAACGGGCGAAGCGGTGCGAGTCTTTCGTATCTAGCCAAATGAAGTGGGAAACGGGAGACCGTAAAAGATAGTTAGTTTCAATACAGTCACGGAAAACACGCGCAAACATACCGCCGATAGCACCAAATTGTACGAGTATTTATATACCGACACTTGATTCGGTCATCTATGTTCTTGGACGTCGCATATACGTCTTCAAAAAAAATCCTGGGCCCTGGCGACGGTGCGCACCAGATGCACACCAAAGTGGTCAAAGTCAAGCTGAAAACCTTATGATCCGATGGCATTGTTTGGCTATGGCCATGACTCGGCTCCACGCTCCTACTTAACACGTGTAGTAACGTTCCCACCATGATTCAGTCTCGGGAGAACAGTGAATCTGATCATCAAAGGGAAAAGATCCACTTTTCAATACATCAGGTACTGGCGCAGCAACTAGTTCTCTCCAGTGTCGACCTGTGGGTTTCACCAAATAGAGCAAAAATGAAGGGAAGATCGCTATCTCGTCTTCAAAGTCACTGGATATCTTCCCGCGAGAATCGAAGCTTTCTTCCTAATCACTGCTCGCCATATCAAGTGCAATAACTTGCGACTTAGACCCTTGGACGTGCAAGCTCAAACGGAAATGGCATCTTCGATCAAGAAGAAATCGAGCGCTAGTCTCGAGGGGGGCGACGAGAAATTAGACGCTTCAAGTTTGGAGGGTTCGAGTGTAGTCAGCGTTGGAGCGCAGATTGAGAGGGAGAAAGACCATGAAATCAAATATCGCTCATGTTCGTGGCAGAAGGTGAGCGGTCATTCACACTACAAGGGTCCATAGCTAACAGTTCCTATAGACAGCTGCGCTCTTGTTCTCGGAATACATATGTCTGGCGATTCTTTCTTTCCCTTGGTAAGCAGGTGGATAAGCGATATAGAATAAAATACATCTTACGCTCTCATTAGGTCCTTCTCAATTCTTGGTCTCGTACCCGGACTTATTGTTACACTCGTCGTGGCCGCCACGGTCCTTTACACATCCCTCATTCTGTGGCGTTACTGCCTGAAGCACCCAGATATCCGAGACGTGTGTGATATCGGAAGGAAACTTTTTGGAGGCTCACAGATAGCATACAATGCCACCGCCGTGCTTTTCATCCTGAACAACACGTTCATCCAAGGTGTGTTATTGACTTAAACAGTGTACGACAGATCTGACAGCACTTGCAGCTCTTCACGTTCTTGTCGGCGCGCGACTACTCAACACGTTGACGAACTCCTCCCGGTGTACTATCATTTTCTCTGTTCGTATCTTGTCCGTTCACCCCGATAATCGCTCACCAGATGAACCCAGGTCATATCAGCCATTGTTTGCTTTGTTGTATCTTTACCACGTACACTAAGCCAGCTGGCTCATTTAGGCACCTTCAGTGCCGTGACTATGGGGATTGCCGTTCTGCTCGCCATAGTATTTGCTGGGATACAAGACCACCCTTTTGGATATATTGCGGGAGATGAGCCGGTTGTTACAGCGATATCACTTCCTGGCACAACATACGTTGCTGGTGAGACATGTGTTCCTATAATCTTGTTATACTGAAGACGCTTATCCGCCTCAGGTATGTCTGCTTTCTTGAACATCTCCTACACCTTCATAGGCCAAATTACACTTCCATCTGTGAGTTATGTACTTCCCAGCATGTCTGAGATACTGCACGATTGTTCCAGTTTATCGCCGAAATGGAGAACCCGCTTGACTTTCCCAAAGGTACTCTTATACTCTTCACTGGCTACAGATGCGAGCGCTGCTAACAAAGACCGTTCAGCTTTGTGGGCTGTTACGATTGCAGAGATGGTTGTCTTCTCGCTCTGTGGCGCAATCATGTATCACTACATTGGTGCGTAACCTGGTCTGGCTGGTGTGGTCCAACCTAACCCCGAAATGATGTCGCAGGTAATCAATACATAACCTCTCCCGCTTTCGGTTCTCTTCAAGAGCCATACAAGAAGATTGCCTTCTCATTTGCAATTCCCACGATCGTATACTTGGGTTCCCTGTACTCGGTATGTTCCCTTGTCTTCTATCCTAAAGGTATGCCCATGTTTCCCGGCAGGCGGTCTCAGCTCGCTTTGTCTTTTTCCGTCTCTTCAAGGATTCCCACCATCGACACTCGAACACATTCGTAGGATGGAGTGCTTGGTCTGGAATACTGGCGGTTACCTGGGTCGTTGCGTTCATCATCGCCGAAGTCATTCCCTTCTTCTCGGATATGTTGAGTCTTATGAGCTCATTGTTCGGTATGTCGTACGAACTCTTTGGCATGAAGCTCATTCTAATACCTTTGTAGATGGCTGGTTTGGGTAGGCTTCTTCAATGTTAGGTATCCTTATGAAACAAGCTGATTCTATTTGTGCCAGATTCATCTTTTGGGCTATGGCATATCTTGAACTCAACCCAGGGAAGAAGAGATGGGAGAGCACGTCAAAGTCTATCCAGACTGTCGTCAACTACTTCTTCATACTGCTTGGTCTGTACGTCCTCGTCGCGGGGACTTATGTGCGTCTATCTTCTAGTTGCGGAATCCATGCTGATCCACAGTACAGGTATCCATACAGTCCATCATCGACTCCTACCATGCTCAGACGGTCGGTGGTGTGTTCTCTTGTGCCAGCAATGCTGTGTAGATGTACTACTGTACCAATATTATGCCTCCGCAACGACTCCGTTCACGACCTGCAATTCTTTTGCTCTCAAACCTCCTTCGCAGCAACATCCATGAAGAGACACATATAGCCCTTGCATTCTTAGATGGTACATACACGGAAAGAAAAACGACAATGAAATGTAAGATACGTAGAGCTTTGCTCAAACGACGATAGCAGGCTTTGCGCCCAACGCTGCTCTGCGAGACTTTGACTTGGGGTCAAAGTACGGTTTCTCACCAATACTAACGACGCGGTTACCCTGTCGATGCCCTTCATAGTCGTGTCTACGACATAGATGAGATTCAACCATTTACTGTAATAATCATAGCTGACGTACGTGGCAGTATGGAAAGTCACCCTGTTATCCCAAATCGCAACGTCATTCTTGTTCCACTTGAATCGGACCTGCAAGGTTTCGACGTCGAGTAAGCGAATGTCATTGTCACGGGACGGCGAAATAACCAGCCTGAAGATCATGATTCTCAGCAATGTGTCTTGAGAGATAGTCGAGTACATCGTCGCTCTCGTCAGGACTCAGTTCGACGATACGCTTCGTGAATGTCCTGTTGACGAAAACAGTCTTGTAGCCTGTGACAGGGTTCGTACGGATTACTGGACTATTGGACATCATGAGATAAGTCAAGGGAACCCTGATGCTCCGAGAACTCACTGAACTGCCGTTAGATTGGAACCAGTGTTCTCCGGCGAGCCCCGTGGATCTTGAACAGTCAAACCGCGTTTGAGGGCGTACTTGGAAACGTAAGAAGACGAACGTGTGATTCAAGAGATGTCAAAATATCATACCTCATTAAAGAAGTCCGCGTTGTGAATAGCTGTGAGACCTTCGAGAAATCTTTGGTACGCAGGAGATAGTCTGTCATATGCCTCGTAACCACTGGCCCACTAGCAGGAGAGGACAACATGAGTGAATGTAGTTGAAGATATGAAGGTGACTCACAAGGGTGTCACCGCCAGCTACAGGTAGCATGATGATCAATCACCGAAATGAGATATTCTACACAGGAACTCACTCTCAGGCAGAGTGTGAATCTTGAGAATCTACCCTTCCGTTCAGCGCACGTGCTTCGTGATAGTAGCCATAGAAGAACGAACTAACAGCGTAATCCGACGGCACTTTTTCAAAGGTGATGTCCGAATGCCAGCCTTGACCTATGACAGCGATGGAACCACGGGAGCGACAAATATGATAGGAGGGAGGAGAAGGAAGAATTGCTAAATGAGCCGGCTGGTATACTGAAGGAGAGGAGAAGCCATACTTGCTTTGAGACTTCGATGGTTTCCGGCGCGTGCGATTCCACTGAGGTGTTTCAATCAGCGAACCAACTGGGTATCATTCAGCAAGCAGGATAACACGCACTCCATAGAAGAAATCACAGAAACCTCAGCACCTAATTCTGGGGTATCTTCCGATATCGGGTGCTTGTGAAGGGTGCTAGTTTCTGGCTTTCCCGAAAGCCTACCCAACCTCTCTCCGAGTTCGAGTTGTTGGTCTATCGCAATATCCTGGTTGCGGAAGAAAACAACACCACGTTGGGAAACTAGATTTGCAAGGTCTTTGAGGAATACATCAGAGTTGGGTTTCTCCAGGAGTTCTGATAACTGGACTGTGGGGAAAACTGTTCCAATGTGCGGAGTATTATCGTATGAGTCGTATACATCAAGAGAGCCGAGGTGTAAAGCAGAAGAGAATGGTGAAATAGCAGGTGCTGCAACCATGATTTTGAGCTCTATTCAAGAGGGATAATTCCAAGTCAGGAGCGAGCCAAGTTTATAACCGGGCGCGGGATCTCGCCATAAGTAATAAGCACGCGATCAGATAAGAGTATCACACAAAACGAAGCCGCAATGAGGTGCAAGGGTCGACCAATGCCCTGCACAGTGACATTCATTCTTCGATCATCCATGACTTGATGCGAGAATGAGCCTTGATTGTGCCCAAGGGATTCGGCTGAAAATCAGAACGTAGGCGTACATCTTGGGCTTCCCTTATTAGTATTGAATTTACTGCTCACAGAAACAGAGAAACGGGCGCAGATAACGTGCGAGAGGTCGTGTGAGCGAGATAGAAGCCAGACCTTAAGGTGGTGGTTTGAATGATAGCTCTGGCAGACAGGCCTTCCGTTCCTCGGATTCGGAACCCGGCTATGTTTACACGTGGCTTGTGGGAATGTTAGCTTCTTTCGCTGGCGGCAACTTCCGATTCCCGTTCTCACCCTTCGAACGAGTTAAAAAGGCAGGGATATTTCTCGAATAAGTAGAGCATTGTTGAGGCACTTGTTTTTGACCTTGGATTAATCATTTTTTCGGTTTCTAGACCCGGCATGACCTGCCAACTTCATGCAGCTTGGACACGAGGTTCTCGATCCAAAGCAGGGCAAAGATGACGAAAAATCGCTCGTCTTCCATGGCTTTCGGGAAGGCGACTATGGCTGTAATCACGCAGTTACAATAATACCCCCAATTGGGCGCATGAAAATCAGTACAATAGTGGTTTTATCAAGAATACAGGACACAGAATCCACCAGACACGTTAACTAGGAGATGCAATGCAAGACAACAGACAAGAAGAATACAAGTGTAACAACGATATCTATCATAATTTGACTTACAGTAAATCGACATATTATCACAGAAGATGTACAAATCAATTGAGCCAATTTCCAGACGTTCAATATCCAGGTATCTGCTGCGGGGCGGCATGGAATATACCGTAGTTTGCAGCGGGCTGATGGTGATGGTGGTGGTGGTGATGAGCACTGGGTGGCGTCGGGGAGTTCGAGGAGTTGGACGGGGAAGAGTGGGTTTCGGGCCATGAGAATCTGATGAAGATTATCAGTCAAAGGACAAAGCACTTCCGGAGGGTGACATACCCAGGCATCATCATATTGTTCCACCAATTGGGATTCTTGAGAGCTTGCATCGCCGCCAGCATATCTCCTTCAGAACCCGTACTACCATCAAAGTTCATCAAGTTCGGGTCCACGTCAAACTGGATGGCGCCTGCACCAGCAGTGTATGTAGCCTCAGGTCGATAGATGGGCGTTGACATATCGGTACTCCTGAATGTATTCTGCGAGAAACTTTGATGAGAGCTCTGCTCCTGTGAGCCCTGCGACACCGAGAAGGTGGACATTGTCGACGTATGAGGCTGAGCATAGTCTGCTGATGGTCTCGATTGCAGTTGTTGCTGAGGCGGCGGCTGTGGGTGTAAACGGCCGACTGTGGCACCATCTCGCCGATGATGCGAAAGGAGCCCCGCAAGGAAACGTGCATACAATTTCGGCGTATGACGATCATCAATGGCGATAGATGGAGAGCTCAGCGTTTGGATCAAGCGTCCAATGAGCTGATAGATTTCAGAACCTTCCTCCTTCGGGAGTAGACTCGCGAATTCGGGTCGAAGAAGCTGCGGGAAAGAGTGAGTCAAGTAAAACATTACCATATAATTGTGAAATGCATACCTTGAGTAGGAAAGCAGATGCAAACGAAGCAAATACAAAGTGTCCTATTCTAGGTGTCAATTACATTTCAGCGCTCGTAAACTTGGAGTCATACCATCTGGAGCATAACGCATGTATCCACTCGGAGCGAGGGAATCCACCATACAGGTAATGACACCCTTGGCGGACTCGAGGCACTGACATTAGTAGCGTCAATCAAACCATTCTAATGGCTAGATGAATCGAGGTTCACCTTGGTAAGGAAAATGTTGTCGCCTTGCTGGACCCCTCGCTGATATGCTTGCTGGAATCCAAAGGAGAACATAACTAACCGCGAGTATGCAACCAAGCTGTAGAACCATTACTTCAGCAACGACATAACCGGTGTTTTGAAGTGAACGTACAATGGGAGAAGCTTGCATCTGAATTCAGCGCCCTGGTCTATAGAACCATGTGTGAGTACACGTTGCTGCACTGTTATAACACCGCAACATACCACCAGGCTTCAAACACTCAGCAAATCGCCTAGTCCATTCTTCTTCAAATTGTGTCAAGTGTGCGTCGTGATTCATCGTAACTGTGCGGAAATCTACACGCTATACGAAGAATCGTGTCATTATCGAGTTGCTTGCATAGGCTTGAACTCCTACCTTGTTGAGCCCGCTAGGGGAGCTGGAGTCTGAGAATATCTCCTCATGGAACCGAGCTACGATCCGCAGAAGCGCTGTGTGACCACATAGATGGACGTCGAACTTTGAAAGTGTTTCAGCTTTGGAGAACGGAGAAACAAGAACAGTGGAAACTGACATCCAGATTGTAGGGTGACTTTTTGAACCAGTCAGCCGAGTTGCGGATGATGCTAAATAAGCAACAATCAGTATCCAAGGGGGTATGTCGGAGCGGAGCACATACTAATCTTCCTTAATGGTGGAAGGTTTCCCGAATTGTGTCGCAGTTGACCTATCCAAATTGAAACACATCATCCAGACCCGTGTTCTATTTAGAACTTCGCGCTCTTGTTTCTCGTTATGGGGTTTCGTCGCTGGCAATTGGTGAAGATTCAAATCCGTGGCAATCCTGGTGGTGTAACACCGGTGTTAAATTCCCCGGACACTAAAATCAAAACCTGTCAGCTCACCTGATAGCCAAACCCGTGTATAGCCAACTCCGGTCTTCCTCCCAACGACGAGCGGGAACGGCATAGATACTCATTAAGATGTACGCCTGACACAACTCAACAGATTTCCATCCATCTACGAGAGCATTTGCCGCAGAGTGTTTCGCAAAGTGCATCGCAATCGGATAGATTTCTGATTTCTCAGCGTAATATCTTGACGAGACAGCACAGACTGATTACGACTATTTTCAGTATGGAGAGTCCGGAGATTTTAACGCCGGAAGATACTTACTGACGGTGAACAAAAAGGGACATCTGGCGAAAGTAGATGCCGGCGTGTGTAGAACGGGGTCTAGCAATGATACAAAGGGCTAGAGTGAAAGAGTTGATGTTACCTGAAAATCAGGAGGTACAACAGAACTCACATTAACACGAGTGTAGAATCTGTACACCAAAGGAGTTAGTATTGCAATAAGGTTCCGAAGGACGAAATAAACAGACATTTCGAAAAGACGATCCACATCATCTGGGGTAACTAATCCGTGGACAAGAATCTCCGGCGGACTATGTTGCTCAATCAAGGTCGCACGGATGTCAAGATCAGTTGCAGGACCTGTGACATAGCCGCAAACGAAAGAGGTCAGTCATCACTAAAGAAACCGGATATAAAGACATTACCTGGCATAAAATAGGTATCATTTGCCACCCCCTGTTAAAACCCAACTGGTTAGCCCGCCACCGGAGCTCAGCTTGACAAAAACTACTACGCACGACATTATCATCATCCAAATCCGCTTCATCCAGAAGATCTTCTTTGCCTTCCTTCTTCGCATTTCGTGCCTTGGTATTGTTGCTCAAACTCAAATTGGCGATGAGTCCCAAGGGCACGTGCGAATCTGGGAGACTGGACTGGAGCTTTTCGTCGCCATCGTCACTGTTATCGCCGTCGCCTCCATTCACACCGGGCTCCTTGGGACCATCAGAGTTTACGGGAACAAGTCCAAAACGCTGTGCATGGGTGAGATGATCATCCTCTGAGTCATCATCATCAACTGCGCTGTGGTCGCCTCTTGCATCCTTGAATGCTCTTGATCCCACTTTGCCACCGGCACTCTGCACGCTGGACTGTAACCGGTCAAGCCAAGCCAAGACATTGCGGTTGCCAGAGTCCGATGGAGAAGTGGCCATGCGATACGATGCGATAGACAGAGGTGTCGCTAGATACGGGTTGTGAAGCTGAATTCGAGGTCAACCGTTCAGCAAGCCTCCCACTTTTGGCAATGTGTCTAGCTCACCTGCTTCAGCAACGACTCGATGATGGCGTCCTTTTGCCTGATTTGCGCAAGCAGGTATTCTCGTTTGCTAAACGGGGGTTCAAAAGGTAGGTCAGACACTGATGAACCAGGTGAGGAAAGAGGCGAGGGAGCATCGTCTATCGAAACCTCAAGGGGCTCTGAAAATGTAGGCGACGATGGACACGACGAGGAACCAGATGAACTCATCGCTGAAATCGAGTATACGATGCAAGACAGAAAATTCCTTCCGACATATATATAGGTGATCAATAGACACCCCTTGTCGAGGAACTAGGCGAGATGTCGTTCTACATGTCCCGATTAGGAGGATGACTACTCCTTGAATGCCGGAAAGACCTGGCACACGACTTCGGAGGAAATGTGTACGTCCCGAACGCCTTCATAAGGAGTTGATTGACTATCGACAGCTATATCGGGGGATAGGCGCGAGCATAGCGCCTGTGAAAGTTATCCCCTGACCGCCTACCCCGGTGACCGAGGCTCGGCATTCTGCCGGTTACCGATACGCCAGTGGCGTGCATGGGCGCGTGTTGGGACGAGTTCGGGGAAAGTGAAAGGTCAAGCCGAATAACACAAAAGTACACGGCAAAAGAAAAAAAAAATGAGGGCTAAGTCAAAAAGAAACTTACTTTGGTGCGGTCCTTGGCTTTCGGCCTTCGACTATACAAACGTGGCCTCCGGTTTTGCACCTCTTGCATGTGTTGTCGCCTTCTGGAAAGTCACATTTCATCTATGATTCCGAAGTTTTGATCAGTCAATAAGTTGCATCGGAGAAAGGAAAATGAAAAGCGGGATCGAAAGTGACGACACGACGGTTGAGATGACACGAGTTGACAGCGCTTCGATGCTTACCTTCAATTTTTTGCAATGAGTACATGCTCCGGGCCTGCTGCGTGTAAGGAACAGCCAGGATCAGAAAAAATATTGTGGATTCGATGAGAACGGATGAGGAGAGTGATTCATGATGAGTCAAAATGAGGGGGAAGTTGGAAGGACGGAAGACATAGGATATACAAAGCGGAAAAATCAGAAGAAATAGAAGTGATTCAAATGTGTTGGAGTGCACAACGAGGACGAGCACCACGTTCATCGAACGAACCAACGATATCCGGTGTGATGAAATTGCCGGTTTTAGGTCCATCAGCGCGCGTGTAGGGGAATTCCAAGGTTTATCGGACGTGAAGAAGGCGCGAAGTTCCATCAACGTTGAGCGGTGAGCGGTAAAGCAGGGTCAAAAAACACTTACAGTCGCACCATTTTACCCTTCCTCCCGTTGCCAATATTATTATGACTGTTCGCACCAGTCAAACCGCCCACACCCACGCTGATTCCACCTCCTCCAAACACACCATCTTCATCTTCGCTATCTTCGTCGGTGAAATCGGCGTTATAGCGACTACGCTTCTGATCGAGCGTATGCCGATCTGGAGCCGAAGTGGACGCTCCTGGTGATTTTCGAGCCGCACGTTTGCGTTTTCCCCCGTTGCCGCCAGCGATACGATTTTGAGATGGATTCGAGGCTGCGGGCGTTGTCGTGACGTGGACGACAGTTCGCTTTGGAGCTGGAGCCGCATGGTCCTGGAGCTGCGAGTATTGATCATGGGTCTGCGAGGAAGTTGTCGGTGAAGGTGTCGGATTAGGATGAGATGCGTTATGAATGGTGTCTTCAGTGTGTCCTGTCCAAGAAGTTGGTGATTGAGAGGAATGGTTGGATGCTGGGGCTACTTGGTCAATGGTATAGTAATGACCGCCCGGCTGCTGCTGCTGAGGATACGAGTTTTGCGTCGGCTGCGCGTAATAGCCGTATCCACCGGAATTTTGCTGTGAATAAGGCTGCTGCAAAGAGTCGTATTGGCTCTGACCGTCTGCCAGACGATGAACGAAACTGAAAGAGGTTGAAGAAAAGCCTGCCGCTGTTGGTGTCGGTTGGTGATGTTGCACATGCTGTTGCTGCTGCTGTTGCTGTTGGCCTCCAGAATACGAGTCAATCCACTCCTGGTATCGTTGAGCATGATACTGTTGAGCCTGGTCGGATATGTTATCTGGATCGTAGAAAGAAGAGGTTGGAATCATGTCGGCGTGAGAGGAAGAAGAAGAATGGATATGAGAGGGCTGACCGGTACCGTTTTGCCAGTTTCCAGTACCGGCTGATGATGGCAGCGGGGGAGACATCTATAAAGAAAAAAATTATGTATACTTTGAATGTTGAATGGTCGCTGATGCCTTGCCTGTTACTGAAGCATTCACGGACAGAAAAGCGCCGGGTAAGAGAATCAGAGTCAGAAGGTTTCGAAAGGGGTCGGCCTCGCTCAAATTCCCTATTATACACATCCTCCTCCCCATCATCATCACTGACCAATTCAGATTCTCCTCGGCATACTATCTCGACCGAACCCTTGCCTCATCAAGCTTGTATCACTTTGCGCACTTGAGAATAACGAGCCATTACCCTGGATATCCCTGTCACTAAGTATCCCTTGTTTCATTTTCGGACGCGAAGGTCAACCAGAATTCGAAGCAGCATGTTCGCCTCAAAGCGTTGAATCTAACCATCATCACTTGTTTCTCTTCTCAAATCAGCTTTACCCTGAGATATCCATCTCCGTCTGTTCCTTGCTCAGATCTTCTTGGTATCACTGCCCATTTTCATGCGGGATCGTGAGGCAGTGTCCAATCAGTTGCTTGGACAGCTGGTATATCTGTCAGGCTGCATCACAAACAGATACGACGGGCCTCAACTAGTCTAGACATCGATGAAGTCCTCGTCTCGGTCGATATGGAATCCCAAGGATTGACTAGATGGTCTGCTGGCACCACAAAGCAAATTTCCGGTTGCGAGGTTCCCATTTCGAGCGTTGATATCGTGCCTTCTTGCTGTCAACGTATGATCTCCATTGCCAGGACTCCATATGCAACCATTGCACGGAAAGGGTCTGATCTCCTCGAGTCCCTAACGGTTATCGAGACGAAAGTTTTTTTTTCTACTCGTACCTGAGCAGAGCAGTGTGATGCAGTGGCCCCGAAAGACGCCAGTGGGCGACGATCTCGAAATTCGAATTGATTCAAGAGGCCGATATGCTCTAGTACGCCTCAATGCACCGGCCGCGGTATACCTTGACAGAAAATCTTACCCTGTCCGCAAACCTTTGGGTGACCGGGCTTCCGGAAAAGTCGGCTGTGCCAGCGCTAATGCTAACTGCTATCCTCAAGTCCTGCCCACAAGGGAGAAATGATCGGTCATGGCGTGTCTTTCATCTCCGTAGTTTTCATGTCTCCGAGTTCCTCGTGGAGAAATGGTGCGGGCTCCCACATGAGCACACATTGTACAGTATGTGCGTGGAGAGCCACTAGAGAATACTAGGCGGAATAGGGACACGAGTGTAATTGGTGAGTCATGACGTTGATTGATGTCCTGACGAGAACACTTGGGTAGATTGTATGCGTAGTGTTTCTTTGAATTCAAGTGCCTGGCTTATGCAGATGTAGCGTTAGTGCACCCGAAGAACACATAGGTTATTACGCACCAGTGAGTCCGATAGCATCATCGCCGCCTGAACATTGGCGCGGACGCGTCACGATCAACGACGCGTCTAAATCCCAGCCAAACCATAAACAGGCAAGTTTAGATATGGCCTGATGTCCGTTATTGAGTCCGATAGCCCAGTAAAGTTTTTAGGAGTCGGGAAGACGCGTCGGATGCCCAGAAGGAGCGTGCGAAGGTGGTGGTCAAGAAGCAAGAATTCGAAGGATCTGCGCTTGCCCAGATTTTGCCTCTTTTTCTTCCATGTACTCGCTCTCCCTGAACCGTGCAGCTCTTCTTCTCATTCCTCCTCAAGCAGAATTGGGTACCGAAGAGCCCTACGTAGTTCAAGTCATCGTGAAATCAACAGGCGGCACTCATGAAGACAGGTATACTGGATCTCTGATGGACTCAGGACTAGAACCCGTCGATATCTAAACACGCGACACCCCAGAAGCTCTATTTTCCCCGAACCAGACGTAATCGCAGCGTACTTTTTCGTTCAAAGCGAGGTTACCGTACGTACTGAGCAAACTGTTGACGCATTGAATGCTAACTTTGACCTTGAATGGGCAGAACGCAGTCCGAAACCTTGTCATCTACGACCTAGTGTCATCGAACCCTGTTCCTTGCGAGAAACAGATAATTATCAAGGGTAATGGATATGCTTTACATGGTGGTGCGTCGTTCGAAGCTCTAATACACAAAAGGTGCTGAAGGCTATCTCCGCCAGCGAAGAAGCGTTGGTCAATCTTTGACCAAGTGGACGGTGCATTGGGATGGGGATGCGAACGTGTACGCGTGGTAGAGCACAAATGGGTCTTTGAACTCGAATTAGAGCGGGAATTGTGGAAGGAGACAGATTGGGATACGGATGAGACGCTGGTGACACGATCTGATGAATCCGAAGTCGAAGTCGAAGAGGACGCAGAGGAGACGGAAGTGAGAGACCTCCTAACACGCTGAGGTGCTGTAGGGATTAGTAGACTCTTTCCATCTTATCACAAATCCCAACTTCCGACTGATGATGTACATTAGCGCTACTATGTCCGCTTCACGACAGTGTGATATTGCGGTATTCTGCAACCTGCTCTACCATTCGCTGGATCTGCCCAGGAGTAAACTCGGTCCGACAGAAATCACTGCTATAACCCATGTAATTATCTACTCGAGATCCATGAGTATAGCGAAACACAACGCAAGAGATACACATACGAATAGAATCGAGTCCAGGAAGATCGGGGCAAGAGTCACGTCCAATCTCGCACCACCTAATCCTTTTGGCCAATCTTCGACCGGCGTATCTGCGACGTAGTCGTAATCTCCTGGGGCACAACCGCCATCAAATGGATGATACAATCCAAACCACTGCGTTTCAGATTTACTGTAATCAAGGCGTGGAGTACGGAAGAAATGGAGAAGACGCACATGTCCCACTTCGTGTACAAGCGTCTTCCCTTCGTTGAATATCGTACTTGATCCCCCGATGAAGCAAGAATTATGAACAATGACGCCGTCGTTCTGTACACTAAAGTCTAATTCAAGAGGAACAGTAGACCAACCGAGGATATCTTCATTGGTCAGGCTAAAGAAGGTGCAACTTAGAGACAGGTTTGAACCAATCAGATATACAACTCACCCTACGATGTAAACGTTCAGTGCATCTTTCCCGCCTTGACGCAGGGCAGCCTTCATTTCCGTTTCGTATTTCGAAAGTTGCGTAGCATTGAAATACCTATTATTTAAGATGGTTATGAAATGGCCCTGTAAAGGTGTACATACCAAGTCTCATTGACGGTTCGAAGAGTCTTGGATACGAAACTAAAGCCACTGGGTTTAAATGATGCATTCAGAACATCGATTTGTGTTGCAATCTTGTCGTCTCTGCCAGGGAATGAACAGGTGTCCCCCAGATGAAAACAATGATACCTACGGGATGTTACCTCCCTCTACCGTTTCATTGGCAGAGATGATATGGAGATAGATCTACGCAATGAATGAGAAATTTTGAGCGAATGCGAGCGCATGAACAGCTTACTTACTTGGACTGTCGTAGAGCCATCCATTCTCTGGTCATAATTCAGTTTCCCGATCTCCCGACCTGCGTTCATCCGCTTTTGTAAAACTGGGGTAAACTCTGTCCCACATACTCTATCGGACAGGTAAAAAAAAACCACGTCACCGACAGGACACATAGCAACACGCACCTGGGCCTTTCGGACGTGGATGCCAACACTGACGTGAGGAATGTGAGCACCGCTCCAATAAAAACATGAAGAGGCGGCATCGGAGAAAAATGCGTCGGGAAATTCGAAGCCTTCCAGAGCTTTTGTACCAGAGAATATGCTTGGCTTCCCTTGGCAATGTCGAGAATGTAGGTCGCGAATTTCGAAAAGAGTGTGGTTGACGACCTGAAAATAGTCTTCGTCGTGCACGACGGTCAGGTCTCTCCGACGCGTCTAGAAGCTTCGCTCTACATTTTTACCTCAGCTAGGAAATCCGGGATGAGGCTCGAGCAACCAGACGGCATACTGATGGCATGTGAGTGAAAACGGAAAACTGGTGGTATCCAAGAAGAGAGTCTGCGTGGGAAAAAAACTACTCGGTTGTACGCGCGTCAGGTTAGTCCACCTCTATTTATCAACACCGTCTGAATGTCGTTGAGAAGGATCACGTTGGGCTTGTGAATGTGATGAAAAGTTACAAGGTACGTTGCTCAAGGTTTTTGGTGAATGTATAGTAACTGACGGGCTCTCGTTCGGACAGGCAATGATCGTTGATTCTATTCAACCCTTTTGCTCTGTCTGCTACATCCACTGTATATCGGCATGTGCAATAAACGCTCTAAGTTCCGTCTTCAAGTTACATTCATTGTTGTTTGTCTCCAGCTTTACCATGTATTCCATCGACCAATGGTCGCCGTATGGACCACAGCCAATCCTTGCAACTGTATATTCCCTGAAGGGAATTGATTCCGATGGGTAGAACGCCATTTCATGTAAACAGATCAGCGGTAGATGGATGGATGCTGAACATTCTATTAGGAGTACAAGGGTACATCACAGAGCGTTACTAGCGCAAGTAAACACACCACCAACGGCCTGGGCGTGGTAGGAGTCTATGATAGACTGTATAGATACCTGGAGTGTTGGTCAGCACGACTAGTGTCATAGGGGGATGAGTACACGCACATAGGTTCCCGCAACGAGGAAGTACAGCCCGAGTAATATGAAGAAGTAGTTGATGATGGTCTGTATCGTCTTTGACGTATTTTCCCATCTCTTCTTCCCTGGGTTAAGTTCGAGATACGCCATGGCCCAGAAAATGAACCTGAAAGCAAACAGTAGTCAGTTCGAATCCATTTGATCCGAAGGTTCAGCCAAAACCTACCCAAACCATCCATCTATGAAAACGTCAGCATAAGCACTGAGTTTGAGTGTTACATAGTCAGATGCGACGTACCGAATAATGAACTCATCAAGCTCAACATGTCCGAGAAGAAGGGGATGACTTCAGCGATGATGAAGGCGACGACCCAGGTAGCCGCCAGAATTCCGGCCCAAGCGCTCCAGCCTACAACTGTGTTCGAATGACGATGGTGAGAGTTCTTGAAGAGACGGAAGAAGACAAAACGAGCGGACACCGTCTGTGATACCCCATGAGCGATATAGTACGCTTGGAACAGAGGAAACAGGATATACCGAGTACAGCGAACCCAAGAAAATGATTGTAGGGATCGCAAATGAGAAGGCGATCTTTTTGTATGGCTCCTGAAGGGAACCAAAGCCGGGGGATGTCATGTATTGATTACCTGCAATAACCTAAGAATTGATCGAAATGTAAAGAATCTAGTGGACATACCGACCCAATGGTACACCAGAGCGCCGCACAACGAGAAGACGACCATTTCCGCGATGGTAACAGCCCACAGCGCTGGTTTGCCTTAGTCAACGAGAGCCTCGCTTGTATGATGTGAACGTACCTTTGGGAAAGTCTAGTGGGTTTTCCATCTCGGCGATGAACTTAAGGCAGACTCGTCAGCACGTAAATCCATCGCAAAGCAGGTGACTCACTGAAGGGAGAGTGATTTGGCCTATGAAGGTGTAGGAGATGTTCAAGAACGCCGACATGCCTGAAGCAGAATCCCTTGAGTATGACGATGTGCGAAAGAGTTAGAACCACTCACCAGCGACATATGTGGTGCCAGGAAGTGAGATGACAGTGACGATAGGCTCATCTCCTGCAATGTATCCAAAAGGGTGATCTTGAATTCCAGCAAAGATTATGGCAAGCAGAACGGCAATCCCCATCGTCACTGCGCTGAATGTTCCTAGATGAGCAAGCTGACTCAGTGTTCGTGGCAGGGATACAACGAAGCACACGATAGCTGAAATGACCTGTTTTTTTTTTTTGGTAAGCGATGGTCAAGAGGAATAGCGGTAGAGTGGTAGACGAACAGCAAACACAACGGTGCACTGAGACGAGTTGGTTAACGTGTTAAGGAGCCGGGCACCGACAAGAACGTGTAGTGCTAGGGGAATGTCAGGAATCGACGCCAATGGGAATCTAGCCGGCGCACCTTGTATGAAAGTGTTGTTGAGAATGAAAAACACGGCGGTAACGTTGTATGCCAACTCTGAGCCTCCAAAGAGCTTCTTCCCAATATCACATACGTCTCGTATATCTGGGTGCTTTAGACAGTAACGCCAGAGAATGAGGGATGTATAGAGGACGGTAGCAGCTACGGTAAGTGTGACAATGATTCCAGGAACGAGTCCGAGGATTGAAAAGGACCTGATGAGGCTGTTAGTGATTAACTGTGCTTCATTGATCCGTTTACTCACCAGGGGAAGGACAGTATCGCCAGACATATGTATTCGGAGAACAAAAGAGCAGCCGTCTGTAGGAAATGTTAGCCGGGAACTTGTCTGGTGTGAACGATACCCAACTTCTGCCATGAACACGACCGGTACTTGATCTCATGGTCCTTCTCCCTCTCGATTTGAGCGCCGACGCTAGCTTCACTCGAATCTTCTAGGGTGGAGGCGTCATGCCGCTCTATATCATCGCTCCCCAGCACACTAGAAGACGATTTCTTCTTGATTGACGGTGCCATTTTCGTGTCCAACGGCTCTTGAAAACAGAGCGCGATAAGAAAAGAACCCGCAGGCGACCTATCGTCCTTTTTATACGCGCATCAAATCCGCATCCCTACGGTTCATGCTGCCCTAATCCCAGATAAAATTGAAATGAGAACGTGGAGCGGTACAGTGTGGGTAGACTCGTGAATGGGCACGGTGCCCATTCCCGTTCGGTCTCGTACTCGGGCTTAATTTCTTATCGGAGTAACTCTTTGATGATGAAAAGGTGGATGACGGCAGGGAAAGGTACGAGACCGAAGGGACTGGTCCAAACCGGGGCCATTTTGGCAGGCCCTGCCAAACGTGAGTTTGGACTTAGTGAAATCAGCATGTTTCATCAATGAAGCAAATACAAAAATCTAGATACTGGCATCCCTCCCCAAAATACAGCCAAAAAACTAATATGACCTGTTAGACAAACATGAGACGAGTCAGGAAAGTCATATAAAAACTAAGAAAACCAGAATGGTACCGTACCACGCAAGATCTTGGCTCTAGAAACATGAAAATCTGGTCATGCCAGGTCATCTCCCCACATAATTTCGAGTGACATACCTTAATGGGTAGAAGACAACCTCCGTAGACAAGAGAAACGGCCTGTACACTGGTAGGTATCCTAACGATGCAGCAATTGAGGATTTTGGGTGTCATAAGCCATGTAGCCGCGTCTTTTGGGAGCAGGACAGTGAATCCAAGTGCTCCAAGAGGTAATTTGGACGACGAAGACACCATAGTCAAGTCCTGAGGTGACGAAGTTTTCACATGGTGTATCTGTGACGGTTTGTAGGAGTTTAAAAGTCCAGAACAATAGGTTAGGTGCAGAAATCGGGCTCGACAGCGTTCCGGTGGAGCCTAAAACCCAAAAGAAGTCCTAAAACAATGAATAGCATTGTAAGCATCAACTGCAAGTGATTTATATGGCTTGTTACGCACCTATAACCTTCAATACCCAATACCAGCACCAGAGACTTCATCGTGACCAAAACCGTTAATTTTTCGACCATTTTAATGCCATTTCCGCAGTATAGCATCTCTAGGTCTTTGCGACATGAAATAAAGTCACGCCGGACACTTGAAGAGCGGATTAAAAGCAGGGGATAGGGATCGTCGTGGGGGAACGGAGGAAAGATGTTTTTGATGAGCTTGATTTCACTAAGTCCAAACTCACATTTGGCGGGGCCTGCCAAAATGGCCCCGGTTTGGACCAGCCGCTTCGCAGTCCTGCCTTCTCCCCTCACGTAAATCAAAAAATATCCCCGGACTGCGAACGCGGCTGGAACCGAGCCTACAGTGTGGGGTGCCTTTTCGTGATTTTGATGAAGGTCCTTCTGAAGTAAAGATTGCCGAAGTATGACGCCTTTTCCACCTGATATGATGCCTTTGCTCTGTGAGCATTCGAGTATTGTGCCTTGGGTGGCCTCTGAGAGCTGGAATCGCTGACGGTAAGATTGGAAGACAATGTAGTGTAGGAGATGATGGACGCGGTTTGAGCTGGCGAAAATTTGATGGCAGGCGCGTCTTGTTCCTCAACCATCACTCGCTCGATACTCATTACTCACGATACCGGTTCTAGGTCGGATTCTGGTAAAGATCTGAGAACCGTATGAGGTTTCTCCTCAAGTTTAACCCCCGGATTCTGAGATTTTCTTCTCGTGTCAGGTTTTATACCTCTGCTATACCCATGGAACAAGTTCTGTGCGCAAATCTCTATCTCATCGAGTTATCTTCTGACCACATCAAACCTACAGAATAGCACCACTTCATAATCTTTTCACCCATTCGAGATTCCTGCTCACTTTACGGTCCCAAGAAGGAAGATACCACGGACTCATTCTGTTTCGTCTTTCGACGGGAGCACATCCATGTTCTGATGAAAAGCACAAGGTTGAGAACGATATCGATATAGCCAAGCAGAACAATCAGCCAGAAGAGGAATGTAGATCACCAGTGCTCGACCCCAGGGCCCGAGCTGCCCAGCACCAGCTTTATGTTATGGAATCGACATGCCCACATCTCGGTGCAGATATGTCACATGCGGATATAGAAGAGTTTGAAGATACGGTGGTGGCAGTATGTCCTTGGCATAGGTGCGTTTGAATAGTAGCTACACTGTTGGTATATGATATTGAACTTGCCTACACTATTCAGATATGATTTCGATCTGAAGACCGGGAAAAGCGAGACCGGGCTGAGAACGTGCACTTACCCTGTGGAGGTCAGAGATGACGATGGCGTGGAGAACGTATATATGGAAGCACCTGCAGAAGGATCGAGCTGGAGGCTAGTTGAGTTTAGACCTGTTTCTGAAGGTAGAAGTCTTCCATTTTTGGCCGCAAATGATAATTGAGGCATGGTTCTACAGAATTTGCCGATCCACCTCCAATCAAGACGCCTGAAAACGGCACGAATTCGATCCTCAACCCAATCCCACAACCAGAAGAACCCGTCGTACCCTTAGATGATCCTCCGAAAACGCTGATGGAATGGGCCGTGCTTATCTTGAACACACCAAACCCAATGCTCAAGGTTGAACGTACCAAGCACGCTGTGCATGCTTTCCGCACAGGAAAACTCAACTCGATCGGACACAAGTCCTCCAAAGCACCCAGACCACCTGACATTCCGCCAAGGGAAGAATTGTTCGCAAGAAACATCGTTGATCCTTTGAAAGTGAAGAAACGGAAAAACAG
This sequence comes from Paramarasmius palmivorus, assembly GCA_037176845.1. Taxonomy (NCBI): domain Eukaryota; kingdom Fungi; phylum Basidiomycota; class Agaricomycetes; order Agaricales; family Marasmiaceae; genus Paramarasmius; species Paramarasmius palmivorus. Next base: position 85,622 of record JAYKXP010000018.1, on the reverse strand, counting down.
GGCAGTCATGTTGCACGCGTTGGCGAATATCGAACAATGGGCGTAAGTGACAAGTCGGCATGTTCCCTTTCTTCCATGTCTAATCTCGGTGCGACAGGATTGACCTTGCGTAGGTCGTATTTTTACTCTGACGAAATGATTGTACTGACTATATCTGGCTAGATGGGATATCATGGCACGGTTTGGCCCCATGCACAAGGATCTGCCACCTGCATTTTTCTCAGATTTCACAAAAATGGCACTTGACGAATCGAAACACTTTTCACTTCTTGTTTCTCGTCTGACTGCTCTGGGTGTACCGTACGGTACCTTCCCAACACATGCTTCTCTTTGGGACTCTGCTCGACACACGTCACTATCGTTCCGCTCGCGATTAGCCATCATTCACCTGGTGCACGAAGCCCGAGGACTTGACGTGAATCCGGCGACAATAGACAAATTTAGACGAGCTGGAGATGTGGAAAGTGTCAAAGTCATGGAGGTCATTCATGCGGATGAGGTTACACACGTAACTGCAGGACATAGGTGGTTTTGTTGGGCGTGTGAACAGAATGAGGAATCGGATGGGAAGAGGAGCGTAGATCCTGTAAAGGCTTTTAGGGAGGAGGTTAGAACGTGCTGGCGAGGGGACATCAAGGGGCCATTCAATGTTGAAGACAGAGAAAAGGCGGGGTTGGCGCCTGAGTTTTATGAGGATTTGAGGGGTGAAATGGGGTTCGACGAAGTTGATGAGGGCACAGAAACTAAGAAACTTCCAGTTCCAGATTTGAAAGAGGTTACTGAGGGGCTTGCTAAGGTCGAAGTCGAATATGACGCTAAAGCATAGTATTTAATTAGTTCCCCTTGTAGGTTACATATGCATGAAAGTGGGCGCTTCTCTGGTCTACTCTCGGCGCTAGTTTTGTTCGTTCTCTCTGTCAGCGACTACCACCATCATGCAGCTTCATTCTTCGTTTCACTGCCTATTGCACAGGCCCTCGAACTTTCTTGTTCGAATTGAACAGATCTATGAGACTTTTTGGGATCTCTGATGCCAGTCTCAACCTGTGCCTGCTCGACTCGGACTGTGAGACATGTCTGTCCCCGCCCGCTATGGACTCTTTCGTCACACAAGAATGCTATTTATCCTCGCAATAGACAAGGATGAACGCCTACGGCCTTTTCGCCCATCATGTCGACTTCCTGTACAACGACCCCGACGTACACCTCGACAGAGAGCTGGACGACAACGACGGTCGCCACCACTTACACAACAACTCACAGCATTATTCCACCCTCATTATCGGTCTCAGTCATCCCATGTTCCCCTACCCCTTCATCAGCGGCCAGTAGCGGCGGTACCCCATATGGGCAGTGTACGCCCAGCTCAAGCACTAGCACGATACGGCCAGGTTAGTTCAAACTTTGGTTTTCATTCGTCCAAAACTCACATGACAACTTATAGAAAGCACTGTGGTGTCATCTATTTCCACAACTTTCACCAGCACTATCACGTCGAGTCGATTATCTACGCAATGGGGTTCTTCATGCACTGTCATCTCCACACCACAACCAGACACATACACTCAAACTCAGACACAAACTCAGACCCAGACCCAGACAACTACTTACACCACTCAAGCCGTCACTACCAACTCGGCTGGTAGTCCGACAACCGTCCTTTCTACCATCGTATCGACCGCCACCGTTGCTGCGGAAGGACAATCCTCTTCTCCTTCTCCCACGCCTCCAGCAGCCCAAACCTCATCGAATACTGGCCCCATTGTAGGCGGTGTAGTCGGTGGTATTGGCGTGTTGATTCTAATCGCCATCGCCATCTGGTATGTCCTCAAGCGCAGACGCAAATGGAACGACGTCTTTGACGACTTTGACGTCAACGATATCCCTGCTGGCAACATCGATACGGAGCCCAAACCATACGTCTACGGTGCGGTTGGCGCTCCTACTACCGAGGACGGCATGTCTTCGCTCGCCTTCAGTAGTGAAGGAGGTGCGGTTGGCGTGCAGCGCGGACCTTCGATGACATCCCATGGCAGTACGAGTGTATACAGCGCTAGTACCGGACCGTGGTCACGTACCAGCAGTCATCAGCCCCTAATGAGCAATATGAGTCCAGCGAACACACCTCCTAGTTCGCCTGGGTTCCAAGGTCAAGGGCAAGCTGGTCAACTTGGTGTTACTCCAACCCATCAACGATTGCCATCCATATCATCCGTCGTCAGTGGTAGTGGTAGTGGTAGCGGAGGTGGAAGCGCGGAGAACGCTTCGTCGTCTATGGCTCCAGGGTTCGCAGCGCTTGCCCCAACGCGCTTTATACACAATCCTGATGAGAAGAACGCTCGGTTTAGTCAACAACCGGCAATCGTCGAGGAGAGTCTTGGGACTAGTTCCATAACTCCCATGAAAGGAGCGTCCAATGCAACACCTGATCACAGCACCCATGCAGAAGGGAGCCGCCAACGGCAGACTGAGGATCATCCCCCTCCTGCTTACGAGGAATGAATGATGTTTGTAGCTTCAAAATGGTTTTCTTTCACTCTGTATATTACTGTATGGATACGTTTTTGGTCTTGTGAATTCACCGTGCAATGTAACGATATCATGGTCTACCTTCAATGTTGCCTTAAGTTTTTTTCTGGCACTAAGTTGGATCCGAATGACGGCGTGACATAATTGACGCGTCGCGCAGAATTTGCACGTGATGGGTAATAACTGACTCCAGCTAAGAGCCATGAACACGACGCTCGTTTCTTATGTGGGCTCCGAGTCTGAGCTCTTTCATCCAGTTTCTTCAGAAGCAAACCATTGACCATGACTAGCATTCTCAACCTGGTGGGTCTCGCGTCTTTGCCCGCTGAATTCACATTGACCTAGCCATCTTCTGGTACCAGAATTCAAAACATTTTAAGGAACAGCCTGTATTATGAAGAGAAAGAAGTCAATCGATCGTGAACGGGGTTAGGTCATGAGTCGTGCTGGCTTCTAACTACGCGGAAATAGGTCTTTGGATGGCAGAGTGCAAGATATACGATTTTCAAGGTGAATATCAACGACTCGACTAGGTTCATTTATTGAAAGTGGTCAATAGATCCTACTTTTCCTTCTTCCTAGAAGTAGTATTTTCGCAACCACCAATCTACGATCACAGACCCAATCTGGACTCTGGAATGTATGTGCCTTCCAAGACAATCACAGGATTAAAGGCTTGGTAGGCTTCAATTCATGTCAAAGGGGCTTAGGCTAACATTGATGTTCAGGTACCATGGACATGATCAACCTCGCCATGAAAAGCCCCTCGAACATCTTTCTTCGACCTCTTTCAATCTCTTTCAATCCTCAAACTCGTCTGAATTCTCCTCGAAGCATTACGGCAGAGATATAATGGCGTTTCAGAAGCCCGGACACCGTTTCACGTTCACGATCCTGCTTCCCGGAGGCTATTCATTCACCTGTCAAGACAGGAGTCACCCACAAGCGAGACATCTAGTTTTGCCTCCTTTATCTGGCCTTGTCAATATAAACAATAGCCAACTATATTTTTCCTTTCTCCTCTACACTCGCTGCATCTTCTTCCCCGGCCCGCATAGAGAGGATGTCTACGAGCTGTACTTCATCAGGTGTTGAAACCTCGTCGGTGGTTACTACCACGAGCTTTTCGACTGGTACCACTACCTCTACGAGTACCATCCCTGGGACAACTACATTCAGTTCTGTGTGCTCGACCCAGACTGGAGCGTCGACTGGGCGTTGCACGACCACCACCTTAGTCGTCCTTCGTAAGTATCCTTTTTTATCATGTACTTCTTGGGTTCTCACTTTCCGACAGCGGAAACTGCAGTTGTGCAGGTACCATTCACCACGGCTGTTCCGGTAGTACAAACGGTCTATACGACTTCATTTCACTCCTCGTGTACCGTCATTCCGCCTCCGGTCACCACTACATCTACCACTTCAACTCTTCCCAACGGCGACGTTACTACCCTGGTGATCACTACTACCGTCAGCTCCGACACTATGCCTACCACTGGGAATAACAGCAACGCCTCTAACAGCGGAACCTCTTCCTCAGATAGTAATCTTGGAGCGATAATTGGAGGAGTTGTAGGAGGAGTTGTCGGTCTCATCATAATCATCGTCCTTGTCTGGTATCTCATCAAGCGGCGTCGCAGGTGGGACGATGTCTTTGACAATATCAAGTTCCCCGATCCCGACCCTATTGTCACCGAGCCCGAACCGAAAATAATGCCAAACCCTTATGTTCCTCAACAGGGTCACATTCCCCCTACACCCATGACGCCGCCTACCCCCATGACACCTCCCATGTCAGGATCGCGACCCATGTCAAATTATTACCCGTCCCAATACGCACCATACTCTGATTCGTCGGAACATCATCCTCATCCCAGCCATATGTATCCGCCTATGAACCACACAGGATATGCAGAAAGTGCAGGACATCCCGACGTCCTGAGTCCATACCAATCAAGCGCCTACCAGCATTCACAACAGGGTCCTGGCGACTACTTCCAGGGAGGTTATTCGCAATCGCATAGTAGCCCCGGCAAGGGAAGGCCTGTCAGCTTCAGCGCGATGGATCCAGGAGCACAGCGGACCCAGGGATATCCGGCCACAGAGCCTACACTGAGCGTTAGTGGGGCGAGCCCTGATGGTTCGAGCCGGCCTCATTCACGGGGAAGAGAGAAAACAGGGTTCTTTGTCCAGAACGAAGTGGATGAGAATGGTGTCGGTACTAGCACACAGGGTGGGGAAAGGCCTCCTCCTGCATATTCGGCCGAGTAATGGACACCTTTCTTAGTTTCTAGTTTGGGACTACTAGTACACCGAAAAAAAATCATTTACGATACTTTACGCGCAATTTAATGTCTTTACATGACCCCTTCATTCATGGCGCGGTTTTAATGCTAAATTCATCGGCTAGACTCGCCGTGTCCCTAAACGCTTTGCAAGACCGACGCCTGCAATGGCAAATATAAACGCGCCACAAATGGTAATGGCCTGAAATGTAGGGTCAACAAGAGCAAGGTTGCATGCTAGCCGAATCCGCATACCGCAGAAAAAGCAATCGTTCTACCCCACTGGAACTCTGATCCCAAGATTGCCCCTTGAACTGGCGAAGCCACCAAAACACCAAAACTTCCGAGGCCAACCCCGAACCCGTTCCGTGCTCTAGTAAAAAAACTCAGAATCTTAATCGGTCAAAAGGCGACTGGTTGCCGACCCTGTTTCTGCTGGCGACCGAGAGAAGGCGGCGAAAGCAGGTATCACGAGGGAGAGATCTTCAAAGCGTATGTTCAGAAGCAATTGATAATATTCAGATGTAGAAATCGACTTACATGCTCCGGAGAAAAACCCATAGATAACGCTGACCACGATCAGTGACGCCGATCCATTTCTAGAGGTATGAAATGTACTGAGTGTGCTGATTCCGTGGTTCCAACGACTTGATACTCACACGCCCAAAATCGCTAGGATTACCGCCCCAGATATGACGATTTCAGGGATCATGACATTAAATGCGCCAAATCTATCTGCACAGTAACTTGAGAGAAGGCGCGCTACACCACCACTGCCGTTAATGATCGCCAGCTGCAAAACACAGCACTGATCAGCAGAAGGAAAACTTGAAACTCTTATACGCACGGAATAAAAAGCAAGGTTAGCGTCTATATCGTGCAAAACCGCAAACAGTTGCATGTATATTACTGTAGACGCACACCAGCACATTAGGGCGGACGATACTACACGAGCAAAGAGTATAGGCGCACTTGGGAAATAGAGGCCGAGTGTGGTGACTCCTGACCTGATGAGAACACCGTCAATACTTCACTCCCTAAATAAACACGATCTACGTACCCACAGATAGCAATAAAGAAAGGAGCATCACGCATGATACCCCGAATGTCTGCAGGTCCGTACTGGATGCGAGGTGGATATCGTGCACGCATGAGCAAGCAGCCAATTGAGGATGTTCCGAGAACAACGTAAGCGGTCGCTCTAACAGCTGGCCCAAAACCGATGCGAGGAAGGAGTGTACTTGAGGGGCGTAAGTTCACTGCAGGTTTGAAAAGAGGAGCATTCCACGTACTTGAGCACTGTTTAACATTAACCCACGACTACAAGACCGCAAGCGGAATACTCACTGATAGGTAAAACCACAGCGCCAGCGGAAATACCGCTTACGATGATACCGCAGGCGAAGCCCTGGTGGCGGCGGAAGAAGTGGGAAGGAACGCTGATACACGGTACAAATAAGAAACCAATGCCTAAGCCCATACCCAGCCCCTGAGCGAGGAAAACCTGCTTCCTGTTAGCAGGCGATGGGACGGTTAACAATAAAACATACCTGATAGTAGCGATGTGGTTGTGCGAGGGATAGCATGAAAAGCCTTGGAATACATGCGGTCAGCTCGATGCTTGTTTTAACTGATTCTGATCGCAACGCACGAGAATACGAATAGAATGTTTCCAAACCAGACAAGGGGATAGAAATAGCCTTTGTCGTGATATGCTCCAGAGAAGACACCAAAAAGAAATGGCAATGTAAGGCCGATGCTACCGATCCATCTGCCATGTTTCCGGTTGAGTCACTGAGTTATCCAAGACGAAAATTGTGCACGAACGCAATGCTACTTGTTGACTGTTCAGTGAGATAGATGCGCGTGTAGAAGTCTGGTAAGACGTAAGTATGAGATTTCAATTGAAGGGAGGATATGACCTTGGTATACGCCAAAGGAGAAGATACAACTTAAGCAGGGCATTAGCACATGGACGGTATCTCGAGTGTCGCATGTCGCTCACCCAAACGTCCCAAACATACAAAACCAACTGGAATATACGATTTGATCAGAATCAGAAAGCTTAATGCCAGATATTCGACGTACGCCCCAACAACAGTCATCCAACCAATGAATCCACCTTCTACGAACGGTTCTTCCTCCGGAGAACTTGCTTGAGGTGAAGTTTCCGCCTCACTTATCTCGATGTCGCGTTTCTCCGCTGCAGAGGCAGCATATTTGTTATCAAGAAGGTTGGACATGTCCAGGCAGAGAGTGAAGTGGGCACTTGAGGAACGAAGCCTTGCGCGTGGAGACTAAAAGCGTGTCCGTGTTCTTCCTAAAGTCTTTGCTGAGAACCAAAAGACGGGTTAAGGCATAGGTAAGCTCACTTGTTACTATACATAAACGGCATGCGGGTGGATGAGGAGGCATTCGTCGCATCTTTAGAGGTCATAAGGTGAGTAATGGGCTTCTAAAGATTGCCCATGACCTATAGCATTGTCAAGCAAGCGTAAAGATCTAGTGCCCAATTGCTTTGCAAGTCTTGGAGATTTGTGACGGATTAACCAGCTTGAGGATGCAAGCTATACACATGTCCGTGGCAGCTTTCGTGTTTTGGCTTGGAGCACAAGAAAGATCCTGGCACATAGCGAAGCACAGTCAACTGCCGGTTACCTTCCTTCCTTCCAGGCTTCCCATAGTTTCTGACCTGGTGACCAATCAACCTATGGGCATCTCCCGCATTCTTCTCGACAGTTTCGACCGTGTGTGTGAGAGTTTCCGAAGTCAAGAGTCCATAGTTTGGAAGAAATTTAACGGGAGAATCTAAGACAATTAAATACCATTGTGTCTACAGCATTCGAGGGTGATGAGTGCGTAACTCACCACAGCATCACCAGGTCTCTTTTTTGCTCGAGATGGTGGTTCAATCTTCAACTGGATTCGTGTGTTGCAAAAGTAGAAGACGAGGAGCCAAACCGTGCCTCCGACAAGATTGTGGTTCATGCACAAGGAAGATTAGCGCCCAAGTCATTGGAATGCGTTCCCAAGTTCCTAGCTTATAAGTAACGAGCACACTTAGGTTGTAGAGGTGTCGAATACATCTATGTACTCGAAACTGTTCATGTATGTCGTCGTGTTCAAAAGTGAAAGGCCTGGTACAGATACAACTGTGCGACCACGGGGCAGTTCACATCTTTACAATGCGAGGTCTGCTGCGTGTCAGCGGCGACATCTATTTTAGCATCATAGGGAGTTACACATAGCAAGTAAACACATGGAATGTAATGCATGATAACGCCCAACCCAAGTCCCGTAAATCAGAGACGGCGACCACGGCGACCACCCTACGATATGTATAAGTAAACGCTAAAGAAAGACGACAAGAGTATACTTACCTTGCGTCTGGTAGAGTCAGTGGGAACAGGGGTAACGTCCTCAATCCTGCCGATTCTCATACCAGCACGGGCGAGGGCACGGAGAGCGCTCTGTGCTCCAGGTCCAGGAGTCTTGGTTCCAGTACCCCCAGTAGCGCGAAGCTTGATGTGGAGAGCGGTGATTCCGACCTCACGGCATCGTGTGGCGACATCCTGAGCAGCCAACATAGCAGCGTAAGGCGAAGATTCGTCACGGTCAGCCTTGACCTTCATGCCACCTGAAATCTGATATGTGAAAAGCTCAAGAAGAGATTGCTTTCGACGAACCGGTGACACGAGAAATGGTTTCCTTCCCAGAAAGATCGGTAACGTGCACGAAGGTGTCATTGAAAGAGGCGAAGATGTGAGCGACACCGAAGACGAGTTCACCCTCAGCGACCTGGGGACCGAGAGAGATGGTGTTGTCTTCCTTTGGGGCTTTGACTTTCTTGGGAGGCTAGAAAACACGATCGTTAGCATCGTCGAATGTGTTTGCTCGTAGTCGATTACTTGCCATTTTCTGGGAAGGTTTTGTTTTGGCGAAGGTGTCTTGAGGAACGGCAGCAACGATGTCAGGATAGAAATTTGTGTCCGAATCTTGTTCTGTTGGCCAGTCTTTGTCCCGGTGGCTTTAGGTAAATACTGGTAAATATCTCGGTGTTTGCCGAGTAGGGCTTTGGGATTCTGCTCAAGCCAGTTGTAATTACTAGTACAGTATTGTAAAAATTGAAGAGCATTCCCTAATACAAGCTCAATATGAAGTCAAAGAATACTCGTATGTATGGCGAAGCTTGCGTTCAAAAGCAGACTGTCTTGACGCCTTGTCGTGATCAGCACCCGGCAAGCCCCTCTTTTTGGACCACCATCACTATTTTCAGTACTCGGTACTCTTTTTGACTTCTAGAATGTAAGAGACGGTAGTTCACATCCCTCTTTGCTCCACATGCGACAACGCGTTCATTCCATGCGTTCGCCCACTTATACCAATAAACGATTTTCGGGAAAATCTATAGCCTTCAGAAGCAGACATCGACCGTATCTCCGACTTGATAGAAAAGGACGAAATGAGTCGCTACGTCTATTAGCCATCGCAACGCAATTGGTTTCACCGAAAGCCCTCGGAACGGCCTCATTCTTGCAGCGGAAAAGTTTCCTTTCTGCACGTCGCAAAGTTCCCACAGAAATATGGCTCGAGACATGCATTCTCCCTTCCTTACGATGCAGTAGGATTCTCTCTTGTTATGAGTGGTTGCGACTACTCAATGACATCCCTGGTACCGGGAAGGCCATACTCCAGATTACTCCTCATCTATGGTCTTCGATGAGCGCTGAGCGCTGAGCATCGGTCTAACTACTTTCCCGACGCCACACGACAAATCAAAGTCCTCTCGAACGGTATCTCCAAAATACCGCAACCTTACCCTCACCATCAAGATAACCTCTTATAGATCATACAACATCGATGACAAGTACTGGTGCTCGATCGAGCAATTCTTCGTCGTGTCTTCCACGATGCAAAACACTCGATGTGGGAGATCTCAGTAGCCATACATTGGCATTACTTACATGTTGTTGATCCCTCTACCAATCTATTCCCGGCCCTGCAATAAATTTAAACAGCATCAGTCGGAATCTATACGAGTCGAGCCTCATCAAGTACGAGCGGAATGAGTCTCAATGTACATAGAATCAAAATTTCTTATCGGAGGGTCAAAAGAATATAATTCGGAACGCCCGTCGGGACAAGTTGAACTGACAGCCGACGGTGCGTGGGGAACTGGATCGCACTGATCGGCATTCGCATTTTACGGGTTTCCTTGCGAAATGTCACTCCTCTTGCCTTTTCCTCTCCACCTCGATACATCGGCAAGCTTCTTAGGTGGGCTCAGGCATTAGACGCAGGCTGCAACGTCAAGGTTCGCGTGTTTGCTGCAGTCTGAGGGAAGGTTTCCCTGCTGGTCTATGCAGGGTGATTTGCTAGAGGTGGTATGTGTTCACAGCTTTTTTTCCCCGGTTACTCAACTCAATGATCTCCAGTACTTCATAGGTGTCTACTCTCTTCCCTCGTAAACATTCTTCAGCTCATCATCCAATAGTCTCATCGGCGGCTCTCTTCTTATACGACTATGTTCTGACCTTGGACATGGAAGTCGAGCTGATATGGTTCGCCCCAATGACATGGGTCAAACTTTTATATCTCATCCAGAGATACCTGCCGTTTGTAGACACTGCAAGTCTTCTTCTGTATGGTGTGTTCTGGACTCTCTTCGCCAAACTTCAATGTACGCTAAATTTCTTCTAGGCGCTGTTACACCTGGCTTATCAACACAGGAGTGTACAACGATTCTCAACATATGCCATTGTCAGTAGAAATGCCCATGACACTCGATGGACTACTAAAGCTATGCTCAAGGGATGCATACGATAGGGATGACAGTCTCCGAAGGTATCTGTCAGTTTTCTTCAACCCAGATTTCACTGCTAACTGTGGTTTAGTCGTGCTTACGCTACGAGCCTGGGCTATCTGCCAGGAGCAATTCCACCGACTCTCGACGTATCTCATCATCTTTTTCGCCCTGTATATGCTACCGACATTCGTTGTGATGACTGATTTGTTCCGGTTCACCGAATGTGCGTGTTAAGCCCCTTGTCTACTTCATAGCTGATGTTCCTTTCGCTAGTTACGCCAGCTCCCCTCGGTACAGGTCGGCAGAACGTCAGTGACAAAACCGAAGCCCTTTGCATAGTTTATGGCGGGCCTTCAATGGTGTACCTGGCCTGGATACTATCTGCTATATATCGAACTGGTTAGCCTCTCCTTTTTCTCAAGTAGCACCTAATAATGTGCCTATTTTAGTGATCTTATGCCTTCTCGTTTATTGCGGTTATCCTGCTTGCAAGTATTTGCTTATTCAGTCCGTGCGCACCTTGGTACTAAGAGTTAGAACAGACAAAAATCGCAAGTACGCTACTCTTTTCAACGTAGCGTATCGGGACGGCGCGTTATACTACCTGCTCATCATCAGTATGTTGCCCATTGAACTAAGTGGAGCAGCATTGACGCTATGTTTCCCAGCTCTTTCTATCGCCAGTGTCGTAGTAATCCTCACTAACCGAGTACGTACAACTTCTCCAACTCTATTTCTTGCCATCTAAACCAAGTCATGTCGAACAGGGCACCTTCAATTACCTTCTCATGACGTTCGTGTTATTCCTCACTCCTCATGAAATACTGTTCATTAACCCGACTTGTCAAACAGGACGATTCGTGTTTTGCATGTCGTGCTTACCAGCCGAAGTGTTCTTCATATACGGCAAGCAATTCAACAGGATGCGGTTTGCTACGATGAAAATGGTTCACTTCACCTCCCCAATTATCTCGATGAAGAGATAGGACGTGAAGGTCGTAATGAAGAAACTTGAATTGTATAATCCACTGATAAAGATATGTATTCCTAGAATACGTGTAATAGTAGCTTAATCGTCGTTAAATCTCGGAGAGGATTGTAACTTCTGAAGCGCTTAGGATCCCGAACAACCAGCGCCAAAACGAAAATCGACTCTTTCATGCTCCCTCGTCCTTCAAGGGCACTCTGGAACTTCCTTCGCGTGTCTCAATGTCGGCGCACATTCGCTTCCATTGCTGATGGTACAGCAAATGCCTATGATGGTGAGGGCTCGGATGCACCTGAAAAGGCTTTTTATTCCTAACCATGCCCATTGCAGTTTGTATCATTGGAGGTGGTCATGCAGGCTGCGAAGCAGCAGCAGCATCCGCGCGAACTGGTGCCCGAACGCTTTTGTTGACGCAGAAACTGGATACTATCGGAGAGTTGTCTTGTAATCCCTCCATTGGAGGCGTCGGGAAGGGCACGTTGGTTAGAGAGATTGACGCATTGGATGGCTTAATGGGAAGGGTTGCTGGTGTGTTCTCTTTCTCTCTCCCTGGTGCGGGCTAAACTAAAATTTCTAAACTGCAATAGACAAGGCAGGGATCCAGTTTTACGTTCTGAACCGACCCAAAGGAGCTGCTGTTTGGGTGAGCTGACATACCCTGTGAAAGGCCACTCGTTCGTATTCGTTACTCATAGTGGAACCTATTACCAGGGTCTTCGAGCACAAATTGACAGGAAGTTGTACAAGAAGCATATGCAAGCAGCGCTAGCGGAAAGCCCCAACCTCAGTATTCACGCTGGGAGCGTTTTCGACTTGGTGTTTGATCATTCCAACGTGTCGAACGGCTCTTGGGGAAAGGTTGCCGGTGTTCGGTTAGGTGTGTTTTGCGTTTTAATCTTAGGAAAACGAATCTCAACGAAATGCAGAGTCCGGCGAAACATTCAGCTGCTCCCAAGTCGTCATCTGTACTGGTACCTTTCTCTCGGGTGAAATCCACATTGGTTTGTCTCTTCTCCCAAACACAGCCAACCCGTTATAACTCTGATCCAGGGCTAAAGAAATTCCCCGCCGGTCGAATCAACGAAGCACCCTCAACTGGTCTTTCAGCATCACTCCAAGCAGCGGGCTTCAAACTCGGGCGTCTGCAAACAGGTACTCCAGCCAGATTAGACGGCAAGACAATCAATTTCACCAACCTTACGAAGCAGGTTGGGGATAAAGAGCCGATACCGTTTAGTTTTCTGAACCGGAGTGTGGATAATGCGGTGAGTGCCAATGACGTCCGGTTTGCGGAGTTGGATTTTAAGAGGAGTTTTTAGGACAACCAAATCAACTGTTATCAAACGCAAACAACACCGGAGACCCATAGGATTGTGAAGGAGAATATACATAATTGTGTTCACATACAGGAAACGAAGAAGGGTGTGTTTTATTCCTTTTCCCATTGCTGGTGTCGATGTCTTTTACTGAATTACGAATAGGCCCACGATATTGTCCTTCACTCGAAGCCAAGATTCTGCGTTTCGGTCACCGAGATAGTCATAATGTCTGGCTTGAACCGGAGGGATATGATTCAGGTACACCTTTCCCCAGCATACTAACCATTTGCTAACGCAAAATCGAAATTCAGACGTAATCTATCCCAACGGTATCTCATGTAGCTTACCAGAAGAGATGCAAGAGCCCATGATGCGTACTATCCCAGGTCTAGAAAACGTGAAAATGGTTCGACCTGCGTATGGGGTTGAGTATGATCACATCGATGCGAGGGAGTTACTTCGTATGTTTCCTTTTTTGTTTCTTATTCTGTTCAGTTGAACTTTGTCTCAGCGACATTGGAGACGAAGAGGATACAAGTAAGTCTTATTTGATGCTGGATGTAGCTTGCCAGAATGTTCTGATTCTTTTTTTCCGTGTAAGGGCCTCTTCCTCGCTGGTCAGATTAACGGTACGCCACCTCCCACATCGTGTTCCCATCTCTCTGACAGTCTCTTCAGGAACGACAGGCTACGAGGAAGCAGGAGCTCAAGGTATTATCGCCGGAATCAATGCTGGGCTCGCTGCACAACATCGACTACCATTCGTTCTTACCCGTGCTGACGGTTACACGGGTGTCATGATAGATGATTTGATCGTTAAAGGCACAGAGGAACCTTGTAAGTTCATCCTCAGGAATTGAAATGAAATGACGGTACTCAAAGCAAGGTAGACCGAATGTTCACATCAAGATCGGAGTATAGGATGACGCTGAGGAGCGATAATGCTGATCTGCGGTTGACCCAGAAGGGTATTTGGGTTTTGCTTTACGATGTCAAGATTCTGTTCTGAAACATGCTACAGGACGTGAAGCAGGGGTAATATCTGACCATCGATGGTCAGTCTTTGAGTCTACGAAGCGGGCGCTAGAACGAGGAACGGAGCTGTTGAAATCTGTGAAGTTGACACCTCAGGTGAATAGTTCGACTGTATACTTTACTTGTGCTGAGGGTTGCGCAGAGGTGGGCAGATCATGGATACCACGTTCCGTTGGATGGTATTTATCGAAGGTAAGCTGGTTTAGCCTTCGAGACATCGAGAGGCTAAGTGCATTGGGTAGCGCATTCGAGATGCTCCGATACCCCAAGATCAAAACCGCAGATTTCCAGGGACTCATTCCAGAGTTATCGACGATTGATCCTTCGATCTATTCAAGAATTGACATTGACGGTGAGACAATCACTCCGACGGATTTATACAGTAGGTTGACGAAAGTTCACAGGTCGTTACAACTCCCAACTCTTCCGCCAGGAAGCGGATCTACGGTACTTTATGGAAGATGAATCGCTTGTCTTAGACCCGAATATGGACTATTATACAGTGGAAGGCCTTTCTTCGGAAGTTAGAGAGCGGTTGTTCAAGGTCAGGCCCACTACCATTGTGAGTTCCAATTTTTGATATATACGTTACTTGTCCAACTCGTGTCTGGTCGTTTCTAGGGCGCTGCCAAAAGAATGGAGGGAATGACACCCACTTCAGTTGTTAGTCTGCTTCGGCATGCCAAACGGACGCACGGGAGGAGTCAGCATGCGCAAGCAGTGGCATAAAAGTACACAGATAATAAACCCAAGTTATTGCTGTTTCGGAAATAGTTGGCGCGGCTCCCACGCTGAGTTTCTGTCGCGCATCATCCGCAAAAATCTTCGAAACACGATATTGAACTCAAATCTCACCCGTTTTCCCTAATTTTGTGCTCGTTGGAAAGCTGTAGTTGAGGAGAAGGGAGCCCCATACATGGTTAGTGAAGATATGTTGAAGATATCAGTGTACATACTAGGTACCTAGATTTCACTTGGAACAAGATAGCGACTCAAATTGGAGGTAAGAAGCTGTGAAAAATATGCAGTCTGCAGCATAGAAAGGTAGTCTAGGGCGCCCCAGTCTCAATGTAGCTATCATGCATGATTGAGATGCTCAGCACTGCAAACATGCCACAATGTGCATAGTGAACTGTACTTAGTTCAGGAAATTTATTGCGTAAAACCTGCAATGGGGCTCCCTAGCCAACACATAGATGTTGCTATTTACATAGTCTTAGAGTCCAAGTATGTCATCCTGGGTAGCTATGGTGTTTCAAGTGAATTGTGAATAGTATATCCAGAAAGCATCCATAGAGTTATATCTCGGAGAAAAACCACGGGGCTCCCTTCTACTAATAAATCGCTTTCGAGCAAGCCTAAAACTAAGGCAAATGAATAAGAATTGAATGAGAAACCTTGCTTCAAAGATGAGAGGCATGGTTACTACCAAATGTTACTGTGTGGGCATTCCATCTGGGCGCAATGAACCACCCCGACCCTGGGGCACCCTAGTGCACCTGCTCAGGCTTTGGTCTATACATTTTTTCTGATTTTTTACTGCAATTTTCAGTGACTATCTTGTTCCAAGTGAAATCTAGGTACCTAGTATGTACACTGATATCTTCAACATATCTTCACTAACCATGTATGGGGCTCCCTTCTCCTCAACTACAGCTTTCCAACGAGCACAAAATTAGGGAAAACGGGTGAGATTTGAGTTCAATATCGTGTTTCGAAGATTTTTGCGGATGATGCGCGACAGAAACTCAGCGTGGGAGCCGCGCCAACTATTTCCGAAACAGCAATAATTCCTAAAACATACACAAACTATGACTTTCTCCCTCTTGCACCCTTGGGTACGCGTGCGAGCCAGTACAGGCCCATCGCGGCAAAGATATTGAACACGACAAACACCAAGACGATACCGAAATTTCTCCACCTATCGAAATGTCAGTACGCACAAGGACAACACAGGTGAAAAATCGTACCTATGATCGAACGAGAGCTGGATCTGATCCAAGAACTGGTTTGTGGAAGTAATGGGGCAAAATTCGCACCCAGAGGTTGCGTCCCCGTTCTTGAGCGTGCCCTTTACAAAGTCCACG
This sequence comes from Paramarasmius palmivorus, assembly GCA_037176845.1. Taxonomy (NCBI): domain Eukaryota; kingdom Fungi; phylum Basidiomycota; class Agaricomycetes; order Agaricales; family Marasmiaceae; genus Paramarasmius; species Paramarasmius palmivorus. Next base: position 69,573 of record JAYKXP010000018.1, on the reverse strand, counting down.
AATGGGCTGAGATACTGGTCACATGTCATGCCACTCGGTGGTTCGACACGAGAAAGCTCAATGTCAGAGCACGATGCATCGCCGTTCGCGAGGCCTGTTGAAACCAGCCCGTCTACAAGATATGTAAAAGGACTAATGCGATACATCCAGATCCAGAAACGGGGCAAATCGTCGGGGGTTGAGAGCACGCTGATGTATTAGGATTAGCGATACTGTGGCACCAGACCTACTGATATGGCGTACTTACCCGCAAAACATGAAGCACAATGAGAAAGCAAGCGAGGAAATGTTTCCAGCCGCTTCCGCAAGCTCAACTCCAGCGATACACAGGTGCGCAAATGTGGACGTGAACAACATGAAGCTCAGAACGAGCAAGAAGATCAGACCACTACGTTCAGTGGCACCTTCCTTCATGTTGTTGACGAAGCCGATCGGATAGTACCAGCACAAAAACATGATGACGCCCATGAGAGCATTCCATGCGAGCTCAGTTAAGATGTTTGCAATCATGAAAGCCTGGGCAATCAGAGGTTAGTTTCGAATGCTATCATTCTTCGCAGCGGGCCGCTCACCTTCCAGGAGTACATCTTGGATGGTCTTTCACGAACTTCGTACAGGGACCGTTGGGTGACAAAGTTAGGGAGGATCTGGTTCACGACGTTTCCGAACCTGACGTTTTGTCGTGAGCTAGACGAATGTAATGAGGGAGGTACATTACTCACATAGTGAAAAGCATGCTGTGGACACCATGAGGGCTCGGATATTAGCAACAGTCAAAAAAGGAGCAGTTCGGTATACGCACAATGCGGCTATTCAAGAGTTTAGTAATACATAAAAGACATAGAAGGGGAATACGCACCAAACAGTTGGTTTTGTAATCCCTGGATGGTATTTTTAGCCGAGAACGATATACCAATCAAAAGAGCCTATCAAACAGTAAGTCTGTAAGGAATTGACCACCAAGGGGTTTTCACTGACAGTCAAAAAGTTGAGCCCAAATTTGGAGTAAATGTAGGAAGGTGACCGCCAATATTGCTGGAAAACACGTTGTGTGCAGAGGTAGAACTGTACCCAGAACGGCGCCGCGAATTCGTCGTGTCGGTTGCCTGACTGTTGTGCGCTCTTTTCATTCGATAGCCCTGTCAACTTCAGCTTCATCTTTTGCAGCTCCTTCTTGACCGCACCGAACTCGGGACTCTGCCTCCAAGCTTCAGCGTAGTCCTTGTCGGCTACAGACCCGGGAGCGGCTCCGATAACCTGAAGCATCCATTCCGCAGGATTGGCTTTCGGAGGACAAGGGCTTGCGCCTTGTCTCTCAAAGTAATCGACCAATGTCCTTGAGTTCTTCCCAATATCGCCAAAGTACACAGTTCGACCACCGCGCGCAAGGAACAAAAGACGATCAAATTCTTGGAACAGAAGACCAGAAGGCTGATGGATCGTGCATAGGATGGCTTGACCATTGTTTGCGAGTTTGCGAAGAAGGGTGCAAATTGACCAAGCTGTCTGGCTGTCCAAACCTGAGGTTGGTTCATCAAGGAATAGCAGTAGTTGGGGTTTTGCTGCGAGTTCGACACCGATGGTCAGTCGCTTTCGCTGTTCGATGTTAAGCCCTAAGGGTGTGTTAGAGTCACCGGGCGGCCAAGTTAGCTTCAATGGGCTTACCTTCTCCCGGTACACCAACAATAGCATCTGCGTATTCTTCCATTCCAAGTAGCCGGATAACCTCCGAGACGTATTCAACCTTTTCTTGATCGGGCACATGCCTGGGCTGTCTCAGGCGTGCACTGAAGGTCAGAGCCTCACGAACAGTCGAGGTAGCTAAGTGAACGTCCTGCTGCTGAGCGTAACCAGTTTTACGCTGGAAAGAGTCGTCCCTTGGTTTGCCATCTACAAACATGGAACCGCTTATAACTCCCGTACTTGCACGATTTGCAAGAACATCAAGCAGGGTAGTCTTTCCAGCACCTGAGGCACCCTGAAAGCCCAGTTAGTGTTAGTATCGTTCTATAGTCATCTAGCAAGTAGTGCCCTACCATCAATGCGGTTAGCTTGCCTGGCGCCACCCATCCGTCTACGTTGTCCAAAATTCTCCTCGATTCTCCTTGGATGGTAACATCGAAGCATACATCTTCCCAGTGATACACGGCATTTGGCTTCTGAATCGCTCCTGGGAAGGTATCGGGGTAATCCATGGCCACCTTTTCTAGAAATGCGGGAACGGCTGCCTCCTCGTCGTCCTTTCGTTTAGCTGGAGGGGCTTGTCCTCTCCGGAAAACCAAAACTTCTCCCTTTGATTTTTCAGCGGTGATGTACTCCGTGGCCAAAATGTAGGTTCCGCAGAAAACAATGACAAACATGATCAAGAGGCCCAAATTCCTGTATACACATGGTCAGCGATATGCGGTTCGTGTTCGCAGACAGAAAAGTCGTACCTCCATAAATGTGTCTTGGTGTACTTGAAAGTGGCTTCAAGATAGTTCGTTCCGGATACCACGCTACTCCCGGCTGTTGCTCCCGTTGTGCTGCAGATTCGTGATGAAAGAGGCTGCTCATCATAACCGGGACCGGCGGGGAGAAAGCTGACACAGGGGAAGTCGCGACCATCAAACTCATTCACCATCAGGCTCTCGAACACGTAGCCAAGAGGACTGAGGAAGTTGATCCATCTCAAATACGGTCGCATATCGCCAACAGGAATGGTAAAACCGGTGTAGATGACTAAAGAGAGCATGACAATGGAGGCAGGACCTGAATCACAGAGATGATCAGTAACTGTGCCATTAAGAACGAGGGTGTTGCTTACCCTGAGCCTCTTGAATTGTCCTAGAGACTGCACCGATGGTACGGAAGATCATCGACATTGCCATGGTACAGACGAAAGAAAAGAGGAAGAAGATGAAGAACGCGTCAGGCTCCCGGCGAAGGTTGGCCATGAAGTAGAGTGTGATGTTAAAGGTGATTGCAGTCGCTATCTTGGATGGTAGGTCACAAATCATCGAAGAAAGAGCTTCGGCGCCAGGTGATATGAGGGCCATGCGAGCATGTTTCTCGACGATGGGTCTTTGATCATAGAGGGTCAGAATCTGTAGGATTTCAGCGAGATGTAGCACGATTAAGGAAAGGTGTCACCTCAAGAGCACTGCTGAAACCGTTCATTAAGACGGCATAGAAGAGAAGCGCGCCACGACTAAAGAAGCTGCTTGTATCTCCAGGTAAGTTGAAGAATACGGATGAAATGATCAGTGCCAGAATGAAGTTGCTATGAAACGGTCAGCTTGGATAATGGAGCACCGCAAAGTGATACTTACCCAATAGCTGGTCCAATGACAGTGCCGATATCGCCTCTTAATCGCTGGAACCCACGGGAGAGGCAGATTCGAACTTGCATGGGTAATGAAACGGTGTATGGTGAGCCTTGTCGCCTACGCGGTTGCTCAGTCTCTTGGGGTATCAATAAAATGTGCAGGTACTCACATTCCTTTGGATTGGGCCTTCTGTCTGCTAGCACGGAATTTGGCCAATTGTTCACCGCCGACGGGGTGCTGTAGATTAAACAGATCCATCTCTTGCACTAATCTCCGGCGCTCATCACTTTTCTTCCACGCAACAACGAATTCCTCTGGAGTGCGGGGAACGTGATGCTCAAATCCAGGTCTCGCACGGCGTTCGGCCGGGTTCGTGAGTGACTAAAGGGAAGAGATGAGCCCCCGGGCCGAGAGCGGCGTGATGGATGCGTACGGTCAAAAAATCGGCAGTGGTTTGGCGCTCGGGGCATTCAAAGCCCATATCGACGAAGTATTGTTTTGCAGCCTCCGCACGACCAAAGTAAATTTGGCGGCCTTCATAGAGTACGGTTACTTTGTCGAATATCTGGAAGCCATTGAGTTAGAGGAATCAATCTCCCAACAAGGCGATACCCACATCGTAGATAGCTTGGCTAGCTTGATAGATGGCTACCACGACCGCAGCACTGGTGTACTTTGATTGTAGTCGTAGGGTCTTGACGAACTCCAAGGCAGTGGCACTATCCAACCCCCGAGTGCTATTGTCCCAACACTGCAATGGACTACCGCTCAGGGCTGCTTCCGCGATACTGACACGTTTCCGCTCGCCTCCACTAACGCCACGAATAAAGTCGTTACCAACTTTGGTGTTCTCTGCGTGGGTTAATCCGAACACTGCCATGACCACGTCTTTCATATGATTGGCCCATCCATCACGGCTGACACCAGTGAATCGCGTATGTGGGGTACGAGCTTTGGCAGCGAAAGCAAGGGTCTGTCCGACAGTGAGATTGGGAAAGTGACAATCTTGCTCAGCATTGTAGAGACACTCTCCCCGGAACTCTTTGTGCATGGTCTCGTAAGGAATGCCTGACAACCAATATCAAAAAAAGTAAATCAACACATCATGATCTAGCTTGGAGCCCACAATTGAGTTGATACCGTACCTTGATAATTGATTTTCGAGTTCTCGTCAACGCAGAACCCGTGGGTATCGCCAGCAATAGTCTTCAAAAAAGTGCTGCATCCACTATATGATATGACGATATCAGTCAATCACAGATCCTGTCCGACAAGCACAGCAAATCTCACCTTCCGGGTGGACCCAACACAAGTAATAATTCCCCGGGTTGCACTATCCCCTCGAAATCAGTCAAGATGTCGATGCGGTGTCCCTCTTGCCCCAACAATCCCTTCACACTACCTGCAACATCCAACAGCACGTTTCCAACAGTCTTTTGATAATCAGTCGCCTTGCCGAATCCATAAACATTCATGTTTCGGAAACTGACACCAGCTGTACGAGTGATATCTTGCTGTTCGGGGTCTTGAGAGGCCAACGAAAAGACCGAGCGAATCCATCGGTGGTGGTCAAACTTCTTTGATCTGGGGTCCATGGCGGGGTCCAAGTTTTCGACGAAGGGGTTGAGAACAACTGGACCTTGTGATTCCGGGGCGGTAGTCAGCTCGGCAGCCAATTTTGTGACCTGCTCCTGAATATCGAGAGAAAGTTCATCTGGAGTCCATAGACTGGCAGTATCCGAGTCTGGCTCGTTATCGGATGCATTGCCGCCTCTAATCAAAGAGGAGACACGCGGGGGTAGGAAAGGAATGTAGAGGGATGTCCGCTCAGCGCGACGCGACATGTTGAAAATAGAACGCGAAAAGAAAGAAGTAAAAGGGGAAAAACAAAAAACGAAAACGAAACGAAACGGAAAGAGGGTGTGGAGAAGACCTAGCTCCTGAAGAAACGGCTCACTCGAGCTCGAGCTTTATAAAGCGCCTTCCAGCGCCTTGCGTTTGATCAACTGATGCGGGAAGGCCCTGGAAACGAAGCGGGAAGACAGTGATCGCATAGCCCAACATGAAGTCTACATCTGTCCATGCATTCTATGTATATATGACTACTCCGTTTTCTTGTTCCATCTGTGGACTATCAACATCTGGCGTACAGGTCAATTATAGACGACTTACAAATCTAAGAATAGCTTCCAAAGGACGGAGAACATCAACCCTTGCAGCCCATTCGCAAGGATCCTGGTCTTCAACCCCCTTCCAAATAGCCCACGATAACCATCTTGCCTTATAACCGCTTTGGCGGCATTCCAGTATCCAATTCTTGTCCGATTGACTTGTCGATATGTCTTGAGGACTCGTAAAAAGTTGGAGATTGTGTCGGAAATGACTGATGCCACGAAGCCGATAAAGGCTTGCCTCAGGAATACTTGATAGGTCTTGTCTGGAACGGGAAGAGTATCTTTCAGATAGTTGTACGTTCCAAACCACTGAGGATACTCGTCAGATCCGGTTTACAGGTGAGTATTAAAACGACGTACGGGATAGTATCCCACAAAAGTAGCGGCAGCGGTTCCAAGAGCACCATACCATAGAGTGCCAACACCATATAAACGGATCTAAAACATGTAAATCGGCTATTGCAAGAGACCAAGACAAGTTGAACCTACACGCGTCTTCAGGATCGAAAGACCTTCTCTTCCCTGAGTTTGCATCGTCGTTTTAAGTGTATCAATGGGAGTCAATATCATCCTAAACGCTGCTGCTGCAGTAGCCGAAAACACAGTCTTCGCCGGACTGGGAAGGTTCTTCATGTACGAATTCGAGTCCAACAAGGCAAGGATGCCAACATTGGCTGCAGTATCACCAAAACGAGAAACAGGTCCTTGAATCAAAGCCGGACCCAAGCCTTGGTAGTAACGTCTCCATCCTCCGTCACGGTAGAGAGTACGAATGGCTTGCGTAGTCGAAGTGCCGTAACGGTATTGGTAATTCATGACGGTGCGCAAAGGCATGAGAGTGAGCACTTGGAGTACCATCGCTACAATAAGGTGATGAGTACGCGTTCGAGGCTGCGAGATCATAATACGCACCAGCTGCACCACTGAGTCCTCCACCAAGAGCCGACTTGAATGCCTTGCCAAAATCAAACTGCCAGACCAACGGGGTCACTAAAACCACCTATCATTCGAGGGATACGAAGACTCACATGTAAATCATCATTCTCAATGAATCCTTTTATAAGAAGCGCCAGTAGAACCAAAACAACCACTGTACAGACACCGTAGAAGACTAATTCTCCAGTACTCCGTTTCTTGTCTGGATCCGCTTCTGGAATGCTTTCCTCTTCCGTATCATGAGTGCCAGCGTGCGGAGTTCCATAGTTCTGCTGAGTCTCGATGTTCTCGAGCAGAGGTTCTGACTCTGCCACCGGAGAAGATGCTTTTTTCTGCGGGGGAGGGGAAGAGGTCATGGCTGTGAGAAGGGAAGGTAAATCGGATAGCTGCCTGCTGCCTTACTCATCCAAGGGCCGAACGCGATAAGACACCAGAATTAGGACAACGCACGTGTTGGCTACATCGAAGCCAATTGGAGGGTTCCTTGAATGAACGAACATGGTCGTGAGAGGATAGAAAGACTGGTCGTCATCGTCGTCTGCGTTGTCAAAGCATCTGTCCACGTCGCCGTCGTCATTGACGCGGACGGTATAGTTCCGGATTCCGGGCCGTTGATAGGCATCGCCGTCATCACCGAGAAACAGAAAGCCTTTGAAAATTGACTACAGTACACTTTTACACGTTTCCATGAGTTCTGCCTTATTTTACACTTATAGATCCCAAGCTAGCACGCCCCGATACCTCGTCTTGCCTGCTTTCAATTTATCCACCGCCTCCGTAATACCCTCCACCGACATTGGGAACTTTTCAACAATAGGATGCACATGATTACGTTCCGCAAACTCCAGCATCTTCTTCCTACACCAACATCACCCATTCAACAACGTCCCAAAAGAAGCGACCAAAAAATCTACTCACTGCAAATACCTCCCCGAAACAACCGTCCCAACCAACTTGATCCCCCTCAAAATCGTCTGCTGATGCGGCGCGACCATATCCTTATCCGAAACCGTAAGCGGTATAATCGTCGCTTGCTGTGCCAACACAGTATAATATTTCCCCACATCCTGTAACGACGACGTGGTCAAAATGAGCCTATTGACCGGCTTGGTAACCCCTAGCGTAGCGAAGTCTTCTACGCCTTTGGTGGCGTAAAACTCCCGCGCACCAAGAGAGAGTGCTTCGTCTCGTTTAGAGTTTGTACCGGAGAATACGACGACGTCGCAACCCATTTTTGCGGCGAATTGAATGGCGAGGTGCCCTAGGCCGCCGATTCCGACTATTCCAACGCGGTCGGTTGGTTTGACGTATTCTATGAGAGGGGTGAAGACCTATAAACGCGTTCAGACCTGAACAAATCAAAGCAAAAGTAAGAAACTTACAGTAGCTCCACCACCTACAGAAACAACACAATCCCATTCAGCACAACCCAAAGAAACGAAGGCAGCGCACTCACACATCAAAGGAGCCGCATACTCCGAACTCAAATCCTCCGGAACCTTGAACAACCACGACTCCTTCCACACTCCAATGTTACTAAACGACCCCTGATCCAGATTCGCTGACCCATATCCTTTTCCATTCACACAATACTGATCCTGTCCAGTCGTACATTGCTCGCAAACACCACAGTTGTCGTGGATGTACCCCCATCCGACTCTGTCGCCGATTTTGAATTCTTTGCAGTCTGAGCCGGTGTCTTGGACAATACCGACACCTGTAGCCAGTATGAGAGGCGGTGAAGGAAAACGCGTGCATGTCGTACATACCTTCGTGACCAAGAACCATATCAACCTCCAAATAATGCAAATCAGTCCCGCACAACCCAGAATGGGTGACTTTGACCAGGACCTCGTCTGCGCCCAACTTTTCTCGTTTGAATGTAGACTGGACGATCTTGCCGCCTTTGGATCCTCGAAATGTGATGCCTTCCATCGCTGTTGGTGTTGCTGTCTCGATGTGAGAGCTAGGTTAACTATTTTTATAGTCCAACCCACTCCACCGATGTCATTGAATAGCCCATGATCTTCGGCCTTGTTGTGTATCGCCTGAGCTAATTGATGTCAAGATAGTGTGTGAGAGCGTTGATGTATCAGCAAGGGGGTTAGGCCGTCGGGCAAAGGTTTTATGACTTCATATCGCCTTCATATATCCCTTCAAAAACGATAAGAGCGTGGTAAAGTGACCAGCACTCACCGCAAAGAGAGTGCACTCGTGGTTCATATCGGCATTTTCGTGCTTCGATTAGTGATAGCCCAGTCATGGATTGAAAGCCAAGGCACATAGAAGACTTCGCCTATCCCACCAGTTCAATGAACATTGAATACACCATAGTTTTTTTTACTCCGATATTACTGCTATCTCTTGAGTCTTGAAGCGAGTGCCCGTTCATGGGTTGAATTTGCAGAATGCTCAGGGGAGACTGCGCCCGAATCAGACGTCCAGTTTGATCTGGGGTACAACAAAAAGGTGCATTTTGGTTAAGTATGGTCATTGTCAAAAGAAAAACCTGTATCGTTTCGCACCTTGACTCGACATTTCGACACCCCCCAACCAATCCTTGAGCATCCTGACATTGCAGGGTCGGCTGGCGTTGGATATCTGTGAGGTTGGAGGACGAGCGTTACGGGGTGGAGGATTTCAAATTTGGCGCTCAGAGTCTCAGTCTGGCGCTTACAGTAGATGCCGAGTGCACGTGATAAGCCCACATGAATTATCCGCGTCCGCCGCCCGCCGTCCTTTCGCTCGAACGCTGTAACTTTTTTCGCTATCGTCATTCCGCCGCAAGATCATCAAAACCTAATGGACACTTCCGTAGACATATTAGCCAATCATTCTGGGTCTGGAGAATGATTGGAGCGCTGGTCGAACACACAGGTTGTCGCTTTCGGACCAATTGAATGGAAAGACCTACACTTAGGGGGCCTTAATTCAGTAACGAAGACGGGGACAGAATGGTTTCTGCGCTTTTAGGTGTGTGGCGTTCACCGGTATCATGTCAACGAGATGTTGCATGTTAGATAGACATTCTTCCAGACAGAAGTACGGCAACCCTTTCAAGACATGGAAGACGTATTCAAAGACTGAACGACTCTCTCTGTTCTCGTGGGGTACGAGATAGAACGTACAGAACGGCGGCGTTACAGACTCTGATGAGTTATGTCGTTGCAGAGAAGTTGTTCAGTGGGCGATATTAACGACCGAGTACAAGTGTTCACAATACCCAGTACTCCATGACCTCGCTCCTTCCCAAAATCCACCCCACGCGCACGCAGCAAGGAAACACATTTTCGGTCCCTATCTATCCATCTTTCGCTCAGAGCTTGTGTGTCCTGATTCACAACCGAGACCAAAGGCGTTGTTCCAACCAATCAACGTGATGTTCCGGGAATCGAATATAGTCTTCTCGGATGTTTAGGTGATATAAGTTGTGGTTGTGCTGCTAGGCAGCAAGTCAGCTCAACGGGGTGATTGTACTGGGGACATTCAGAAAGTGTATACGAGTTTTCGACATTCCTACACTTATAACACCCGACGGTTCTATCAAGCACTCCAGTAACGGCTCTGGGATATATTCAAAATTTAGAAGATGGCCCTCTTCGTCCGAGCCATGCGTTATAACCTACGTACTATCAACATCAACATCAAGCCTCGACCAAAACACGAACGAACCTCAAACCGCCCGAAAAACCAACGCAGCTATGTACCTCCCTTGAGGGTCATACAACTCGGTATAATCCCGAACCTGACAGTCGGCAACATCGCTGGAGTGATACTACTGGAGAGACCAGATGTCTTCGGGTGTCGGGAGTAGTAGAACTTAGAGGACGTCAGGTTTAAGGCTTCACGAGTTCGAGGCGACATTCTTCACCGTTGGGAATATCTGGGGACCGTCGAGTCGGGTTGGCGCGTTGGTTGAGATGTTAGAAACTTTGACGGATTGTACGTCTTGCAAGTTAACCGTCATAGCAGGTTATAGGACATGGGCCTGGGATGAATAAGTGGTCGTAAATTTTATTCTCCTAGTACGAACTAACTTCCAATCTCTCGAATACAGAAAAGACATCGCCTCGTGTGCAGCTGCTCAATAAAGAGATTAGCAAGAAAGCATGTCTGTGACCCTGCGTAGAGGTCTTCTCTCCCGCTGCAAGAATCTCCTGTTTCCAAACCTGGTTTTCGGGGCTTTGAGCTTTACTCGCCACCAGCGAAGAAGAACAGTTTGAAATGGGACTGAATAAGAAGCGGATCATGGAGATTACAAACTATGAGCAGACAGCAGGAAGTGTTAGAGCGAAGAACCCTTCAAAGCTTCAGCATGCATAGTTCCTGTCGCCTCTGCTCATTCAGAAATTCCGCCACTTCATGGTGTGAGGAAACTTGTTGGAGCTCGTACCGTCAGGTGTGTGGCGTAGTGTCAGATGATGCAATCACGGTCATGCGGGTAGCATGCCACCTGCCTTTCATTGACACCCAGAAGTGTGAAGATACTATGGCGCGTGGTCACAAACAAAGCTTCAGCGCTTCAAGCTTCAAGAATCAATGTTGCACATTGAACTTCTGTACATCTGTAAGCAGATGGCGAGGGTAAGTCGCGGTCTTGGCTAAGTCATGTCGGACCGCCCGTCTGCGTCCTCGTCCTGCGTCTTTGGGGCCCGACTCAAATGAGAGTACAAGGTACGTACTGAGGGCAGCTAAAATTAAAGGGAACCGACGAAGTCTCGAAAGATGGTCATAACGCAGCTTCCGAGTTGCTTTTGAATAAACAGTCTCCACGGAATTCAAGCATGAATTTGCCTCAAGGAGTGGACGATTCTGGGGTCATAACGAGATCCCGCTTTCATTACTGGAGCTGGAAAAAGCAAAGCCCAGGAATCTCAAGAAGTATAGAGCAACAGCCTCTACTTACCAAATCAAATGTGCAGCCTGTAGGATCTGTCAAAGAAACGATTCAACTCGGAGAGGTCAGACTCCGTTGTACTGTAATGGTGGAGTCGGGGTCATCTGGGGGACTTGTCAAGTGTCTTTGCCATATTTACTACTCGAGACTTCTGGTATAAAAGGCGGCACCATAACATCTCCCTAACCAGCACTGTGCTACCATCTCTCAGGCTTTCTTCCTCGACTTGAACATGTCTGTAAGTGCCCTACCATCGCCATAGATGGGACCCGCGGCTCACTGCGTTCATTCAGAAATCCATCGGAAACGGACGCTACTTTCTTATGGCATACGAGGAAGGACCCAGGACACCGCGCTTCCTCTACCACCCCGACACAGAAGTCTCACGCGTGATATGTGCAGAAGAGCCAGAGAAGACAGAATGGGTCGTTCTATACCAAGATAATAATCCATCTGGCTATTACCTCTGGCGCGACCCATTGGATCAGAGGCTTCTCTGCCACAAGCGCGAAGACGACACCGCTATCGTCAACTGGAACTCTGGAAGTAACAGAAGTAGCCAGACATGGAACATTGAGGCGCACAGTCTTCCAACTTCGGAGTAAGTGCTTTGTTCATCGCGTCAAGTACTGGGAGTGGCACTTGCTTACCCTATGTTCGCAGTGACCCAGACAACTATTATTACACTCTCAAGCCCCTTAGTGGCCCAGAGACCGGTTATCTCACCCGAGGCAAAGAGATTGCTGGTACGAGTCCGAAAAGGTGGGAAACCAGTGTCAAGTCCGGGACTGGCAATAGTGGGAGCCCAGGGCTGGACCAGCGCTGGCGCTTCCTGTACGTGAATCCTGCTTAAGAGGGATCTAAGCCGTGGTTGGTCAGTGTGAGGCTGAAAGCTGAAAGCCTTACCTATCTTTGTCCACCCCTTGTACACATGCGCTGTGTTTCTTTCAAGTTTTTTGTTTCCGCTTTTTATACACACCCCATAAAAAACATATCATTTCGTTTTATTCCTTTCTTATTTCGTTGCTTACAAACACCCCATAAAAACATATTACTTGCTTTTCCCCTTCTCAGTTGTACCACGGTGTCGAGTTTACCGAGCTTGTTTTTGATGCCTGTAACGACTCTAGTTGATGTAACATGATGATGATGCAGTTGTTGAACGTTTGTACGGGCCTGCGCTTTGAAAGACTTACCAATCGTGGCCGACAATCGACTCCGAGTCCACGCGCTTGCCCCTTCAAAGTGGCACCTCGGTGGATCTAGACTGAAGATCGCGAAAATGGTGATGACGGACAAAGCGAAGGAGAGTGCGCCATCGTCGTGTCGTGTGCTGGGAAATATTGCTCCCAAACCTTGAATGCATCGGGTCAGAACATCGTGAGGACCAGTATCCTGATACGAATAGCATAATAAACACTAGGTAAGATAAGGAGGAGCTGCCATGTATTGTCCACCAGCAGTGCTCTCGGCCGATTCAACAGGTTCGAATTCCGAGCCCAAGGAGTCGGAGTCGGACGAACATGTCGCTCGTTACCACAAAACACGCCGTCATAAAGACGACCGGAATCCACGAGTTGACACGTCCCCGATGCTCGTGTACAGCCAACAACGATTCCGATGACGTGTATCCCTAGAAAACGGCCTTGTGAAAGAGTACACAACGCACGTCCACGCGATTCGGAGATTGACTTGCATCCCAAAAGTAGTCGTGGATGAGGCTTGAAAGGTCAACGTTATGAGTTTTTTCTTTGGTTTTTGGTTGAATTGAGTGCGTACATATGTGGAATCCGACCTAGGAAATCCTACAAAAAAGGTGAAGGTGAAAAAGGGTTTGGTGCGAGATGCTAGGAAAGGTACGCACGGTTTGTTCCTCCATCGCAAATTCCAACTCTGTCTCGATCGCCGGGATTAACCCAACGTTCATATAATATGTATATATCACTTCTCCCGCGAGCATGGTGATATCTATTCAGAGCCAAGAAGGTTAGAAGGGGTACTGAGGCAGGTTGAGTAGTATTGGCATTGGCTTGGTTTTGAAGCCGATGATGAGCGTACCACAATTGAACAGGCCCGAAACTTTCAAGGACTTACCGGTACCAAGCTCCAATCGTCGACTCCACGCGCTTGCCCTTTCAAAGCGTCGCTTCGGTAAATCCCTGAAACGAATAAGTAGAGCCCAGACTGAAGATCGTAAAAACGGTGATGACGGTCACTAGGAGAGTGAGCGTGGGAAGCACGTCGGGGCGGAGCAACGATTCCTCGCTCACAGCCAAGGACGACTTGAAGCATAGAAAGGAGCTTGCTTGTACATACATACAACGGTACACGATACACGACGGAATAAATAATGAATAAATATACGAGATACGAGATATGCATAGGTCATATCATAGCTGCATATGTGCGTGGATGCATAGAAAAAGCACATCATAGTCCTTCAAAACCTCCAGGGCGGAAGAACCGGCCGAGTACCCTGTATCTGTACTCGCTTCGTCTGAGAAACTGTCCGTGTACGTGGAACCAAAGCCTTGGAGGTACCGGTCTCGGAAGCCTTCTGCGTCTCCTGCTCCTCCAACGTTCTTACCCTTCTAACCAACCTCTCCTCTAACTCATCCCCAATCTCTCTCTCCACATCTCTCGCCCTAATCGCCAACTTCATCTCCTCAACTTGTCTCATCAGCCTCCTATAATCTCTCCACCAGTCACCGTTAACTTGCACAATCTCCTCCTCGTACCTCTCCTTCACCTCCTTCATCTCACGCCTGGCAGAATCGAGATCCCCAAGAAGACCAACAACAAACTCCTCAATCAACCCTTCCCTACGCGTATCCAACACCATCTGTTTCGCTGCCTTCGTTATGCCTCTAACGAGGTTCTGGCGTAGACGTGTATTCTCTGCGCCAAGTTGTGTGTTCGCCGCTTCGAGTTGGCTGAGATGGGATAGTTGGGCCTGTTGCCGCCACACCATGTTGGAAAGTATGAGACGATCCCGGAAGCCTTCGAAAGCGTTGGCGTGGATGGCTTTCTTACGCTCGGAGAGAGAGGTACGCAGTGTATCGAGGGATTTGGCTTGTTGCCAGACTCGGTTCATCGTAAGTAACCGTTCGGCAAAGAGCATGAACGGGCGGAGGTCGTGGTGATGTGAATGTTTCTTGTTGTGTGCAAGCGCGAGCGCATCTTCCAACTCCCGGCATTTCCGCTCGTAAGAATCTTCTTTAGCCAGAAAATGCCGTTCTAGTTGGATATATTTGGCGTGAGAAGCGGCTGCGATAGTTTGGAGAGAGGTGTATTGGCGTTGGGTTGTGGTGAGCTTATCCTCGAGGGCGGCTTTTTCTTGGCGGAGGCGCTGGGTTAGGGTTTGGGTCTGTATGAGGTGTTGGTGTCGTAGGAAGAGGATGCATATAAGAAGGATGAGGACGAGGACTAGGATAGCGAGGAAAGGCGTGGTTGTGGATATGGGTGTGGGGTACATGATTCGTCCAAGGGATCCAAGAATCCATATCGATGCTTTTTATGTTTATGAAACGCATTGACAAGGGATGGAATTCGCAAGGCCAACATGTGTTGATGAGCAGCAAGTTTCCTTTTCATTTTGGGTATGGGTTACTTGTATTGGGAGAGTGAAACAGGGTGAGCGTGCGTTTGGATGACAGTAGGGCACGTTGTAAACACGAGTGCGACTATCTTTGGGCAGTGCTTTGATATCGATAATTTCCTTGTCAGATATAGAAAGAGATATGGAAACAGGTGTACATACCTGGGATACCATTCCGAGTGTATCGCGGTGAAAATGGGTAGACTGTCAATGCCTTGGACGCTTTGAGTCCATCCGTTCAGAGTTTCCCGGCCAATGCGAGATGCATCCTTATGCCAATAGTCACGTCGAGATTGGTCCTGGATCCAGTGAAAGGTAGAACTCAAAGCTAGTAGGTAGCATCGAGCAATGCAATCGACACCAAGCCTCAAGGCATCCGAGGGGAGACCAGCGTGAAAAATTTTCTGCTCGTTAATCACGTGCAAGGAACGCGCCTTACCCCTATCCATGACACGCAAGTTCCAAGAACAATCCATCGAAGAATACAACGAAAAAATGCTAGATCAACGCCATGAGTCAATCAAGAAACCTCTCTTTCCTGGAGTCACCTTTTTACTTACCCTAGAACCATTCACCGGCGGCACCCCTCAATCTGCAGATCCACAGAGTCAAGTTCGACACCGTGACATACCACCACTCCCATTCGGAAAATAATCCCATTTCCAACTCGTTGAACGAAGGTTTTGATTCCCAAGTATGGCTCCTCAAGATTCCCGACTCGGACTCGGATGTCCACGTCGTGTTCAAGTTCATCATCACCTCGGCTCTACCGTTCCCCACGCCCGACGATGTTTGGGACCTGCGGTGGTATTACCCCACCGATATAGTTGATTGTCAGAGCAGGGCTTATACGGAGTTGGTTGAGTCTCAAGCGAGGTGGTCGCCTTAGTTTTTTGGGTGGTTTCAGGTTCGTTCGTTCGTTCTTTTCTTGCGGTTGGTTGGTTGAAGAAGGTTGTGATGGGACGAACAAGCCCATCTCTTAGTACTCGAATATATACTGGAGTCATTTGAGAGCTGGAAACGAGCTGTGGCGTTGTATCAATCCATCGAATGCAAGTTTAGAGATATTGGCAAAAATTACTTTAAACTCGTACGTCGTCCACCTGCTTTCCGAATCAATACCTCGGCCTCAATCATCAAGCTCACTTGCTGACCAGTACATATCCACCCTCAACACGCTCAACACCGCACACAAACGGAATGTGTTTCACTGGAACATCCGAGAAGATAACCTCCGAGTTTCTCTCGATTCCGCGAACAAGCTTGAGTACGCGGTGTTCATCAACTGGTCCACTGACGTGTCTCTCGGCGACCAACCAAGAAAAAGGTCAGCACAGATGGATAGATGAAAACTTACAATGTTTTTTTTTTCGAGGTTTGCGCATGATTTTGTGGTTGGGACGCAGTTTGATAAGAAGGGATGAGAGATTGTCGGAGTGTATTGGGCGGAAAGAGTCAAGTGTAAGTCATGCACCATGTTCTCTTCGTGAGAATCCATTACATAATCCGGGCGCTGGCATCTCCGATGCTATTTGCCCGAGCCTGCTACTCAATACTAGTCTAACTGTGCATACCCACCCACATACGACAGAGCTGTCAACGTCGTCAATTCACTAGCGGTAGGAGCGGGATGACAGGTATAGGTTTCTTGATGCCCAGAGGCAGCTCAGCACATATAAAGGGCGACTTGGACCATGGACGTTCAAGCCCATCCGAGTCGCTCATGATAATTCTGAGATGGAGGGAGACTTGCAAATGGTGCGCGACGATACTTTACTTGCACGGCCCAGACAAAACTAACCTTCTTTGCATTTATAGTACTTTTTAGGTCAGATTCTGTATGTTTTTGGGGGATGAAAATGGTTACTCACGCTCTAAAAGCCTCTTCGATGGCAATACTCTTGTACGACTATATCTTGACTGTTGGGATAGAGGCCGACTTTGTGTGGTCTGTGTCTTTTAACTGGATCACACTCTTGTTCCTGGCGCAGAGATACATGCCATTTGTGGATTCTTTCCTTCTTGTGCTCTATGGTGAGTATCGCCTCCAGCCTGCGGTAGTTATGCTGAATGTGGATAGTGTGGCTATCATCCGACGTTCCTGAGGAAACTTGTATGGCAATCATGAACACTTGTTGTTGTGCGCTTATTCTGCATTCACTCCTTTTACTTAGTACTTACCGTTTTCTAGGGATGCATATCCTCGGGACGTTTATATCCGAACTGTTATTGACATTTCGCACATGGGTCGTATGTCGGGATAGATTCCCAAGACTATCCTGGATCTTGTTTATTTGCATGGCGTCGTGTTTTTTCTCCGTTTTCTTGATCACGAGCGATATGTTTCGGTTTACAACTTGTGAGTCGCGTCATGAAAAAGGGCTACATGATATATCGACGTCTCACAACATAACTTTCTAGATGAGCCAACGCATGCTCCGAACCACGAAATGAACACAAAAGCAGCGGGGACTTGCGGTGTCATACACGGTAGCTCTTCCTTGTTTTACTTGTTGTACATTATACTATCTGTGTATCAAGTCGGTAAGAATATCATTATACTCGTCGATACTATCATATTCTAATCGTCTACACTTCCTAGGTATTCTGGTGCTCATGATGATAGTAGGATATCCTCAATGTAAGCCAGGACATTAGGCTATGGTCCATTGAGTTCAAGCTGACAAGGTCGTAGTCAAATTGAGGAAGAGTTCAAACATCTCCTCGAGCTCCAATATACTCAACGTCGTCTTCGGACAAGGTATGTTCTTACAAGGATCTTCTTAACGTCGGTGTTAACGACACCTTCTGGCAAGGCATCCTCTGCTACTTTATACTGATATGTAAGCCTTTCTTCACAATAAGGGTTGCCCTCGTTCGACGGCCTGATTGCTATATATAGCTCTATCCATCGTCACCGCCGTCGTCCTCGTAGCTGCCCCAGTGCGTATATGCGATCACTTTGTAGGATTACAACTTGCACTAATGACACCCAGGCGAACTTTTCACAGTTGTTGATGCCGTGAGGACTCACTGTTGCAATTCATGGAAATAGTCCCAGTCTGACGCACCTTTGTTCTAGGCTAATGCGGGTTATGCATGTTACTCTCACGAGTAGAACGATACTCGATATTCGTAAGGAGATGCGGAAACGGGTTATAATGTATTCAAGCTGAATGATTATGGAGATTACAATGTACACCCAAGTATTGCAATGTTTCTGAACCTTTTTCGATCTTAAGGGCCTCGTCTGGATGGACTAAATGAGTACACATCTATAGTTTGTATAATGTTAGGTTGTGCATACTATCGGGACTTGGTACACTATTGAAAAAATGAAAGACGAGTAATTGGCATCGAAATTTGGGCGCTAACTTGAACTTCGGCAAATGCCGGGAAAAAAGGCCTCGTGTTTTACTGAACTTGAAAGCTTGAAAACTTGTTACTACCCTCTAGCAGGCATAATTGCAGGCATAATCCTTCTACTCCTGCTCAACTACTCAACTTGAAAGGCGCTACTATGGACTCTCTGTTGCACTTGTTGGCTTCTTGCCGCTCCCATGTACGGCGGTAATCATAATTCGGTTCACGACTTTCAACATCAGTTAGCCACGCTTTATATTTTTTACTCGGTTTTGAGTACAAGGCAGACATAGAAGATAATGAACATTGGGCAGGAAACGGACTGTCACAGGAAACACGGTTCTAGAAGACCCAAGGTGCGTCTACGACTTTCTGTCCACGTTTGTCGTTCTGACGTTTTGGAATTGACAACAGGAATGTCTTGAGACTTCAATGAAGGATTGCATGCAGGCAACGAATATACATAACACTTTTGATTATCATCGTGGCTTTTGGCTGCCCCGCTAGCACCATATAACCAACAGACAGTCTTCGATCCCTCCAGCGCGTTCTCCTACCTCCTTATCCATGCTCAGTTTCCGTGTCTGCAGTCACCTCCTGCCTAATAGCAATGTCTATGGTTCTCCGTCATTTGGCAGTATGCGGTTTATACGCCGCTTATCAGCCTGGTGCTCCGAGAAAAGATGGACAAGCGGATGCCGAAGCTTTGAGTTTGTCTCGTATCCAGCGGAATGCAC
The DNA here is from genome assembly GCA_037176845.1 of Paramarasmius palmivorus. Classification (NCBI taxonomy): domain Eukaryota; kingdom Fungi; phylum Basidiomycota; class Agaricomycetes; order Agaricales; family Marasmiaceae; genus Paramarasmius; species Paramarasmius palmivorus. Next base: position 50,560 of record JAYKXP010000018.1, on the reverse strand, counting down.
TTCGACGATATTTGATATTGCTCTGAAGCTTCCCAATAGGTTCTCATCTAGTCTTTTCAGGCGAGTGCGTTCGTTTACCCTTGCATTCTCTTTCTCACTAAAATTGATACAGAGACGAAATCGTTTCGATTTTTTGAATGTCCTGCAAGTGTGAGAGCTCAGAGCTGCACAAAGTCTGGGCAAAAATATAAACGAGCTACAGTGCGCCTTTTGCCGAAATCGCTGAGAACAATGAACCGATCACATGACAGGTCACAAAATTGACATCCATCTCTACGACCTTCTACGACGTGCAAATCGAAAAAAGCCGCTATATAGAGAATATTGAAGGAGAAGAGGGTAAAAATATCTGGTTACGGTGAGCCGCGCTGATCTTCCTGACTTTGGGTAGAGGTTTTGAACGTTTTAGGTGAACATGGCCAAATCCCACCCCGAAGACTCCAAATCACCGATCGAAATCCCAGTACTCCAATACACCGCGGAAGAACGACCTAGCATGTCATCCTGGACTCGGAACAGCGGAACTCGAAGTACTACGACCCGTAGTATGGGCGAGGCAGTTCCAGAGGTCGATATCGGCTGGTTTCTCCAATACGCTTTCCCTAGATTCTCTTCGCGCAACACAGATACGCCAACGATCTCCAGGTTCTAGGTAGCGTCATGACAGAGCTGGGAAGCAGCGTTATCCGATGGAAGTGGTACAAAGAGGATGAGGAGGAGAGCGAAGACGGCAATCCTAGGCACGACCAGCATTTCTATGAACCGCGCAAGCATACTTAACTTGTTTTCAAGGAGGTTGGGACTTGCCTAAACATGATCAAGGGTTAGGAAATTCTTTTCCGTTGTTTGATTGATGCTTTATGCGGTATACAATGTTATGTATGGCACCGTGACTGCTTCCTCACTCATGTGTTTTAGGTTGGGGATATTCTATAATGCACGATGGTTCCATCGCGATATCTCCACAGGAATCTTGCTGCTCTGCTATGACGAAAATAAGCCGCCGACTTGCGAGATCTCGGACCTGGAACGTGCTCGTCCATATCTCGTAGCTGCCGATGCCCCGGAACATGCGCATAAGACGGTATGTAACAGCTCGTAACCTATCAATGATACTAACGTTTTTCAGAATAAAGAGGCACCTCTTCTCTACGCAAACAGCCATCCCAGCCATACCAGTTCTTCGTAATTATCTCCACGACATTGAGAGTATCTGGTGGACTGTGATGTGGCATCTCTTTAACACGTATCCAGTACAAGAAGAGGACAAGTGCATCTCCGATGTCATCACAAAGATTAACAAGAAACAGCAGAAAAAGGCCGATTCTATCTTCCCAGCCTAAAATCCCCAAATCATTCTTCAGAGGTACAGTATGTATTTATGTAAACTCTACAACATTGGCTTATCCGTGGAGTGTTCAGGACCGACCTCGGGGAATACAAGCCGATTTTGCTAATTGGTAACACCGCCGGTACGTTTCAATGCAGACCTTGTTCAATGCCCCCTTCTGATTCCCTGTAGACCCTGTAGCGCTACCCCACGCACGAGTACCTGCCAGTAGACAACACATTAAGTATATTGCATCGGTGGATAACACGACTCTGTAGTGCCCGTGTGGTCTCAGAAGGGTTTCCTGGATCTGTCGTGCTTACTCAAGACTGTGCCGGTGTAAGTCGTTGCTCCCGGCAATTCATGTGTACGTACTGACTTCACAATCATTGCTCGAATCTATGTGCACTGCCCGTGCTGTTCGTACCTATTTCGTCAACGGTACTCTCCCAGAACCAAGCACTGTTTGCCCTATCATTGGAACGCCTTTCAAGGATCTGACATCAGACTCAGACCTAAATAAACGACAGCTCTCCGAAGAAATGGCGAAAGAGGATGCAGAACTTCTCGAGGCCTTGAGGCATTTGGGAGGTTTGTCGAGTGGATGACCGGGACTTTCGCCGTTTCACTGGTGACGGTCCATATGTTCAACTTAGGTACCCATGGACCGCCAAGAATGATTGATAAAGCATATGTCCTCATACACAATGGGCCATACCCTGCATTCCGAAGCCTCTTCGACACCTGCGTCTCTAATTCTGAAACTTGCATTCATCTTTGCCATACGCCACTGTCCAGCGCCGTCGTTTAAAAGACTCAGGGATACATTCCAGAACTAGAACGTCGATGTCTTTGTCCCATGGCATTACAATAGGTCCTGGTAGAGGATGGTATTGCCATTTTCGGGATAATGAAGGTCTGCTAGACTGTTACGTGTGGACGGTCCTGGACAGCCATGGCAGTAATCGGATGGGTCCTGGACGATTTTGGATGAATTTTGTCCAGCAAAAACAATCATATGAATGTAATGTGAGCATCGGCCAGCAGGCGGTTTGGCAGCCTCACATCCCAAATTATATGGTAGCAACGAAGGAATGGTGCGTGGTTACATCCGGATGCCAATGAACATTACATGGTATCACATGGCCCGAAATAGTAAGTCGGCAGCGTTATCCGTTACCATCGCATCCACTACCATACATTTCAGTCCTTATAATTGCTTGGGAGATTTGGATGTTGCCCATCAATTGCCTTGCAAACTTATAATAAGTCGCCAGATGGAAGGACAGACCTTGCAAATGGTGCGCGACAATACCTTGGCTACACTACTGCCCAGCCAAATCTAACCTTCTTTGCAGTACTTTTTAGGTCAGGTTCAACTACTTGCATACGATGAAGTCGCTACTCATGCCGGACGGATCTTGAAGCCTCTTCAATGGCAATACTTGTGTATGACTACATTTTGACTTTTGAGATGGAGGTCGACCTCGTGTGGTCGCTGTCTCTAAGCTGGGTTAATATCTTGTTCTTGGTTCAGAGATACATGCCATTCGTGGATTCTTTCGTTCTTGTGCTCTATTGTGAGTGTTGCCTTCAGCCTGCGGTAGTGATGCTCACATTTTGAATAGTATGGCTATCATCAGATGTCCCTGAGAAAACTTGTCTGGCAGTCATGAATACCTGTCTTTGTGCGTCCTGCATGCACTGGATCAACTGCCTTTCTGATCATTTCTAGGGATGCACCTCCTCGGAATGACTGCATCTGAGGTTTTATTGACATTTCGGACGTGGGCCGTATGTCGAGATAGATTCCGCAAACTATCGTGGTTCTTGATACTTTTTATGGCGTCGTGCTTTGTCCCCATTTTCTTGATCACAAGCGACATGTTCAAATTCACAGTCTGTGAGTTCTTTGACGAGAATGGAAGCGGATTATATCTCACAACATTTTAGTCCCGTCAACGTTCGCTTCCAACCCCAAACAAAGTACCAGAGAAGAGGCGCAGACTTGTGGCGTTATACACGGTAGCCCGTCCTTGTTCTACCTGAACTACGTCATGCTATCTGTATATCAAGTGGGCAAGTGAAATCACGACGCCATTTTATATCATGTTCTGACCGTTCATGGTTTCTAGGCATTCTGATGCTTATGGCGGTAGCGGGATGGTCTCACTGTAAGCTAGGATACTGTACTGTGGTGCATCGAGTTAATGTCGGTCTAGTTAAGCTGAGAAAAGGTTTAGAGGCTTCATTGAGCTCCAATATGGTCAACATCGTTTTCGGACAAGGTATGTTCCGGCACCATTATAATTGACCTCCGTGTGAACACGATCTTCAAGGCATCCTCTGCTACTTTATACTAATATGTAGGCCTTTCTTCACTACAAAAGCTATCTTTATTCCAACTGCCATAGGCTTATCTGTCGCCAACGTCGTTCTCGTTTTGGCTGCACCAGTACGTATATAGGGTCACTTCAAAAGCATCACCGCTGACAACAGCTGGCAGGCGGGCTTCTCGAAACTCTTGATGCCGTGCGTGTAACTATTTGCTCGCAACTTCATATGTCGAACGTTGTCTTACACACTTCTAGGCTTATGCGCGTTCTGCACGTTAATCTTACGAGTAGAACGATCCTTGATATTCGTAAGGAAATGCGCAAGCAGACTGCAATCTATTCGAGTTGAATGATCATGAAGATACTATGAACGTAGAGATACTTTCCTCTTCGGGAATGCGTGCTGTGTGCTCAATCAAGTATACTGTACAAGCTGTCGAGTGCTACGCAGAAGCCGAATCAGGGAGAGGCACCAGCAATGCAGTATACTATACATGCGGTATGAGATCGGCGTTCCGAGATCGCAGCTCTCGAAGCAAGTGCAGAACACAGAATTACGAAGATGTAGCTGGAAGAAGAAGTATGATCCAAAGAGATATGAAAGCACTTATACTCATGCAGGGATCGTGTTCCATGACCACTGTGAGCTTGGGTTCTTTCCCTCCTCCGCCATCGCTAGTGCTCAAGAATCAGCAAGAGGCTAGCAGAGCCAGAGAACTTTGGATAAGATACTAACCCTGAACCGCCGGAGATGTACCGGGCTCGTACGAACCATGCCGATCATCGGTATTGAATGAACCAGTTTTCTGAGCATCCTAAATGGATGAACCAATGCGAGAAGATTGTCAAACTGACCATGAACCTTTTCGATCCGATTTCCTACTGACCTCTTGTTTCCGCTGATGGTCTCAAACTCTAGATAGCCCAAACTTTGGCGGTGGCAGGCTCCAGAGTATACCCCGGTGCACCCCTCTTACCACGATAAAAGTTCTGATGTTGACGGGAGATGAAGAGGTGCATGGGCGGGATTGCTTCCAGAGAGAATGCGAAAGAGGATAAGCGCTGATTTGCGCGCACTGTTGATTTCAGTCCAAGTTCGAGTGAGAAAACTAGTTGAACTGTTGACGAGAGGATGAGTTTGGGTTCCTGGGTTGGCAGGGGTGATGATCGAGACATACACCATTTTTCCTCTTTGCCCCGCACCTCAAAAGCGGCAATGACCCTCCAGCTTTGCGATAACCAACCCCCACAGAATTCCTTCCGCAGAGATCGGCAGCTGAGAAAAACTCGTCTGTCATTCAACGTGAAGCTGTAGATTTTCAATCACCACCCGCGGCAAACCAGTAGAATCACGCTTGATTACCGTATCAACCCATTGTCCATAACCATGTCATCCACCAACCTACTTCTGGAGAGCTCTGCCCACAACGTACCACCAGCCAGCGGCGACCTCGCAACAGCCCCGAGCAAAGGAGAGTAAACCATATCTGAACGAGGTCCACCGATGATATCCAGCGGCAGCCGATGCGGCGGATTCCGGAAAGCTTTGGCGAGACGGGAACATCTCTCCGTCTTCTGAGGATTGGTGTTGAACCGTCGGCTTTGGGAGCAGAATGTCATAGGAAGTCGGTACCCAGTGTCAATATGCACGGTCTAGAATGCAATGGTCCAAATCTGTCGAAGGGAACTGTCTGAAGAATCGGAAGGAGACGTCGTCTTGTAGCAGTGCTGCTGAAGAGGGTACAATAATAGTCGACTGTCTGCACTCCTTCAATGCGTAGATGGGGCCCCATGGGTCCCTCGCAAAGACCCCTGCTGAAGTCAACCAAATGCTGTCCCAATCCATTTGATTCTGTAATAGTTTGGTCGTTAGCTCACTTCGTCATGAATTACCAAGCTCGGAACATACACTTAGCCAATACACAAAAAATCTCCCCAGAGCGAGTTTCGGTAGAGATGTCCAAGGGGAACCAGCTATATCATATGAACCTGTTTAGAACCTGGCCTTGATGGCGGAGGAAGAGACTTACCATCATAGAAGATCAAAAGTGAAACATGGGACCGGTTGAGGCCGTAGAGTTGCCATACTCCAGGGTTCCTGTCTCCGCTTTAGCGGGACTCATTGTAGAAGGAAGAAGTAAAACAAACCCCAAGCCAGCACGCGAGCAATGCTCGAAGTCTCCTTTCCAAGAAATGCGGGCGTCTCTACCCTGATAAATGACTGTGGTGTACTGAGTTTGTCGGTCGGGGTGCACTTCTACTGTACAGAACGTTCTTTGGGTTGATCTGGTTGGTCTGCGAATCCATTCCCCATCTACATATCTCTTCCCATTCCCGACTCTCCAAGAGATCTTCGGTGTGGAGTTTCTTCAGGGTGATAATATAATGCGACCACGTTTCACATCTTCGAACTAAAAGGTCCCTATTAGTAGACGAAGATACCCAGCTGAAAAACAGACTCAACTCGTCATACTCAGTACGCTCAGCCTGCATCTGATGGTTGCTACTCATAGCGCTGGCAATGTATTGATTCCCTTTTACGAATCAACATCATGGATGTCCTGGCTACAGTCCTGGAAGCTCATAGAGGGCTGGGGACTGTGTTGGTGGTTATCAGCGGGGAGAGTGCGTGAATTACACGAGGAGTTAAAGAATAGTTCTATTGTAGCAGGATGCAAGGTGTAATGGATGGATGGTTTCGTGTGAGCCATGCCTTGTCGCCGTCCGGTCGCAGAAAAACTTGGGCGCTTATGTATCTGCTCAAACTCTACCAAGTGCCAATAGGTGCCGATTCCATGGCCACTCAACCTGCCTCAGTACCATTCTAACCTTCTTCATCTGATGGGCTATGGAAATTCTGAAGTATCACCAAATTCGCGGGAGAGGCACAGCACGAGCGATGTATATAAAGGTCGGCGGTCAGCCTAATCAGCTTCTGTCCCTCGAGACAGAACTGGAACTTCGATGGAGGAACAAACCTTGCAAACCGTGCGTACCTTTCCTATAGCATCCCGCACCGTGACCCAACCCCTTTTCACCTTTTTTGTAGTATTTCCTAGGTCAGATTCCACATACACGACCAACCGAAAAGCAAAACTCACGACTTTCTTGAAGCCTCACCCGCGGCGATACTCATATACGACTACATCCTCACTTTTGGAATGGAAATCGATCTCGTGTGGACGTCGTCTTTGACTTGGGTCAAGATCGTGTTTCTGGTCCAACGATACGCGCCGTTTATGGATTCGGGGGTTCTTTTACTCTATGGTGAGTTCTATCCATTTTCCGTGCGAGTTGTGGGTTACTCATTTGAAATTGTAGTATGGCTGTCATCGGACGTATCGAAGGAGACTTGCCTTACGGTTATGAACACCTGTCGATGTGCGTTGTCAATGTTAACGTTTATTCTGCATCCACTTCAAGTTTCCAATGACGGGCCCGTTTTTCTAGGGATGCACATCATCGGAATGACTGCATCGGAACTGTTGTTGACTGCACGAGCATGGGGGGCGTGTCGAGATACTGGTAGATTCCAGAGCCTGAGGTTATCGTGGGTTCTGGTCGTCTTTATGGCGGCGTGTTTTATCCCGATTTATGCGGTAACGAGTGATATGTTTAGATTCACGCTATGTGAGTTATGTTTTAATATTGAGAGTGGGTTGATGCTGATGCTGATGACGAGTTTAGTTGAGCCTGCGCCCTTGGGCTCGGAACCTGTTGAATCGAGCACTGCTGGTGGGCATGCCCCGGGGGGTTGCGCTGTCATACATGGCGGCTCCTCCTTATCCTACCTAGTATTTGTTATGCTATCGGTGTACCAACTGGGTAGGTTACATATCTGTATCAGGATACCGGACCTTATGATGTTCTGACCATCTTTGCTTCCTAGGTCTTGTAGTTCTCCTGGCGGTAGTGGGGTATCCTTACTGTAAGCTCGCATGACATGCGCCAAGACTCGAGTTGATATCAACCTCAGATAAAACGAGAAAGAACTCGAATGTCCTCGAACTCCGATATACTCAACGTTGTTTTTGGACAAGGTATGTTACCCTTTTGCCCAATACATCCTTGTCTTTATTGATGTGTTAGCCCCATCTTCAAGGCATCCTCTGCTATCTTATACTCATAGCTGTATCCACCGCCAACATCGTCGTCGTTCTAGCCGCACCGGTATGTACTTATACCCGATCTTTCAATTCCATCAGTAACGCGACTCGCCACAGACGAGTTTCTCAAAACTCTTGATGCCGTACGTACTTGCAGCTTCATCTTTTGAAGCGTTCTAACTGGCCATGGCTTCCTTATGTTATATAGGCTGATGCGAATCCTGCATGTTACTCTTACGAGTAGAACGGTACTCGATATTCGTAGGGAGATGCGCAAGCAGGTTACCATATATCCAAGTTGAACCACTTGCTAGATTCATGCGCTCAATAAATAAGGAAAGGGCTTCATTGTCGAGACGATGTATGTATGTACAAGTACTATTCTTCAACGCGAGTCTTCTATCTTCAAGCCAACTTCGACTCCGAGTTGCCCTTGAACTAGTCCACTCGTTCATCACGTGCCCCAACGCGCCTTACCCCTATCCACCATTACCACCATGACACACAAGTTTCAAGACGATCAGTCTATCGAAGAATACAACGAAAAAATGCTAGATTATCGCCACGACTCAATGGAGGATCCTCTCCTTCCTGGAATTACCTTTTTTCTTACTCTTCAACCACTGTCCTTGCCGGCAGATCCACATCAAGTTCGAAACATACCGGCAGTCCCGTTCGGAAAAGAATCCCGTTTCCAACTCGTAAAACCTCTTCAGAGCGGCGAAGATTTTAATTCTGAAGTTTGGCTGGCCAAAACCCCAGATTCAGACGTGCATGTTGTGTTCAAATTCATCATTCCCTCTGCCCTGCCACTTCCAACACCCGACAGTGTACGCTTTCTCGAATGGTTTTACCCAGACGATATTGTTGATTGTCAAGTTCGAGCATATACCGAGTTGGTTGAGTTGCAGGGAGTGCTTTGCCGTGGTTTCTTGGGAGATTCAAGGTCTGTCGCGCGTTTTCTGCCTAGTCGAGTTTGATAATGGAATATATAAAGGTCATCATGCCATGGGACGAAGACGTCGATCTCCTAATTCTAGAATATATCCCCCAATCGTTCAAAGAATGGCGCTGGAAAGTCGCATTTGACGAGGGTGAATGTAAATTCAGAGATCCCGAAACCTTTTATCAACTCGCAAGTACCCCTTCCCACACCGACAGCAACACCGAATCTCAGACTGACCCCCTCATGTATCTAGTATAAATCCACACTCGATGCGCTCGACATTGCACACACCCATAAAGTCTTCCACACGGATATCAAGGAAGAAAACCTATTATTCGATCCCACAAATGACCAAGTCGTTATAATCGACTGGATAAACGATCTTCCCCTTCATCGTCAACAAGGACTCGCAAGATGGGCTCGTAAAAAGGACACCTTTGATTTAACGGTCTGTTTCGCGAGGTGTGCGAATGGGATTGGGGAGGCGTTTGATCAGAGGGTCAGACAGGAACCAGGATTGGGGAAGAGGCTTAGGAGCGCTGGGTATGGGCTTTACTGAGTTTGAACCGAACATTTATAGGACGAGAAAATTCGAAGGGAACGAGGCCTGTCCATATTTGGAGTGTCCGCACCATATATGGTGCGTGGGAGCGTGTCTGAGCCAGGATCACTCACAACAATCTCAAGGGAGCCCCACCTAAAGGTTCGGCAATTACTCTCGATTGTATAGTACGCCCAAATGTAATTAGTAGAAAAATATTGTAATTGTAATCTATGCAGAGTTCTTCGACCTCGATTTCTTCGGCACCCTCGCCAACCAATACAAAAACAACGCCCCAAACAGGTTAAAAACGATATACGCCCACATCAACCCAAAGTTCCTCCACCTTACGCCATAATCCGAATCAAATGCCGCCAAGAACGAATTTGTACTTGTACTCGTACACACCTCGCACTGTGACGTCGCATTAGGGTTCGCGAGTGACGCACCCGTCGCAGAGAGATAGTTGGCGAGGTAATCTCCGCAGGTAGACCCACTCGGCGGGTCGAATCGGGAGATTTCGACGTTGGAGCAGTAGGCAGGGGCGTTGGCGAGCCCCGTGGAGAGCATACCGTCTACGAGGTAGGTGAAAGGACTGACACGGTTCATGAATACCCAAAAACCAGGGAGATTTTCGCGCGTGACGAGGACACTGGTCAGGATACGCGTCAGGATCACTACTAAGCTTCTAAGCTCTGGAGTCTAGCACTCACCCACAAAAAATTAAACACATCTGGAAGGCCAGTGTTGCAATATTGCCTCCAGTCTCCGCAGAATCAATCCCAGCGATAATCAGATCCGTGAACGTCGACGTGAAGAGCATGAACGCCAATATAAAGAGGAACATCAGCCCCTCGCGTTCGGTGGTAGCGTCTGTGTATCTGGCGTTTTTGTACATCCCGATGGGGAAATACCAACAACAGTAGACGACGACTGCCATTAGAGCGTTCCAGGGGAGTTCGGCAAGGATGTTTGAGAGCATGAAGGCCTTGCATGAGCACGTCAGAGCCGAGCTGACGTGTATTTATTAGTAGCGCTCACCTTCCAAGAGTATGTCTTTGATGGCCGCTCGCGGACTTCGTAGAGAGCTCGCTGGGTGACGAAATGCGGCATGATTTGGTTTGCTAGGTTCCCGAAGAGTGTTAGGATCATGCTGGTTGAAAGCTCATGTCAGTGATAGCCTTGTAAACCGGAGTAGCGCGGGATACATACAAAACAGCTATACATCAATATTAGCAACAGTCAAAAAACTAGACACAGCAAGATACACACCATACATCTGGTTCTGAAGCCCTTGTTTGTCGTTTCCGGATTTCCAAAACGTGAAACCGATGAAGAGAGACTATCAGAGAAAGGTCAGATCAGGACGTCATAATTTTAAGATAAGAACCAACTCACCGACAACGCACAAAGTGCAAACTTTGAATAGATATACGACGGAGTCCGCCAATACTGCTGAAGAACCCGAATCCAGCAAAGGGACAGCTGAGTCCCAAAAGGCGCCGCAAACTCTGCATGTCCCTTCTCCCCATCTCCGGCCCCAGACTCCACAACTTGCTCGTGCTTCTCAACCAACCCCCTCTTCTTCGCCAACTCTGCCTTAACAGCCGCATACTCATCACTTCCCCTCCAAGCCTCAACATAATCCCTCTTGGCCACAGCACCCGGAGCAGCGCCAATCACACTAAGAATCCATTCAGCTGGGTTAGCTCCAGCTGGACAAGCCTCCGCCCCCTGACGTTCGAAATAATCGATTAGAGTTCGAGCACCAGGTCCGATATCACCGTAATAAACAGTTTTACCGCCTCTTGCCAGGAACAACAGACGGTCGAATTCCTGGAAAAGGAGTGCAGAAGGTTGGTGGATGGTGCATAGGATAGCTTGACCATTGTTGGCTAGTTTCCGAAGGAGAGTACAGATACTCCAGGCGGTTTGACTGTCTAAACCGGATGTGGGTTCGTCGAGGAAGAGTAAGAGTTGGGGTTTGGCGGCTAGTTCGACGCCGATGGTGAGCCGTTTTCTTTGTTCGACGTTGAGACCTGGAAAGTGTTGTTAGTGTCAGTCCGACATGTTGAGTGACCAGCGAACCTTCGCCAGGAACACCAACTACTGCATCAGCGTATTTCTCCATACCAAGCATCCGGATAACTTCGTTTGCGTATTCGACCTTTTCGCGATCTGGGACAGTGCTAGGCTGCCTAAGACGAGCGCTAAATATCAACGCTTCGCGAACGGTTGACGTTTGGAGGTGCAGATCTTGTTGTTGGACATAGCCAGTTTTGCGCTGGAAGGATTGATCCCTGGGTTTTCCGTCTACGAACATGGAGCCAGATATCACACCCTAAGAAAGATCAGTCACGGACAGATACAATAAGGCATAAGACGAACCATGGTGACACGACTAGCAAGGACATCCAATAACGTGGTTTTACCGGCACCTGAAGCACCCTGGGGTCAAAGTCAGCATCATGCATGAAGCACTTGAACGAACATCCTCACCATCAGGGCAGTAAGCTTCCCAGGCTCCACCCATCCATCTACATGATCCAACAACCTCCTAGGCTCGCCTTTGATGGTGATATCATAACAGACATCCTCCCAATGGAATATCGCAGTCTGTTTCTGGATGATCCCGACCCCATCTTCGAAGCCATCGGCACGATCATGAACAGTCCCCTGTGTCGTCTCTTCGTCGTTGGTTTCCTTCTCCTGGTGAGGAACGAGTCCTTGCTTGTACACCAACACCTCGCCTTTTGATTTTGCAGCAGAGATGTACTCCGTCGCGAATAGGTAGGTGCCGCAGAAGAACACAATGAACACAATGACAATGCCAAAGTTCCTACAAGTCGGTTACCAGTCAGAAATCAGCAAAGAAAGAATAGGGACAGCTCACCTCCACAAATGCGACCGATAATAATCAAAGGACGCAGCAAGATACCTTGCTCCCTCAACAACACTACTCCCTGGCTGCGCACCCGTTGTCGAGCAAACCCTCTGCAAACCCGAAGCACTCTCATATCCCTGGCCCGAAGGTACGTAGCTGGTACACTCAAACGACCTTCCAGAAAACTCGTTTGCCATGAGCGCTTCGAAAACGTATGCAACGGGATTGGCGCGGTTGATCCATCGGAACCAGGGATGCATGTATTTCGTTGGGATAGCGAAACCAGAGTAGACGACCAGAGCGAGGATGATGACTGCTGCGGGTGTCATTGCTAGAAGAATACTGCCTATCAGATACTGATTGTAGGGGAAGAGGAAGGAGAAAGTACCCTGCGAAATAGTCCTTGACGAAGCCCCAATAGTTCGAAAGATCATCGACATTGCCAGGGTACAGAAGAACGAGAAGAGGAGATAGATAAAGAATGCTGAAGCCGTTCGCCGGAGGTTGGTCATAAAATAGAGCGTGACATTCGTCGTGATAGCGCTAATTATCTTTGTTGGGAGGTCGCAGACCATCGAACTGATTGCCTCAGAAAACGGGTGGTACAACGCCATGCGGGTGTGTTTTTCGACGATGGGACGTTGTTCGTAGAGACTCAGGATCTAGGCAGTAAGCGTCAGTGTCAGGAAAGGGACAGAAATTGTGGACTTGACTTACCTCGAGAATACTACTAAACGCGTTCATCAATACCGCGTAGAACAATAACGCCGAACGACTATAAAAGCTCCCTGTGTCGGTCTTGAGGTTGTAGAAGATACTGCTCACAATGAGCGCCATGATGAACTACAAGTCCAAGTCCGAGTCAGATCAATACGTATCCGCGGATAAAAGAAGACACTCACATTCCCAATAATCGTAGTCAACATAACACTCATATCTCCTCTCAACCTCTGGAATGCACGTCGGAGACACAAACGGACTTGCATTGGGACTGTTATTGTGTAAGGAGACTTTGATCGCCTATCACACCCCAGAGTCAGACACACATCGTCCAAAGGACTCAGAGAAAAAACACTCACATCCCCTTAGCCTGAATCTGCTTCCGACTATACCGGAACTGTTCGAGGTGCTCCCCTCCAACAGGATACTCCCGATTGAACTCGTCGATTTCTTCCAACAACCTCTTCCTATCCTCACTCTCTTTCCAGGCCTTGGCGAATTCGTCAGGCGTTCGTGGTACTTTGAGTTCAAAGCCTGGTTGGGCTTGTCGTTCTGCTGGGTTGGTCAAAGACTATTCGAGTCCGTCAGATTTAGCTTTTAGAAACGAGGACAAGGTGTACGCACTGTAAGAAAATCCGCCGTAGTCTGCCTCTCTGGACAATGGAAGCCCATTTCAACGAAATACCGCTTCGCCTCATCTGCAGGACCAAAGTAGATTTGTCGGCCTTCGTAGAGCACTGTGACTTTGTCGAAGATCTATGACAGTATCAGTTCAAGGTCGCATGAAAAGGAACAAAGGAGTGAACCCACATCGTAAATATCCTGACTAGCCTGATAAATCGCCACAACCGCACTCGCACCCGTCACCCCCGTCGAACTCCTCAAGGTCTTCACAAACTCCAACGCAGTCGCACTATCCAAACCTCTCGTGCTATTATCCCAACACTGCAACGGGCTTCCACTAAGCGTCACCTCAGCTATACTCACTCTCTTCCTCTCACCACCACTTACACCTCGAATAAAGTCATTTCCAACTTTGGTGTTCTCGGTGTGTCGGAGACCAAAGATGGCCATGACAACGTCTTTCATGTGGGAGGCCCATTGTTCTCGTGTAACACCTGGGAGACGAGAGTGTGGGGTACGTGCGAGTGCGGCGAAGGAGAGAGTTTGGCCGACTGTGAGATTTGGGAAGTGGATGTCGGTTTCTGCGGAGAAGGTGACTTCACCGCGAAAGTCTTTGTGCATGGTTTCCCATGGGATGCCTAAGCAAAGGTGTAAGCGTACTGTACGAACTGAATGAAGGAAATATACTGTACCCTGGTAGTTGATCTGAGCACCTTGGTCGACGTAAAACCCGTGTGTTTCACCAGCGATTGTCTTGAGGAAGGTACTACATCCACTGTAGGAACCAAGGGTCAGAAAAGTCCGAAGGATGCACGTAGAGTTCAAGTCTTACCTCCCAGGAGGCCCCAAAACAACCAACATCTCCCCATCTTTCACCAGCCCCTCAAAGTCCCTCAGGATATCGATCCTCTGGCCTTTGTTCCCCAAAAGACCCTTGATCATGTCTGGTATACCCAAAAGGATGTTCCCAACCGTCTTCTGATAATCCGTGGGTTTACCGTACCCATAAACATTCAAGTTGGTAAAACTGATACCGGCGGTCCGTTTAGGATACCTCTGCGAGTCACGAGAGTGTATCCCGAACATGGAACGTAGCCATCGTTGGGGATCGAATTTCTCGGAACGTGGATCTAGTTCGGGTTCGGCGTCTTCGGAGAAGGGGTGCACGTCGGTATCGACGTGTTGTGCTAGAGACCGTTGGGTGAAGGTACGCGCTAGTTGAGCGACTTCTTGCTCGACGTCGACTTCTGGGATAGGTGGTTCGGGAGTGACAGTGTCCTCGGAGCCGCCATAGGTGAGGAAGGCAGGAAGAATAGACGGTGTACGAGGAGAGCGTGGAGAATTAGGGGGATTGAGGTCTGGTTGAGTTTGAAGAGGTAAGCTAAACGGATTCATGGTGACAGATGGGATAACATACCTTTTAGAGAAGCTGGTTCTTATACTAAAGAATACGTCCCGCTGACTGGATTGCCAATTGAATGGTTGGCCGATTTTCCTGACTGCCCTAGTCAACGAAAGTCTTGCGAATTTGAAATTAACGCGGGTCGGCGAAGGTATTGTATATGGTATTTTTGTCATCGGAAGCCCTGTTTCGCGGCTAGTTTCAACGCTTCTGCGGCTAGCGGGCTTGAGTATCAGCTAGCCTAATAAATCCATGCATCGTTCAGCTATTGTATTCGCAACTTGCTGCTGTTACCGTGGCTTGCTGAGCTTCACAAGTGAGAGATTGTGGACGTTGAGAGACGCGAAGATCGCCGGCCCGGGGTAGTAAAATTGCCTTACCACGCCTCTTTCGGAAAAACGGGTGCTACACCTCCATGATCGTGTTACTATATCGTTTCATACACTACCCCAGCACAGAACACCGTTATATCGCATCTTCTTGTTCACTTCTCCTGCAATACCTTCGAAAACGTTTCAACAATTGGCATATCCAGGTCCTTTTCACAAATTCCAACATCTTCATCCCGGCGGCTCTGTAATCCTTGATCTTTGTCTTCTGGTGAAGAGCAACTATTTCTGTATAAGTAGCTCAGCACGCCCTTCCACAAAAGGGACAAGAAGCAGAGGTACAGCATTCTCTCGCGTACGAACGTCAAGGATCGTTCTAAGGACTCGTAAGAGTAACTCTGAATTTGCACAGGTAATGGATTCTCACGAAGAAGCACTGGTCTAAGCGTCTTGTAACTGCATCTCTACATGGCAATACTTGGATCTTCATGGTATCTTCATAATCATTCAACTCGAATAGATTTCAGTCTGCTTGCGCATTTCCTGACGAATATCCAGGATAGTTCTACTTGTAAGAGTGACATGCAGAACACGCATGAGCCTAGAAGGAGGTATGTAAGACGAAACGTTTGAGATACGAGGTTGAAAGTAGTCACGCACGGCATCAAGAGGTTTGAGAAGGTCGCCTACTAGATGTTGTTAGTGATGCTTCTTAAAGTGACCGTGTATACGTACCGGTGCAGCCAAAACGACGATGACATGGGCGGTGGATACAACTATGATAGTCAGAACAAAAATGATCCTCGTAGTCGGGAAAAGCTTACACATGAGTGCAAGGTAGTAGAGGATACCTTGAAACCGCGTTAGCACATAAATCGTAGTGAACGGCAACAACAACATACCTTGTCCAAAAACAATGTTGAGTATATCGGAACTCGATGAGACCGCGACATTTCGGTTCATTCTTAACTTATCTGACACCAATATCAACTTTGCGCATATCAAGTACGACATGCTAGCTTACAATGAGGATAACCTACTACTACCAGGAGCACCACAAGACCTGGAGAGATGGTCAAAACATCGTAACGACTGCTATCCTGTTACAGATACATACCTGCTTGGTATACCGACCCCAAAACAAAGACTAGGTAGGACAAGGAGGAGGAGCCGTGTATAGGGGCGCAAGTCCTGCTACTCAATTCAACGGATTCCGAAAAGAACGTAGAGTCTAGAATCTCGTCAGATATAGTCCGTTTTCATGACTGAAAAGGCGTACATAATGTGAACTTGAACATATCGCTCACAACCAAGTAAATGGGGATGTAGCACAACACCATGAAAGCGATCAGAATCCAGGACAGTCTTCGGAACCTATCCTGACACACGGCCCATGTGCGAAACGTTAATAGTAGTTCTGATGTAGTCACACCGATGATGTGCATCCCTAGCAAATGATATTAGACGGTCTGTGTATTGCAAGGAGCGAAGGCAAGACGCACAACGAACGGTATTCATGATTGCCAGACAAGTTTTCTGGGACATAGTAGTTGATGATATCCCCACTATATTTCAAATGAGTATCTTTCACCTCAGGCAGAGTGCGATGCTCACCGTAAAGCACAAGGAAGAAGGAATCCAGGAATGGTATGTATCGCTGAAATAAGAACAAGATGTTGATCAAGCTTGGAGACACCGACCACACGAGGTCGACCTCCATCCCAAACGTCAAGATATAGTCATACAAGAATATTGCCATTGAAGACACTTCCAGAACGGGCCGTTCAGTATGAGTAACCGTTTCATCCCCAGAAAACATAGAAAATCTGACCTAAAAAGTACTGTAGACGCAAAGGTTAGCTTAATCTGAGTACTGTATCGTTACGCACCATTTGCAGGTCCCCCTCCATGAGTGATGGGTAACATCGAACTCGCCCTTTATATGTGCTGCTTCCAAACCTATACTTGCCATCATCCCGCTCCCGCCGCTAGTGGATTGATGGCGTCAATAGCTTTGTGGGAGGCAGTGGGAACTGGGCATGGAGCATCGAAGATGGTGAACCTCAGACGCCAAGGTGATGTAATGGGTAGCCGAGACTGCATCTTTAGTACACAATCTTTGAGACTCGATGTTCATTGTATCTTCATAATCGTTCAACTCGCATAGATTACAGTCTGGTTGCGCATTTCCTTACGGATGTCGAGGATAGTTCTACTTGTAAGAGTGACGTGCAGCACGCGCATAAGCCTAGAAGGAAGTATGTAAGACAAAACTTTTGACATACGAGGGTGCGAGTAGTGACGTACGGCATCAAGAGTTTCGAGAAGCTTGCCTGCCAGCTGGGGTGAGTGATAATGCATCTGGTGTGGCCGTGTACACGTACCGGTGCAGCCAAAACGACGGCAACATTAGCGATGGATATGCCTATGGCATGTTAGAATGAAAGACAACCCCTCTAGCGAGGAAAAGCCTACATATCAGTACAAAGTAACAGAGAATGCCTTGAAGATTGCGTTAATAGAGGAAAATCCTAGTGGTACGGAAGCATACCTTGTCCGAAAACCACGTTGAGTATGTTGGAGTTCGATGAAATCTTCAAACCTTTCCTCAGTTTGACTAGATCGACATCAATCTGGTGCACCACAGCACAGCGTTATAGCTTACAGTGAGACCATCCCGCCACCGCCATGAGCACCAGAATGCCTAGAAACCGTAGACGGTCAAGATGTAATATCAAACCACGGTATTTTGATTCCACTTGCCCAGTTGATATACAGATAGCATAACGTAGTTCAGGTAGAACAGGGAGGAGCTACCGTGTATAAGGCCACAAGTCTGCGCCTCTTCCTTGGTACTGTGTTTGAGGTTGGGAGCGAACGTTGACGGAACTAGGATGTTGTGAGATACTGTACAATTTGCATCCATTCTCGTCAAAGGACTCACAGATTGTGAATTTGAGCATGTCGCTTGTGATCAAGAAAACGGGGACAAAGCACGAGGCCATAAAAGGCATCAAGAACCACGATAGTTTTCGGAAGCTGTCTCGACATACGACCCACGCGCGAAATGTCAATAACACCTCAGATGCAGCCATTCCGAAGAGGTGCATCCCTGGCAATGATATCAGAAAGGCAATTGACCCAGCACATGTAGGACGCACAAAGACAGGTATTCATGACTGCCAGACAAGTTTCCTCCGGAACATCTGATGATAGCCATACTAACCAAAGTGTGAGCATCACTTCCGCAGGCTGGAGGCAACATTCACCATAGAGCACAAGAAGTAAAGAATCCACGAATGGCATATATCTCTGGACCAAGAACAAGACGTTGACCCAGCTCAAAGACAGCGACCACACGAGGTCGACTTCCACCCCGAAAGTTAAAACATAGTCGTGCACGAGTATTGCCATTGAAGAGACTTTGAGATCCGTCCAGCATGAGCAATCACTTTATCAAACGCAGATATATCAGAACCTGACCTAAAAAGTACTGCAAAAAGGCTGGATTGAGCTAGGTCACATAATCGAAGGATTGTCACGCACCCTTTGCAAGTCCCCCTCCATCAAGTATGCAAGGCAACTATTTTGATAGGCTTCATTCAAGTCGCCCTTTTTGTGTTGAACCATCTCCGACTATCATGGAACCTCTACTAGCTGTCTCCCCTTTTCTCCCGCAAGTGAATACATCGTGTTGACGCCATCAGTAGCTCTGTCAGCCAAAGGTAGGTGAACGGAGCTAGTAGTAGATAAAAAAAATTTAAAATGATTCTGAATGCCTCATGGCTAATGTAACATGTTCTCACGGATGTTCCTGGGCGTTCCATCGCGCGCGCGCGCGAGCCTAAGCATGCTGACCTAGAAAGCTCGAGCTCAACTCGAAAGCACGACCCACTACCACCCTTCATTTCAGCGTCAGTGATACCAGGTGATATCTCTGATTACGCTCTAGGACTACAAGTATATATATATAATATATGCGATTCCCAATTTGACGGATTACCACGACCCCCTCGAGCTTTGCTCCTCTCGAGATATCGGGATTATCAGGCGCAAGGTAAAGCAATTATAGCCGTTCTCAAAGAACGCAACAATCCATGATCTTTGGCTGATCGACGTCGAAACATTCCGCCGATTCTCCATGGAAGAGTCCATTGAGCCTGCGAAACCTCTTAGAAGAGGTTAAAATTTCAATTCAAAAGTCTGGCTAGCAAAATCTTAGATGTACGTGTCGTATTCAACTTCAATTTCATCGTTCCTTCGGCCCTGCCGCTTCCAATGCCCGACAGCGTATGCGTTCTCGAATCACTTGCCCGGAACGTTGATTGTCAGGTTACGTAGCACTGTTACAGGTGAAACGGCGAAAGTCCTGGTCGTCCACCCGACAAACCTCCCAAATGCCTCAAGGCCTCGAGAAGTTCTGCATCCCCCTGTGCCAATTCTCCCTCAAACAGCCGTCGTTTCTTTAGGTCCGACTCTGATGTCGGATCCTTGAACGGGGTTCCAATGATAGGGCAAACAGTGCCTGGTTCTGGGAGAGTACCGTTGACGAAATAGGAACGAACAGCACGGGCAGTGCATATAGATGGGGCCGCTATCGAGCAATGCTAATGATTGTGAAGTCAGTACATACGTACGAGTACGGTGTATTGTCAGAAGTGACGACTTACACCGGCACAGTCTTGAGTAAGCACGACAGATCCAGGGAAACCTTCTGAGACCACACGGGCACTGTGGAGTCGTGTTATCCATCGATGCAATATACACGATATATTGGCAAGTACTCACGCATGGAGTGGCGCTACAGGGTCTTCAGGGAATTAGAAGGGGGCGAACAAGGTCTGCAGTGGAACGTACCGGCGGTGTTACCAATCAGCAAAATCGGGTGGCTTGTGTTCCCCGAGATTGGTCCTGAACACTCCACAGATAAGCCAACGTTGTGGAATTTACATAAATACATACCTCTAAAGAATGATTTGGGAATCCTAGGCCAAGAGCTGGCAACGAATCATTAATACGGCCGTGCCACACAGCGTCAAAGCGTACCGAAACATACCTGCATGCCATTCGGAATCCGGCCCATATACTACCCCACTCTGATACCTTTAGTACATCTTGGTAATGTTGTTCAGCATCTTCTAGACTGGATGGCACGATGTCACCATCGTTGCAAAGTATAGCGGTCTGCGCATCTGGAACGCTATCAAAAGCATGCTCCAAAGGATCGCAGGTGCATTCAAACGGAGGTACTTCCAACATTTGATACAAAACTGTACCGTTTCCAGCCTCCAGATCAGCCAGTCCGTTCGCTAACGTTTTCCACGCGGCGAACGGACTGTATAAATTCGGAAGTATCGTTTGCCGCAGGCGTGCATAGTCGACGATACCATAGAATTGCTCGGTATGCACGGCGACTGGTGTTTGGATGATGGAATTGTACAATCGGTTGAGCCTTTCGCCGATGGCTTCAGGCGAGGATTCGTAGAAGGAACAGAGTTCTGGTCCTGCATTAAAGCAATCTTTGAAGAACCAGTTGAGAGTGTCATCAGTATCAAGAAGATTCTCCGTCCAGCGAGCTATCAATGACAAATCAGGTGCCAGAACTGCCAATAGGAAGCCCCTCACGCACTGCTATAATAGTCATTTTCAACGTCGACTACTCCATCGATGACTATTCGGTGGACTTTATCCTTAACAGGATAGTGAGCAAAACATCGAGACAGGATTGCAGAGAACGTGACTTGCCGGAAACATAGCAGCAAAGGTCGAACCGAGTACTGTGCCGTATCTTGAATAATGTATCAGATATGGCTCTATGAGAAGGTAAGGTATCGGACGCACGAGAACCCCCAGTATTGGATCTTCTCCTTGCCGTACGCTTCCGTGATACGGAGCATGTCTCGTGCCGTATGGTCCGTCTGAATGTGAGGTAGAACATCCGCAAGACGTTCTCCAGCTAACCGCCCATCTATCTTATCACGAGCCCAGTGGCTTGCAACATTGTCCGAGGAATGATTGAGCTCTCTAGCAATCGGGCGGCTCCATACTTCTCGTTCTACGCGGGTTTTAAACCATGACACTTTGGGAGTAGAGCGAGCTACACCTAAAGCAACAGTCAGAAATTTGGCATTCGACTCTACTTATGATGGCTGACATACCTCTAGGATCGAAACCAACGATGTCGAATTGTGGTCCAACTACCGTTGCGAGGCTCTGGCCTCTGCTGAGAATCAAGTCAACACCGCTACCACCTGGTCCGCCAGGATTGAAAAGAATGGGACCAAGATAGTCTGGGCTGTCAGAAGAGACGTTGGCCTTGATACGAGCGAGTGCTATTGCAGCAGATTGTCCTTCAGGGTCGGAGTAGTTGAGAGGGACCTGAAGACGACTGCACTCCAAAGTCTCGTTGTAACACTTGGCCCATACCAACTCTTTTGCTGGCTGAATCTGAACCAAAAATACACGTCAAGTCGCGTGAATTTATCAGACATACAATACTCACAGACGCCCAGGATGCCTCAACCCAGTCTAAATTCGAGTCTCTAGCTGTTCCGACGAAGGACTCGCCCTGTTCATGTTCATAGCGTGCTAACGTCCCTTGAAGTCGACTTGTGAATGCCAAGCTAGCGAGAATGATATGTAGGCTGAGTATCTTTGGACTCATCCTTAATAGTGGTACCAAGAAGAGTCGTTGGATTGTACGCAAGGCACAATGAGTTATGAAAAGTGCGAAAGTTCGAGTTGAATATATTCTGCATTGGGTTCTGCATTGGGTTGGCTTTTAACCTAGGTATCGATGGCAACACGGCAAGGAAAAATACGGCTATGAGGAGCTGTTTCAGCGCTCTTGATCGTGGCGAGCAACGAGTGGATTGAATAGACGGGGGTATACATGTGAGGCTGGTTGTGATTTGTGCCCTTTCCGTAACTTCAGCATAAAGCCCACAGGAAGAGTAGAAGTACAATTACTCACCCTAGTAAGGTACACTTCTAGTAGTCACCAAGATTCTACCTCCATATTTCAGTCAATAATACTCTTGCATAAACGACCGGCAGTTTTTTTTTGGCTGAGTGGTAATGGTGATTGGTGACCGAAGGGCGCTGATTCATTCCGACTCCCACAGTCAATAGGTAATGCACAATGTGGAGCAGAACTGTATTATGTATAGAAAGGGTACAAAATTTGATGTAGACAGTGCTGTGAGGAAATCGATGAGGGCCGTCGAATGTCTGAAAGAAGCGAAATACCACATACAATTCAGCGCGACCTTTTCTCTACCCAGTCCTCCTAGCCAGAGGCTGTCGTCGTTCCAAGTAGAGCGCAATAGATATTGCGTTCGAACGTGTCCAGTCTTGATGTCCCTGAGCTACCGTTTTTCCTCCTGTGTGTTCTCGACACTATCCCCATAGACTGACCAAGCTAGCTTACTGCTAAACTTGACTAACGACAAGGCGAGCTGAAATCGCAGAGGGCCGGCTTGCGAGATGTAGTCAAGAGCAGGTTGTCCAGGGTTGTCCCGGCTACTAACGCGTATTGAACTCGAATCCTCTTGAGTCTTGGCCAAGGCTTCGGACTTGGATACCCGAAAGAGAAAAACGCGTCCGATACTCGAATGCCTGTAAACCGGTTCTCAGCGCTCCATCATGACCCAAATTTATCAGGGTGTAACCTTTCGCGGTTCCAGCTCGGGGATAGTCGTCAAGTCCTCGTTCACTCGTCGTGCGGAAGATCTTGAAGCAGATGATGTCGTAGTGAAAGTCACTCACAGTGGTCTATGTGGAACGGAGTTGCATTATCGGAATCGGGACATGGTGTTGGGCCATGAGGGTGTGTAATTGTGGTATCAGTCTCACATTTTTGTGTCGCTCACTCTAGCTACAGGTGTCGGGATAGTTATAGCTTTGCCTCCAAAACCCAAACATGGCCTGAAACTCGGGGATCGTGTCGGATGGGGTTTCTATCATTCCACCTGCGGGTCTTGCGAGCCTTGTCTGACGGGGCGCGATTGCTATTGCGAGTATCGTCAAATGTACGGCACTCACAACCTGGACCAAGGATCTTTCGCAGAACTGTGCGTATGGAAAGCACAGTGGTTAATCAAGATACCCGATGGGATACCGTCGGAAGAAGCTGCCGCTCTGATGTGTGGGTTTAGTTGTCCGAATGCTGCTATGTGTTCTGAACCGGTGTGCATTCAGGTGCTGGTGTATCGGTTTTTTCACCTCTTCTCGAGCATGTTAAACCGACCGACCGTGTTGGCATTGTCGGAGTAGGCGGTCTGGGCCACCTCGCCATCCAATTCGCTCGCCAAATGGGTTGCGAGGTTGTCGCGTTCTCTCGGTCGAGCAGCAAACGTGAGGAATGTCTGTCCTGGGGTGCCAAAGAGTTCTATTGCACGACGAGCTCGAACAATGGATCGGACTTGGAAGACTTTGACGCCCTGCATTTCAACAAAGACAAGAAACTCCATAAATTGATTGTCTGCACCGCGGAGGATATCGACTGGAGGAACTACATGAAGATCCTCGGAACATTACCTACAGTGATACCGCTTACAGTGTCTCAAGGTGCACTTGGGGCGCCGTACGATGCCCTTCTACTAAAGGGGTTGAGAGTAGCTGGAAGCGTTCCAACTTCTAAACTTGCATTGTGAGCCATGTGCTCCGCTTCTTCCACCGCTTGCTGACATTTTTTTTATCACGCAGCATCCAAACACTAGAATTTGCAGAACGGAATGGCATCCGTCCAAAAGTTGAAAAATTCGAGTTGCGGAAGGGCGAGAAAGAGATCATGGATGTTATGGAAAGACTAAAGAAGGGGGATATTAGGTATCGTGCAGTGTTTGCCTGGGACTAGAGAGTTGTCAATGAAACCTCGGATTCGCACATCTTGCTCACCCTTCTGCACCATGATCATCACTCGTCGTCGCATCATGTCGACCGCCGGCCCGCCAGTAGTCCATCATCCAGCTGACTTCGACTTCATACACGAATAAAAGGGCTGGCAAACAGATGCGATGTATGTGCACACAGATGGAGCTCCTCGCCGCGATTTTACTCTGTTTTTTGATCACGGTACCGGTACATGCCCTGATCAACCCAATCCTTCCAGGCTGGAATCCAGACCCAAGCATACTGCGGGTCGGAGATGATTACTTCATTGCTACTTCGACCTTTGAATACTTTCCAGGCGTTCCTATCTGGCACTCAAAGGACCTGGTCGATTGGTCACTGATCGGACATGTTCTGAATCGACCCTCCCAATTGACACTGTTCGGAACGCCATCAGACGCAGGTGAGTAGCACACAATTTCGTACTAAGTATTATTTATGATCTAAACTACGCCAAGGCATATGGGCACCAACCCTAAGATATCACAACGGTACATTTTACCTTGCCACCACGACAAGATACGTCTATTCACGTACGTCCTTCGATCTCACGGCGTTCAATCGCTGACATGTACACAGCCGAATTCCGTTTATTTCCTCGTTCTTTCTATGTTAGTACAAAGGACATATTCTCTAACGAATGGAGCGACCCTGTATATTTTGGTAAGGCGTCTAAAACACAGGCATGAAACACGATAACGGTGACTTTTCAATCTTCCTTTTTAGACTACCTCGGGTACGACGCCGACTTATTCTGGGATACCAACGGCGATGTTTATGCCACCTGGGCTGGAATCAACAATGCAAAAGATAAAATTTATGGTCCGTTTTGCTCGCTGACCTCGCCTCAACTAGCCCCTAAAAATCTCCACAGGGATCTATCAAAGTCAAATTGACATTGAAACGGGTAATTCACTGACACCCGCCGAGCTCATCTTCACCGGTGTCCTCGAAAACAATTCTACAGCAAGACCCGAAGGACCGCATGTCTACCAAGTTAATGGGACGTATTATTTACTCATTGCTGAAGGTAAGCACCCATGCTCACCGGTGCTTTACTCAACAATCTCATTCTATTTTACAGGTGGCACGGGAGAGACACATAGGGCAACGATTCAACGTGGTCCATCCCCGTCTGGGCCTTGGGAAAATAATCCCGCAAATCCGATATTATACAACGGCGCAGATCCCTCAAATGAACTGCAGGTGAGTTGTGGCCACTCGGGCTTGTACATGCCGAGCTTACAACGGTCATGAAAGGCTACCGGTCACGCTGATATGGTCGAAGGTCCTGATGGCCGTTGGTGGGGATCCGCACTAGCTGTTGTGCCTCAAGACGGCAACTTTAGCCATCAGCAGCTGGGTAAGCTCAGCATCTGATTCGGAGTCAATCGTTCTGAAAGGGCATTCAGGACGGCAGACTATTTTGTTCCCGGTCACTTGGGAATCTGGATGGCCCGTCTTTAACGGCGGAAAACCAGTAACCCCTCATATGCCCGACATCTTGTCCGACGTCTCTCCACTGAAGCCCTATTTCAACAACTTTACGTCCTCAGTCAATCAAACTTCTATCTCAGCTCTCAAATCATTAGATCCTCCTGACGCTGCAGTCACATTGGATGGCTCCTTTTACACTTTACGCACCCTGCAAAAGCCTTTCTACTCCCTCACTGCTCGAGAGGGGTCCTTGAGAATTTACGGCAATGGATTCAAAGTTGGAGACCGAGACACCCCTGCGCTTTTGCTGAGGAAACAAGCAGCATATACGGAGACGTTTGAAGTGGTCCTTGACGATTTTACACCTCGTTCACCTTCAGTCGGAGGCGTTGGGACCGAGAACGGAGGAAGAGAGGAAGCCGGCGCCACGATACTGTATTCTGACTTTTTGCACAATGACATCGGTGTGACAAATGCAAATGGTACTGGGGTGGAAGGAGAGAGGGTTATTGTCACGCGCACAATTGTTCAAGCTCGACAGGTCGGTCCTTGGGCATTGAGCTCAGAAAACAACACGATTGCGAACGTATGCATACCTTTGTGCACAGCTTCTGTTTATGGTGTTGACCTGTTTTTCTAGGTGACTTACCACCCGCTTAAGTCATCGTCTGGTCCAGTAAAACTCGTCATTCAAGCTAATCCCACAAGTTATGCACTTGGGTTCGCGGAAGTTGAAAACGAGGAGAACGAAACTTGGAATGACGTCATATGGACAGGTGATATCGACGCGTCCACTATCTCAGTACCTCCAGCTGGGTATGAGTTTCGTTTACTCGACATTATCTAGTTTGGCTAACGCATCCAATGTAGATGGTTCTTCTTTAAGGGAGCAGCTTTTGGAGTTTACAATACCGGAACAGGGAGACCGTCGCTTACTCCTGCAGACTTTACATCTTGGAGTCAGACCCCGCAGACCCCGCAAAATATCACGAAAGTATAAGTTTCCCAAAGATCAAACTGTTGAAAATATTACTTTTACAACAATAAAGTACGGTAGCTTTGTTTAAAGATACAACGGTTGGGGTGAATTGAAAAGCCACAATGAAAAGGTCATGAAAGGGTATCGTCGTGTATCTGGTCTTTCTTTACAGCCTCCATTCATCCCGCTGCCATTCTAATACGTCGTTCCGCGTCTGCGGCGACGACCAGTTCTCATTCCTGATCTTCTCGAGCCGAAGCATCGGCAGCAGAGGATGTCAAGAATCACGTCGAAGATGGTGACGATGACCTGTAGGTTTGGGACGTAAGCACTTGCTGCAACTCGTACACAGGAGGATTTACATACCGTGGTGATAGCACTGACTATAGTCATGATCACATTGGCAATGGCAGAGATGATGGCATTAATGCCATGTCCAATCGAGGAGAAAATAGCGCCCTATAACGAATGTTCAGTGCCGGGTCAAACGGATAGCTCCGAGCTACGCGTACCATGATTGTGTGTGGAGGTACGAGATGATCGTTCAAGTTGTTATTGGTGAGGAAAGTTGGAGGAAAGTGTGGCAACCAGGTCGGGCTTATATAGGTCTAAGAGGCGGATGACGTCGACTCGACAATTTTTGGCAGCGGGGCCTCTTCGTCAACTATGACGATAACTTTCGGGGAACTTCGAGGTTAAAGCAAACACTTGCATTGTGCTTGCGGGGGCGAGCGGAACTCGGCAACGTCATCGCAGAGTCGAGGAGCAGGAGGCAACCTATGACATCATTCGGGCGCTAGTTGGGGGGAACCTGGCGCTTAACTATACTGACTGTGGCACAGAATATTGTATGGAGTGCTTGCACAGCGCTGCTTCCTGAATCTCGGTGCAAAAGAGAACTTAGAGGAAATAAGTCGTCAAATTTCTTTCGCGTACCTGGTTACCAAATATGGTCATTCCACAATATTTGCTGCACAAAAATCACAGAAACGTATGACAACCTATTCCTGGTAACAGATTTACTCGCCGAGGATACACGAGGTACCACAGTGTTGTCCCTGGTATTGAACCTGATTTGGCCTGGAACTTCCTGTAGCTAGGTTCTTGACTCAACATCAACGCTCTGGGCCCTATCTGTAATACCACAGTGCACATTAAGTACCGGTCAAGCACCATAGACCCTGTCGCCCTGTCTGATAGGAGCAGGGCCAGGGCCAGGAGAGGTATAATAGATCCAATGCAAGCGATCTTGCCGGTATTAGCTTGCTACGAGTCCCTAGAGTCACCATCGTTTGATCTCGACTTCGATTCATGGAATCTGGAATTCGACGATGTCTTCATTTTCCTACTCGGGTGGCGAGGGACACGGGATCACTGCCAATGAAATGAATTAAAATCCGACCACGATCTCAGCGGTATCTGGAGAAGCACAACATACCTGCTAATTTCGACCGAGATCGCCTTCTACAAGCCTTCCTACCTGGGCTAACATCATTCAGATTGAATCCGAACTCACGGGACGGGCGAAAAAGTAGGTCGTGTACACTCGACTCCGCCAATCAAGCGTGAAGGGGAAATGAAAATGCCGAACAAGTTAGAGCCCGTTAGAGTGGGGCCATTGGACAATCAATAGCGCCACGTTGCAATGAGTCGGGCAGTCAGGGTGCTTTCTGATTCGACGTTGATGTTTTGGATCAAGGACCAATAGCAAAACAAAGGAATCACAAAAAAATGGCATTTCGGTGCACGTAGATTGGTCATTACAAGACTATGTTTCTTTGCTTTTCTAGTGGCAATTGGTCGCTATCAACCCACATTAGCAAAGTGAACTCTGACTGTATCAAGTTCATGCTTACACGACCCAGCTTGGATGGAAACGGCAGCGCTCTGAGAGACCGCACCACTGCTGTCACGTAGGAGCAAACCAACAGAGGTTCCTGAAGAGAGGCAAGATCAGCCATTGTTATAGACTCGAATTCGCGCACTGACCAGCTGAAAGGTCCACAGTCCAGGTCAAGGAAGTGTCACTCGTCTCGGGGAACCGCTTCAAAGGCTCGCCGCTGGGGTTGTTACCGTCCTGAACACTACGATAGATGTAAGTGGAACATATCCTGAGATGTAAGGGTTAATCACATACGACTGTCGTGACATTTGAGGAAAGTGTTGAGTTCGATAAATATGGCAGTCACGCTAACGGCCAGTGGTACATACCAAGAAGTAAGGAGCTATAGGAAGCGGCTGTCAGCAGAGAAACAGAACAAGGAGATGTTTACTGACCTGCCCCTCCAGTCCAAGTAAGCAGGGCTGGTTGACACTCGACAAGGTTGGACCTGAGTGGTCATTAGACTTCGAAGAAGGCATCCTTAAAAGTCAAAACGACTTACGGGGTATTGACTGTCAATTGAGCTTGAACAGCGCTAACGAGAGCTGCAAGTGAAGCAACGACGAAAAATTTCATGATTAATGAGGTTGATTTAGATGTAAAATCTGTTAGGTTGTGATGGGGGATACCGAAGAGAATCTCCCAAGAGGCTCATTTATATAGAACGAGGTTGAATTTGTACCGTAACATCATTCGTAACAGCTCCAACTAGCCTGTGTGAGCTGTGATATATGTATCACAAAGTCTGTTCTGTGTGGTTTCCCGTCGCAAGAGTGAAAGTGACGTAGATCATTCGGGAAGGCTAGTACCACAGCCGACGCGGGACAATGCTTTCCAATTCATCATGTTGCCTTGACTGAGTATCACCCAAGTTCTCTTTGAGGGTAAGCCCACTTGTGACCTGATGGTCGCCGGGGTTTGTGGGTATGCCAACAATTTCCATGACGCTAGGTTGAATGGCACACCGGAAAGACATTAGAACTCAGCGAGCGCTGTACAGAAATCATGAGATCCAAGGTGCGATGCGCTGAATTCCTGAAACATCTTTGTGGAGTAGACAGTCACCAAGCGTGGTCCGAGTTACCAGCCTTTCCCGAGTCGCCTGTGGCCATATTCGTTGACATAAGATGGTAGCCAAAAGCGCTGAGCCAGAGCAAAAGTATCTCCCAGACAATGGATCCTTTGACCTACCTCGTGCGCTAGAAGAAGTCGATGCTAGTAGATACTAGAAAGAAGTTGAGGGCTGAGCTTCAAACGTGGGAAAATATTCACGTCGTATTATGTAGTCCAAAATTTCCCACACCCATTTGCTCGTCTTCAACGCTTTAGGTGTGTGGTCGCTGGCATATTCTACGAGACCGTGACAGAAGAGGTGAGATTTTTTTACTTATTAAACTGTTACGTGCAACTGATTATGCTTTATAGGCTTGAATTGACACGAAAACGACATTCTTTTGCGAGCACAATGACAACAGAAGCGCTTCCCGCTCTTGAACCTTTGTTTCGACGCAATGCCAAACGGACCCATGCTATATTTTCTTCGTGTCCAGATGACAGTATAACAGATGAGGAGAGGAGGTGAGTCATATGTCCGCATTGGCGAAGACCTACTCATTTATTCTCCAGCGTGCGGTTGAAACTTTCAGTCAAAATACGGGACGAATACCGAGATTTTAAGGAGCTTCCTACAGCCCTTCTCTCTCAGCAAGGGCCTGTGGGTCCATCTAGACCAAAGGAGAACCAGAAGATGATTACCGCTGGACGTGCGTCACCGATTTATACATTTAAGCTCACAAGTTGACCGTTTTTTTCGCTTAGCTGCTGATGCAGACACCTCACGGATGATCGCAAAAATAGACAACGCACCTCCACCACGTCAATCCACTTTTACTTCCGCGACCAAACTTTCCCAAGCCCTTACATTACACAAGACAACGAGAACTGTCAAGCCGACCTACCATCCTCCGTGGAAGCTCGTGCGCGTTATTTCTGGTCATCTTGGCTGGGTAAGGAGTGTCGCCGTCGAGCCCGGAAACAAGTGGTTTGCTACTGGTGCCGGGGACAGGGTAGTGAAAATATGGGATCTTGCGTCTGGGGAGCTAAAGCTGTCGTTGACGGGTCACATATCGACTGTCAGAGGGCTTGCGGTGTCTCCGCGGCACCCATATTTGTTTTCTTGTGGAGAAGACAAGGTATTATTACTCTTCCGGATCTATGGGACGGCATTGTACTGAATGTATTCGTAGATGGTCAAGTGTTGGGACCTCGAGGCTAACAAGGTTATCCGGCATTATCATGGACATCTATCGGGCGTTTACGCGTTATCTCTACACCCTACCCTTGACGTTCTGGTGACTTCGGGTCGCGATGCCTCCGCTCGTGTGTGGGATATGAGAACAAAAGCACAGATACACGTCCTTTCGGGGCATACTGCAACGGTCGCGGATGTTAAATGCCAAGAGTCAGACCCCCAAGTCATCACTGGGAGTATGGACTCCACCGTACGGTGCGTGGTCAGCTGGATTCACCATGACAGCTATATTGACTTATCAGATTCATAGATTGTGGGACCTCGCTGCCGGAAAGACGATGGTGACTCTTACACATCACAAGAAATCAGTCCGCTCGTTAGCAATACATCCAACTGAATACTCTTTCGCTTCCGGATCTGCTGGCGGTAACAATATCAAGAAGTGGAAATGTCCGGAAGGCTCTTTCGTTTTCAACTTCAGCGGGCACAATGCAATAATCAATACATTATCGGTTAATGCCGAAGGTGTTTTCTTTTCTGGCGGTAAGCTACTACTTTAAAACAGCTTCCGTCTTACCTCATGCATCTACTTCAGGCGATAATGGCACACTGACGTTCTGGGACTACAACACCGGGACTCCGTTCCAGAATATGGAAGACATTCCGCAACCTGGCTCCCTTGAAGCAGAAGCTGGCGTGTTCTGCTCAACCTTTGACGTCACGGGTACTCGCCTCATCACCGGTGGTGCTGATAAAACAATCAAGGTACGTCCAATTTAAGACTTTATGTTAACTAAACTAACGCATGCTTCTGTCAGGTGTATGCCGAACAGTCGTCGTGATGTAACTAGCGGTATAGGTATAGCGATGTATCGATACATGTTACCATATTATGTACTCTAATCTTTCAAAACGATTGGTAACCTGGACCGCGTGGTGAGATTACAGTATGGTTTCTTACTGTGAGGCGCGGAGGTAATTTATCTACAAAGTCCCCGATGTATAAGAAATGATATGCGGTCCTGCGGCGGCGTGTCCTCTCTACTGGATAAAAACAAATCTGATATCATACCATAACATGCAACCTTAACCTGCCCATCGTGTAAGTGAGTTGCTTCCTGATCCCGGAGATACGTTAGACCCCAACGAGGAAGATTCAGAATCCCGATAGTGGTGGGAATTGGCCTCTGAGCCCAAGTCCCAAGCTCTCTCAGCATGAGCTAGGTCGTAACGAGGCTGTGTCTCCTCTGACAAGGAATGTGGTGGTTTTGGCGGCGGGAGGGAAGATGTATTCGAATACGATTCCAACTGCGTTTGAGTGCGATATTGAGCGGCATTAGGATAGAGATGCGAAAGAAGCTCGTCCCTATACAGGTTCGGATCCCTATACAGGTTTGGGTCCCAAGATAGAGGCATCGGGTCTTTGTCGCCCCGTTCCGTTTCGCTACCCCTGTACCCAGATGTAGAGGTCGAAGTAGAGCTGAGGTTTCCTATTGGTGGATCATTATAATAATGAGCTTCGCTGTGCGCAGGCCCCGCATGTCCCTGCTGATGTGTCGTTGCGTCTCTAATCTCCGGAGCTTGCACTTGCAAGTGATGGTCCTCTATGGAATGGGTAGCCATATAGGGTGTAGATGGTACGGAGGATGGTAACGATACGGACTGTCGAGGAACAGGCGACGACAATGTTGCGGACAGCGAGGGCGGGCTGGAATTGGTCGTTAGGGTCGTATCCGGTCTCTTTGGTATCGCCCACACCGCAGGTTGCGAAAATTCTATCGGCGCATGAGTCAATTCAACGTAAGGCGTGGGGCTGGAAGGTAAGGACACACTGCCGTGACCATCAGTTTTGTACTGCGATGCGGAGTTATGCATTGTGGTAGGCATATTATATGGAGTGGCTGCAGGATCATGTATCCGGTTGGGTCTTTGGTATGGCCTCATGTCAAAGGAAGGGCTGTGGTGTAGACGATGTGAGCGGTCTAGTGTCGAGTGGGAAGCCATACGTCCACCGTGACTAGTGAGTGGGGATACCGGCAGTTCAGGAGAGAGAGAAAGGGATCGGCGGTTCGTAGGTTCTCCGCGATAGAGTTCACCAGATACAAAAGGCTTCCGAACTGGTTTCGCGCCGTAAACCTTTTTCTTGGTCAAACCGTGCACCTATAAAGGGCCTTTTGTTGAAGACACGAACAAAAAGAGCTGACCTGGGGCACACCTGCTGCAACTGGGACACAAGGCTAGGAAATGGTTCCTGGGGTGATTGTGGGGGGCTCGTTCCGATAGGACTGTTTCTGTCGTAGTCAAAAGGTGACGACGACTGCAGAGGCGACTGTAGGATGAATGACTTCGAGGAACACGACTGAGAACCTAGTCAATTTACGTACGGTAGGATAGGGCGCTGCAACCATGGGACCATCATTTTAACGTTCACATGAGTCTAGACTGGACACGATCGAGAAATGAATGCACTGACCAACGCCGTACATGCCTCGAAAGTCGCGCTGCGAGGATAACCGAACAGTAATTTTATTTGGATCTACTGGAAACCAAGGAATTTCTTCAGTGATCTTCTGCAATTCAAGCTATGTGAACCTTCTTCAGCTATGATGTTTCACGCGTGAAGGAAACGAGATTCATACCATTTCTTCGAAGAGACCGGTTAGAAGCTGCATGTCTTGCCCGGACTTGAATATGAGGTGACATCTGGCATCCACCTCGGTTATGGAGCGTCAGGAAGAATGTTGCTGAATGAATAGTCATGACGCACCTTAGCCAGAAGCTCGGCCAGGGGATACCATGGCGGAGGTCTAGGTATTCCCTCGTCATTGACAGGGGAAGCGTCATTCAACGGTGGCGAGGAAGCCAAGATCACGATATGTTTGGAGACTGCACCAGTGACCTCGTTAGCTAGGTACTGTGTATCGTGTTAGAAACCATCGGTGTCAAGCGGGGTTTCAATTTACACACACACCTCCACCCCATTTCGAATCTTTGAAAGC
Source organism: Paramarasmius palmivorus (assembly GCA_037176845.1). NCBI lineage: Eukaryota > Fungi > Basidiomycota > Agaricomycetes > Agaricales > Marasmiaceae > Paramarasmius > Paramarasmius palmivorus. Next base: position 16,902 of record JAYKXP010000018.1, on the reverse strand, counting down.
GATAGCCGATTACTGGCGTTATGGTTGAACCGTACGTCTTGTAGACCATCGAAAGAGGTACGATATTGCCGTGGAACGATGGGCTTTCGACTTTGTGCGGAGTTTGGCGGTAAACTCTCCAAGACGAAGGTTGTCATCTATGCTAAACGTCAGCTTAATTGCTCCGCAAGGCCGTGCCGGTGCACTCACAGGTAGCAAAGGGTGTCCTTCCTCTATTTTCTGCAGCAATGGCCTTAGACACTGATCTCGAAGATCTGACCACAAATGAAATAATCCTCGCGAATTTTCAATAAGCAAAAGTACAGCGACGGCTTGTGGGGGTTCGGGAGGAGCATGAGAAGAGGAAGCCTCGGCCATGGAGTCACAGTCGAAGCGACACGTAAACGAAGTTTTGATGAAAACACGAAAGGTCGAATGCAAAGGGTTGAGATGAGGTCTAGCGGGAATTCGGCGGGACAAGGTCGAAGGGGTGAAGAACAAAGGCTGGTGGTGATTAGAATGGGCAAACCCTTGTGGATCCTTATGGGATCCTGTCGGACTTATTATTTATTTTGACAATGTCACCCGGCACGAGGTCGGGGAGAGATCTAGCAAGACTTCATAGCGGTCCATTCGGAGAGGGATGCATACCTACCGTTGTTCGCCACTCGACAAAATCCCTCGATAGGATCCGCTAAGTTGTTCAATTTTTTTGAAGGAGAGGGACGCCTTTTTATGTAATTTTTACTCAATCGAGGCAGAAAGGAAATCGAATCCGAACCCGGAGACAGATCAGAACATCAATTTCGCACATCCTAAGCCACTTACCCGATATGCATATGTATGAAATGGATTGAACAATGATGGCAAGCAGCTTTTAGTAGCTGTGCTACGACTGCAAAGAAATTCGTAGAAAATGCGTGTTGAGCATGCGGCAGTTCATTCATTTGTCCGTGATTTCCCAAACATAGTCTTGAGTCCTCACATGGTTCGGCGGAGCACAGAAATACAACTTCCTCCCGGAGCGTAGTTGGGTTGCTCATCATGTCGGCTGTTAATGATTGATACTAAAGCTTAGATTAACGGAATCACCATCGATAGGCATTTATGTTCCAGACCTTTTGAGGGCATCCCCGAAGGTAGTGCTTTGTCAGGACAGCTGCGCTGTTCCAGATAGACATCTTCACACTTTAACATTAGATGAGCCTATTATCGTTTTCTTGCTCGTTTTGGTACGATTTTGATGAATTTTGGTACACAAGTAACACCAAGCAGCGGCGTGTCGGTGTCCGCACAATGGACACCGTGACCGGTCCCGGTCCGTTATATAGAGGAAGAGCCACACGGTCATGAAGAACGCGGGAAAACGTGACCTGAGCATGCGGTGATGTCGGGCGATGTATATATGTATACTCGCGCAACGAGTCGGGTCGACAGGGAGTAGTAGCCCGCGGTAGGGACCAGATGTTCGTAGAATGCTCGACTATGATAGAGTAGAGCTAACCAATCAGGTTTCGACAACGATACGAAATTCCACCGCTCACCTGGTCGCCGTTCCTGTCATACTTGGGCCAATTTGTCTAGTGTGTGGAACATTTCGCGCATAGGCCGTCGGGTCCAAAGCTGTTGCGAGGGCAAGACAGGGGCAACATCTGAATCACCGATAGGATTAGCATGCAAGTGTTTGATAAAGATCATAGGCTGAAGAACGACATGCGGTTGCTTTAATCTAGCTCAACGATATTTCTGGTCTCATCTTGCATGGGGAACCATAATCGATGATCTATCATCGAAGACCGTGACAGCGACCGAAGTTTGCAGCTATCAGAACGATGGCTCAGGATCAAAGCTTTTTGAAGCGGATGCGGGTATCAATGTGAAGACTTTGAAGGTCATATAGCAATCAAAGAAGATTAACTTGTCCCTCAGGGTTGCTTTGACCGTAGTCAAGAAGCATCGTGCGTCATAGCACGCTGGAATGCCTCTAGTACTTCTGCAGACCAGAGCAGAAAATTTGAACGACTCGGATGAAACCGTTCAGAGTCATTATCTGCGAATTATCCGTGAAATGCAGCTATTTGCAGGAGTCAAGAGAGATACGTACAAGCAAATCATAATGTTGAAAGGGTCGGTAAAATTCCTGATTGGCCAATGAAGACATTTACCTATCTACCCTGCAAAACCTCGATAGACATGGACCTAGAATTTTGAAGAATGTAAGATTCTCGTTACCTGTTGGCAGTGGCATGATTACTGAGTGCATGTCCCATTATTGATGGCCTTGAATAGCAGCACATACCAAAGCAAAATTTTCTTTCATGGTGATGACATAACATGTTTGTCTCCTTAGGGTCAAAACTTTCCCACCATCTGGTTTGCAGACCTCCTTTACTACGCTTTTTGTCTCGTTTCAAGTCGTCCTTTGTACGAGTCGCTTTGCAACGAGAGGGAGGAAAAGTTTAAATTTGTAACGCTAGAGTGTAGAGTAGCAGAGTATGTCTTCGGATCCGGCAGAGTTAAGAAAGCTCGTGAAACAATTGTCGAGTGCGAGCAGCAATTCGGTATGCGTTAATCTCCTTATGATTCTATGTTGAACCCTTTCAGTTTCTAATTTCATCATACTGGCAGGATATAATCAACGTATTGAACATCTTGAAGAAGAATTTCCAAGTGAACGAAGCTATCCTAAGGGTGAGTGGTTCAACTTTTCTTGCTTTTCTACGCGTTTTTTCATCGTATTTCTATACAGGAAAGCAGAGCCGGTCTGGCAGTTGGCAAGCTACGAAATCATAGCTCAAAAGAAGTGGCAGATGCTGCAAAGGATTTGGTGAAGAAGTGGAAAGCTGTGGTGGGCGAGGATAAGGCTAAGGCGCAAAGTGGAACGGCGTCGAAAACACAGGGTGCGTGGTTAGTCGACTTTCCTGCCTCATGTCGCTGACTATTCTGTAGCTTCTAAATCTGTGACTAGTGGGCCTGCCACACCCGTCACCCCAGCTACATCAACAGCCAAAACTGAAGCTCGTTCTGCAAAAATCGATGGCGTTACCTTTAACTTCACGGGAGATAAGACCAGGGACAAGTGTACAGAGCTCGTCTATGATGCTCTCGTTTGTGATTCTGGTGCTCGTGAGTCCCGATATTTCCCTAGCTCGTTTCTCGAACTCATGGCCCTAACTAGCGTCCGACTTGGTCGGTTCAAAAGCACGGGCAGTGGAACTGGCTGTGTTCAACACGCATGGAGGGGCTACAGGAGAATATCGTTCTCGGATGCGATCCCTTTTCGTTAATCTGAAAGATAAGAACAACCCTGGTTTGAGGGAGAGTGTAGTCAGTGGCGAAATACCGGCGGAGAAGCTTGCGAAAATGTCAAGTGCTGTAAGTTTTCACTGGTTGTCATATTAATTATCTGAATGCCAACTGTCTTAGGAAATGGCCTCTGAGGAACGGAAAGCCGCTGATCAAAAGATCCAGCAGGAGAACTTCTTTGCGTCCCTTGGAGCAGAAGAACAGCAAGCCGAAACAGATGCATTCCAATGTGGAAGGTGCAAACAGGTGTGTAACCATGACGAGATTCCTGGTCATTTACTCACCATTTCACAGAGAAAATGTCGATACAGGCAAGCCCAGACGCGAAGTGCTGATGAACCTATGACGGTACGTCTATCTTTATCGCCCGCGTTCAATACCGATACTGACCGTGCTATTTACAGACTTTCGTGACGTATGTTATCATTTCCGCCTGATTCTGAATCCAGAGCTGACTTCCTTGCCCATTCAGCTGCACCAACTGTGGCAACAGGTAAGTACCTAAATAACTATCATATGCCAGTATTGATCTCTTGCCAGGTGGAAGTTCTCTTGAACATGAAAAAAGCCCACCATTCGACGTTTTCTCGACGATACCAACTCCTTGTACTTATTGCTCGACATGTGTATATCTTTCTTGAGTTCCTCTATGAGTCTATCCACTTAAAAGCTATCTCTATACTAGTCTCTTGATACCCAATTGTTAGTAGCCTTATGGGTTACACTGTTATTTTCAACATACCGCCAACTCGCTTGGGCCATATGGTCTATGGTCATGCATCCGTACAAACGCCCATCAGTACTACATAGTATGACTGCAACGCTCATCTCGATGATAGACGGCGACAATATCCAAACACTCCTCGGGGCATAGATGGAAACAAATTCGGATTCCTTACCCCCCATGTTACACACTCAGGTGCTTTGAAAGGCTTTAGTAACCTTCGATGCTTCGGCTTGTCATCACGAATTTAGCAACAGTTCCACGATGCCACCGGAACGCCCAGGAACACTACTCACTTAGTAGTAGCTGTTTATAGCAAACTGTTTGGTTCGTCTAACGGATACAAACAGGTTCTGAATCTTCGTATATAGGGCCTAGACGAAACGTTACCACCAAGTCCCGGTTTTGCTCTCTAGAGCCCCGGAACAGTCTTTACGCGTTAGCCTCCGACCCGTACTTTGTGGCGATATACGCGCATAGAAGCCTACATTGAGAATGGATCCTAATGCCGTGAGTTTCTGACTGTCTTCATGCTGAGTTAGCCAACCTCCGAAGATCAGAAGGTTGTTGATCAGAGCAAGGAGGAGAGTTCGAACATAGGTGCCGAAGACTTGCCCACAGTGAGCCTCAACCGTGCCAGCCCCATATTGCATGAAAACCAATCTCCACAGGAAACTACTGAGAAGATCCAGCAGGAGAACTCCTCTGCATCCCTCGGAGCAGAAGAACAGCAAGCCGAAACAGATGCATTCCAATGTGCAAGGTGCAAACAAGTATGTGACCATGATGAGATTCCTGGTCATTTGCTCACCACTTTGCAGAGAAAATGTCGATACAGGCAAGCCCAGACGCGAAGTGCTGATGAACCTATGACGGTAGTTTTATATATTTGTTTTCTGCCCGCATTCAGATGGTACTAACCATGTCACTTACAGACATTCGTAACGTATGTCACTGTTTCCTTCTGAGTCTTATCTCGAACTCAGAGCTAACTTTTCAACTAAGTTGCATCAATTGTGGCAACAAGTAAGTATTTTGATAAGGCACCATTGCACTATCAGTGGCACTGATCCCTTCGGTCAGATGGAGGTTCTCTTGAGTTTGAACGCCCAGGAATAGTTCCCCCATCTGATATTCGTCCGATAGATCTTTACCATCTTGTATTCCTCGACTACACACATCTTTCTTGATATTCTCTCGATTTTGAGCAATCATCCGAGGCGTTGCGGCACATCTTGCGCGCTCTTGCAATTACATCATATAGTCATGTTCCGCTATTAGCTTGTCGAGTACTCCATAACATATATAACATTCCATTGGTACATCACCTTGCAACGGCTAGTGGCTATCGGTTTGACCGCCTCTCATCAACTACCCTCCACATCCATCGTAGTAGAACAGCCTCTAACATATCTTCCCATCCATCTTCCTTCTTTGCTACAACCTTGGCGTCAAAGGATATCGGTGGTTCATCAGTGGGGAACTTTCGTGATTGTGGTAATGGCGAAGTGGTGGGTGTATTTGAAGAACCAGGCGTTGTTGCACCATTCACAATACCGCCTATACCAGCTGGTACCGCGGGAGTTACGATTGGGAGCATGTATCGTAGTTTCAGCGCTCTTTGTTGAAAGGGTTGTCAGTTGTGTCTTCCTAATCCAGCCAAAAGAACGTATCCTTACCCAACCCATAGACGCAGGTTATCCGTCCTTCGGAATGTCCACCCAGTTTTCCCTTTAGCTCCAGCATCTCCAGCCTCGGCGGCCGCTTTCTCGAGTGCAATTATGTCGTGGATTCCGTCTTTGTTGACATAACCCCAAGGCTTCTTGGACCTTCTTACACCCGTGTTATATGCCGCACATAATAGTTGTCCCGACGACAGACTATCAAGGAATGTTGAACGTGAAGACCCTTCCGGTACCAGTGCTGATTGAAGATTGGTAGGTAGTAACGATGCGATCAACGCATGGCAGCGATCTGGTGGTACATGTGAACATTTGCATGAACCAAGGGAACAGCACATTGAACGCACCAAGCGGACTTTCCAGGAAGGCATTTCTCTGTGCCCATTCTGGCAAGTCGTCATCTTCAATATCGCCATCATGGTCTTCTTCGTCTTCCTGTTCTTCCTCTTCGTCTGCTTCTTCGGTGATCCCCTCCATCGTGCTTGGTTCATCACTAAGCTTTGTCGATTCCAACACGGTACTGATCATACCAGTCGATACGCGTCTTTTACCACCGGATTCCGGGAACGTGAATCCGAGCCCAAGACTTCTACCTTCAGCGTCCCCAGCACTTGTCCGTCTAGCCTTGTTAGCCCTCGAACCTGGCCGTCGCTTCTCCATCAACTTGGTCTTCTCCTTCATCCAACCACGCTCTGCCAGATTATGATCGCCTTTCTGTCCAGAGAACAATACCTCATCAACAACATCCAGGTATCCTCCAACCACACTCCGTCTCTTTCTCTAGTTCGTCGAAGGTTACATCCTGGCGATATAACCAACCACTACCCAAGACTAGCCTCTCATCCCAGCCTTCCTTCTTCTCAACCTCCTCCTGATTAAACTCGTCGTAATCCTCATCTTCCCATACAGGAACACTCTCGTTACGCCCCGAGACTCGGACAAGGGAGAAAGCGACTGACGTGTCAGCGTCTACTTCGTGTAGGCCTTCCAGTTCAGCCTCGGCGTGTTCCCTTTCCAGTTCGTCTAGCATACCACTAGGACTAGCTACTCGATGCGAGCCTTCCGAGGTACTACCACCACGTCGTGAACCCCCGCCATCACTCTGTGCGTCGTAAGCATCATCTGTGAGCGGTAACCGACATCTCTCTTCCAGTTCCCGAAGAACAGTAAGCACTTCTAAAGCGGAGCGCCGTATAAGCGCGAGTGGATCGGGTTGCGTTGAAGCTGATCCAGAAGCTGACGAAGAAGATGATGACGAAGACGACACTTTACGCGCCGCAGCTGTAAGCCTATTTGACCGAAACATCTCGCCTATACTTCCCACCGATTCGTCAGGTAAGGAGACAACGTAGTTTCGTATAGAGCGTATGGCACGCGTAGTAGCTTGTAGAGACCCAAGCACGTCAAAGTGGGTTGGGTTTTCTGTATCATTTGCGCCTTCTGTACGCGTTGGATCGATATCAATGTGCCATACGCGTGAAACAACGGTGAGATCCTCGATGACGCCTGGTAAGAGGGATTCTGGATCGACTTCATAGGTTTTGGGAGCATGTGGAAAAGCGGGGCGGATGGGGTTGGGGATTGCTGGTGTGGGAGGTAATTGAAAGTCGCTGACGGAACCGATGGATGGACCAGTGCGGATATGAAGATCTCCTCCTCCAATAGCTGATACAGCGCCATAATGAGGTTTATCCAAAGCCTGAGGTCTAGATATATCATCAGCATTAGTGAAAGAATGACTAGAAAAAACTTACTTCTTCTTAGCCTGTATTCCTGTCTTGGTGAAGTAATACTGCAGATGCTCTATACTTCCCAGTGCCATTACACTCTCACGTTTCGCAGCACTCCGACTGAACGGCTTTTGCATTTTGTTCGACGAGTTGACATTGGGATAGAAAGCTGTTTGCCGACGAGCTTTCTTGATAGCGTTTATATTGGTCGATCCAGATTCCGGGGAAGAGGTTAGATTTGTTGCATTAGTACCGGTTGAATCTGGCGTCAATATGACTGGAGTATTAGAATTTGAAGAATCTGACGGAGATGTCATGGTAAAAGAATGAAGAAGAGGGTATTGAGGTGAGGAATAAGGGAAAGACGATATGTTACAGCTGAGCCCTATGATTCATGATCATTCCACCACAAAATGTAGGTGGGAAAATCTCGGCCCGTCTCCGATCTTTATGCAGAAAGCTTCCCGGAGAGCCCCGAATAGCTGGTCGGCAATTGGCCCGGGGCCGGGACCCAAATTTTCGAGCCGAGAGCTCATCGTCACTTGTCAGCCTCGACCCGGCACCACTTTCTCTTTCCTTCCTTCTCATCGTCTTGGGGACATGGCATCTTCAGATTCAACCGCAGGCCTTGTTGAACGCGTGCAGAGCTTTGTCTCCGAGAATAAGCGCGCCATCCTCATTGGAACTGCGGCAGCTGCTATCGCTGCAGGTGGTGTTGCATATTATGCTTCCTCTTCGAGGCCAGCGAAGAAGAGTGACATAGAGAAGGGTGACAAGAAGAGCAAGAAGAAGGACAAGTCGAAGAAGAAAAAGTCGGTAAACGACCCAGATGGACCTATCTTGGAGGAGCGGAAACCAAAGGCTGAGGTTGTGGATGAAGGTGCTGTGAACACGGACGCAGTTTGTGACCATTCATGCTGACGAACAACAGAGGCTCTGCTCAATTATACCGCCGAGCAAATTCTGGCCTTGTCCGATGAGGTTCGTTCAGAGTCGTCGCGTGTGACGTAGAACTCACAACTCCATCCGAATAGGAACGTAGCAATCTTGCGAGTACCCTGAAGGCAAAAGGAAACGATGCGTACAAGCTACGCAAATTTGTTGAGGCCTCAGAGTTCTACACCCGTGCCATCGCAATGTCACCAAAAGCCGAACCCGTGTTCTACAGCAATCGAGCTGCTTGTATGCCTGTCCACTAGCCGCATGCTCAAGAAATCTGACACTTGCACAGGTTATATGAACATGACACCACCAAAGTACGAGCAGGTTGTCGAAGATTGCGACGAGGCGCTCAAGCTTGACGCTAACTACGTCAAGGCACTGAATCGCCGCGCTAACGCTTTAGAGGCTCTTGAAAGATATGAAGAAGCATTACGCGGTGAGTCTGCGTATTTCACTATCATTCAAAATACTTAATTTTGTGTAGACTTCACTGCTGCTACTATTCTCAACAAGTTCTCCGACGCCTCCGCTGCTCAGGCCGTTGAGCGTGTCCTTAAGACCATGTCAACAAAAGAAGCACATGAAATGCTTAACGTGCGTGTCACCTTTCGGAATGATGAAAGTGTTCTAATACGAAGCAGTCCCGAACACCCCGTCTCCCTTCATTCACGTTCATTTCCGCATACTTTGCTGCTTTCCGACCTCGTCAGTTTCACTGTTTCCTCTGTATGATTTCTTTTGCTCACCTTATCGCAGGTCCTCTTCCTACATTGCCCGAAAACCCCTCCACTGGTGATAACACATTGATCCTTGCCCTTCAAGCTCTCGAAGCTCCGGATTATCCCCATGCTCTCACCCTTGTCAACGAAGCGATTGAACAAGGAATTTCTTGGGACGAGGGTAAAGCAGAAGCGCTCAACCTGCGTGGTACTTTCAAGTATGTTAGTCTCCATTGTTGCGTGAACTATCACTCAGATAAGCCTTTTTCCTTTATCCAGGTTCCTCACCGGTGATGTTGACGGTGCCAAAGCCGATTTCAACGAATCAATAGAACTTGTTCCTTCGTTTACACAAACCTGGGTCAAGATTGCCAGTGTCTACATGGAACAGAGTGACCCTGAAAAGGCTTTCGAATGTTTCGAGAAGGCCATTGAACATAACCCCAACGATCCCGATATCTATTACCACCGTGGACAAGGTAAATCAAATCAAGCAGAAGGCGCCATGACTTGCTATTCACATGCATTACGTTCTAGTCCTCTTCATCATGAACCAATTCAAGGACGCAGCCGAGAACTACACTAAGTCCACGGAATTGGACGATAAATTTGTCTTCAGCCACATTCAATTAGCTGTTGCGCAATACAAATCGGAACAGCTTGCGAATGCCATGGCTCAGTTCCGAAGAACTATGAAAGCTTTCCCACAGCGAAGCGAGCCCCTCAATTACTAGTATGTCTATTCTGATTTTCATTGATGACGATTGTCGTTTACTTATTCTGGTTTATAACATGATAGTGGCGAGCTTTTATTGGACCAGCAGCGCTTCCCTGATGCTGTCGAGAAGTTTGACCGTGCTATCGAACTGGAGAAGCAGAAGTACGCTTTTTGGGTTTTTACCTATTTCATTCAACTCTAATGGGCTAATGTTATCTAGGGCATCGCAATCCAGAAACCCACCCAACGTTCTTCCTCTCGTGAATAAGGGTCTCGCGCTCTACCAGTGGGAACAGAATATCGGCGCAGCGGAACGGTGTTGTAACGAAGCACTAAGAATCGATCCAGAATGTGATGCTGCTGTTGCGACACTGGCTCAGTTGAGTTTACAACAGGGCAAGATCGACCAGGCGGTGGAGTATTTCAACAAACAGACGGAGCTTGCGAGAACAGAGCCCGAGCTGGTTAGTGCATTGACGTACAAGCATGTGAGTATTCTCTGCGTTCTGCTTATCGTTAAGAAGCTGACCATGGATTCTTCACAGGCATCATTAGCACAACTTGAGTTTGCGAAGAACTACCCTGCTATGGCAGCTCAGTTGAGCAGCATGGCACAGGGCATGATGTAAAAAATCCCTTTGCATGGTTGAAACCAAAAGCGCAGACACATACTTTTCGAACTCTTTATCCTACGTATTGCCATCTCTTTTACGCTACGTTACAGGCTTTTGATTTTTACATACGTATTTAGTACCCTTGACTTATGAAGAGCACACACACCCATCTCAACGGATTACTTCAAAGTGTCCTGGCCATGGACGTACGTGCTTGTCGTGCTTGTGTGACTCTTGACTCGATGATAGTCTGCTTTTTTTTCGCGGGTCCGACCCGTTGCCCAAAATATATGTCACATGACTAGCACAATGATGTGATTATCATAGATAACACCGGTACTCTAGATAACAAATTTGACGCGTTTGCCTGACTTCACGCGTCGGTCAATTTATAGTTGTTTCTTGTTTCACGCGTTGCATGGTCGCGCCAGGACCAGCCCGCCCCAAAATCCCCTATAACTCTCCTGAAGGGCGTCGAATTCTTCTTGAAGCTGTAAAAGATCCAGACCTTCTCCCTTTCACTCCTCATGACTTCAGCATTGAAATTGCAGCTCAATTCCTCGACCAACCGTGACAGGACATACTAGTGAGGATAGCGTGTGGTTCGGGGAAAATAGGCACGATTGCTCTCGTAGCAGTACTCCTTGCTCAAATCAAGAAGAAGCCAGAGCTGGCGAAACATTTCAATGTCTGGTTTCCCGATAACGCTGCGATCGTGGTCATCTGTCCAACAGATGCATTGGAAGTCGACATCGTCAGTTGAAGCTCCTTGCCATTCATAAAAGCCTATCTTGATTAACCTTTCTACAATAGGAGGCCAAAATGAACAAAATGAAGATACCCGCTGTGGCACTGAATTGCATCATCATTCACCGACACCAGCACAATCAAAACATCGACGTACTTTGGGAAAAAGTCAGGACAGCAAGGATTATCCTGATGTCACCTGAAATGCTCGAGTCAGGCGTGGTTCGTCAATGCCTAGGCCTAGACAAGGACACATCCCAATCAGAGTTCAAAGCAAGATGTGTGCTCCTTGTCTGTGATGAGGCTCATCTTGTCTATATCTGGGGGCGTGCATTCCGGGAATCCTTCAAGAATATTGGGGTTATGCGTGTCAGGCTTCCGGTGGCTCGTCTGTTGTTGTTGACAGGAACCCTGCAGAATGGTCACTGGGGATTTATGCTGGTCACTGCTCGGAGAAAAAACGTCGCGATTGGCAATGACGAAACGATGCTTTTGTGCTTTTGGCTTGATACTTGGACCGCGAGGACGTCGAATTGTGGAGGTATTAGTTGGATTGAAAGTATTGTCGGCTGTTTTAATGGGGCTTCTATCGGACAGTGGAATTCGGATTGAAAGGGGTCGCTGGCGTGAAGGGGTCACAGGAATGTGTTGTGTAAAAGGACTGTTCATTATTGAAGCATAGTGTAGATCTAAAGAATGAAGGAGCGGAGGCGCGAGGCGTAGAGATGATCAACGCGGTGGTTGTTGACTTCATTCAACAAAGCCTCAAGGCTAAGCGAAAATTTTACATCACACGATTTATTTTATTCCTATATACGGATTCGCGGAAAACTCTAGGGAGGCAACGGGTAAGGCCGGTAAGGGACCGCGATTGCTAGCAGACTCATATCAAGCGAGCCGTCGAGCGATATCGAGTCTGCCTAGGGGAGACTAACTCGATGAGCCTGTGGTGATGCGCAATGCCCGCGAGGGACCTTTTGTTTGTACTTGTTTAAAACCTTCAAGATGTCCATCCCAAAATACTATAACGCTCCCCTCGTCTGGTATCGATCTAATTTTTGCTGAGGAGCTAGCTTTAGGTACTGAGAACAAAACGTCCAACTTTTTTTCGGCAAAAAGATGGCTTAAGGCAACGAATCGCAGTGCGGATCGCGCGGGACAAGCGTAGGGAGCTTCTTTTGCGTGCTTAGAGTTACATTGCGGCCAAAAAAAGTTGGACATTTTAATTCTACACAGTATATCTAGTAAATTGTACAGTTAGTTCGAGGCCAGAGGGAGTATGCGTCGAGATAGAATTTTCGATGAATCTTTGGCCATTCGCTGATAGATAGATAGATCGTGCGCGTGCCAAGTCGCGCGCCAGACGCGTCGTTGTTGTTTACTTCTCCTACCCGACATTACGCCCACTATTTTGGTCAACAAAAGACGGTTAGATAGACTCTGCATATATTCTCGCTCGTGATCAAAGAATCGTTCGGCCAGCTGTCGCGTGCAGCTCGGAAGATGCTGTGAGATGCCATCACCCACAGCAAGGAATAGATTGACACTCATGGGAGGCGGGTGAGGTGCCGAGGTGTTAACTGCTCAGGATCATGCGTTGAAATACTCTTGGGTGGAAATGGAAGGCGTAGAGGAGCATCAGACTGAGTTGAGGTGGAATAGGATACATAGTTTGTGCATAGTTGTGCAAACACTTATATCCAGTCAGTATCAGTATAATACTGCATGATATTATGGATGCACACCGGTAAGAGTTGTGGATGACTCTTTATACAGTCTGGAGAGCCTTATGCAAACGAGAAGATGGACGTCGAGAGACGAGAAGAATTGGGAGAGGATTTTGGGCGCTTACGCTGACATAAGCTGGACAGGTTTTACCGTGTCTTGCGCATCACCAGATGAGGGCATCCAATCCTTACGTAGTCTTGCAACCAACTTGATCATGAATCGCAACCTTACCCACTGTAGATGGATTCTTGCGTGCCTCTCACCATTGGAACCCGCTTTTCATCAATGACCAGAAACCGGCAACGCTAAGCCTGTGTATTCTATCAAACTTTGTCCTGTGAGGAGACCCAATTGCGCTACTATCATTCTCCACCTCATCATTGTTCAACCCCGCCGTTTTTTCTCGCTCAGATTCTAATTCTCGATACTCACGTTGTAAATCCTTAATCAGCATCAAGTGGTCTTCCTGTCTAGATGAGTGAAGGGATCCGGCCTGTGATTCACACTACGAAGGTGCGTGATAAATCTCAGTCTGTTCTCGCGTTCTTTCAACTAATGCTTGACAGAAACAGACGATTCTCATCAGCACCAACGGAGGACAGCTAAACTTTGGCTAAACTTAGCCGCCAGTATAGTTATCACCACCCTTTGACACTATTCGAGTCGGCCTCCCTTGGCCTCCCCAACCGCGACACGAGGGTTTTCTTATCGCCAGCGGTCGATTCTTGGACCAACGACAAAGCTATAACAATATCGGCCATTGGGTGCGTTCATGAATCGTTCGCCTGTAGTTGTAGCTCTGAATGTTTATGCTAGCAAGACCGTCTCAAAAAGGATGCAGATACTACATAAATAAGTGCCGCGAAGAATTGATGGTTAATGGCGGTATGTGAAATCAATTATTACATATTGCTGGTCGCTAAACTCAGTTACATGCAGCCTGAACGGAGATGCAAAGTCGCCTCATGCATTTCGGCAGTCTTGATTCAAGATATTATACACAATGGTGAATCAAAGAAGTCTGCAGCGCAACATGTACATACTAGTTGCTCGTATCGGAGTCACGTTTGAAGGTGTGTCAATAGTGTCACTTCCACATGCTCATTGTCTCATTTTACTCTGGTTTCTAGAATGAACAGGCATCCTCCACGCTCCAGACATGAGCTCCTTCTGCGTAGACAGGCAACAAGAACAATAGCTATAGGCGCTAGTATCGTGCTTCTGCTGGATCATTCCAGTCCGATACCTGTCTTAAAAACACAGACCACATCTCTCTCGGTCTCCCAGTCCCAACAGTTTGCAGAGTGATCTGCTAAAGGGGTAGAAGACTCCACCAGAACCACCAACCAGGCAAGGATTTCGTGACTTCGGAGTCTGAAGGCTTTTGCCTTTGCTTTCATCAGAGCGCTCGGCCGCCTCGTTGACGATCATTGATGAGAGCTGGCTGCAATAACATGCGGCCTCATGTAAAAAGCATGGTCTCCAGTGTTATAATCCTCTATGACCTGGAAGCGCCTTGCCCAAGCACTCGAGGCCCGAAAGGACATGTTACTCTTAGCCCTCGCTCATCCCCTTTACCAGTATACGGTCGTCAACGCGAACGTTACAGCGGTCGATGCCTCCGGACCAGCTTGCGACGGGGCGGACAGTTGTAGGAATGTCGCAGGCATTCTGTGGAGTTGCTTTTCAGCTGTCATTCTTGGTACTTGGATCGCCGTACATCCGAACGTTCCAAAGGTTCATGATCATAGTGTTGTCATCTTCATGAAGAACAGCTTAATCATTTTCATTGCCTTCCTTGCTCCTGAATTAATGGTGCTGTGGGCTCTGCGGCAACGGGTGTCGTGCGATAGAATCGCAAAAAAATACAAAGGTCAGCGACTTTGCCTGGCTTTAACTCCTCACTGATCGCCTCAACAGCGTATGGCTGGAACAGCACTCACGCCTTTCTCGTTCTTATGGGCGGCCTTGCCCTCTACGACGGCGATAACTTCATATGTCTTCTCTGGGACCGCGATTCTTTTGACGAGTACGTTGACCCGGAGGACAGGCAGTTTCGCCGCCGTGGGCTACATGGGTTAGAGCTGAGGATCGCGATTCGCATAGAGCAAGGCTTGGGACTCGGGAAAATCACCTTGGACGAGCCTCTGGTGAGTGTAACCGCTCAGGTGCCCGATAGACAGATAGTGATTGAGCGCCTCTCTAGTTGAGATATGATGAGGAAACCGCTAAGGAGCTCCGTGGCCGCTATTCCTGCTTGTTGGAGTATCTCCTCGATACTGGATACATTCACGTATCAGAGGAAGACATCAAAGATAAGGGACATACCGATGGACTATTACGCACTATTGCTATCGTGCAAACGCTTTGGCTTATCATCCAGTGCTGCACTCGCGCGGCGAGGGGCCTTGATGTCACCGCAATAGAGGTCGTCACGCTTGCCCACGTAGCCCTCGATATTATGATGTACTTTCTGTGGTGGAACAAACCGCTACGCATTTCATGTCCCTTCCACATTCTCTGTACCCCACGTCCGCCCATTCGCCAAAACCATGATGCAAACCGCTTCGAGAATATTAGACTGCGACGAAAGGCGACGACAGTGCTGTTGGACACAATTAGCAATCTGATTTCCGGGCTGAGTGCGGCTAAGACACACATTGTAGAAGACTACCGGCTCCTTGCCAGCGAGAAGGTCTTCTTCTTCCTCAGGCACCCTCTCCCATTCGCCCCCCTGTATCCTCTTGCTGCCCTGCTCGTAAGGTGTCGTGATCTTGGGGCTGGTTGCGAGAGCGATGACTCTCGTTACCTTTTTTCTTCGAGATTACAACACGATCCTCCCCAAATTTATCCAATTGCCTATACGAGCGCAATCATGTTCGCTGCAATACATTGCGCTCCCTGGTCCTTCTACTTCCCAACGGCCACTGAGCAATTATTATGGCGGATTTCCGCGATTTCAGGGATATTGGCTCCTATTGCTTTCTTCCCCATGCATCTTTCGGGTCTTCACATCTTGAAACCAATGGTAGATAGGGCACACCGGGGATCACTTGGGATACTGGTAACGGTGACGATCACAGTCATTAGTGTCGTCTGGATTCTATTCATTTCCTCTTTATACATGATCTACGTAGTGGCACGACTGGCATTGATCATCCTTCCATTCACAGCACTCAGAGACCTCCCTCGAGGTGCGTACGAAGATGTGCAATGGAACGAGTCTTTGCCTCACATTGGATGAAACGTTATTGACGTTGAAAATACTTTAATAGAATACTAGTACCATAATTCCATATTGGCCTGAAACATTATATGGAGCTGCGTATATATCTATCTATGCTCTGTTGCTTGTCGCTTTGGCCCGGACCTAGTCTCGAGAACCAGACTGACGATACACACTGACGATCACAAGTGATGTGTGTGTATGTAGTCTGCTGTAGTCTGGTACAAACCTCGGGTCCGTGAGCGGCTGGAGAGCTAATCATGAGTTCAAGGGGGAAGCGGGAAGATTTTTTAACACATGGGGTCGAAATTTTTTTTAAGGGCCGACTGAGGGAACCGACCGACGGCCGCCTTCCATATATAGAAGGTATTTCCCATTACGTCACCGAAATTTTCGTCTTTGGGTGAACCGTGTCTATGAGTTTTGATCATTGAGTTGTAACCCATTCCCAGACCTCCCACAGTACCGCACGCCAGTGGCAACATGGACGGGACCAAGACACCTCAGCGACTGCCAGAAGCAATCAACACGGCGCATTAAAGGGACTAGTTTGAGTGGGTCACCGTAAATCGGCGACAGGAACGAGTTCGGGAGATTATTTGAAGTCAGATGTTTACAAATGTTAATCGTTTGGACTATTCGGATGCAGTCTTCAACTCAAAAGCATGCAATAGAAAGTGCAACCAAGAAATGCAATTGGATTGATACAACTAGATTGGTTTTGTACAAAGCAAGGGGTTACTACTGTAGTGATTGGTCCGTTTCTGTCTCACCCAAGGACAAATAA